>CAVNYO010000109.1:0-600000 GCA_963692855.1 Mycena citricolor | reverse complement strand
ATCTGACACAGGTCCGTTTCTCCCGATGGATTACTGAGGTGTGACTGGATGAAGAACGATGCGAATGAGCTCCAGTCCGTTTCGGGAGTCTTGGGCACTCGTCGATTCATAGGATCGGTCAAAGACCGTGCTCAAGTTTCATTGACACTTGAGACGTGAATCGACGAACCTGCAGGAATGACGGAAATGGCAGTCAGCGAGTGGCAACTCTGTTGGAAGGCATCGTAACGCACTGAATGCGATACCGTCGCTGATCTCGATCATGGTCCCTCCTCGAGCGGGGGATCAAGAACATAGAGAAGCCCAACCACCGTCATTCGACCGCCGATGCCCAGAATTGCACCCGTGATTGCAGCGACACCAACGAAGACGTAGAGGGGGAACAGCGCGTCTGCGATGTAGCGCAGGATCTGGTAGGGAGAGTAGAATATGATCTGATATGCGACCTGGCAGAACACGATGGCGGGAGCGAGGATATAAAGCACCGGGGGAATGGGTGTCGAGAGAAGAGAGATGGGGGTGACTGTGCCGACCAGTGAGGTAGCTGCCTTTCCCGTGGCGATGACGAGACGTGCAATTGCGGCGAGCAGCAGTGCAGTGAGAGATGCGGCACGATTCACATAGGGTGAGGCCTCCTGCGCGAAACTGTACGCGGCCTGGAGACTCTGCCTGAACGTCATCGTGGACGAGGAATCCATGACACGACTCGGACGGGCACAGCAAAGCCGTCACTCTCTGACACGTCATGTCACTGCGTGACGTCTTTGTCCTCTGCTGCCCACGAGCCACCCAAAACACCGCCCGAGCTGGTGATCTGAGATCTCCCCGGAACCCATGCAATTCAAACTCCCGGAGGTTACGCAGCGCGACCTCTCGAAGCCGCTTCCCTCAGACGTCGAGCAGCAAGCCATAGATGTACGTCGCCGTGACGGGGGGCACGACTGTGCGCGGTGACACGCGTTTCACAGGCCGCTAGGAGAGACGCGATCTTCGCTGGGATGTCCGCTGGTTTGCTCTCCGGTGCGTATTGGGTTGGGCGCTGATCGACGCTGGCTGCCTGTCGCTCAAGCTCATCTATCGTTTGGCATGTTACTAGCTGTCATTGGCTCGCGGTTCTTGAGATTCGGCCGTGTGCAGATGATATTGAGTGGTCTGGGTACGTCCGCAGTTGCTCACACGGCACTTTGCCAGCTGATTCGTGACCCAGGTTCCGGTGTGCTGTCCGGGTACTACTTCAATCAGGTCGATCAAATTCGTCTTCTCGGGCCTGTGCTGCGGAACTCACAGATCGCATGTCCCACAGGCATTCGTCGCAGCGAACATGATGGAGATTGTAAAAGAGCGAGAGCGGCTGGCGTCTTTACCGGCCGAGAGTCAACCCACGCCGTGAACGGCCGAGGATCAAGCGTGTCGACTTTTCATCGTCATCCTGATCATTTCACGACCACGTCCGGACGTATCGTCAATCTATCCTACCCCACAATTAATCGTTTCGGGTGTCACTCCCTATCTGGCATGAAACGCTCCGCCTGGTGTTGTTGCAATGTGGGCAAGTGTGGGAAGTCGCCGGAGAGGGAAGGGGACTTGAAAGGTCGCTCGCAGGTCTGGTTATTTCCAGTCCTTGCACGAGATGTGACTTGGCTTGTCAAATACAAGTGTACCCTGCATTCGGCTGTTCGCAGTTGCATCGGATGGCGTTTGTTGCGCAGCTTTCTGCATCCCTTGCGCCACTATTTGGCTCATGTGCTCTTTTGCCCACAGCCATGTGATGAGTTAGAGAGGACGACTAAACTGAGTTCATCGTCGGGTGCCTGCGTCTTTCTCCATCCGGCTATCTTTGATGAAGCGGCAGCCAGGAACTGTGGCCCATAGGTCCGATCTTTCGCCAATGTCTCGTTATTCCAAGCACAATCACCCTCACCCCTTGGTGGTTCGGACCAATGACCTTCCAGTCCGTGGTTCTCCGACTGCCCACCCGTGTTTTTCCGCAGCAAACCGTGTGGTGATACGCATCGGACGGGGGTGTCTATCATTCAAGTTTTCGGGCCGGCGTAGCTTCAATGCACGGAAGGAAACAGCTCCGGACTCGAATGATAGAGCAGACGCAGCATCGGCAAATTCTCTTTCCTGCGATACGCTGAGGTAAGAATGGAGCTCTCCGCTCTGCAGTCCCTCCCGTTTAGCTCTGTTTCAGCCTGCGGGTGAGGCAACTAGAAGCGCTGACTGGAGAACGATGTTTCAGCATCCGATTGGAAGGAGATTCCCGGTCTTAGCCAGGGCTGTGTGGCTTCCTGCTTGCACCGCCAAACAATCGAAGAGAGCGTGTTCGTCACGCTGTAGAGTATCAGTCATCACCCGTACTCTATTCTGCAGCACGATGCACACTCGTGAATACTCTCGGGCGAAGGGGGAGGCTGAGCGGGCCGGTTCTATATCTTCAGGTACCCTGAGTGCGTGTGGTTCGTGTGATTGGATTAGCCCGTTCTAACTTCGGGAGAAGATCAGGGACGTGTCGTAATGGATCGCAAGGGCGCTCAGTGCGTAGTCCTCGGTTGCCAATGCACAGGTCGGGTGTGGCTGATGGAAACTTCCTTTATCCAAGCTGTTGCACCGCTCTTCGTGTACGCCAGGCGGAATTCACGTCTCTGACACTGTAGCTTGAAGTCGAGAAGCGGAGGCTGTAGTGCACCGCTTTCTGTCGAACAGTCGGTTCTGCATGATTACGTAGCCAAATGAGCTCATCCGAATTGTGGAGTTTGAGGGCGCCGGGATTTTTTTGTCGGGTCGGAACTTCATTTCCTCCAGTGCACGGTGGATACTTATCTCTACAATCCGTCTGGGGGCGAGTCCAACGGAATTTCTGTGCCCAGTCCGAGTGTCCCACTCCTTCCTTTCCGTCCCGAGCGGCGGTTGAAGTCTTCGTCAGTATCTGGGAGGCGAGGATGCACCGATACAATTATTGCCATTCGTCTCAAGAGCTCCAGCTTTCCAAATTTGGGAGCAAGCTTCACGGCCGGGGAATACAAGGGAACTGAGTCAATCTCATTGGCCAATACTGCGCCGGAAGAGTGTTGCCTGAGTACTTGGCAGTTGGACTCGAGTCACTCTCGATTCAACGGACAGTTGACGGGGATCAAACTGATCTCATTAATCCGCGGAGGAAGGGATCCGTCGCCCCATGGAGCAGCACAGCAAGGGGAGATTTTCTAGGTATTCTCTAGCAGGGCCCCAGCGCCCGTTCTTTCCGGTTTCAACCTGCTCAATTGAGACGAAACGAGGCGCTCATCTCTGGCTAGCCATGCTGCCATCACTCAGCTGACATCTGTCAAAATTCCCAGTATGGCAATCGCAGGAGCTTCACTGTGGGAAGCTTTCTGTCGTCTGTCAAGCAAGGACCCAGCAACGAAATGATTCTGATTTTGCACGCATCGGGTTTGAGTCATCTCGGCGGCGCAGCGCGAGCGTATATAAGAGCAGGCGATGCAGCGCGTCCGTCATACCAACAGTACCAGCCACGATGTCGTCGTCGCCCTTTCTGACTTTGCCCTTGTCTTATCCGTACGACGTCAGCTTCGATCAGGAACTTCAGGGACAGGGTGAACGTGCCTCGAACACGGCTCGCTATACTGCATCATATGACGCGCAACACTGGGCCGGTACGTCGGGAGCCTCGTGTTCGCGCTTGTGCTCATTCATGTCCCCCAGCACCCGCGTCGTACCTCGCCGTCCCCCAGCAGCAGCAGAACTTCTCGCCGATATCCCCCTCGCTGTCGATAGATTCCATGCCTTATTCTCCGTCTCTCTCGTGCTATTCTCCTTACACGACAACGGAATCGGAATACGCATCCTACGGGGGACAATGGCAAGATCCGCCATTCGACTCGACGAGCTTTGCGCAGTGGTCCCTGCCCGAAGACCGGTGGAATCTAGACCCGTTCCTCCCGTCCTATCCATACAACTCGGCCGGAGGCATGTCGAGCGCATTATCTTCACCGCTTGCTTACAATAGCACGCTGCTCCCACCATGCCCGTCTCCCGCGCTCAGCTGCTCCTCCGGACGGCTCTCTCCGCTCGTATCATCCGACTTCTCATCGGCCTCGTCCTCCTCCTCCTCTCCCCCGCGGTCACTTGCGACCCGCCGATCGTCGCGTACCACGGGCCCAAAAATCTGCGCACACTGCTCAGCCACGAGTACCCCGCTGTGGCGCCGCGACCCCGCGACGCACGAGCCGCTGTGCAACGCGTGCGGGCTCTATCTGCAGCAGCGCAACAAAATGCGTCCCCCTGCGCTCATCGCTGCGGACCGCCCCGAGGCGCCGTCGGACGACGACGACGACGAGGGTGCGGCCAGCGGCGGCCCGAAGTGCGCGCACTGTGGGACGCACAAGACGAGCGTGTGGCGGAGAAGCAAGACGGGCGAGAAGGTGTGCAATGCCTGCGGAGTGTACCAGCGGCTGCGGGGCAAGGACCGACCTCTGGCGCTGAGGAGAAGCAAAATCCGCCCCCGATGCAAGCATGCGCCGCAGTCGTAACTCGATTGGATCTCCCTTCCTTCTTGGAATCCTCTCCTCCCTATTGATCATTTTAAGTCGCTTTGATATTTATTCTCAAGTATTTATGGCCTGGCGGAGAATTAAACAGAATGTAAATGTAATTCCTAATCAAGTCTCTGAAATAATATCAGTTGTCGATGAGCTAGTTGTGTGTCTCGAGGTTGCTCAATTCCCGAGTCAAACCCATCCATTCACACCTTTCATCGGCTCACGAAACCCATGATCGATCCGCAGTTTGGGTGTCACCAGGGAAGTAGGCCCAAAGCATCGCATTCAGAGCAGATCGAAAGCCTAGTCCCAAGAACACATCCTCCGATCGCGTTCAGCCAGTTGTCACCCCAAACGGTGCGGCTCTCCAGGCGCCCTGGATCGCTCAAGCCCGGAGGTGCCAAGGGAGAAATCCCTGTCCACCAGTAGTTATAAAAGCTGACGGATGACGCTTTTGAGCGGTTGGGCGGATGCGCGACGTTAGAGTTGCGCACCCCGTTTGTTGTGCATCGGAGGATGAACGGAGCCGACTGCTTTGCCCAAATCGAGCATTCCTCCACTCATTGAATGGCTGTAAATTCGGCCTCTGTGTATAAATCGCAGTAGATGCAAATCAAGGCAGAACAGTCCTTCACTCAAGGTTGAAGATTTATTTCCTATGTCATCGGGCGGGCGTGAAATCTCGCACGCGGGGTCTTCACGGCAACCAGATCTGTATGTCCGGTGGAAGCGGGGTCATCCGCCAGAAATGCCACGGGAAGATCAACCTACAAGAGGTGGATCCGCGCCAGATCCATGCGAGCTTGATCACTTATAGGAGCTTTACGCTCTGTATATTCGGTCGTGCGGACCATCATTGATGTGAGATCGCCGATCAAAGATCATCATCTGCGCAGCGAATCTGATCTAATGGGTGTTACACAGTGCCCTGACCAAATGCCACACCCTCGCTTTCGGAGACTTCATTTTGAATCCAATCTCCCGGCACGCTTTTCCCGTTTCGGTCAACGTCGCTTTGAACAAGTCCATGACCGCCCTCGTCGCCTACAGGCTGGAAGCCATCATCGACCAAGCCATCGCGCACTGGCATTAGCAGCGGCACTAGGGAATCCCGATACCTGGGAGAGCACCCTCAAACGCGGGCGACTTGGTCAGAGCCTCCTGCTTCGAATCACAATCCTGCGCATCCGACAAAACGAAGACCGCGTAAACGACGGGATCGATGGCGGAGTGGGCGCAGGGCTTGAATTCAACGGCTGGAGCGCTGGCAGCCCAGGCGGGCAAGTATGATGGTATTTTGCGCGTCCCAGCGTGACTTCCTCTACCAGCTCGGGCGCAGGGACCAGATGAACGTTTGAGGACCAAAGTATGCGCGAGATCCTGCCTCCTTCCAAACGTCTTGTGCTGGCTGATAACGGGGAGCTACCGTTGAAGGTCAAAGCGCCCGTAGAAGTATTGGCTGCATCAGTTTGGGGCAGAATTGTGGCTGGATCCGCAAAGGGAGAGCTGAAGATCGAGCTGATGCGTCCCCTGCGGTTTGAGATATTGGTTATTAACCGAAATCTGGAATCTATACCAGATGGGAATCGCAGGGTGGCAAATAGTTAGTCATGGAAGATGGTTTCGGAGGCTGAGTCCCACACCCTGAATGTGCTCGTTATGGGTTGTTGAGCTACATGCCCTCCATCGATGAATCTTTGTTCCTGCGATGGAACTACTGCTCCAGCGATACTGCTCAGTAATGTTCTCTAAATCAATCTTGTTATTCCAAGCGACAGAAAGCTGTCGAACCGCTGTCCACCTCTGTTACCATGCAACCGGGCTGTAACCGAATAACTCCACAGGGGGCAGTGCTACATGAACTGTCCTCCACTTCTGCTGAACCCAAACACGTTTGAGAGACTCATGACAACAACATCGACCTCTCAACTCAAATTCATTGAGCCAAAACAAACTCACCATAGACAACTTAGGTACAAGAGTCGATACCTAAACAATGCAGGCAGGCCGAGAGGACCACAACTTCTAAACAAGTGTCAGAGTACTAATTGTTTGAGGCGCAACAGGGGAGGCCGGAAAATTAGAGTTTCATTGAAAGTGTGTGTGTGCACCCGCTTGTTCGTTCACAGAAATGATGATTCCATTGTTCGATATCCGGCGGAATTTCCACTGTCAACATCGAAGATATGTTGCGGACGCTCCTTCGGTCAATAGATCTTCCCTCCGTGATCGACTCGGGGAAGACTGGATCAAAACATTCCGGAACGGGGAATCGAACCCCGGGCTGTCGCGAGCAACTCATGAGAGGCGACAATGTTAACCCCTACACCATTCCGGATGGAGATGTAGGTCTCTGGTGGGAATTATGACATGCCGCTCATGATGTAATGTTGCTTATCTCTCACTTCCCCACAATCTCTCTTCTCTCCGCATGTCATCCTTTCTCAAGAAATGGGGACTCAGGTTACCCATCGCTTCTTCCGAAGTGTCCTCTGTGAAAACACCATTATCTTCCACTCCCATCTTACCTCAGGAATCGGAACACGGATTCGCGGCCCTCCCCAACGAGCTCATACCCTCCATTCTCTCCCACCTCGTCCTATCGGAACCCCAGCCCCCAAAGACGCTCGTGAATCTCGCGCAGGTATCGCGCCGCTTTAATGATCTCGCCACGCGGGCGTGGCTGAGCTTGTACGGTGTGACGGCCGCGGGCATCGCGACGGGATGTCTGGCTATCAGGACGGACGACTCGGAGGCAGCTGCGCACGCGCTCAAGTCCGCGCTATTCTTCCGGACGAATGATGGGCCGGGGGTGCAGGAGCTGCGCTGGATCGCAGAGAAAGATAGCTTGGACGTGCGTGGAGTGGAGGAGCTCGCCTCGGTGGTACACTGGGCTGCGGCGCTGTCTCGACCGGACGACGTCGGCCTCTCAATGCACATCGACCTAGGGATGGATGGGATCCAGGCAGCGCTGACGTCCCGCTCTATGGCCCGTGCGGTCGTGCTTCTGCTTCGTGCGACGACCGACTGTACACGAGCGGTAACGGCGGTCGTGATGACAGACGGACTGCTTACCTGCCGGCCGGACGGCTTGAAGAAGTGGTCGCCGTCGACGGGAAACTATGATGGCACATGGAAGGCAGCAAACAGCTACGCCAGCATCACGATGCATGACCGCTCGAAGCAGAGTGTGCCGACGATCCGCACAATGCAGACCCTCAGCGCTACCTTCCGTCCGCGGGCGGAGAAGCTCTGGAACACGGTCGTCCTTGATGCGCACACTCTGACTGACCTGCAGCTGACAATCAAGCTCGCTCCAAACGAGTGGGACGCCGTCTTGGGCTCGCTCCATCTGCCCGCGCTGGTATGCGTCGGTCTCTGGGCCCCGGAAATCAGTGTCGAGACGAGCACGCGCTTTCTCAATCGCCACCGCAGAGTGACAACCATCAAGAACATGACCGCGTACTCCGTGCTTGAGGCCAGTGGCGCACCGCTCAGTCTCCCGAAACTGCAGACCTTGAATGCGCTGGTCCCGTTCGTCCTGCACGTCTTGTCGCCGGGGGATGCCGATGCCCGGTTCCCTCATCTTGCGCATATCGAGCTGCGGCAGCACGCCCAACTGCCGGACTGCCTCCGGCTGCTGGCCTCCCACCTCCCGACCCTGTCCGCATTGACGCTGTGGACCCTCCATGCGATGCATTTCACGTCGTGGCCCGTGCTCCCCAATCTCCGCCGGATCACCTTCAATGAGTGCCGGATCCCTGCGTCGGGGGGATCCTTCGATGCGATCATGACGCCCAAAACCTTTCCTGCGTTAAGCAAAGTCGAGGTGAACTACACCTGGAGTGGCAGTGGGGATGTTCTTCTCTCGGTGAAGCAGATCCGGAAGGACCGGAGAGTATTTGCCGACAGAGTCCGGGTGTTGCATCCTGGCGTGCAGAACTTCGTATTCGATGGCCAAGTCCTGAACTTCTAGCCGTCGATGCATGTACCTGTCTTTCAATAAAGATCCCCATGGGCGTGTAGATGAATGCTTACGAGAATTGTGCTAATTCTGCTCGAGTCACACTACAGATCCCAATGAGATAAGATGGAGACAGAGGACTCTCGAACCGCTGTCACGGGTAGCCGTGCTGCAACCGCAACAGAGGCTTGATCCCAGATTGCCAATGAGTACTCCATGCAAAGCTAGCCGATTCACTGATCGGATCAATAGTGCGGGCCGGTTTTAGCCCTTCGGTTCTCGCTTCGATTGTTTGAGCCTTCAGTCCGACCAAGAGGCATTCCGACCCCCGAGACCCAATGAAGTTTGACGCGAGACAACCTCTCTCAACTCTCCTGCAACCCGCTTTCGAACCCACTCGCCCACTTCACTTTCCAAGACAAGCGGAACATGCTGCTGACTACCCCACCTCCTAAACGCGTTCCAGCTGCACGGTTCTCTCCTCTCACACATGGTCACCTCGCTCAAGGACATACCGGAACTCCCTCAGGGACCAACCCCGGCTTACGGGCCCGAGTGCGTCTTGCTGTCTCTCGGCCTGCACCGCGTCTCTGACCTGGCGCAGAGTCAGTTCGCAGCTCATCGGCACCTTGCTGTCGTTTCTACTGGGCGGGATGTTCTTTGTGCAAGTCTGTGCGTTGTCTTCTTGCTTGTTCTTGCTAGAGTTACCATCGCTAACGAAGCGACTACTCTGGCAGGCATCTACCACACATGTTTCAAGCGCGACCGCTGGCCGACTAGGGCACTGGGTGCGTCTCACACGCGCATAAACCGACTCGTGGACTCAACTCCCAATTCCGCCCAGTGCACGCAGTTGCCCTGCTCATCTTTCTGCGCACCGTTCTGACCGGTGTCGAGGCGCACATCTGGTTCGCAGAGGGGTTCGGCGACATCGAGCGCTTCATCGACGTGCACGACCTGCGCATATACACACCCGTCATCGGCCCGCTCACTGCGCTGCTCGTGGAGCTGTTCTTCTGCTACCGAATCGTGCTGCTCGAGCGGAGGGCCTGGCCGGTGGCGCTGGGCATCGCGCTGGTGCGTTCCTGCTTCCCCTTCGTCCGCATGCATTCCACCAAACGCCTGTTTCTCAGATTGCCTTCGCGCAATGCGTGTGTGGAACTGCCTCGGGGCTGTTTTACTACCTCGGCGCAAATCCGCACAGCGACCCCCGACACCATACGTTCCTCGAGTTCACGCGCGCGTTCTTGCTAACTGGGGTCGTCTCCGCCGGTCTGATCACCGGGACCACGTCGTACATCGTGCGTGGCCGCGGTCCCTCTCCGTCAGCTCTGTCTGACTGCCGCAGTTGCTTACCGCGCCCGTCACGCCCGCCACGCGGATGGTGCTCAAGAACCTCGTCTGGCTCATCGCGGAAACGAATGCGATGTCCGCGATTGTGGAGATCGTCGCCTTTGCGCTGATCATGGCGTTTCCAGGGAGGCGGTATTTCAGCTGTTCGGGGATGATCTTGCCCGGGATGTGCGTGTCCGGCTGTTTCTGTCAGCGTGTTCTGACAGTCACTCCCTCTCAAGCTACGCCAACACGCTACTCGCGACACTCAATCACCGCGCCATCGCCGGCGTGCGGTCTCGCCGCAGCTCGGCGTTCTATGCCCTCGATTCCAATCCCGGCGCCGGTTTGCAAGAACTCGTCTCTGAGGTGGGCACCTTTCACTCCCGACCAGGCTCGTGGATGCCACCGGAATCCGTGGTGGCCGAAACGGCAAGCTATGCGCTATCCAGCACCGATGGCGACTTTGCGGCCCGAACCAATGAGACTGGTAGCAGGGCCAGTACGCCCAATCCGCCGGGACTGGAAGCCCGCTCGAGTTCCGTCTCGACTGCGCACGTTAGTGTCCGGTCGATGTTGTTTGCTGCGCGAGCGTCCGTCGAATTGAGGGAGGAGGCTGAGATTGAGAAGATCGAGAAACGGGTGGGTGATTGTGCTGTGGCTTCTCCTGTCAGCCCTGACTGGATCTCAGTGGACAAGGGAATTGGCAGTGGCTCGTCGGCTGTCCAGCGCGGAGACTCGGGATAGACTAGCTGTAAATCAGATAAACTGAGTCATGGTAATGTGTCATGCATGTGTCATTCTCATTTCTCGCTTTGGACCAAGCGTTGGCATTTGGATCCCAAAGCCATCCACAGGATCCATGCCCGCGAGTCTTTTGGCCAAAGCGCGGCTGGTTATAAGCGTCGCAGAGGACTGGTGCAGAGTATTCACTCGCAATCTGCTCGACGCCCCCGATGTCCCCCATGAGCACCCCTCCCTGCGTCCTTCCTCCCGGCAAGAGAATGCGTTTCTGGATGGTGCAACTGCAGTACAAGCTTTCATTCGGGAAGCCCCTGACGGATTTGTCCTCTGCGTTCCATCAATACGAACTTATTCGTGCTGGTTGGTGACCTGTGCTGGATGTGCGCGGGGAGCGAATCTGACTCGTTGACAGTAATTCTCTATGTTGGGCACCGGATTAACGCCTGCGATCCAGAGAGAAGGGCGCTGAACTCCCGCGTGGACCTGGCCCGTGTTGCTGAAGAAGCCGCGCCGCGGGGCTGTGGCGCGGCCGTGTCGTCTTACGAACAATTGCCAGAAGAGGTCACGGCTTTATTGATCGTCCTGCGCCTGGTCACGGGTCAGGAGCTCCTGGATGATGCCGAGATGTGTGAATACGGTGCGTTATAATCATGCCATGCTCACATTTACGCCCCTTCCGCTGCATTGCTGACGATCCACTGTAGCCTCTCGACTCATCGATAACTTCCAGACAGGCCAGCCGTTGCCGACCCCACACTCCTCCGTCTCGACGATGGCCAAGTCCAATGGCAGCACTTTCACTCTGCCTAGACACTCGCCCGGTCCCAAGCACCGCTGGGTCCCGATCACGTGTCCCTCCAGAGTGTGTCCTTCGCACCATCCATTTGGGGGGGAAGTGAGCGTTGTGGGCTGGCGCGCCATACCTGTGATGCTCACGAGGAATTTGCGTGGACAACAGGTTTCTTTGTTGTCTAATGATTAGGAGGAGGTGGTTTGTATGTTTTGTACCAGAGTAACGGACTAGAACACGTTCTGCAATAGGTTGTTTATTCGATATACGCTACTCACGAAATGGATCTGAGCCATTGACACTTTGAATTCGTTGCGCATTTTCGTCGGGTAGAAAGGATTTTGCGAACTTGTGGGCTGTCTGGATCGAAAGGATCCTCAATCATTTGTGCCGTTGATATCCATCATCCTGCTCGATCATTTCCGCGGCGGTCGCCCATGTTGTCGGGGGCGGTGCAAGATCAAACTTCTCACGCACAGCCTAATGTTGTCTCGTCTACAGGGCTCTTCTTTCGCTTGGACCAGGGAAAACAAAGCTAAGAAAAAGCCCGCGCGCCTTAAATCGCGTCGGGACCTTCAGGAAAAGACAAGCCAGGTATCGCGGCGCTTGGGACTCCAGGTCATGCCGCGCACACTATAAATCTCACTATGAACGCACGATCCGTCCACAGCACTTACTCGAAATAACGCCAATGTCCTCCAACTGCTCTGCTCCAATGCCCATCTTGAGTGTTGCTGTCCTGTCAAGGCACGTGGTGCCATGCCTGCTGGTGGACTCCCAAGATCGGCATCGATTGTGGTTTGCGCGGCTGCAGACCGAGCTGCTCCCCGAAAGATCGGTAGATGTCCTGCACACGCGGTTGGGTGTGATCGAGCTGCTCTGCGCCGGTGCGTCTCCTGCTGCGCGCGCTCTGATCCGGAGCACTGATCCCTACATGGATTCTAGCCACGCTATATGTTTGTTCACATATCAACAGCAAGTACCCGGAACGGACAGCGCTGAATGCCGGCGTCGATCTGGACCAGCTTGCAGAGGATGTAGCCCGCCTGCCGAATCCCGCGTACCCGGGGAACGCGAGTCCAGCGGAAACGCCAATAACACCATATGTAACGCGTTTGCGCGCCGCTGTAGGCCAAAATCACGCACACGAGCTTGAGCTGTGGGAGCACAGTGAGTCGGATCCCCGCCACTTTTCGCACTTCGGGGCTCATCCTCTGATGTCAGCGTTCCTGCTCATCCACAACTTCCGCCAGGGAAAGCCGCTCCCGGATCCTGTTGCTGAGCGGCTGTTGGGGGTTGAGCGGAGCACACTGGAGTTGCCGACCGACTCGCCGGGGCAAGGTCGCTCTTGGCGGCCCCTCCGCTGTCGATCACGTGCGTGCCCTACACACAATCCGATCGGCACCCCAGCCAAGATCGTTGGCTGGCGCTCCATTCCAGAGACATTTCCCCGAGATCGGGAGGCGAGACACGTGGACTTGCCCGCCGGCATGGAGGAGAGGGTTGTTATCCATGGCGTGAGGTGGCCCCGTCCGAAGTTCTCGTTCAAGGACGTGTCTGAGGAGCTCGAGAAGGAGCGCTCGGGGCCAAAGACGTCGTTACCGTCGATCCAGCACATGTTTGACGCCGAGGTCGTCGGCACGGCTACCCGGGATCTGTACTCAATCTGGTGATCCTACAGTAACACAAACATCGCCAGCGGTCTAATAATGATTTTACACACTGTACAAAAAGCGTCTTTGGGGTGTACAGTAGAACGTTCTACGCTCGTGTCTAAGTCTACGAAAGTCCTCGTGAATAAGTTAATGTTTTAATTTTAGATTGAGCCTTAGTGAGGGCCAGAAAAAGACGAGTGGGAGGCACTGCCATGCCAGCGCATGGGCGTCTCTCCGAAACGCGCTTGTGGGGCCTGGTAGCGTTCCCTGTCACTGAATTGACTGATATAGTGTCCTTGGCCAGACGTGCCGTACGCGCCCATATGGGAGCTGCCCGCGATCTGCTGGGCGTTGTATGGCTGCGTTTGACCGTAATAATCACCGCGATCGTGCTGACTCTGGGGCGACGGGAAAGCGCTGGTTTGCGAGGGCTCGCCATGGTACACGAATCGATAAGTGGCGGAGAACAGCACCCGGGAGTCGAGATTGGAGACGACCTGCTGCCGTATCTCATATCGCGAAGGATCTGCATGTCGCGCGTCAGGTTCAGCGCTTGGAAACGGAGAGAAAGAATAGCACCGGACCTGGATCTTGAACAAATACCTGCCAGAAATTGGGGACAAGTGATGTGGTGTAGACCCAGCTCCCCTCCTCCGGGCCTGGGCGCAAAGAAAGCTGCGTAGTTTCGGAATGCACCGGGGCTTGGCTGGATGTCAAAATCACGGTTTCTGCTGACCGCGCGGAAAGACTTTGCGACTGAACCGGGAGAGAAAAACAGATGGTCGGATCGATGGTGGCGAGTTGTCTCTGATTTTTCGAAGCGTATGTGCTGTACACTTGGGGCTGGAAGGCTGCCGCACCGTGTACCGAGGGTTGCTGGCTCTGAGGATATATCGGAATATTCACGATCATTTCCTGGGCCGGGGCGAAGGCGCCAGGCGCAGGGGAGAGATGGTCAGACGTCGATGGGATCCCGCACATCCGGTCAAGCTCTGTTATTGGACAATGTAAGAAAGCCGTATCCGGCGAAACATCAGCACGCACCGTTTTGCCCACTGTGGGCTGATTCGCGAATCTGCTGTATCCGACTGCCGACCTGCTTGCAACTCCGCCGTTCGCCCGTCGTTTCCAGTATGAAATTCGACAGGAATCGATTGCGACCTGGATACCGGTTTGAGAATGCGGCGCCCGCTCTGGGTGGCGGCACGTATTTTTCGAGACCTGGATTTATGTCGGAAAAGGAGATGCCAGTAGTGAATCGGAGGGCTTACCTTTGACCAGAGCAGCCTCCAGGTCGGGCGGCCAAATCACTTGTCCATCACTCGACTTCTTCCATGTCTTCCGCTTCTTGGTGATGTTTGGCAGGGACCCTTTCAGACGTTCGTCCATTGATCCCTGTACCGAGCTGCCTCGGGACATTGTGGAAGAAAACTCCCCGGGCGATGAACCCGAGGACGACTCGTAAGAAGCGCCTGCCGGACGGTGGTATGCCGAGTTCTGTCGAGCGTGGGACATCTGGGTGGAGATGATTGGGAATGACGAACAGAGATGGAGGACGCTCTCTATATACCTATCCGCGATGCACTGGAAACAGAAACCCTCAAACGAAGGAGAGTTCCTGAGACGGAGGGACAATCTCTGTGCAAGCTGGTTTCATCAGCCAACTAGCGCGCAGAGAAACGACGAATGTTGATCATCTCTGAAGAACAGCCTAGGTCTCCACGCGGTTTCATTTAGTTTGGACGTTGACCAGTCTTACGGCAGGTGGGAAGAGGATCTGCCTGGATTGTTGGGCTCCAAAGGTCGAGAGCGGATTATGATGCCATGGAACGTGGAACTTGTCAAACCGAGAGTCACTGCCTCCCGGATCCAACTTGCAATTCGACCAATCCGCCAAATGTCGGTTCGTTTGCGCAAAAGTAGAGGAGTGTTGGGAGGTGAAGGGACAGCAGGAGTGGTCCCCCTCGTTTTTAGCAGACCATATGGGACGGCTCTCTCCTGGTGGAATGGGGGACTGCCAGTCAACTCTAAACGGCCATGACGACTCGACGACGTTCTGAATGTTCATGTCCAAACGCAGACAAAAGAATCCTGATACGTACGTTCCTCGAAGCCCTCGGATCGTTATGAGAGCATATGGCAGTGCGTCGGGAAATGATCCCGGCGGAGTCAAGGCGGTGCGCGGAGCAGGCGGGGAGGGTGTGTCCGACCTGAACTAGTCTGGGCCTCGTTTGATAAGCGCTGGGCTCGTCGGTCAGACATCGAAGAGGACGGGTGCGGACAAGTAATCTGTGGAGAGACCACCAAGTCTGGTGTTCGAGTGGAAAGTGGGATGAGACCTGGTCAGGATCAACCCGGGATTTGGCTATCGGTCAAATGATTTTGCGATCAATCGGAGTCACGTGGGTGCTCTCTGGTGGTCGCGTGATCTCGGTTCAAGTCTAGAAGACTACCCAGATGCGTTTTCTGGAAAAAACGTTCCTACCCATGCAAGGATGGACATATAATAGATTTCTCCGACATATTGGTGCGACACAATCTCGGCGTAAGGAGTTAAACAGACTGGAATGGGTGCCATGAGGACTTCCTCATCAAGCACAAGCCCGGTGCTCATGGCCATGGGTTTCAGTCTACGGTATCTGGGAGAATGTGCTCTAATTTATGCGTTGATGAGACTACCACTTACTCCGAAATCTTTTATACTTAACCAACCAAAAAAAAACAAACATCCGCTCATGCTAATTTGCCGATTCCAACCGCAACCTTTCCAAAATTCAACGTTTCCAAAGTTCTGCTCGACCACTTGATCACGGAATGAAATTTTCAATCGCCAACATGACGTCCTTTCACTCCCGCGCACAAACCCGTGCTGGTTGTCCAGAAATGATGGGATAGGTGTTGCGATCACGGAGACTACCGAGTGATTGACACAGCATCGTATGCTTGTCCCACAGCCTTTCTCAATCCACAAAGCCGATCCTTGCTGCGTCAAGTCCCCGTTCTGTTTACGTATATCTATGCAAGTCAAGGCTATTCATGGCTTCCAAGGTTGACGCCGTCATGTCAGCAAATGTCGGTGTCGGGTCTCGACTCAGGATGCCTACCACGTCTGACGTGTATGTTTCCATGTGTCAACAGACCCATGGCCAGGAGGGGTCATTCTGTGTGGGAGAAGTTGGTCCGTTCGAGCCGAGGGTGAATTCGAGGTCAGATAATGGTCTCTCGGGATGTAGGGGTAGACGATTTTGGTCTAGCTCACGGCGCTGTGAGTGGCGGTTGTACATGCGATGCTTCACTGCCGGGTGGGTGCCGACTGACTTGCCAACGGACCGCGGCCTCGCTCATATTTTTTGTGTCTTCGCTTGCTTGCGATGGTGCGAGGGAGTTAGACGGACGAATACGGAAATGGCCGTGGCATGTTCCATTCAGTTGGCGCCGCATCGAGCCTCGTCTGACTTGCCAGGGGGACTGTGACAAGGGACGCAGTCGATTGTACACGGCCAGGAGCAGTGCCTGCGGGCACCACCCGTATCGGTCTGCCCACGATCCCACGATCTCCCTCCCTCACACACAACCACCTACCTGCTGTCTCACCGCGCTCGGACCCACATGCTGCCAACGAAAGTCGTCGTGATCGGAGACTCGGGGTGTGGGAAGACGACGTTGCTGCGCGCATGCATCGAGCTGCAACGGAAGGGAAAGGACAAGGAGCAGGCGGAGGACACGATTCGCTGCCCATCATGCACATGCACATGCACATCCACGTCCTGCAGCTCAGGCTTCGAAGATTCGAACGGCGACGCCAGCTTCGACGTATACCCCGTCTCCGTGTGCGACGACCCCAATGCCAGTCTCCTGCTCTTTCAAGACACCCCCGGTTCGTACACCTACGACCGCCTCCGCCCACTCGCATACGCGCACACCCAGGTCGTGCTGCTGTGCTTCAGCATCGATTCGCCCGACTCGCTGCACGACATTCTGACCCGATGGACGCCCGAGCTGGATCTGCTGGGGAGCCACTTGCGCGTGCCGCGGCTGCTGGTGGGGTGCCGAGCAGATCTGCGCACAGACTCGCGCGTCGTGCGGGAGCTCCGGCTGGCTGGAGAGCTGCCGGTATCAAGCGACGATGCGGACGCGGTGGCGCGCCGGGTCGGCGCGGTGGGGTACGTGGAATGCTCGGCGCGCGACGGGACGGGCGTGGATGACTTGGTGCACCGCGTGGCTCGAGTCAGCGGGCGGTTGCATGAGGCAGGGGGACGGTTTCGACGTCGATTTGGAGCCAACCTGCTTCGCGGGCTGCTGCTTCAAATGAGGCGTGATGTAGATGGGGGCCGCAGCGCTTCGTTTGCGCCATGGTGCGTGATTTTAGCTTTCGCGCCCACGTCATCCGATCAACCCCATGTGCAGCATGAATCATCACGCGATGAGATGAGACCGTCAGGCGCTCAGAATTGGAAGTTCCCCCGTCCCGGTGATTGACTCAGGTTCTTTCTCTGAGACCGCACACCAGGACCCAGGTCCATCTACGGTCAAGTATACAGATGACCGTGCTGGAACGCCTATGTACATATCTCGATGGGCCACAGACTCGAGCGTAAGAAAGCATTCAGTGGATCTCTGATCACCCTCTCTTTGCAAACTCCTCCGTCTAATCCTTTTCGCTAATGACTGCGATGTATCGACACTTTTCGCAGGCAGGACTTGTTACTTAGTGCAATACGAGCCGAGCATATACGTAGCACATATCATCCAAATCCTTCGAAGTAATCCATTTGGTGCCGAAAGTTGGCCATCCGAAATCACGGTCCAAGGTAATACAGGGTCAATGATTTCTGAGATAAGATTGTAGATGGTCAGCACGCAGTGATTGCCCGTGAAGAGCCGATGCATCCTGGTCTATCAATCACTGCCTCTGACGGAGATCTTGCTCTATTGTAAGTCAGATAGGAATGGAGAAGTGTGCAAGCTGTTTCCAGGCTCAAATCGTGCAGTTTTGTTTATCTTCGTCTGCTTGAAGCGATGGAAAGTGAATGAGACTTGAGAATCAGAACAGATCGCGATCGCTTGAGCGCAAACGACCCATACGAATGGATCGGGGTACGAACAAGATGCACCCGCTCTGGTTGGCACATCGAGGGCAGGGGGCAGTTCGGATGGGCACCGGACTAGCTAATTCAAACCGAAACACCTGGCACTCTGATCTGAAAGCGTGGTATAGCCTCAAACGACAATGACACAGCACCTCAATCGTACGCTGGCGGCGGGACATCTGGCACCCCGTGTACATCCCCGTCCGTATTCCCACTGTGCGCACTCCTCTCCCCCTCTAATCGGGCAACCTGGGCCCTCAACGCCTGCATCTCGGCTGCGATCGTGGACAATGCCGGGTCTGGGGGTGGGACGGCGGCATGCGCGCGCGGCCCGTTGTCGGGATTCGCCGCGAACGCCATCGGCGACTCAGCACCCCTCTCCGGCTGCTTTTTCTCATCGACGATCCACTGTCGCGGTGGCGTGTATTCCGCTTCGATCGCGCGCTGCTGCGCGAGGACGTATGACTGGGCGGACGATTCCGGCTCTCGAGACGAGGACGACGGGCCGGCGACGGGCGAATACGAAAGCGTCGCTCGTCCATTGGCTTCATAAGTGTATGTGCTTGGCGATATGGGTGTCGGGGGAAAGTATGCGGATGCTTGTGAGGGCAGATAGGCGATGGGAGATGTCGCGGATCCCGGATCGCGATAGCTGCCGCTGCTGCCGCTCATTGGTGAAGATAGCCCTGACACGTCGACAGATTGTGTGGACGGCATTCGAAGCAACGCGGCTTGCGATTCTTGTGCCCCTGGGTCCTCTCGATATCGGCTTTGCTGTTGAGGATAGACACTCGACTGTGGATGTGTTGGCGAGCTGCGCCTGGGGGTAACCACCCGACTGAGGATGAGAATAGGGCGGGGAATACGCATTCCCTGTCTGTGGCAAAACCACCGGAGGCCCGTAGACATTGATATCAGCCTCAGGCTTCGGTCTACCATAAGGCCACTCTCCACCTCCAGGATTGCCATTCGACCCCCTCCGCTGGCGCTTCTTGTGGCAGATGTACCAGATGCTACATCCTGCGCCGATCACCAGCAGACCCACGACGGCCGCGGCGATTGGAATAGCAATGTGAATGTGCGTGGTGTCAGACGCGGAGCCTTTGCTTGATGACGATGGCTTGCTTGGGGTCGCAGTGGTGCCTGTTTCGCTGCTCTTTGTCGAAGTTGACGAAGAAGTTGCCGGAACCGAAGACTGTACCGGCGGAATCGTAGCCTGCGCTACAGCGCTATTGGATCTGGGAGCGCACACATCAGCATCGCGTCGTTTGCTGGAGATCGCACACACGTGAAAACAAAGTAGTCCAACCACACGACACTGCTCTCCGTTACCGAGAACAACACTTCGTGAGGTCCTGACTTGAGCCCCGCATCGTTGTACGCGACTTGGTTATATTCGGCATCGAGAACTTGGTCGAACGACGCCGACTGGACCGCAGGAACACCATCAACGTAGACATTGAATGAATTGCCGTACGAGGTGTCCATCAGCGGCTTCACAGTAAAGATCCAAAACGCAGTTCCTGTGCACAGCAACGGTCCCTCAGCGCACGCAACTGTGATGCAAGGCGAACAAGCGCACCTGTAAACCGCACAGTCATGTTCACGGTCCCCGACCCATCCGCATTCATGCTCCCGTTCATCATCGACACCGTGCCATTGTACAGCTTGGTGATATCGAGCCCCGTCAGGTTTCCGTGTGTGACGGCGCTCGCGGGGGTGTAGGTAATCCCTGACGGTGCGAAATCGTCAATCGTGCGGTTGGCTTGCGCGGAAACGGTGGAGATGAGGGGCAGGGCTAGCGCGATTAAGAGATATAAGAGAGGCAGAGGTAGAGAGTGTGTAGGCAGCCGCATGGCACTGCGAGCGTGTGGTATGGCTTCGTGGGTGTCGGGATGGCACTGGGGCTCAGCCGGAATCCCGTCTGAAAAGTGAAGAATGAGGGGGTTTAACAACGAACGTAGGCAGAATCTCACAGCCAGGAGTCCTAGTCAGACCGCATCAGCGCCTCCCTGTCCTTGAGCCTGTCAGGCCCGACAGACATTGACTGACGGACAGGAGCCGTGAGCTGATGGTTGCCTTGGCGGATTGTTAACACTCGAAGCAAAAGTGTCGGTGCGTGGCTGGAGGCTGTTTCGTTCAGAGTAGGGGACGAGAGTATTAAAGGCAGTAACAAACCGTTTGGAGTCCCGTTCGCATTTTCGAGTTCACGGAGCCTGCTGGGGTAATTCGGAGTAATTCAGTGATTCAGAAGGCTAGTCTGCGAAGTCCGGACAGCTACTTCAGCTTTCCAACGACTGCCCGTGTGAGGCTGACAACGAGCTCAAAAGTGAAGAACAGGCAGTCCCCGTTCCGTGACTCCCTTCTTGTGACTTTGTGAGTGTCACATGCACATCAGTCAAACTCGGGACCAAGAAGGGCAAGTGAGACATCTGCTCGAGACATGATACGTAGGGATAGAGAGATACAGACAATTAATCAGTTTTCCTGCTCAAGATTCATTTTACACCAACCGCCCGACCGCCCGATCTAAATGCAACAAAGCCGCGTCCTTCAAGCCCGATATTCCATCCTTCTCAGCCGAGAGCAGATCCCACATCGACTGGCGTCTCTCCTCCGTATCCCATGCTGCCATCTTACGCAGAAGACCCATGTCCAGCCCTGCCGCGACGAGGCGGCGGCGGCAGTCGCTCAAACCCGCAGTGCGAAGGAACGCGACGAGGTTGGGCGGGGCGGGAGCTTTCAAGGCCGTCTTGGAGGTCCCCTTGCGCGTGACGGGAAGTGAGGCTGTGCGAGGGATGCCAGATCCTGAGGCAATGGGCGAGGAGTCGACTACAGGGCTTGGCGTGGGTGACTGGACATTCGAATTCTAGCGCACACATGCGGAATCCAGCTAGCTCTTCGGAGGAAATGACATGGGTAAACTCACCGAAACAGTAGCAGAGCTCAAAGACTCGGTATCGGCTCCATCCTGAATTTCTCGCCTTTGAACCCGCGACTGAGGCTCCGCAGGCATCCCAGAAACTGATCAGAGTGGAAAGTAAACATATATATGTACTTTTCCCCCGAGTTGGTTCAGACTTACCTTGGCTTACGCGCGTCCTGGTCGCTGGTCCGTTGGCAGTATTCAGGAGCTTCCAGGTCAGATTAACCGTGGAATCAGGTGGGAAACGCCGCAGATAAGCCTCCCCTGCGTGCTCATAATCCATCTCCACGCGATCCGGTGGCTTATAGGAATTATGGACGGCCTTTTCTACTTGTCTCGCAGCGACGCCAAAGATCCTCGCGATTTCGATCCGTGTGAGTTTGGTCCGCTTGAAGACGATGCGGACGATGGCGCGGCTCTGGCGATTAAGTGCGCGCTGACCCCATCTTCCGCATCGATCCATTCAACCCAAATGAAATTGGGCTGGAAGTAGGATACTTACCGGAGAGTCGGGCCTGACGTCAGATAAAAGTTTTCGACGGGCACGTTGTGCTCCCAGCTCTCAACCGTCGGGTTATTGCGCTCCCCAGACTCCGACTCGTATCCTGCGTCGTCGGCAGACATAACTGATGGTGGACAGAAAGCAAAAGGTAGCTGGTGGGAAAAGGCGACCGCTGACCTTCTCGTGCTTCGAGTCACATCATCAAGTTCAAACAGATTCTGGCGACCCTGACCACCACAAAGGGAGTCCGCCTGCTATATTCTCTGTGATCTGACCGTGAGACCGGTACGTAAACGATTGATTGCAGATATGCTTCTGACTTCTCAACACACTCAATACGCATCCATCGCAGTCTAACTAACCCATGCTTGATGGTCTCCTAATGAGTGACTCGTGAAAATTATTTAACGACACCTCCGTGTCTCTATGACGTCATTACTGCCCCAACGGGCTTCCGGAAAAGTTCATTCGTGTCGTCTATCTACGCAACTAGGACGACAATCGACTTAATGAATCCCGCGGCGCAGATCGATGCGCCACCACTCTAGCGGGCGCCACAGCTATTCCACATGAAATGCTCTAGAATTTTCCAGTGAAATGTCGACAGTTCCGGACTCGGCCAACGTCAACTCTGTCACATTTGGGACGCCTCGGGTGGACGACGATGCGTTTGTCTCCTTCGACTCTAAGGTCACACATCTCAAACGGGTGAACAATCAAAATGTTCGTTGTCTTGTCTCGCTCCGGTGTTCGACACACACTATTGGCCGTTGAGCTGTTTTGGCAGGACTTGGTCTCGATAGTTCCTGGTCGTTTTCTGGGCTTCTCGCGCTCCAAAGGCGAGATTGTCAACAGCCTCAGTGTTCTCCCGGACAGAGCTGATGATCCTTCCTTCCCACAGCACATCGACGACGGCGGGATCTGCGGGATTTTGAGACGGAAGCACGGTAGATGGAATACGTGCCAGCGTCGAATAAGCCCCAGCCGCCTCCTTGCTTGACGGATTCCATGTGTCACAGTCGAAGAGATTCGAGTTTCGGGCTTCTCACCACATTGAATGTGGACCAATGTCAGCATGATTCTGGCCCCGACATGAGCCTTGTTGTGAGATTCACAGGCATATGCAGACGCCTCGGATGATGATCTTTCTGACATTGGTTAGAGTCGAAATACCTATGCAAGTAGCGAAGAAGTAGAGGAGCAAAAAAAAGTGTAGTACCATGCACACGATGACACTTGGAGAAATGTATGTAATTCTGGCTCCTTTTGGTCGTCCGCTCGGCATCGTACTGTTGGTAAGCTGCTGAAAATACTCAGTCCAAGCACTGACGGTTGCTGCAACACCTCGCGGGCCCGGTGTGAGCTGCTCGCTGACATCGTTGAAATGTGGGAACGGAAGCTCGAAGCGTCACGCGTCGCGTCTCTGGGAGAGAATGGTGCCATTCATCACACGGGCGGCTGCTCTTCCTCAGCCTGGGAAATGCTTTTCGGGATCACCGATCGCTTCAAGCCAGCCATCACAAGATGCGTTCCTTGATCAGACCAAACAATGACAACTCGGGCCCTGAATGCACATGTGGTCTGGACTCTACATCTCTGCGCCCCGATGAGAACACATCGTTCATCGCCGATGTTCCGGCTTTGAAACGAGGACATTCATACCCTTACATCAAGCAGGCATCGTCGGCGGGCTACCCTTTACAGAACACTCTCTCTCCCTCAGTGTGATGGTTGTTGCACAAGACATTTCGAGGCAACCCGTCTTCCCTCTGAGAAGCCAAGTAAGCGAAATTCTACCGCTACGGAGGTCATTTTTTATGACTGATCTCTGTTTGCGACCTATTTTCGGCATCCGTAGTGTAAGCGCCGGCGTGGATTTAAGCGTCGAAGCGCTAGTCTTGGGAAACCGGTCATTTCAGTTTACTACACGGTCCGTGCATGTGATCAGGAAATTCAGACATAAAGTCTCCTCCTGCACCCATTCTCTCATTAGAATCAACTCCAGCCATGATTTCAAGCATCCTTATCCCGACTGTGGCTACTCTGCTCGCATCGGTTGCCTGCTATGCTCTCAAGGTTTGGTACACCAACTGGACCTCACCCCTCCGTTTCATAGACGGTCCGCCCTGCGCTAATCCTTTCCTGGGACACTTCGCATTGGTCTTTGTGAGGCAGATATACCGCAGCAAGTCGTTTGGGCGCTGATTTGGCCTCGTGTCTATCCAGGATGTCCCGGATATCACGGACAAGTGGCGAGAGAAATACGGCCCGACGTTCATGGCCAAAGGTATTTTCGGCGTAAGTTGTCAACAGACATGGTTTTCTGGAGCTGACCCCGCCCTGACTTCTAGGAGGACGATCTGCACACGATGGATGTGAAAGCCGTATCTCACATCCTATCCCACGGCGCCATCTACCAGAAGCCGTATGCTGTTCTTTCCGCCCTGCGAGTGATCCTGGGCGAAGGAATTCTTTCGGTGGAGCAAGATCCTCACAAACGTCAGGTAACTTGGATGCTACATTATGTGATTCCCTCATCGCTGACGCCTCGTGCCCGGAACCCAGCGTAAAATTCTGGTTTGTCTACCAACAGTTCACGTGTGGTCGAAAGTCCGCTGATTTGTGTGCATAGAGCCCCGCCTTTGGTCCTCAGCAGCTCCGCTTGATGAATGAAGTATTCGTGGAGAAAGGTAATCTGGTGAGTTAGCGCATTTCGCGAAGCTCCACGACTTTACTGAGCGATATCGGAGTTGTGTGACATGCTGGCGAAAGAGGTCGACATTGCCGGTGGGCAATTGACTGCGAACATTTCAGACTGGTTTCGTCAGCTCACGCTGGACATCATCGGAGAGGCTGGTGCGTGGCGCACATGAGACACATTGCGAGGCACGCTTACTGATTTTCGCAGGATTCGGATATCACTTCAACTCTCTGAAGTCGGGCGGCAAAGACGAAGCGGAGTTGAGCACAGTGTTCGCTCGGTTGCTCAACGACCCGAACGTCAACTTCAATGCGGCCTTCCGGGCTGCACAAGTTGCGATCCCGGTGCTGCGGGCTCTGGTGGGTGACTTTCATTCCTGAAAGAATTGAGATTGATGTGGATGGTAGCCGCTCCCCGGATGGACAGTCACCCGTTATGCAAACAAGAAGCTGCATGCAATAGGAAGGGAGCTCTTGCACAAATCAAAGGCCGAATGCGCTGCGCTTGGGTCTAACGACTTGGGATCGGGCCGCGACTTGTTGTCAATTCTTGTCAAGGCAAACATGTCTAGTGATGTTCCCGCCAGTCAACGCATGAGCGACGCCGAAGTCATTGCCCGTGAGTTTCCCTGTTTTGCTGTGGTGCGTTGAACAGACTAATATCGACATGTTTGGCAGAAATACCCACATTCTTCCTTGCTGGGCACGAGACCAGCAGCCTCGCGCTGGCCTGGGCGGTGCATGCTTTGTCGCACAATCAGACTGTCCAGGACAAGCTGCGTCAAGAGCTGCTCTCACTTTCGACTGACACCCCGACCATGGACGAGCTCGATGCATTCCCATTCCTCGAGAATGTGCTCAGAGAGACGATGCGATTGTATGCCCCGGCAGTCAGCGCCCAGCGCGCAGCCATGGCAGACGACGTATTGCCGCTCGACAAGCTGTATGTCGACCGCAATGGCGTCAAGCATGACACTCTTCCGTTCGTTTTCATCCTCTTATCATCACGAACGTGGGGCACTGAAAGCATCTCAAAATTAACAACAGGATCCGCAAGGGCCAGGTCTGCACTATCTCGATCTTGGCCATCAACACCAGCAAGGAGCTTTGGGGGGAGGATGCGCTCGAGTTCAGGTCGGCTCGGCTCTGTGCAGAGGCACAAAATGCTCACGATCTCGCAGACCTGATCGCTGGAACAATCTACCTGAGGCTGTGCACGCCATTCCCGGAGTCTGGGCGCACCAGCTGACCTTCCTTGCGGGCCCCCACAGCTGCATGGGCTTCCGGTTCACAATCGTCGAGTGCGTCGTATTCTGATCTCACGAGAGTTGTTCCACTGACACAGCGCTTTTCAAGGCAAAAGGCAATTCTGTTCGGCCTGTTGCGCAACTTCGTCTTCTTCCCCGCTTCCGACGAGGTCAAGCCTGCGATCAGCACAACGTTCCAGCGTCCCATCTCGTACGTTTCGGGGAGTGCCGAGGCTGGTCTGGTCTCGACCGGCGGTTTGCGTATCACGATCAGGTCTTACAAGGGTGGAGTCCATGCTTGACAATTCAGATAGCATACTTTGTGTACTGCGTTTATTTTGAAGGTTTCTCTTGGAGTACCTCTTGATGCAATGTCGATAATATCGCGTCTTGGCGTGCTTTCCGTTATATTTACGGGTATCTTTATCATGCTTGTTCGGCGCGCGCAATCACTCGTGATCACGGAAATCAGTGGTTGGAACTCGAAGGTTTCAGACTTGGTGGTTTTTAGAAGGGCTTGGAAATGTTGATTGCGACCTTGATGAACTATCCCAACCGCATGGCAAAACACGTTCCAGATGATACATTGCAGCTGCATAATTTCTTGTTGAGCACTGGGGAGAGCGTCTAGCAACCCACCTGTGTGAGTTGAGAGCTTAGTGTGGGCACTATGCGGGAGTAGTCAAGAGACTTGTTATTAAAGGGTAATGGAGCCCTCCTTATATACAATACAGGGGGCTATTTGTGTCTATTTAGGACGAGTCGACATGACTCTAGATGACACGTGATGGAGTCATAAGATGTGTATCACGACATCCATCTGGCAGATGATAAGATCATCATTTGATCAACACTCCCCCACGCTGAAAACCACAGGATAGTGTTTGAAAGCGAAATCTTCATCGGCCATTCCTTCAGGACGAGTTGAACTCAAGTCCTAGTTGGGACCTGAACTTCTCGAACTTGACGCGTCCTAGGTTCTTGGTGAACATATCTGCAGGATTCTCACTGCCCGGAATAAAGAACAGTTCAACCTCTTCTTCCTCGACTCGCTCACGAATGTAGTGATAGCGGATGTCTATGTGTTTCATCCTGCGGTCTCGGTAGGCATTGCTGCCACTGAAGAGTGCACCCTGATTGTCACCGCAAATGGGTACTGGGATGGTGAGTTTGAACTGGAGTTCCGAAAGGACGCTCTTCAGCCACATCACCTGGCGACTACAATCTGAAATCGCCATGTACTCTGCTTCGGTCGAAGACTGCGCGACTGTGCGCTGAAGCCTAGACTGCCAGCAAATAATCCCGTCTGCCAATTTCGTGAAGAAACCAGTGGTAGACCTCCTCTTGATCGGATCAGCAGCCCAGTCTGAATCGCTAAATGCAATTAGCCCTCTATCCGTTGCACCATTGAAAATGAGCGAATAATTCCTAGTACCAGCCAAATAGCGGCAGATATACAGCGCTTTATGGAGGTGGTCTTGGGACGGATTGGCGGCAAATTGTGACAATTTGGTCACAGCAAATGCAATATCAGGACGTGTGCCTAGCATGATGAAGAGAAGAGATCCAATGACTGATTGGAATTTCTTCCTGAGCTCTGGATCGACTTCATCCTCATTTGGCATTGGAACATATCCAGCCGGTAGAGGGGTCGCTGCAAACTTGGCGTTCTGCATCCCAAAGCGCTCTAGCACCTTGTTGAGATAAGGAATCTGATCAATCTTGATCGAAGATCCTACTCTACTGAGGCGCACGCGCAAGAACTCTGGAGTATCTTCAGAATTGCGGCATTCCCATCGCTTGTTGAACTCAGCCTTGAGAAAGGCAAGGAGCTTCTTGTTCTTGGAGAAGAACAGTGCATCATCCACATAGACTATTATGATGGCTATGCTGCCATCAGAGTCCTTGTAGAAGAACACGCCGGCATCCGATGTTAGTCGGATCCAGCCCATGGCTTTCGTGGACTTGGTCAGCGCTTTCCACCATGCTAAAGCAGCTTGTTTGAGTCCATAGATTGCCTTGTGTAAGCGCATGACTTTGCGCTCTTGGCCTCTCGCCACAAAGCCTTCGGGTTGTTCCATGTAGACCTCTTCGTCAAGCTCTCCATAGAGAAAAGCCTTACTGACGTCGAGTCCAGACCAATGCCAATCATTTAGCGCTGCAAGCGCCATGACTAACCGGAACGTCTCATACCTGACAACAGGAGAGAATATCTCGTCATAGTCAACACCTTCGACTTGACTGAAACCCTTGGCAACTAGGCGGGCACGTTTTCGGCCATCAGATTTTTGGTCAAAGACCCAGCGACATCTGATAACCTTCCGTCCTTTCGGGCGGTCCACAAGGGAATAGACCTTGCGCTGACGAAGTGCCTCTAACTCGTCGCGGCAAGCATCAATCCAACCTTTCTGTTGTTCAGAAGGCAACCGCTTGATATCGCGGAACGTCCAATCGCGAATTTTGGACGTATCAGGTAGGTTCTCATTTGGAACCGCTTTTGACAGCAGCGCCGTGATGAGCTCTACTCCCCCTTCCCGGCATAGCTTCTCCATGCGTGCATCCTCGTCTAGATCATCAGAAGCACCCGCGTTTGAGGAATCTGGTTGCGAGCTAGGGCCGGGAACCCCTGCATCAGCACTGGTTGATGGTTGAGATTGGGAGCTACCCTTATCTTCACCAACATACCGCTTCCATCCTCTGCTGTTCTGAATGTCACGGACTATATCCGTAGGGGTACGCTTTTCCCCATAGACGTTTCCTGGACGTGTAGGCACATTCCGCTGGCGTGAAGACCTTCGAGGCTCAGGAGCTGGTGAAGCTTCCCGACTTGGTCGTGGAATTCTACTTCTACGAGTCCTCTGAGGTTCATCCCGACGCTCTGGCGGTGGGTCCTGACGATTATGACCGTCGTCACCATCATCATTTCCCTGTACGGGAGGTGGTGGAGCCGGATCAGATGGCATGGGAAATGGAAAAGGATTATCTCCATATAGCCAATCTTCTCCATCTACCTGTGGTGGATCTTGTGGATTCACTGGGTCATCACGTTCTGGAAATTCCTCTCCAACAGGAACGTGGGGTGGTCGATTGCTGTCAGGACAGCGGGGGAACAACTCCTCGTCGAACAATGCCTTGGTGGCGACGAACGTGGAATTGTTTGTGCGCATGAACAAAAATCCTTTCACACCATCAGGAATGCCCAAGTAGGTCATCAGCTCCGATTTGGGCGATAACTTGTTGGCGCGCTTCTCATCAGGGATAAAGACATATGCAGCGCAACCAAAGACTCGGAGTTCGGAAACATCCGGTTTTTCCTTGTGAAGAGCTTCAAATGGAGTTTTCCATTTTAGACGCCTGATAGGTGTCATATTGTAGATCCGTGTCGCATGTTTGATAGCGAATTCCCAATAAGAATTAGGAAGACAGGCAGTGAAGCGCATGGCTTCTGCCTTATCCATGATCGTACGATTGAAGCGCTCGGCATGCCCATTCTGCTGGTGAGCATATGGAGCACCCTTCTCCACTAGAATTCCTTGTTCCGCGAGAAATTCTTCCATTCCCATCCCCATGAATTCTCCCCCATTGTCAATATGCCACTTTTTGATGGTGACATTGAACTGGTTTTTGACCATCGCAATGAAATTGCGCATAGCCTGCTTGGCATCGGATTTCTGTGCAAGGCATACTGTCCAGCCATAGGAGAGTGCTTCGTCGAAGAAGCTCATGAAGTAGCGGTACTTGTGATAAGACACCGTGGGAAATTGCTTGAGATCCGAGTGGATCAAATCAAACGGATTCTCCGCTCGTTTTTCGGAAGGCGGGAAGGCACGTTGGTGCATTTTCCCTTGCGCGCATCCTTTACACGGTCGGGTTTCCTCGGGAAATACTAGGTCTTCTGGAAAGCCCTTGGTATTCTTCTTTGCCTGACGTAAAACGTCTTTCGACGGATGTGCAAATCGCCGGTGCATGATCTCATAATCCACCTTGTAAACAGTGGACATGGATCGCACTGTCTCAGCCGTGCTAGGCTTCGACATCAGGAAGTACAAGGCTATGTCCTTCCCTAGAGTTCTAAACTCCATGATCGAGAGTGGGGACTTCCCTCGATGTAAGCTGATCCGCAATTCGTCTCCACAAACGCGAGATCCTCCTTTGAGTAAGGAGCCCAAAGACATGAGACGACCATGTAATCCTGGCACTAGGTACACTGGATATATCTGAGAAGTCACCATTGTCTTTTCTCCATGCCTTGTGACGTAATGATCGATGAAGGCTGTTCCTCGACCAATAAGGGCAACACGTGTGTTCTTATCAGCGGTCTGAGCAACAATAGGATCTGAGAGCTTCTCATATCCGACCAGATCACTAATCTCCGATGTCACATGGAGAGATGCACCTGAATCAAGAAGCCACAGAGGCCCTAATTCATGATGATGATGATGTTTCCCCTTACACTTAGAGCAGGCAGCAAAATCGGAGTGCACACAGAATAAATTTGTACAAAAATCATGCGAATGAATCATCAACGAATTAAGTACAGAACCCGGGGCGGCGGTGATCACGCGCTCTGGCTGTGAGCAACAATCAGAATTGTGCATATGCCCAAGAAGGCAGGGTACTTGCCTTTCGGCGGAAGGAGCGTCCATCTCCTCCAGAAGGGTGTTGAAGTCGACGACTTCATCCCAATTGACCGGTTCAGCCTGGGCGAACTCGCTATCTCCAAACAGAAGATCAAGATTGTTCTGTTGGCTGGTGGCCATCTCGACGTCGGGGATCTCCTCGATACGACTGCGTTTGGCAGGAGGACCATCATCCAGAGTGTGATTCGAGCCGGAAGCAACCGGAGATGGAGAACGCATGATTGCATCCTCGCGGAGCATTCCTTTCTCATTGACGATCTTGTCGAGAGTCCGGAAGCGTTCTGCGGTCACCGTCACATCCATCTTCTTGGCCAGCTCGAAGACCTTACGAGTAGGCTTCTGGAACTCGGTGTCAATAATCCCATTGTTGTTAACGGGAGACTTCTCTTGAACCGCGCGGATTTTGGGTCCATCGCGAGAGATGTGCGTGACATGCGAGATTGTCGGCGCAGGGATAGACGGAGTGAGCGAGGTGATCGAACCAATAGTGAGGGAGCCAGTGATCTCGGAGACTCCATGGACATGACTGTGATCAGCCTTGCCCTTGCCCTTGTTGTCCTTGTTCTTCCCACTGCGCTTGCCTCGACGGTTCTTCTTCTTTCCATCAGCCTTATCACCCTTATTGGGTGCAGAGCCAGAGCCCTGTTGCTGATTGGTGAACGAAGGGTCATCGCGCTTGCGCTTGGTATTGAACTTGGCCACATGATTCTGGCTTTGAGACTGCTTCTGAGCGAAATGCGTTAAGAGAGCGTCACGAACCGCCGAGACTTTGATCTCGTCCTTTTCATAGGTCTGGAGAACAGTCTCTGTGATGGAGGGAATCCGGGCTATGTTGAGAATGATCATCGCTCTGAGGAACTCAGGGATGCTCAAAGACTCGTTCTCCAGGCGAGCGAACGCCGTAGTGATCACCAGCAGCTGTGGATCCGGGTGCAACCCCACGTTGTACTTGGCGTTCAACGCGGTTTGGAAGTACGCGTACAGGTCGGCGCACTGAGCACCACCGTATTGGGTCTTCAGGTGCTCCCAGATCTTAGCAGCTGACACTATGTTGGCGGTTGGAATGTTGGCAATGACTCCCTCAGTCAGGCGCAACTTAATGCTGCCCTTCGCTCTGAGATCATCATGCTTCCATTGCTTGATCTCCGATGCGTTGGTCACAGAGCCATCGGTAGCTTTGACTTCAGTCGGCGCCGTTTCGGTCAGCACATATGAGATCCCCTGATGTTCCAGGTAGGACTCCATAGTTCCGGACCATACGAGCCAGTGCTTTCCATCAAAGATGGAGACAGCATTGAAGATGTTGTTGGAGTTGGACGACATATTGATCTGTGTGAGTTAATCAGCATCAATCTAATCTGATAGATAAAATCAAAGATCAAGATGATCAGATTCTCATAGATCATAATCTCCTTGAGAGATCGATGCATCTGGATCAAGCGATGTAATCGCGATCCGGCATGGTTTCACCAGCGCTATGCAGCAGCTGAAGTGATGACAGATAGGCTAAAGACGCTGCTCATCGTTGCAGCCAGTGACGGCGCATACAATGAATGTCGCGGCCACTGAGGCGCAGACATAGCTCTCGGGGCCCATAACCTGTTGAGCACTGGGGAGAGCGTCTAGCAACCCACCTGTGTGAGTTGAGAGCTTAGTGTGGGCACTATGCGGGAGTAGTCAAGAGACTTGTTATTAAAGGGTAATGGAGCCCTCCTTATATACAATACAGGGGGCTATTTGTGTCTATTTAGGACGAGTCGACATGACTCTAGATGACACGTGATGGAGTCATAAGATGTGTATCACGACATCCATCTGGCAGATGATAAGATCATCATTTGATCAACATTTCTACCGGACGGAATGAGCAACTGTGAATTCTTGTTTAGCTACAATTTGGATGCACGGACTCGAACATGAAATCCAACTTTGACAGATACTGTATGGTATCACCAGGCGGGCCGAAGCAGGTAGTGGGCCACTAGGCCTATGTAGAGGGATAGGACATAGATATAGTAATATCCGACTTTTCCGAAGACAATAGCATCCTAAGAGAGGTCATATACCAAAATTCGAGTCGGGGTGATGATCTGCGGCCTGGGGCCAGGCATCTGAATCTAAATTCCCACGTTGATCCGGTCGAATCCTTAATTTCCCAAGCCCGCTGTCAGCATCTCCGACGTGCCACTTGCTAATCTCTCGCTTTCACATGGCCCATGGGGTATCACTCGACTTGGCAAACCTCTGGCTTACTCATTCCATTGTCCACGGAGCTATTCATGGGCGCGTATCTTTGCTATCGCGAGCAAACAGAGGAGGACAGCAGAAATTCGGGGTGGGAAGGTGGATGACGAGAATGCGTGTTGCGGGGCAACGACGGGCGTGCTTGCCTTGGCCCCGGGGATAGCGCTTGAGGGAGGTCGATAGAGTGCTATGGCGAGTGCGTGGTATTTTATGGGATTTTATTCGCTCATCGCGGCCGGGTACAACGTCGAACGAGCACTTTTGGCACTGCTGCAGAACCAAATGTCGGGTTCTCGATAGCAAAGTTGTGCGGTCGACCACATGCATCGAGGGTGTTCCTAATACCCCTGGGCACCTTTTCACCGCGACCCACCACGTCCCATGACCTCCCGTCCTTTCTATGTCCGTCGCCGTCGGACAACTTTGTGATATTTCTGGCCCACTTTCCGTATCCTCTGAGGCCTATTTGTCCACAGTATTCAAGTTCTTCGGACTCTAATACACTGTTTTTCCCAAGCCACGTCCTTTCCTATCTCGGGATGTGCACGATTTCTGGTATATGAGGCTGAGCAACAAATGCTGGCAGGGGTTGGCGGCGTCATTGGCGGGGTCACTACCACCCCCCTGCACACCATGGCGGGCAGTGGGCGCATTATCACGTGACTTTTTGGGCGCCTTTTTTGCAGCATTTGGCATGATTTTGGAAATGCTGCTTGATACATTGCATGCTGTGGCAGACAATGGGCGCAAAATCACGTGATTTTCCGCCAAAAAAATGGAAGACTCCCCAAATCATCCCAGTATAATTTCCATAGGTAAATAGGCTAGTTAAACATGAACTTGAGCTTAGAAAAACCAAAATGCACCCTGCACAATGGGATTGGTGACACACTTGATCCCATCATTTGGCAGGGCCTGCCGCAGGGGCTGCTGCGGGGGGTGCCGCGGGGGGTGCCGCGGGGGGTGCCGCGGGGGGTGCCGCAGGGGGTGCCGCGGGGGGGTGCTGCAGGGGCTGCCCCAGGGTTGGTCTGTTATGATCCATTTTTGTTCATTGAAGATCTTGTAGAGGTGAGCAGGGCAACAGGCCAACTGGGAATTTATAGGAAGACATTGAAATTGATGCAGGGGTCAGATGCGGGGCCCACTGCAAGGTCTACTGCAGGGGCAGGGGTGCATTATATCAAATTTCGATGTATCTATTCTGGCCATGGCCATAGAATGTCACATAATTATCCTTCAATTTGGCAGGGGTTTCTTGGTATGGTCTGCGGCTAAAGGCATTTGATTCCCTTGTGCTTTAGCAGAGGCTGGGATATTGAAAACATGCAATAGCACCTGTATAATCTGTCTATGTAGGGTCAAATACAAGTTATGACTTGGTATACATGTGTTGACCGGCAGGGTCTGCTAAAGCTATTAGGTCAAATTTAATGTTTGAAAAATGGGCAACTTGATTTGTTTGGCAAATCCCCCAAGGGAGTTTTCCATGTGCAGCCAAATTGATCACCAGGAATAGCTACTGCTCCTTGTCCCTGTCCGTTTGCTTCAGATAGTCTGTCTGCTCCCAAATCTTCCTCTCCATTTTCAGGATATCTGATACAGGTGTTAGGATTGTTGATTGATGGATTTCATATTCCTTGTCTACACACCATTTAGACACTTTAATGGATGTGATAATACTGTGAACACTAACAATGGATTAAGCAGCACTTTTGTCCATGCAATAGCACCTGTATAATCTGTTTATGTAGGGTCAAATACAAGTTATGATTTGTTCATGTGTTGACCGGCAGGGTGGGTAGGTTGGCTGCACTGGGTCCACTGTCATCTCATTGATTTTTTGGTGCGCTCATTCTACATACATGGCTATTAGTCAATTGTTCACACTGTTAGCACAGTGTAATCTTACCCTGCGGCACATTTTACCACATGTCAAGTACACATTGAATGTCTCACTTCCTGACTGGGACTCATTGAAAATCAGAAGTTCTGTGATGCTTTGCAAATGATTTTCTCAAGCTGCAACATGAACAGATGGAACATAGCGGATTTGACATGCCCTCAATTCATTCCTGGGTCGTATATAAGAGGATGAACTAACTCACTAATAAGTTGTCTCACAATAGCCAGAGATTGAGCATGAATTCAGATTTCATATACAAAATTCTTTCCACTTAGAGCTTGGATACTTGCAAGACAAACTGCAGAAACATACATGATTGCTTTTGCTACTGGGACTGTATATGTTCTTGCCATAACTCACTGCCTGCAACTCTACCTGCACCCCCACTGGCACCCCTGCAGGCACCCCCCGCCAAACTGGCACCCCCCACTGCACCCCCGCATGCACCCCCGCCAGGCTGACACCCCCTGCCACACCCCCCGCTGCACCGGTGCCTTGCCCCTGCCATCTTCTCATATGTAAGATTACATAATCTGACAGCTCGGAACACGTCAAGTCACCAGCCAATCAGAACCTGTATAAACGTCGTACCTAAGTGTTTCCTGCTCTTCTGACACTGTTTCTACAGTTATGCAGCTGAAAACCATCGGAATAAGGTCTCCCTATGCTGTTCTTGTTGAATATGTAGGTATTTCATATCATTTGTCCATCCAAAATTCGAAACATGAAAACAGTTCACAGTTGCTCAAGGTTCCTACATAGATAATGGTTCAACATAGTTCACTTTGGGTATTGCAAAAAATATATTTTCTACAAATGAACAACTCAATACAGCTGAATGATATACCCCTTGGCAGTGTCTGAAACAAATTCTGAGAGCCCTGGACCCTGGAACCATTCAAAAACTTGAAATGGGTCCGAAAAATAGGGTCTTGATAAACATGAGATAGGGGCCAGTTTGAAGAGATGTAAGCCACTGGTCATGTTCAATATGGTATTTGACAATGTTTCGGTGCCCTACCCCTCACCAAATGGCCTCCTTTCCCACCAAAAAGTGCACATACACACTCAAGCTTATAAAATCAATTGTCAGCCAGAAACAAGAGCAGGCAAGTTGTGTCACTGGAATTGGGTAAAGGTAACCTGGGAGTCACTTGGGTTGCAGTACAGAAGCTTTGGAAAGTGATCCTGTAGTTGATCCACATTGGGTAGGCTGGCAGAGGCTTGGGCACCCCCCGCGGCACCCCCCCATGGCACCCCCCGCGGCAGCCCCCACCATCAACCCTGCCCCAGCCCCTGCAAGGATTGGATGGACAAAAGTGCTGCTTAATCCATTGTTAGTGTTCACAGTATTATCACATCCATTAAAGTGTCTAAATGGTGTGTAGACAAGGAATATGAAATCCATCAATCAACAATCCTAACACCTGTATCAGATATCCTGAAAATGGAGAGGAAGATTTGGGAGCAGACAGACTATCTGAAGCAAACGGACAGGGACAAGGAGCAGTAGCTATTCCTGGTGATCAATTTGGCTGCACATGGAAAACTCCCTTGGGGGATTTGCCAAACAAATCAAGTTGCCCATTTTTCAAACATTAAATTTGACCTAATAGCTTTAGCAGACCCTGCCGGTCAACACATGTATACCAAGTCATAACTTGTATTTGACCCTACATAGACAGATTATACAGGTGCTATTGCATGTTTTCAATATCCCAGCCTCTGCTAAAGCACAAGGGAATCAAATGCCTTTAGCCGCAGACCATACCAAGAAACCCCTGCCAAATTGAAGGATAATTATGTGACATTCTATGGCCATGGCCAGAATAGATACATCGAAATTTGATATAATGCACCCCTGCCCCTGCAGTAGACCTTGCAGTGGGCCCCGCATCTGACCCCTGCATCAATTTCAATGTCTTCCTATAAATTCCCAGTTGGCCTGTTGCCCTGCTCACCTCTACAAGATCTTCAATGAACAAAAATGGATCATAACAGACCAACCCTGGGGCAGCCCCTGCAGCACCCCCCCGCGGCACCCCCTGCGGCACCCCCCGCGGCACCCCCCGCGGCACCCCCCGCGGCACCCCCCGCAGCAGCCCCTGCGGCAGGCCCTGCCAAATGATGGGATCAAGTGTGTCACCAATCCCATTGTGCAGGGTGCATTTTGGTTTTTCTAAGCTCAAGTTCATGTTTAACTAGCCTATTTACCTATGGAAATTATACTGGGATGATTTGGGGAGTCTTCCATTTTTTTGGCGGAAAATCACGTGATTTTGCGCCCATTGTCTGCCACAGCATGCAATGTATCAAGCAGCATTTCCAAAATCATGCCAAATGCTGCAAAAAAGGCGCCCAAAAAGTCACGTGATAATGCGCCCACTGCCCGCCATGGTGTGCAGGGGGTGGTAGTGACCCCGCCAATGACGCCGCCAACCCCTGCCAGCATTTTGGTAATATTTGGTGCAGCGCATCACGTGATTTTTTTATCCCGCCATCCCGCCCATGCAGCGCGTCATGTGATTGGATTTTTTTTTCCCGCCCAGCTACCCGCTCTTATGGACAAGTCACATGCTACATACACCCCCCCTCCTCCTGACCCCCGCATATGCCCCCGCTACTAAATCGACTAAATGGCCCCCCCACCCCCCGCCAGGGGTACCTACTGGGTACCCTCAGCAAGACGTCTGAGGGTACCCAGTAGGTACCCCGCGGGGGGAGAACCGCGTGATGGCGGTGGTAACTGAGGTGTGATTCTGAGTTGGATCCGGACCCAACCAACAATCTGGCAGCTGCTGACCTGAGCGATGCGGAATCAGACTCGGAATCTCAGCCTCTGAATCCCGATGACTTTGAGTCCACGCCGATGGAGGATCTCGACACTGGTGTTCGTATGGAGCTTGCGATCACATCTGTGGAGCAGGGATTGAGCCAGCGTCGAGCTGCAGCAAAGTACGCGGTTCCTTGTTCAACACTCCAGCGTCGTTTGAAGGGCATTGTTGATGCTCGGGCATCTCACGCACATCAGCAAGCGCTCACGCCTGCTGAGGAACAGGTGCTTGTTGAATGGGCCAAGGTGTGTATTTGTACTTACACAATTCATTGCTTCTGATTTCAGGACAGATTGTTGGCAAGCGTGGTATTCCAATGTCTCTACAGACGCTGTCGGAAGCTGCCTCTGTCATTGTCGATTGTCCTATGGGCAAATCTTGGGCTCAGCGCTTCAAGGTACATCAGGTGTTGCACTGTCCCCTACATTCATGATGCTAACACTCTTCCAGAAGCGCCATAGTAATGAGCTTAGGGTTGCGTGGACCCAGAAGCTGGAGAGCTGTCGCGCTCGGCAGCTGAATCCCACAACAGTCAATTCTTACTTCGACATCCTTGAGGACACAATCAAGCAATACAACATCAAGCCCAGCAATATCTACAACATGGACGAGAAGGGAATCCAGCTTGGTGACTCTGGCAGGACCAGGGTTCTGGTGGATCACGATCAAAAGCAGGTCCGGAAGATATCAGATGGTGATAGGGAGTTGGTGACGGTGATTGAGTGTGTCTGTGCGGATGGAACAGCAATAGCGCCTATGGTCATCTTCAAAGGTGTCCGTCGGGATCTGGCTTGGGGCGAGAACAACTTGTCAGAAGCAAGGTACACCTATTTTGTTCATTCTCACTCATGTCCTGATGTATTGTGGGAAGTATTGCTGTTTTTCCACGGGGATGGACAGATCAGGAACTTGGGGCATTTTGGATCGAGAAGAACTTTGAACCGCAGACAGCTGCTCGCTTGGAGGACCCAGAAGACTATCGCCTTCTTGTCCTTGATGGACACAATAGTCACTGCTCATGGCGGTTCTTAATGTGCGTTCAGCCCATTTTCACATGTTTAGTTCAATAAGCTAACCAATTTTGTTGCTCCAGACTAGCAAAGAATACACGAATCATCATTTTATGTCTCACACCGCATACAACGCATGTATTGCAGCCTTGCAATGTTGGTGTGTTCAAGCCACTCTCAACTGCCTGGAAATGGGAGGTTGAGAAGGTGCATGCTAAACTGCAACTATTTATAATATCAATCTGAATGAGAACAAGCTGAGCCGTAACAACCAAGTTGTTGACAAGTACAACCTCCTCTACTGCTACCACCTTGCTCGAACTGCAGCCTTCAAACACACAACAATTGTGAACTCCTTCCGAAAGACCGGGATCTGCCCGGTCAATCGCACTGCGATCCATCCTGATGAATTCGAGCCAGCAAAACAGTATACACTTCAAGGCACTTTGCCTGGCATTGCTTCTTCCGTCACAGTGGCCTCCAGATCTGAGGCCTTGTTGCCTGCACAATTGGTGCCTTCTGGATCTGATACCTCAACTACACCTCAGGTGCATCTGTCACAGATGACACCCCCCCCCTCTAAGGCCCTCGGAAGTGGTCAAAATCGGGGCCTAACAGGCCCCACTATTCCCAGATGGGTCTGCAGCTCCCGGCCATTGTAGAGGCCTGTCAAGCCATCAATTGCAATCACTGTATTGCCTACCCATCTGCACGGGCCAATGTTTTTGACAATCTCCGTCATTTGCATGGCCTGTTCAGGAATATATTGCAATTGTTTCTGTGTCATGTACATGCAATATATAAGCTTTTTTGTCTACTTATCAGCATAGGACAATATTTTTGACAATCTCCATCATTTGCAAATGAATCTGTATTGCGTACATACATTATATAAGCTTGTATTGCCTACCCATTGCCATAGGATAGTGTTTTTGACAATCTCCGTGATTTGTGTGGACTCTTCAGGGATAAATTTTGATTAATTATATATTATGTACATGCAATACATAAGCTATCACTCTGTCTAGGATGTTGTTGCAAGCATCTAACCCAGTACGCAGTGGCATCTGTATGCCAGCATTTACTATCAGCTCTTTGAATCATATCCTAGAATCAAAGGCAACACAGTAGCCATTGAAAAGGCAGCAACAGGAACCTATTACATCGAAGAATGTGTGTAAAGGCTAGATGTGAATCAAGATAATGTAGGTATGTATATACAAATGTCATGCAGCAGTCCATAGATACAACATCAAAACGAAATGCACCCTACTTGAACAGTCCCTGGTCCTCGAGCCTCTTGCGCTGCTCCGGGGTCATCCCCTTGAGAAGGTTGATGAGCTGAGCGGCGCCATCAGCATCCTCTGGACTGACATCTGCCAGCGGTGCATGATGTGGTGCCGCAGATGCTCTCGTCGGCGGAGGCATCTGCGGTGGAGCTGGGTGGAAGGAGTCCTCGGATGGACTGTACTCAGACCTATAGCCCGGAGGGCCAGACGGCAGGGGATATCCACGAGGAGGATACCCGCGTTCATACTGATCGTATCCCCGACCAGGTCCACGCTCATACCCACGCTCATACCCCCGATCATACCCCCCACGCTCATACCCCCCACGATCATAACCTCCATATCCCCCGTATCCCCCATAACCTCCATATCCATCGTATCCACCGTACTGAGGGCGACGAGAATCGTAGTCGCTGTCGTAGGGGCGGGGGTAGTCGAATTGGTCACGGTAGGATGCATCTGCAGACGCATTCCACCTGGAATTTGATGACCCAGCCTCAGATGGAGGACGAGACGCTTGTCGGGAGGGTCCAGCCTCAGGCTGGGGCAGATGTCGAGGTGCGAGGTGAGAAGGACCAGCCTCAGGTTGACGGTCTTGATGACGCAGATGGGAATGTCGATGCATCTGTGGTGATGCTGGAGTGAGCCACTGACCCTGGTTGGGTCCATGGTGGATCGATCCGATGTGTTCCCCTCGATGGACATCAAAGACGGAGCCAACCCGCTCACTACCAGAAGGAGCACGAGCCACAGTCTGGTAGTAGTCACCACCATCATCGGGCATCTGCAACTCCCTCCGCAGATGTGCACTTTCGGCCTTCAAACGTGCAGTCGTGACCTTGAGGTGCTCGTTCTGAGCACGCTCCTCTGCAGGCGTCCGGTGCGGCGGCTTGGGGTTGAAGGGCTCGGCGTTGTCAGGCCCAGGCAGATCCACATCATCAACGTCCTCTGACTCAGGACCGTCTTGCTGATGGATCTCTACCACCGGTCGACCTCCTCCACCTTGCTGCTTCGAGGACTTGCTGGTCCTTGGGGTCGCCTTCACCTTTGGCTTGGGCTTGGGGCGTTCCAGCTTGGCGGGGGGAGGGGAAGTGTTTGCAGCGGCAGCGGCAGGCTTTGCCTTGGCACCAGTACTGAGCTTTGCTTTGGCAGCAGCAGCAGACGCACGTCTTGGCCGTGGAGAAGGGACCGGAGGCTCTGGGAGCTCCTCCTCTGCATGCTCCTCAGCATCCGAGGTGATGACTGGGGCAGAGATGAAGCGCTGCTTCTTTTTCGGTCGCGCAGATGCATCCATGGGCGGCTCTGGTTCATGGACAGGCGGCTGTGGGGAAGCAGAGACATCTGCAGCAGGCTCGAGGTTGTTGGAGGGAGTGGCTGGAGAAGTGGTGGCAGCGGCAGCAGCAGCAGTGGTATGGGAGCGATGAACACGAGATGAGTGTACAACATCTGCGTGTCGCTCGGCGTCCAGCTCCTCCGAATCCTCAGACTCAGCAGACTCCTCCTCGTCGTCCGAAACACGCTTGCGCTTCCCGCTCACCGCCTTCGTTGACTTCTTTCCCTTCTTCACCTTCTCCTCTGCCTTCTCCTTCTTCACCCTCTCCTTCTCCATCTTCACCTTCTCCCTTGCTGCCTTCGTCTGCGCCCGGGTACTCTTCTTTACTGCCTTCGAGTCCAACTCCTCGATGTAGCCGACGCCAGAGCCAGCTAGCCGGAACATTTCATTGGGGTCACCGCTTTCCTTCGTGTGGAATGGCATTTTCTCCATGATTGGGCCCTTTGAGTGGTTGAAGTCGAGGACGGCAAGGATGGGGGTACCATTGGCAAGCTCGCAGGGAACGAACTCCCCAAGTGAGGTGGTAGCGTAGGCAAGCAGTTCCTCCTCGGATGCATCTGCAGCAGGCTTGCGGCGGCGGTCGATCGAGGCAATAGCAATATCATCTGCAGATAATGAGTCAAGGTGCGGACAGATGTATCAGCTTCACGACTCACCTGCCTTCAGCTCACACCGCTCGAAGAACAACCCAAAGCAATGGTCGTTGACGTCTGAGCTGTACCGCGGCTCCATCACCTGGTCGAACTCCTCGATTGAGCCCATCTCAATCTGCCCAGTTCCCCGTCCTCCACTGATCTTGCATGACTGCTCCTTGTTCGGAGTCCGAGTCCCAGCTGGCCAGTTCCTGCAGCGAGCACCGAGGCGCAGGCAGAAACTGGCCAACTCTTTCCAACGAACCTTCGACGATGATCCCATGAGGGAGAAGTGGAGGTCGAAGAAGGCGAGGCTGACCAGATTGATCCGCCAAGCCAGTCTGCGCTCGATTGCGGGAGCTCAAGCCAAATCCTTTTCGACCTTGGCGGCGTTCTCGTCGGGCTGGATGGGCTGCAGGTGAAGGTCGCAAATGGGATCTGGTCCCTTGTGAACAGGAATTCGGACGCCGTTTGGGAGAACCTGGTATCCCGCCCAGTAGTCTGGGAAGTCGAGCCCAGTGGCTAGCACAAGCGGGATGCCTCCAGTGCCATCGGGGACACCTGAAACAGGACCAGCGCCAACATCCGGCTCTTTGTCGGCAGGGTAGGATGGGAGCAACGAGAGGTTGGCTCCATCGTCCTCTGTAGTGGACGGCGGGAATGGGGGAGGAGGGCGAAGTCTTGGAACAGATGGATCTGCGAGAGGATCAGGGCGGACAGAGACGTTTGCCACACTGACAGAAGTTAGCCTTGTTATCCTCGAATACACAATGAATACTCACCTGGCAAGAGCGCGGGCAGCACTGCAAATGCCCAGCTCAGTGATCTGCGCCTGATCAAGCTGGCGGAGCTGAGAAGCAAACTTGTAGTAGTCAGCGTCATGTAACAGATGCCTGCTGTAGCAGACTCACCTGGTCTTTCTCCAATGCCGGCGTTGCCACCACGTTCGAGAGCTTGCCATTGTTCACGAGGCCGCCGGTAAGGACGGCAAAGCCCTCGAAGCGAAACAGATTATGCCCATACTCCAACTGCGAAAAGACTAATGAGAATGCATTATGAACAGATGCCTCTGTCCCACTCACCAACTTGACAAACCGCCGAACCCAATCCGCGTACTTCCTGTTGCGCTCACCGTTCGTCTGCTTCAGTGTCACCGCCTGAAGCAGTCGAAATGTCGCAAGTCCCTCCTTGGGATTGTCCATAGTGGCCATGAAGTGCATGTAGCACTTCTTGATGAGTTCCGGATTGTCAGGCAGCAAGCCCTTGCTGAAGTCGAAGTCGGGATAGATGGGTCTGCCAAGGATTTTGGTGTTCAGATAGAACATCTGCGTGAACGTGTTGAAGTCGTTCACAGGGCGCAGCGAGGGAAGCTTGAGCTTCTTGGCAAGGAGGTCGGAGATCTGGTCCATGCCCAGAAGATGCTTGTTTCCAATGAAGGACAGCATCTGGAGGAGCCAGCTGAGGTCGTTGTCGAGCGCCTTTTGCTTCTCCGCAGTCAGCCTTTCGCCGGTGACAAGGGACTCAATGTCGATGGGCTCGAAGGTGTCCACCTCCAGCTCGTTGCCAGAGCCTTCCTGCCTCTCTTTCCCCTTCCCCTTTTCCTTCCGCCTCTCCCTCTTCTTCTCCTCGTTCTCGTCCTCCTGCTCTTGACCGTCCTCCTCCCCGCCCTCCTCGCCGTCCCTGTCCTCGTCCTCCTCTCCACCCTCCTCACTGTCAATCTCAGCCTCCTCCTCGTCCTCCATGACCAAATCGCTGGCAACATCATCTGCCTGCTCAGCAGCGTCGTCAAGATCCATCTGTGCCCCGCCCTGAGCCTCGGAATTGCTGGGGAGAGTGGTGATGGCAGGAAGGATGGGGGATGCGGAACGCGGAGCGGTTTGGGCCGCTTTTTTCGACCTTTTATGCTTCCAGACGTCTGGAGTGCGCTGGTTGAGCGGGTTGGCAGCTGGGGCTGGAGTTTTGGGAACAGGAGTGGGAGTCTCTTCGCGTTCGGGTGAGGTGAGCATGGTTTGGACGGGGGTGACAGTTGTCTAAGAGAGAGGGAAGAAAGAGTTTGCGTGAGAATCCGTGGTCAGATTGATGTGATGAACAACGGACCTGTGCGTTCCACCCCTCCCGCTCTGCCCGAGCCTCCCGACGCTTCTGCATCTGCATAACCTGCCGATTGAACTTGTTTGGTGAAGTAGCCATCGCTGGCCGCAGCACACGATCAGCCCCACCCCCGATCTGAAACTCCTCTCTATCAGCGTACTCCATCTCCACCATGGGCATCTGTTCAGTGTGCGCCGCATCGAACTGCGGCATTTCAAAGGCCGGGAAGTCTGGATCGAGGCCCACAATGCCATCAAAGTTCATGTCATCGTATGAGTTGTCGAAGTAGCTGCTGGGGGAAGATTGCGGGAAAATGGAGTCAGGCTCCATGGGCTCGGGTGTTTTCAATAGTCCACTCCTGCGAGAATGAGCGGACGCCTCGGGATGGCTTTAGAGAATACACACATGTGGTTTGACGCGTTTTGACGCGTAATTGACACGCGTTGGACAAGTCTTTTTTTGTCTGGGCCCAAGATCTGAATTTCTGAGCTGTGGATTCTAAACAACTGATCAACGAAAGCAGACATTCATGATGATAACCTACTTTGTTTCTGAGCTTGTTACAGGCTTGTAGTGGTAGGAGTGGAAGAGAGAGGGTGGATTGCGGGGAAAATTGGTGTGCATGTGACTTGATCAATTGATCATTCAGTGCCAAGTGCCGGTACAGATGGGTCGGGTTAGCTCATTCTGGACGCGGATGAGTCTGGATGTGAGCAAAACCAGATGCATCTGAACACTTTTTCAACACAGATGTATCCGTCTGGCACAATGATGTAATGATTTTTGTTGATCGCTTCGTCAAAGCGCCGGATTACGTCTTCCGAGCAGCCAATGGGCTGGCGTATAACGAGCAACATTTACAGAATCAATTTATACAATTCATACAAGCCTTACATTCACTCGAAAATATCCGGGATGAGATCAGGGAGGTTGCCCGCATAACATATGAAAGACCCAGAGTTGCTAGTACCGGTTGAATTTGCTGTGCTCGAAAACACCCAGATGACTAGACGAAGCACATTAGCAGCTTGTCTTTAACTCTCACCTTGATCAATGGGCCGTTCTGCCCTTCATTTCTCAGCCTCGGAAAAGGCAGCTGCTAGTCGCCAGAGCAGTCTCAAGCATTCCCAGAAACTCTCGTGTGCTCTCCCTCTGTTCTGGGACGATCGGAAGAGACTTACTTTTTTTGATGTGCAGTGTAAAGCAGCAGCGTTCTGAGCGTACAACCTCTGTGCATTGCCGGAAAGGTGCCCGGAAACTCGCATCCTTGTCCTCTGCACCTCCTCCGTCCTCTGCCATGCTCGAGGAGGCAGCTCTGCCACTGCCCCAAGAACATCATCTGTACCAACAGGCTCTTGCCTCTCCTGACGCTCTCGATGAGTCCGACCTTCAACGCTGGAAGTCAGCTCCGCCGTTTGTAGCAGACGACGATGACTCTGATCGTCTGTCAATGGATTATCTCTCGTACACATCATCTCTCTCTGCCGTGCTGCATGGTGTTCGACTCCGGGAGCAACGTGAACGAGATCTCAAGCTTTGGCAAGCCTTCAGAACGCGCCAGAGAACAGCAGCATTGAGCTCTCTCACTGCAGAGGTTGTGCGGCTGCACCTGGATTGGGAGGCCGCCCAGCTTATGCTACAGAATGAGCACTATCATCCTGTTTTGCACCCTCGTGAGCTGTCCATGCTCAAGCATCATTGTCACTGGGTTGCACGAACGATCGTACATCTGCATGGATTGAAATTCCTTGAATAGAGCGTTTTTAGGATTGTAGAGCTTTGACAACGTCTTTATGATCCCAGATCTATTCACAATGATTATACAAGTTCATCCCTCATCTTAATGTCTTTGAATGAAAACAGAGAGGTGACATTCTAAATCATGGACAATGTCTGTATGTGTTCTGCAAAGATGTGCCTGGCCCTCTGAAGATCTGGCTCAGCCAGTGCCGGAAGATGATGCCCTCTCATAAATGCACCCATTACTGCCAGGATCCAAACCCCACAATTGTAACCATTCGTTTGTTTTGGTTTTCCCTACATTTGTGAGTCGGCAAGAGGAATTTCGATTTGAGACCAAAATACATACCGGTGTGAACAGAGAATATGCGTGCCAATCATTTTCTGAAATGTTCAACCGCTTCCCGTGCCGGTTTGCAAGGGCGGTCATGCGTGATATGAGCAAAACAAACTCCTGCAGATGCATCAGTACGAGCAGAATTCGAGTGAAAGAATGACTGACCTGGAGTTCCTTCCAGAAGCGGCTGCGCCCAGAGAGACTATCAAAGAAAAAAATCTTCTGATCGGGGATAGAGGCCACCGCAACAACCCAGTGCTGCTGGGAGGCGCGATGGATGGGGAGAATCCAGAAATCCTTCTCCCAGTAGCAAAGTGGTGACAGTTCAGCCCACATGAACTTGTCTCGTGTTTCCGAACGGATCCGTGGAAGCTCATAAGTTGACAGCAAAGCACAGCGACGAGCATGCACATTGTATGGACTGTGTTCTTGACCAAACATTGCAAGCATTGAGGCGGCTACACCATTGATGCCATGCCCACTGAGAAGGCCAGTCGGATTGATAAACCTGGCCAGATCCTCCGCCAGAATTGTCAATTTCTTGAGCTCGTGACCGCGAACAACATGTGGGACATCACCACGATATTTGTTAAGATTGTTGTTGCGATGCTCGAGCTCTATGAACATGGTTGATTCGTATGTGATTTCCTAACCGTGGATGAGTACATTGGAATGCATTTAGAGCAGGGCTTACTGGACATTCCCAATGTATTGCGACATTGACATCTGATTGCGCGAATGCAGATGTATCCTCGTCATCATCAAGATCGACATTCTGCAGGGTATCCTGCATTTCAAGGATCTCGATGTCATCATCAAGGTTCTCTTCAGGGATTTCTTCGACCAGTGGAATGTCCGCTGATGCAAGATGAAGATGAGCACTTGCGCTCCCATCAATATTCCCAGCAGATGCATCCAGATCAGGGCTAGGTGATCGTGCAGATGAGATGATGGCATCAGCAGGATTGTTAAGATGACTGGAACTCTGCGGAACTGGCACGATTTCTGGCGTTGATAGAGGCCGATGATTTTCAGCACCGAGATTTGGGAGGCTGATGTTGGTCTGCGTGCTATGTTTTGATGCAGATGCAGCTGCACTTGAGAACCCAGACATGAATATTGTTCCACCAGAGAAAGGACTCAAGGTGTATTGTCCAAAGGATTTCCGCCACCGTTTAGCCAACCTTTCGAGTTCTGTAGCGCGGAGCTGAAGGAGATGCTGAAGCAGTGGATCTCCTGCTGCCTCATGGATGCATCTGGATACGAGTGCTGTCTCTGCCAGGAGATACAGCTCGAGGTTGGCACGCTCTCGGTTGAGCCGTGGCATCTCCTCCGTGCATCGATCAACAGAGTGCATGTTTTGAATCCCATCCCGAACATCTGAGTTGTCCAACCAACGCGGAATTGCTCCAGATGATGGTGTGACGCAGACATCCTCGTACAGTGTTAGGTCATTTCGGAGAGACGCTAATCGTGTGGGTAGTGGGTGGGGAACAGGTAGATGACAGCCTGCGGGGAATTCCTCCTCGGCTTTCTTGCACAGCGAATTGAAACGCTCAATCAGGCGATAGAGAATTGGATGTCGCTTGGCCATTGCCTTTCGAGTCTGTTGGTGAAACTTTGTTCCTGGAGCGAGTCAGTAGGTTGCTGAAGGTTCGCAGAAAATTGCGCACCCAAACTCTCCTTCTTCCCACCTACAGCGCGATCTAAAGTCTCCATCTCGTAAAATGACCCAACTGCATGCTTCCGGATGTTTACTTTCAAGTCATGCATTGTAAGCAGCAACTTGACAAAGTTTGCCGGCAATCCAGAGAGCTGGGGAAATGTGTGCCGCAGATTAAGCGATGCATACAGTGCATCTGCACGGTCACTGAGCTCCATGTGGGTGTCCTCCATCTCATCAAGATGACACAACGTCTCCACAGATGCGCCTGAGGTTCCAATTGACTTCTTCACATCGAGAATGGCGGTCTCAACAGACACAATCTGATTCTGGAGAGTAATCACTTTGTCCAGATCTTTACGGAACCGCGCAGATGCCTCTGTACGCACACATCAGAGCCAAAAAAAAAAGACAAGGTATATTTGCCTACTGATGTTTCGGCTACTCTGCGCCGCTTTTTGTGCCCTCCACTGAGATCGTAGCTCTCTCTCTGACACACGACAGGCATGTAATGTCTTGATGCTATGTTGGTACTTGGGGAGAAGATTGGCCTGCTGGCAATCCAACCAATCACCAAGCTTCTCAGCGCCCTCCTGATTCACGAATGCGGTGTATTCATCTAGCATCCAGATACGACGAGATTGCTGTTTGAAACTAGTCAGAAACCGTCATCCTGCATGCACAAAAGAGAGCATACCCATTGTTGCCGGGTCAAATTGATCAGTTTCCGGACCCGCGACCAAAAGCGTTCAACACCTTCCATGTCAGACAGGCCCATTCCGACAAAGAATCTTGGACTATACACCAGCTGACAATCCCATTCGTGTCCAAATGAATGCATGATGTTGATCACAAATGCGATTCGCTCCCGAAGAGTTGGAGAAAGCAGTGGGTACTGCACAGATGCATCAGCACTGAGACTTGACTGTTGTAAAGACAAACCAAGTGGCACGAATGATCCATCTGACATCCAATATCGTAGGCCTGTAAGATTGTTGCCACTGGTGGAAGAAGAGATGCGACTTTGTCCAAAAGAGCAACCAGATAACACTGCTGCTCTCCTGGGGTATCCATGTTTGCCAGAAACAACACCTGTGAGTGGCAACAGGTGAGAACGAAGGCACCAGTTGAATCAAAGTGCTTTGGATCAGCCTTCTGCTTGCTCTCGTTGGCAGCATCAAATGAACTCTGACATGAGTCGAGAGCAGCCTGAGGAATGGCAGGTTTGAATTTGCGAGGCGGCTTGGCTCTTGCAGCAGTGATGCGCGCACGAGTAGTTTTCATCTCTGCGTCACTCAGGAAGTATGCTGGGGAGAAGGGAATGGGACCATCTCCAGAGGAGCGAAGATGTCGTAGGCTGAAACACCCATCTCCTCCCAGCTGCACATCACCACCTCTGCCAAACGTTCAGAGAAGTTTATGGCCATGAGAAAATGCACTCACTTGCTCAGCGATCTTCCCCATTCCTCCAGTGCGAAGCAGGCAGGACACCATTCTCGTAATACACGATCGGCACGTCCTTTGGTCAAATGTGTCAATGCAGATGGGTCCTCAGATACGTGGCCAGCATCCAAGGCTGGTGCCTGCTCCGCTCCGCCAGACGGCGCAGACTCCACACCTCCAAATTCTGCATCAAGCCCAGCTGCCAATGGCATCTCAGTATTTTCAAGCTCAGCTCGTCTCTCAGCTGCCACTGCAGATGGGTCGGTATCAACATCAATCCACTGGGCTTTGAACTAACCTTTTTCCTCCACTGCTATGACATCTTCTGTTGCTCTCAGACACACTTCAAGTCGCTTCTCCAACCGCGAACGAACCAGAGATGAGTAGAGAACAGCATGTGATAGCACGTTGCGGAAGGGATCATCAATGTGTTCCACAGCCGTCTGCAATGTTTCTAGTAAGAGCCAAAAGAAATGGTACTATGGAGTGCTCTTACCGAATCAAATCCCAGCTCAAATCCCCGACGCCGATATACTGTAGCCAAGGAGGCAGCTAGGGCTGTGATTGCATCGGCAGATCGCTCGAAGTAGGCTCGGTACGAGTCCAAAACGTCGAGAGAAACTCCTATCCGTGGCTTGACAGGAGTTCCCGGAAATACCCCATTCTCCAAGAGCAGCACGGGCAGGCATTTGCATCGGCACAGACGGATCTGCACCCGACTGATATCTGTCGAGAGTCAGGTTCACTGGTCACTATGGAGCAGGAAAATGTTCACGGGTGGGATATAGACAGCTTATTGACACAGAATTTATGCCAATAATGCATTGCGAGCATACAGCATCAAGCGAAGAAGCAATTGTTGGTCGAACTGCTCCATGGTATGCACGATGAAAATCGAGAAACACAGATTCCAACTTGGGCAAAAGAGTTTCCCAATTGTCTGCAGCCCGTACAGCACGCTCATTGACTGCAGGCATTGGCTCATCAAGATTTCCGTTTGAGACCAAAGGCTGAACAGATGCATCTTCTGAGTGCTGGCTAGGATCCCCAGAATGATCAGGAAGTGTCTGTGGCGGCTCAAGAGGCTCGGAGAAGTAGGGATTATCCTCTTCTAGTGTCTGGGAAGGGCTGGGAATTGAGGGGAGTGGTTTCCTGGCAAGCAGTGCATTAAGCCGTGCTTGCAGATGCGCCGCCTGAGTGCGCTTATGTGAGTGTATGTCAACCACCTCCCTAGCAGCCTTCCGTTTCATGGGGCTGGTGCTAGGTACACCAAAGGGCAGCTGAGCAGCGGCGCGCTTGCGAGGAGCCATTGAGGTTTTGAAGAGAGGAATATAACAGTAAAATTGATGGCAAGCTACCGGATTAGGAAGGTACTAGAAGCTCACGTCACTATATTGATCACAGAAGCGCAGACCCATCCGGACATGACGGGGCCTGTTAGGCCCCGATTTTGACCACTTCTGAGGGCCTTAGAGGGGGGGGTGTCATCTGTAACAGATGCACCTGAGGTGCTCAACTACCAACTCCGAGCAATCACGGACAACCCCAAGCTCATCCCCCACACCTTCGACCCCACCTCGTTCATCTGCAGGAGCTGCTGTTGATGTTGGTCTGCTAATGGCTGCATATCAGCTTGTGGTCCCATCTCCGAGAAAGGGACCAGCTTCACGAAAGGAGCTTCATCTGGAGAACGATCAGCTTTGTGGGGTTCTTGACGCAGCTGGCATTCAGTTACAGGCTCTTGATTCTCGGCTTCGACTCGCTGCACATGAGAATGAGCGCTTGCGCAAATCTCTGTTTGCAAAAAAGGCCAAGGGCAAGCGCAAGTACACAAACGGGATGGCTCGACTTCTCACTCACGAGGAGAATATGACCGCACTTGCATCCACCCGCCACAATGAGCTATTCATGCCGGTCCATGCTGCTTTGAAGCCGATGCTGGAAGATATTGCTGCTTGGCTGCAACGCGACGGTCGGGTCCTTGAGCAGGCCACATCGGCAGGTCGTGATGCTGGTTTGGCTAGAGAGGCAAAGGGATTCCGTACTAAGAGAGCTGGCGGAACTGGTGTTGTTGCTGGATGGGATGAGGACAACACCCTGGATGATCCAGACAGCCATGGTGGTTACCACTGGCTGTGGAACGTGCGCCCGATTGTCAGCCTTGTTTTGCAAGGATACAAGCCAAAGAACACTCGCCGGAGGAAGCCACGCATCAACATTGGAGATGATCAGCCTGTTCAGCCTAATACCTCCACTGGGCGTGGCCAGGGTCAGAGGCGTCAAGGACGACCACGTGGCAGTCGGGCTGCACCTGGCAGAGCCCGAGGTACCAGTCGTGGTCAGCGTGGACGTGGCAGTGCAAGAGGGAGAGGTGCTCGTCACACTGTGCGCATTAATATGTGTCAGGGGAACCCCCGTTTCGGACCGCTCTGCCTTCGATCAGGCATGTGATTGCGCTCGCGTGACCTGTCAGCTGTCACGTACCGCGGCCCGGACTGCCGCGCCGAGCGCTTCTCCTTGATGGGCACATAGCCAGGTGCCCCATTGTTCCTATTGTCCCCGCTCCCATTGTTCTGTCATGGCCATTGTACTTATTATCCCCATTGTTCTTTGTTTGTTGCTGCGTGCTCCATTGTTCTTGTATCATATAAATAGTGGCGCCTGGCAAGGAGAATCCCCAACACGGTTTCTCTTTGGATTCTCCCTTGCCAGGTATGCCGGTCTTGTACCTAGCTACCACTATTAATCACCTTTGGATTCTCCCTTGCCAGAACTCTGAGATCGGGTCTCGAGGTTGCCCTTACAGCAGAAACCGTGTTCCTAGGGATAACCAGACAAGATTGCAAGGTTCGACGCTGACGCCAGTGGAGAAGAGTCGACGAGCAACCAAGACCACCACTCCCTCACCTCCTATCTTGCCCCCTCCTCCCCTCCACGAGCAGACCCGATGAGCATGGATGACAGCGAACAGCAGCGGCTGTCTGCTCTGGAGACCAGCATACAGAACATCGAGGCCGTACTCACCCGCCTCATCTCTCAACAACAACAACCCCCTGCCCCTGCCCCTGCTCCAGCTCCGGCAGCGGGTCCAGGTGTTCCTACTGGCGCCAGCCCTGCGCGCCCCCTTATCCGCCCGAATCCCCCCTTCTCCTTCGATGGGGATCGCACCCTGGGCAAGAGCTTCTTGCATTCAGTGAAGCAGTACTGGCGTCTGCTTCCTGAGGCGTTCTTCGTGAATGGGGCAGTCTCGGAAGAAAAGGTAGTCCGCTTCGCCCTGTCCTACATGTCCAAGGACTCCGCGGCCTCCTGGTCCGAGCGCATGTCCGAGTGCACCCCATTCCCGTTCCCTACTTGGGCTCTCTTTGTCACCGAGTTCAAGCTCCGATTCGTCGAGGAGAACGAGCAAGACCATGCCCTGGCGCGACTGGAGACCCATCTGTATTATATGGGCTCCCGTGACGTGTTCAAGTACATGGACAAATACGACGACCTCCTTGATCTCGCCGGCTATACCGACGATCTGGTCAAGGTGACCAAATATAGGACGGGCCTGGATCCGAAGATCAACCAGGCTATCACCACCTCTGGCAACCCTCCCAGGCTTACTGACTACGCCGAGTGGCGTGTCCATGCGTTCCGGCAGTACAATGCGGAACAAGCTGCCAAGGCGTCTCGAGGCCACGTCCCTCCCCCCCGAGCGCCTCCTATTGTCCCTTGTCCTCGTGCCCCGGTGCTCCCTGCTGTAGCACCGGCAATTGCTGCTCGCCCGGCGCCGGCTCCTGTTGCCCACCCCATCCCCATGGAGTTGGATCGGACCCGGCTCCGCGGTGACGTTTGCCGCACCTGCTTCCGCTGCAGCAGTCCGGGCCATCTTGCCCGTGACTGCCCCACCCCAGCTGATATTTGTCACACCGATGTCCTCGATGAGGTCATCAATCAGCTGGGGAGTGATCTGCTTTCCAAGTTGGTTGCTCGGGTCGCGACCACTGCAGCCGTTGCGGATCATGCGTCCAACGTCGCAGCCGAGGAGGAGCAGGGTTTTCTCCCCAGCAACGAGTGAGTAGTACGCCCTCGTTCGCTTCACGTAATCGTTTCTCCTGTTTGTATGATGAATCCAATTCCCTCCACTCTGCAACAGTTGAAGCGATAGACGTACACCCTGCTCCCCCTCTAACCCCACGAGTCCGTAAGGAGAAGTGGGAACGCAAGCTCCCTTCCTGCTATGTCGCTGCCGCCTCTCCTGGGGCCAATTCTCTCCACCTCCCCCTCGAGATTGAGTCCACCGACAACGCAGTGAAGTTATCTCTCAAAGGCCTGGTCGATTGTGGTGCCACATCCGACTTCATCGACTCGGCCTACGTCCTCGAAAATCACCTCCCCGTTCATCGCCTCACCCAGCCTATCCCCGTTTACAACGTGGACGGCACGCCGAACGAGGCCAGCTCCATTCGCGAAGTTGCTGATGTGGTTCTCCGTTACCAGGGCCACAGTGAACGCGTGCAGCTTGCTGTCACCCGTTTAGGCAAGCAGCAGCTCATTCTAGGGTACTCCTGGCTCCGGAAGCACAACCCGGAGATCAACTGGGATACCCAGGAGGTAAAGATGAGCCGTTGCCCTTCCGGTTGCTCCACCTGCCGAGAGGAACTTCGCGAAGAACGTCGATCTGCCAGAACCGCGGCCTGGGTGCTTCACACCATCAGACAAGGTCCGGTTCCATCCATCTGCGCTGTCGACGTTGAGGACCACAAGGACGAAGAGATGCCGGAGCTTTCGCCAGACTCGGACGATTATGACCCTGAAGATGTCGAAGAAGATGACAACTCCTTGGAAGCCGGTGACCGTATCTGTTACACCCGCTTCAACCCTTCTGAAAACATCCGAGCCACCAGCACCGTCTCTCAGCGACTCGCCGAGGCGTTTGCCAAGAACTCTGCACCTCCTCGGGATTCCATCCCCGAGTGGGCCCGCGAGTTCGAAGATGTTTTCAGCAAGGAGTCCTTCGACAACCTGCCAGAGCGACGCCTCTGGGATCACGCCATCGAACTGGTTCCCGACGCGAAGCTGACCAACTGTAAGGTCTACCCCATCTCCCCTCTTGAACAGAAGCAGCTCGACAGCTTCATCGAGGAGGGCATGGCTACTGGCAGGATTCGGCCGTCAAAATCGCCCATGGCGTCTCCCGTCTTCTTTGTGAAGAAGAAAGACGGCAGCTTATGGTTTGTCCAAGATTACCGAGCACTAAACGCGATGACAGTGAAGAACCGCTACCCGCTCCCCCTGATCAATGATCTCATCAACAAGCTCAAGGGAGCTCGGTTCTTCACCAAACTCGACGTTCGCTGGGGCTTCAACAACGTGCGCATTCGTCAAGGCAACGAGTGGAAGGCAGCGTTTCGGACAAACCGCGGGCTCTTTGAGCCGTTGGTGATGTATTTCGGCCTGACCAACTCCCCCGCAACGTTCCAGACAATGATGAATGACATACTTCAGGACCTCATCCTCTCTGGCGACGTTATGGTGTACCTCGACGACATTCTCATCGCACATTCCGATATCCACTGTCACCGGTGATAGGCTGGCTACCAGACGCGCTCTGCACCAGCTCTGTAAGGGCGTATTTTTGCGCTTTTTACAGAGTTTACTCCTGAACCACTCGGTGTATCGTGTCGCGGTTGACAGTGTTGCGCTCAGTAGGACTTATGGGTCTACTGCCCAGTCGACGACTGTGGATAGTGTCGACGATAGCAAGGCAGTCAGACCACTACTGTGGAACTGGTCTTATGAGTCTATACCAGGCTCAGGGCCATTAGTGACGAACGCTTGGACCGCGACCATTCCCCAAAAGGGATCTGTCGTTGCGTCGACTTCTCAAAAAGGGTCATTCCCTGCAGATGGGAACTTGGGCTGAAGGACTGAGCAATGCGCAACGTTCTCAATAATAGAACTATTACTGGACAGGACTTGGCGTTACGAGACTTAAACCATCTTGTCGCGGCAACTCCCGGTTTTGAGTTGGACGTTCCCTCAGATCATGCCACGACGACGACTTGTCACATGTCAGGATCCATTCGATCACAGGACATTGAGGACGCGTCGCGGTGACACTCCCAAGTGTCACGGCGAGTCGCGTCCATACCCAAACACACTAAAATCGACACGGCTAGATCCATGAACCGAACCATGTGGGGGACGACTGGCGTGCCTAGAGCCATACGGCTTCTTGGGGCGCCCACGTTGGTCTCACTTGCCAAGACATACTTGTTGGCCAATCCAACACGTCGTATTCCAGAAGTATGACGCGGTGGGTTGACCCACATCAAAAGTATCATATGGACTATGGGGCGGGGTCCTGATCACTCAGGACCTGTCCGATCGTTCAACTTTTCAATTACCCTAAAAGGCAACCGATCTTAGATAGCGTAGCTACTATGCAGTTGTACAGGACTTTACTAAGCAGCGTCGTAGACAGTATAAGTAGCACGTCGTCTCTTTGTATTAGAAAGCTTTCGCCCGGACTGTGAATCACTATCATTTCAGATTGTTTTGTACAATTTGCGTGCCGCGTGATTCCACCCTAAGAAGTTCTGCCATCCCTGCCCGGTCGCGACGAGTTGCTCCCTGAGCACTTGTAGCTACTGTGATTTGAGTTTGAGTTGAGATATCAGAAAGTCGGATTCGCCGCATCTGGTATTGTCGCGGCATTTAGTGTCGTCGCCTTAGGGCTTTGTTGAGATCGTTCCACACCTCTAGCTTGGCAGTGCGTCGACTAGTTGTGCTCGGGTTGTTTTGGTCAGTTGGCAGTGCGTCGACTTGAGAACTTTGGTTCCACACTTCTTGCTTGGCAGTGCGTCAACAAGTTGTGCTCGGGTTTTGGACATTGGATATTGGCTGTTAGTTGGCAGTGCGTCGACGCGGCATTTTGGTTTACTAGTTGGCAGTGCGTCGACTCAGTACTTTTGGTTGTGTCAGTTGGCAGTGCGTCGACTTGACATTTTGGTTCTACTAGTTGGCAGTGCGTCGACTCAGTATATTGGTTGTATCGGTTGGCAGTGCGTCGACTTGATATTTAGGGCTTTGCGTCGCCATCTAGACGCTGTCGCTACAAGGGATCTTAATACTTCGTATTAAGCTCTGACTTGTCATATTGTTGGTTGTGGATTTTATTAGTGTTGGTTGTGCTCGTATAGAAGATATTGGTTGAGACACCACTGTTTGCTATATATATATATATATCCTTGTCGTCGACTTCGTCTTCCGCGACTATTGGATCTGCGTCTATTGAGAGCTGTGATACTGGTGTTCTGTCCACCCCGAAGCCCTCGCATCTTTCACACACTGAGAAGCTGATTACGAGGAGTGTGAACGTGTTTATATTTGGGTTTACTTTCATAGTAGATTCACTTGTGAGCACGCCCTCAGCATTTCACCGGGAAATCGTGAACGAAGTCCTCCGACGTCTCCGCGAGAACAAGCTCTACCTTCGCGCGGAGAAATGCGAGTTCGAGATGCCGTCGATCGAATACCTCGGGGTGATCATTTCCCACAACCATGTGGAGATGGACCCGGTCAAGGTCGCAGGTGTGGTGGAGTGGCCAGCTCCGGCTAACAAGAAGGAAGTGCAGCAGTTCCTCGGCTTCACTAACTTCTACCGGAGGTTCATCCGGGATTTTTCGCACATTGCCCGTCCTCTCTTTGACCTCACCAAGAAGGATGTGGCATGGACTTGGGGCGCCAACGAAGCGGCTGCGTTTCTTGCGCTGAAGAACGCCGTTACCTCTACCCCAGTCCTGCAGCTCCTGGATGCTTCCAGGTCTTACCGCCTCAAAGCGGACAGTTCGGACTTTGCGACCGGTGCTGTCATCTCGCAGCAGTCCCCCGTGGATGACAAGTGGCATCCGGTTGCCTTCTTCTCGAAGAGTCTTAACGAGGTCCAGCGGAACTACGAAATCCACGACAAGGAGATGCTCGCCATCGTCCGTGCCTTGGAGGAGTGGCGACACTTCCTCGAGGGCGCCGAGCACCCCGTTGAGATCTGGACCGACCACAAAAATCTGGAGTACTTCCGGAAGGCCCAGAATCTCAACCGTCATCAAGCCCGCTGGTCCCTCTATCTGTCTCGCTTCGACTTCACCCTGCACCACCAACCTGGCCGCCTCATGGGCCGCCCGGATGCTCTCTCGCGCCGCCCCGACCACGGAGTCGCTTCGGACAACGCAGACGTCACACTGCTGCACCCGGAGCTGTTCCATGTCCGGACCTTGGAGGGTCTCACTATCTCTGGACCCGAAGCCCCTCTCCTGCGCGACATCCGGGAGGCCCTCGCCGGTACCCCCGACATGGAGGAGCCCATTGTGTTGGCAGCACGTGAGCTCCTCAAGGAACGCGGAGTTCGCTCTGCTTGGGCTGCGGAGTGGCGAAAAGAAGGTGGCCTGCTCTACTTCCGTGGCAAGCTGGTGGTTCCACGCAACAACAACCTCCGCCGACGCATCCTCGAGCAGCACCACGACACCCGCGTCGCAGGGCATGCCGGCCGCTTCAAGACGTTGGAGCTGATCTCTCGGAACTACTGGTGGCCCCAGTTGTCTCGACACGTCGGCCGGTATGTGGCCACCTGCGACCTGTGCTGCCGAACCAAGGCGCTCCGCCAACTCCCAATCGGGGAACTCCACCCCACGGAGGTCCCTTCAGAGCGCTGGGAAGCGGTGTCAGTTGACTTCATTGTGCATCTGCCAGACGCTCACGGGTATGATGCTATCATGGTCGTGGTTGACATGCTTGGGAAGCGCAGCCACTTTATAGAGTGCCACACCCGGCTCTCCGGTGAAGGTGCCGCCAGGCTTTTCTACAAGAACGTCTGGCGCCACCATGGGCTGCCGTCTAAGTATGTCTCTGACCGTGGCTCCCAGTTCATAGCAGAGTTCATGCAGGAGCTGTGGAAACTGGTCGGGGTCTCATCGGCAATGTCTACGGCTTGGCATCCACAGACGGACGGCCAGACCGAGCGTGTGAACCAGGAGCTCGAGCAGTTCCTCCGGATCTTCACCAGCTACAACCAGGACGATTGGGACAAGCTGCTTCCCGCTGCCAAGTTTGCCTACAACAACCATATTCACTCATCCACGCAGCAGGTCCCGTTCATGACCGACACCGGTCGACTCCCTCGCATGGGCTTCGAGCCAAATGGACCACGCTCAACTGTGAACGAGTCGGCAAACGACTTCCGCGACCGCATCGCGTCTGGAGTTGCGGAGGCCAAGTCGGCACTGGTGAAGGCAAAGGATGAGTACAAGCAGTACTACGACCGCCGGAGGGTCTCGGCTCCAGACATCAAGGTCGGAGATTGAGTCTGGCTTGACGCTTCTGACATAGCAACAAGGCGCCCGTCCCTCAAACTCTCTCACCGACGGCTGGGTCCCTTCAAAGTCACCCAGGTTGTTGGGCGCGGCGCTTACAAGCTTGACCTCCCTCGCTGCCTCTCTGGTCTTCACCCGGTCTTCCCCGTTGTCAAGCTGCAGCTCGTCGAGGACGACCCGTTCCCAACACGCCCGGCTCGCGAGGAGCCGCCACCTGTCATAGGCCAAGGAGCTGGCGAGGAGTGGGAAGTCTAAGAGGTTCTGGATGCCAAGATGCGCTATCGGAGCATTTGGTACTTTGTGCGGTGGAAGGGCTACGATTCGTCGCATGACCAATGGGTTAAGCACTCTGATATCTTCGCAGAGGACGCTATAGCGGCATTCTACCGCAAGCACCCCAACAAGCCACGCATCATTGCCGCCGCCATCTTCGACTCCCTTCCGTTCCAGCACCCCTCTGCCACCATCTGCACGTTGCGTCGAGGCGCCGCAATCCAAGGGGGGGGTGATGTCAGGGGAACCCCCGTTTCGGACCGCTCTGCCTTTGATCAGGCATGTGATTGCGCTCGCGTGACCTGTCAGCTGTCACGTACCGCGGCCCGGACTGCCGCGCCGAGCGCTTCTCCTTGATGGGCACATAGCCAGGTGCCCCATTGTTCCTATTGTCCCCGCTCCCATTGTTCTGTCATGGCCATTGTACTTATTATCCCCATTGTTCTTTGTTTGTTGCTGCGTGCTCCATTGTTCTTGTATCATATAAATAGTGGCGCCTGGCAAGGAGAATCCCCAACACGGTTTCTCTTTGGATTCTCCCTTGCCAGGTATGCCGGTCTTGTACCTAGCTACCACTATTAATCACCTTTGGATTCTCCCTTGCCAGAACTCTGAGATCGGGTCTCGAGGTTGCCCTTACAATATGGGTGACTCAGAGGACAAAACTGATCTTGACAACATTGACGAGGGGTCAGAGGTCTCTGACAAGTCCACAGTGACACTTCACATGAATCATCTCTGTCACGGTCCCCAAGCCCATCCCCAACTGTTCCTCTCCTCTCCTCGGACTCTGAAGGCAATGATGATGCTCCACAGTCTGAATTGCTTGATGACGAGACTCAAATCATTGGTATCAATGGTCACCGATGGAAAATGAACAATCTAGAGTTCATGGTGGCGTGGGCGGATGGCGATGTCACTTGGGAACCACTGTCAAATGTGAACGACTGCCAAGGGCTGGATGAATATCTTGATTTTCGTGCAGCACTCGACCCATTGCAGCTGTCCAAGCGGAGATATGTGATTAATAAAGAGCTCAGGGCCCTCAATGAGTAGTTCTGTACTCCATTTATGCTCCCGTAACATTATACATACATGTGTGTTGAGGACGTAGCGCTGGAATCACGGAAACGGTCAAAATGACGGGACCGGCCCGGATCACCGTACTTTGCCGGTTGGGACTTCTCCGCCAAAAATATTCCCACAGCTCGACACGACCTCGCCAAAAATATTCCACTACCTGCACATCTTAGAATGGGTCCTTGCCCTTAGATTAGAGCGCCTAACGTGCTGGATTGTCCATTCCGATCATAAGCAACGGGCCGCACACCCTAAGGTGGCCCGGTACCTGCTATCGTACAGTACCCATGTCTCCTAACTGGCTCACTGAAACTTGCAGTACCACAAAAAAAGCTTCTTGCCGTTGATGCCAGCGACGGGGACGATCTACTTACTAAAGACTAGGGGACAGATCGGTGCGGCACTCCAGCGTGTTCTGCAGCTCATCCAAGTTTCCCAGTTCTGAGTGTTCATTTCTGCAAGATCAAATATCGACTACTCTCTTACCGGAGTCATGCTGCTCTTCTCGGTCATAGCCGCTGTGTCCTTTGACAACACCAAATACCGGGCCGCCCTTTTTGTACATCGTACGCAAATCATGGACAAGCGAATCCGGGGCTTCATATGCAGCAAAGTGGCCGCCGCGCCCGTGCTTGTTCCGGTAAACAATGTTGCCGGTGGCATTGGTCCAGCTGAGAACGAAATGCCGAGGATGAGCGCACGTTTAGGGGTCGATGGAGTACACATACCTGACTGGTATAATGCCCTTTTCGCCGGGAAAATGAGACATGCCCATCGGGATGGTCGGGTACTCTGCGGGTACATAGATGTCCTTCATCACATCCGACCGGCCCTCTGCAAACTCATAATAGAGACGGATGGACGAAGTGGGCCCGGCCCGGGAGAACCAGTAGATGGATATCCAGGTCAGGACTATCTTCATCAATGACCAGCAGACAACGAAGAGCGAAAAAGCACACACCTTCGTCGTCATCCCAAGGGTACTTGTCCGTCCATTCCACCAGCTTCTCGTAGATCCAGGCTAGCAGTCCGACGGGAGAGTCGGCCAGCGCGTAGCCCACGGTCTGCGGCCGCGTCGATTGCTGGGCGTAATAGCCTCGTCCATGGCCGTTGAACCATGCCGCCTCCGCAAGGCCGGCCTTTTCCTCCTTTGTCAGACCTTTCAAGCATAAAGCCAACCATGAAAGCGGCTCATAGTAAAGCGTAGGGGGACGGCCCCTATATTGAATGAGATGAAACAGCGGCGTCTAGATGTATGGACCACGCACAAGGGGAAGTTGGTGTGCCAGGCTTTGTTGTGCTGGTGGCCGTAGCGCTTGGCGATGCGGCGCGTAATCTGCGAAAGCGTGAGACGGAAACATTGGAGATGGATCAGGGGTCAGCGTACAAAGTAGCCCCAGTCGCCTCCTTGCGTCACTGAATCGGGTGTCAGTGTCGAAGACGCGCGAACTGAGGTCCACCATAACTCACCGTATTCATTGTAGCCCAGTGCCAGCATGATTTTGTGGCCGACCTACGCCTTGTGAGACTCGCAGACATATGTTAACACTGCTGATGCGAACCTCAGCTTGTTGCTCAATAGCGAAGCCCTTCTTTTTAGGAGCCTCAGAGAACCCGTACCCCGCCAGACTCATTACAACAACGTGAAAACTCGGATGTTCAGGCGAACGCGCGACGAGCAAGGGCAGGATCTTCCTCGTCTCGAAGAAGCTGCCCGGCCCTGCGGAGTATGAAAACCAGAGTCAGTTCACCTAATGTACCGAACATCGCGATGACAAAGGCAACGTACATCCGTGTACGAACAACAGCGGGATCGCGCCCTGCACCTCACTCTTCTGATGAATGTAGTGGATGTTGAGCGTCCCGTGTCCGTCTACCGTGATGTCGCGCGTGAATTGGGGCAATTCCGCATTGAGAGCGGCTTCGTGCTTCCGCCAGTCGTAGCCGTTACTCCACCGGGCAACGAGCCGCTTGATGTCCGCCAAGGGCACACCGTAGTCCCATGCCGCCTCGTCCAGCTCGTCCGGGAGTCTGGTAGCTTTGAGCTTCTGTTGTAGCGTGGCGAGGCGTCGTCCGACACGGCTATGGTGTATGGCGTCTCTGACATTGGTGGGAATAGAAAGAGCTGTGCTAGTAGCGAAGGAGTGGATGAGGGAGAGAGAAAGTTTGAATCTCGTGGACATTGCGTCCCTTTTTAAGTGAGCCGGGTACGTACCCTGGTCCCGTCCACAAGGGTCTGCCCAGTGTCATGTCGTTGGTCAGCCGCAATGGCCTTGACTAGAGCGCTGACGGCTATTGGAACAATCCACAGGCCCGGTATGAATTGCTTGCTGACATCACTGCAACGAAGCGACAGAAGCCCAATAACCCTTGAGGTAGATTCGCCCGTCTGTGTCTGATGGTCGTACCCATCGAATGGCACTGACCTGGCTAGGCCATCACGGGATGCACCGACGGATGAGACCAAACACCGACAGGGTGTCATTCGCACGTGCACTTGCACACTTTGTGTCCCAACCACCGAACATCGTTGCTTCCGGTGACGGACTGGCCTATCTATCCGACAAGTCCTGACGTGTGGCAGTGCATGTCAATCAGCAATCAGTGGGCGCACGCTTCGCACACAACTGAGGGTCTCCTCAATATTCCTCAGCCCTGGCTATTCACTGGTTCGTCCAGCCCTGCATATATTTTGATATTCACATCCCTGGACTGCTGTCTGCACATTTATCTCTACACCCCTGCCTTTCTTACTTCACCATCCACTTGTACCTGTTTTTCCCCTCTCACTTCCCTGGTTCCTCTGTTCACCGTCCCTTGCTCCATCCTGTCGATATTTCACCCACTCTGATGATTATTTCATTGTCTCACATACAAAAGCTTGTAGTTGGACAAAAGAAAAATAGATTTATTCTCCTCATAGTCTTGAGTTCAGTTCTCGTCTTCAGCTCGTTTCTACTTGGGTATTTCGACCCTCGGCTTCGTCGCATCCGTCCCACGCCGCCCTCGACTTCGTCCCACGTCTAAAATCATCATTTCTTACTGCCTGCCACGGCACTGAATCTTGTGGACCTCCTCGCACATCACACTTATTCCTGCACTGTTTTAGGTCGTAGCTGACCCCCATTTTGTGTTAGCTCGCGCCTATTCCGTCCGCAGGCACGTCATTTTGGAGCCCACCGCGAGGGGATTTCAACATAGATTCTGGTGCCTCTCGCAGTCTGCGACACAACAATCATTCTGAGCTACGTCGCACGCTCCGTGAAGAGCTAGCTGTTGCTCTCAACGACCCCACAACTCTCTCTTTCGACGACGAACACCTCTTTGACATTGTCCCCAGCGCCCTTGCACAACACAACAACCTCTCACCGCATTCCCCGAGCTCTCCAACGCTATCCTGGCTCTTTGATTCGCCTCCAACAACGCGTTCACCATCCCCCCTTCACAACACGAATATTCCTTCTCAAAATATGGCTACTCCCACTCCCATGCCAGCCAGAGGCGATCGAAACGCCCCAGTCTTTGATTCGTCCAAGCCCCACGAGTTGCGCCGTTATTTCCTCGATCTGGAGTTCCTTCTAGCTCGATCTGCCGTCACTGACGCTGCCCAAATGAAGGGGCATGCGGTCAGATTCCTTTCCGTCGAAGATCAGGAGATTTGGGAAGGTCTACCGTCATTCTCAGACGCCAACAAATCGTACCACGACTTCAAATTGGACGCCCTCAGCCTCTACGCAGGGAACGACACAGATCGTCGTTTCAGCCTCGACGATTCGGACATGCTCGTTGGGCAGACATCTCGCATGGGAATCCACACAAAGGACGACCTCACACAATTTTATCGACGATTCCTACACATCACAACATTCCTGATTAGCAAACAACGACTCTCTGTGGCAGAACAGAGCCGATTTTTCCTTCGAGCTATGAATCCAGCCTCGTTGTCCGTCTCAGTTCGCCAGAGACTTCAGATCAAGAAGCCAGACGTTCACCCTGAGGATCCATATGATTTGTCAGATCTGTACGACGCTGCTAAATTCGTCCTTTCAGGATCATCGACCTTACTTCCTGGAATGCCCACGTCTCAGCCCGGAACCGAGCTCACAATCAAATCAGACCCTGGAATTACTGCACTAGTTTCATCCGTCTCAGATCTAGTTCGAATAATCGCTGCTCAACACGCCAATCCTGGTGCCCCAGCACAATCACAGTCCGCCAACGCCCTGCCCCGCCGTCGCCGTCCTGATGGCTGCAGTTATTGCAGTGATCTCGAGCATTTTATCAGCCAATGTCCCCACGTTTCGACGGATATTCGAGACGGAAAATGCCGCCGCAATGTGGATGGGAAAGTCGTCCTCCCCTCAGGCGCATATGTGCCAAATATTGTCCAAGGAAAGGATCTTCGAGAGCGCATTCAGAAGTGGCATGAAGCGAACCCAGGTCAGGCAGCAGCTCCGCAGATGATTTTGGAAGTTTCTCACCAGAATTTGCTGTCTTCTGCGGCGCCTGGGCTCGTTCAAACGTTCAAACTCACGGACGAAGAACGAATGGCAGTTCTGACGGCTGAAATTAATCAACTACGCACACGGGCCCAAGCTAAACGCGCTATGGAAGTTGCTAATCAACCAGAAGTCCCTGAACGCACTATGCCACCGGCGGTAGCGCGAAATCCAGTCGTTCCACCTGTTCCAATCGAAACCGTCCCTCCTGCGACCGCCCCTGCTGCTCCAGTTGCCCCGCCTCAACCCCCAATCCATCCGTACGCCGCAGCTCGTGATGGCGCTTACGCACCGCCCAAAGAACGAAATGTTGGGATTCCAGCGCAGAAATCACAACCCCCACGCTCTTCGGCTCCGATCTACAACCCCAAAGATGCTGCAGCTGTTTTCGACGCCATTTTGGACATCCCTGTCACCCAGACGCTTCGCCAGACCCTGTCGATTGCCCCAGAAGTCCGTGCTCAATTCCGCGAAGCCACTAGTTTCCGTCGTCCCCCTGCCAAGACTGGCGAGGCAGTGCCTCAATTCCTGCATCCTGTCACTGATAGCACGCCCTACGACCTTCCATATGCTCAGGACGACTCAGATTTGGTCGAAAAAGTGCTTCAGCAGCAACGAAACGAAGATGCACGCCTTGCTTTGGCTGCGGAGCATTTTCCAGTCGCCTACAGCCAGACGTTGCCCCCAGACGCTTGGGTGGTCCCAGATAAATTCGCCGTCTACTACGATCAGACTGGAAGGTTGCCAGACAATCTAGTTGTGGCTGCCGAGTCCCTGGCCATCCGCTCGATCCTCCCAGTGATTGACAACCAGCAACAAGTGGAATGCATCGTCGACAGTGGTTCTCAGATTATTTCGATGTCCCAGGCAACCTGTCACGAGTTGGGACTTGCGTATGACCCTCGAATCGTTCTACAAATGCAATCTGCCAATGGAACAATCACACCGTCGCTTGGACTAGCCCGAAACGTCCCGGTTCGCATTGGGGACATCACATTGTACCTACAGATGCACATTCTGCGTGACGCTGCCTACGACGTGCTCCTGGGACGACCATTTGACGTTCTGACGGAAAGCGTCATTCGAAACTTTTCCAACACGGATCAAACACTCACAATCACCGATCCCAACACTGGAAAGACGGCTACTGTGCCTACTGTGCCCCGCGGATCTCCCCGTGCCCGTTCAGAGGGTTTTCGCAGCTCGAGGATTTGATTCCTGATCAAGGAGAGTACGCCTTTGTGATCGAGGCCAGCCCAGATCAACCAGAACGCTACGTATTTTCGTCCTATGCCCCCATTTCTCTCACAGACTCTCTTGCGCACATACAACATACTTATCTCTCTGCCTGTAGCAATTTATCCGCACACAGTTCGACTATTTCTCTTGCACATACAGTTGTTCAACCGGCGTTTTCCTCAGCGACCCAGGATTCAACTCCTGGTTCAAAATTCGTTCCCATATTTTCTTTGAAGTCGTCTCGTACCTATCCTACTGCTACGTCTCCTTCATCTCAATTCTACCCGTCCACGTCACAATTTGCTAACAAAAAGTACAAGCCAGTGGCCAGGAAAATTCGGCCTGTTCTTGGATCTGTCCCAGACGAATTCCGCATTGAGCGCCAGATCCTGGGCGACCCACTCGCAGATCTACCATATCTGGATCCTATTCCGCCTCCTTTTGTGCCGACTGGACGCTACACCGCCGAACGCAAGGCTGCTCTTGACGACGCACACCGCGGTGACTTCCTGTGGCCTGCTGAGAGAGATTTAATGCACCAGTTCATGTGCCTTCACCAAGGAGCCTTTGCATGGCAAGAATCAGAACGAGGACGTTTTCGAACCGATTTCTTTCCCCCTGTCAATATCCCAGTCATGCCGCACACACCGTGGGTCCAGCGCAATATCCCCATTCCCCCTGGGATCTACGATCAAGTCTGCGACCTCATACGCTCGAAAATCGCTGCTGGAGTGTACGAACCATCCAATTCATCCTATCGATCCCGTTGGTTCTGTGTGGTGAAGAAAGATGGCACCAGCCTTCGTTTGGTTCATTCCCTGGAGCCACTCAACGCCGTCACAATTCAGCACTCAGGCGTCACGCCGTTCACTGAGCAGCTGGCTGAGCATTTTGCAGGACGAGCCTGTGGTGCCATGCTGGATTTATATGTTGGATATGACGAACGGTTGCTTGCGCCAGCCTCCCGCGACTATACAACGTTCCAGACGCCCTATGGAGCTCTCAGACTTGTTACCCTGCCCATGGGATGGACGAATTCAGTCCCCATCTTCCACGACGACGTCACCTACATCCTCCAGCCCGAAATCCCGGAATTTACTTGGCCATACATCGACGACGTCCCGGGCCGTGGCCCCAAATCGAGATATCAGCTAGAAGATGGGTCATTTGAGACGATCCCTGAGAATCCAGGGATTCGCCGGTTCGTTTGGGAACATTTTGGAAATCTGAATCGAATCGTTCAGAGGATGAAGTACTGCGGAGGGACATTCTCTGGCCTCAAGCTCACACTCTGCGCCGAAACCATCACAGTTGTTGGACATGTCTGCACACCGGCTGGACGAATCCCTGATGAGAAGAGAGTCGACAAAATCGCAAATTGGGGACCCTGCAAGACGCTCTCAGAAGTCCGTGCATTTCTGGGCACCATAGGAGTCTGCCGTGCATTTATTTCGAATTTTGCGCATCGTGCCCACGCCCTGACACTTCTAACACGAAAGGATATGCCATTCCACTTCGGTACTGCACAGATCGCTGCCCAAGACGACCTGAAGCACGCATTATTGAGCTGCCCTGCGCTCCGGCCAATCGACTATTCATCTGGGGACCCAGTTATCTTATCCGTGGACACCTCTCAGATCGCCGTTGGTTTCCTGCTTGCCCAGTGCGATCCAAACACTCCCAGTCGACGTTTCTATGCCCGGTTTGGCTCAATCACGCTTAACGATCGAGAAGCTCGATTTTCACAGCCCAAGCTAGAGCTGTATGGATTATTCCGCGCCCTTCGTTCATGGAAGCTCCACCTGATCGGTCTACGAAATCTAGTGGTTGAAGTCGATGCTAGGTACATCAAGGGTATGCTACGGAACCCCGATCTTTCGCCCTCAGCCAGTATCAACCGCTGGATCCTGGCGATCTTAACCTTCCATTTCGAGCTAGTACATGTCCCTGGCGTCAAACACGGCCCGGATGGATTGTCCAGACGACCCGCACAGCCTGGAGACGAGTTAGAGCATGAGGACGACGGTTTTGATGACTGGATCGACGAGGTGCACGGTTTTATGCACATAATCAATGACTTACCCTTCGTTTCACGACGCCAATCCACGATCCACTCATTTTCCGCCGAAATTGCACCCACCGAGTCCACAACACCGCCTACACTGAGCTACGATCAGGTACCTCGCTCAGAAGCAGCTCGACTCGCCGATCATCGTGTAGATCTGGTTCAGGGATGGCTTGAGACGCTACGACGCCCACGGGACATGTCTGAACAGCAATATCAGGCATTTATTCGGTTTAGCATGGAATTCTACCTCGAAAATCGAAAGCTTTGGCGCAAGGACGCACACGGACGCCACAAGCTAGTCGTTCCCTCCCACCGTCGAATATTCATCCTGCGATCTGCCCACGACGACGTTGGTCACAAGGGATTCCACGCAACGAAGGCTTTACTCACGGAACGATTCTGGTGGCCATTCCTTGCACACGACGTCACCTGGTACCTACGCACCTGCCACCTATGTCAGATTCGACAGACAAAGAAGCTCCTTATCCCCCCTACCGTCGCGGTCCCGGCCCCACTGTTTTCGAAAATTCATATGGACACTATGCACATGCCGCCAAGCGCTGGATTCCGCTACATTGTGCAAGGACGATGCTCGATTTCGCTTTTTCCTGAGTTCCGCATGCTGCGCCGTGAGACAGCGACCACCCTGGGCGAATGGATCTTCCAGGACTTGATCTGCAGATGGGGGACGCTCACAGAAATTGTGTCAGACAACGGCGCACCGTTTGTGAAGGCATTGGCGTACCTGGAAGCTAAGTATCACGTCCGTCATGTGCGCATTTCGGGATACAACTCACGCGCAAATGGGCTGATTGAAAATCCACATTTCGACATCCGCGAGGCGCTCTTCAAGGCTGTAGATGGGGAGCAGAAGAACTGGAGTTCTGCTGCTTATTCGGTCTTCTGGGCGGACCGTGTCACTGTCCGTCGTCGCATGGGCTGCTCACCCTATTTTGCGGTCACTGGAACGCATCCATTAATTCCCCTCGATTTATCAGAAGCCACATACCTGCTCCCGCCGCCCGAAACCGTCCTTTCGACCACGGATCTCATTGCACGACGCGCCATTGCGCTCCAGAAACGCCGAAGCGATCTAGAAGCCCTACACTCTCGAGTTTATCAAGCACGACTGCGTGACGCTGCACGCTTCGAGATCGAGCACGCCGCCACGATCTGCGACTTCAACTTCAAGCAGGGCGACCTGGTTTTGATGAGGAACACGGCCATCGAGAAGTCCCTCAATATGAAGATGCGCAAACGCTATTTGGGCCCATTAGTCGTCATTTCGCGCAACAAGGGAGGCGCCTACATCCTGTGTGAGCTAGACGGCTCAGTTTTCCATCGTCCCATCGCCGCTTTTCGTGTTATACCTTATTTTGCACGCACAATGATCCCCCTCCCTCCCCTGGACGATTTCCTCGATATCTCAACCGAGAAACTGCGCGAGCTCGAGCAGTCAACATTGGTGGACCCAGAAACAGATCAGGAAGAGGAGGAGAGCTGTGAAGAGTTGTAGAAGAGTTAGAGAACGCGTTTCAGTCAGGAGGATGCACCTGCACAGCTGAGCACCCTCTCCTTTCGACTTTGCTGCCCATTCCTTTCCCCCCAAGTCGCATCCTTTGATTCATCATTGTCTTGCGCAGCTCCGAGGAGCTAAGGCTATGATGATCTACTGAGCCTTTATCTTCACATTTCTATTCCTCAAGACACTTGTCCGCTATTCTATGACCGAGGACGGTCATTTTTTCAGTCAGGAGGAGATGACGGACTGGCCTATCTATCCGACAAGTCCTGACGTGTGGCAGTGCATGTCAATCAGCAATCAGTGGGCGCACGCTTCGCACACAACTGAGGGTCTCCTCAATATTCCTCAGCCCTGGCTATTCACTGGTTCGTCCAGCCCTGCATATATTTTGATATTCACATCCCTGGACTGCTGTCTGCACATTTATCTCTACACCCCTGCCTTTCTTACTTCACCATCCACTTGTACCTGTTTTTCCCCTCTCACTTCCCTGGTTCCTCTGTTCACCGTCCCTTGCTCCATCCTGTCGATATTTCACCCACTCTGATGATTATTTCATTGTCTCACATACAAAAGCTTGTAGTTGGACAAAAGAAAAATAGATTTATTCTCCTCATAGTCTTGAGTTCAGTTCTCGTCTTCAGCTCGTTTCTACTTGGGTATTTCGACCCTCGGCTTCGTCGCATCCGTCCCACGCCGCCCTCGACTTCGTCCCACGTCTAAAATCATCATTTCTTACTGCCTGCCACGGCACTGAATCTTGTGGACCTCCTCGCACATCACACTTATTCCTGCACTGTTTTAGGTCGTAGCTGACCCCCATTTTGTGTTAGCTCGCGCCTATTCCGTCCGCAGGCACGTCACCGGATGTCCTCAATTTCTCGAGGAAGCTACCCACAAGCGAGCGCTAACGGCGGGCTGCGGCTTACATATCGCAATCTCTCTCACACTACGGACAGGGATCGCACGCCAGGCTTCTAGGCAGAGTTTGTTCGCTGTTAGAAGCCAACCGGGTTGCTTCCGCTGTTTGCGTATTGCACAAGTCATTCCGTCTGACGAGTTTCCCCTTGCCGATCTCTTCTCGGCACCCGTGGTGTAAGCGGTGGTTTGACACTTGAGCGCTGAGATGTTGATGGTGCGAAGCACCAGTCATCTCTTCTTACTGCATCTTTTGTGAATGTGCTCGAGGACATCCTTTATATAAAGCCTCTTCTTGCAGCAATTCATTCATTAAAAGTCTCCTTCAGCCATGATTGCAAGCATCGTTATCCCGACTGTAGCTACCCTGCTCGCATCTGTGGCCTGCTACGCTCTCAAGGTCTTGTATGATAACTGGACCTCACCCCTCCGTTTTATAGATGGTCCACCGTGTGCAAATCCTTTCATAGGACACGCTGCCTTGGTCTTTGTGCGACATATCGAGCGCATGTGGTTGTTATGTATACTGATTTGACCTGGTTCCCTTGCAGGATGTGCCGGATACGACCGACAAGTGGCGAGAGCAATACGGGCCTACGTTCATGGCCAAAGGTCTCTTCTGCGTGAGTCGTCAACAACAGTTCATTTCTGTAGCTGAAACCGTTCGACTTTTCAGGAGGACGATCTCCACACCACGGATCTGAAGGCTGTCTCTCACATCCTGTCTCACGGCGCAATCTATCCAAAGACGCGTGCCCTGCTTTCCACTCTCAGAGAGATTCTGGGAGACGGCATTCTCGCTGTCGAGCACGATCCGCACAGACGTCAGGCAAGTCTGATCTCCATTATCTGACCCTCAGAATCGCTGACTTGACACCCAGCGCAAAATTCTGGTGTGTCTGCCAATTGAACACTTTCTTTCGGTAGTCCGCTGATGCTATTTCCGGCATAGAGCCCCGCCTTTGGTCCCCAGCAGCTCCGCGTTATGAACGAGGTCTTTGTGGAGAAGGGGAATCTGGTAGGTGTGCAAGTTCGCCTCGCCCGTAAATTTACTCAGCGATACCCGAGTTGTGCGAAATGCTGGCGAAAGAGGTCGAAACTGCCGGTGGTACCCTAAAAACTGACGTATCAGACTGGTTCCGTCAGGTGACGTTGGATATCATTGGAGAGGCCGGTGAGTCGCGAGCCTGAACCCTGACATACTTTGAGGAGCGCTTTAGCAATTTTCCAGGTTTCGGGTATCAATTCAATTCTCTGGAGTCGCACGGCAAGGAAGAAGGCGAATTGAGCGCAGTATTTTCTCAGCTGCTCTACGACCCCAACATCAACTTCTATCGGACCTTTCAAGCCGCCCAGGCTGTAGTCCCGATTCTGCGGGTTCTTGTGAGTGACTCCGATTGATTGAAGGGGCTAAGCTCACCGCCAATGGCAGCCGCTGCCAGGCTGGACACTAACTCGCTATGCAAACAAGAAGCTGCGCGCGATAGGAAAAGAGCTGTTGAAAAAATCCAAGGCCGAATCTGCTGCGCTCGGGTCGAAGGACCTTGGATCGGGCCGCGATCTGTTGTCACTTCTTGTGAAGGCAAACATGTCCAGCGAAGTTTCTGACAGTCAGCGGATGAGTGACGACGAGGTCATTGCCCGTGAGTGTTTCTATTGCGGTGTGTGGAACAGCCGCTGAGCGCGTCGACATGTTTCCTTGTAGAAATTCCTACGTTCTTCCTTGCTGGGCACGAGACCAGCAGCACCGCTCTTGCCTGGGCAATGCATGCCTTGTCGCACGATCAGTCTGTCCAAAACAAGCTGCGTCAAGAGCTGCTCTCCATTCCGACGGACACCCCAACCATGGACGAGCTCGATGCCCTCCAATTCCTCGACAATGTGCTCAGAGAGACTATGCGGTTGTACGCACCCGCGGTCAGCGGTCAGCGCGCAGCAAGCAGAGACGACGTGCTGCCGCTGAGCAAGCCCTACGTTGACCGTCAAGGCGTCCGGCATGAAAGCCTCCCGTTCGTCCCCATCTTTCCAGTATGACGAACATAGCCCACTGAAAGCATCTCAAAATCAACTACAGGATCCGCAAGGGACAGCTGTGCACTATCCCAATCCTGGCCATCAACACCAGCAAGGAACTCTGGGGGGAGGACGCGCTTGAGTTCAGGTCTGCTCGGCTCTGTGCAGAGCCACAAAGTGCTCACGATCTCGCAGACCTGATCGCTGGAACAATCTACCTGAAGCTGTGCACGCCATTCCCGGAGTCTGGGCGCACCAGTTGACCTTCCTCGCCGGCCCGCACAGCTGCATGGGCTTCCGGTTCACAATCGTCGAGTGCGTCGTATTCTGATCTCACGAGAGTTGTTCCACTGACACAGCGCTTTTCAAGGCAAAAGGCAATTCTGTTCGGCCTTTTGCGTAACTTTGTATTCTTCCCTGCTTCAGACGAGGTCAAGCCCGCGGTCAGCGCATCCTTCCAGCGCCCCATCTCGTTTGTTTCTGGAAGTGATAAACCGGGTTTGGTCTCCTTGGGAGGTCTTCAAGTGGTGATAAAGCCGTACAATGGCGAAGTTCATGCGTGAAGCGTATATAGCATAATCCCTACCACGTTCTTTGAAGAATCTGATTCAGACGAACTCTCAATTCTGTGCAGGAGTTTTCGCGCCACGACAAGGATAGCTTCCTATCAGCCCTGCTCTCACATTGTGAAGTGTAGTCGAGTTTTAACATGCTCTTTCGGTTGCGAACGGCGTACTTAAATGCCCTACAATGGGCTGAGTCTCGGGACCAATTCAGCACTGTGAATTCTTAGCTGTTCCGTATAAGCGTCGATGAGTCCCACAGCCTGAGCACAGCGGCAGCGTCGAGCTTCTCAGGAGTACGTGATCCTGCATGCACACACTTGCCCAAACATCAGTAGTGCTTATGAACTCAAATCAGTCCGATGAACGATGTACAATTAGCCAGACTACATGCTACATTGAGGTTTTTGCAAACTGTTTCGAGAAAATCTACTACTTTCCGTGGCGAATAGGCTGGGGAATGGGCAAGCGGTCGAAGTGTGTGACGGAGGTCATGAGATTGCTGTGCTTCAATCCATTTCCCTAGAAGAAGGGGTCAATGGTCGCGTTCCAGAAAGGGGCCCTGATAATACGTACAATCATGGTGCTGGGGAAGCCAGGGTCGAAAGGAAGGATGCTCTCGAGATAGGCGATGTGCTCCTCAGTCAAGACGACGTCGAGAGCCTCAACATTGGCCAAAAGATGCTCGACTTTACGACCACCGATGATGGGGAAGACGTAGGGAACTTTTTGCATCAAGTACGCGATGGCGACTGAAACCCATATGAGAAAATAGTAGAGGATAAAGTCCAACGAAACGCACCAGAGGTGATATGCTTCGCTCCAACTTCACCAGCTACCTTCTCGAGGGCAGCAGACATCTTCTTTTCATCCTCGTTCCGCTCCCAGTCGGGTCCAAAGATCATACGGCCCTTCTCCCCCGAAGTCCGGCGCGCCTCTTCTTCGGCATCAGTGCGCAGCTTACCAGCGGCCAGCACGTTCCACGGAGCTAGAGCCATCCCTAGCTCAGAAGTAAGCACACGAAGCTCAGGAGATGAATCGCTAGCACACATACCGTAAGCCCGAGCCATGGGAATGATCTCGCGCTCGAACGAACGGGCCATCACGTTCCATGCACCCTGGTAGATCACGAACTGCGACTTGCCGTGGTCGCGGGCGTACTGGTTGGCCTGCGCGACGACCCAGGAGGGCGTGTCCGAGACGCCGAGGTAGAGGACTTTGCCCTGCACGACGAGGTTGTGCAGCCCGTCCATGACCTCCTCGATGCTGGTGTCCCAGTCCCACCAGTGCATGTACAGGATGTCGATGTAGTCGGTACGCAGCTTCTTGAGACTGGCATTCACGCTGAGGTGCATGGACTTGACGTTGTTGCCGACGTAGTTGACCTTCTGCGGGAAGTTGTCCTGGCGCACTTTGAAGCCGGTGGTGTACTGAGGAGGAATCAGCAACACGGTTAAAAAGACTTCATTACACGGTCGGTACCTTGGTAGCAATGACCAGCTGGTCGCGGATACCGCGCTTCTCGGCCCACTCGCCGATGAACATTTCAGAGGTCTCATCCTGGCTGCAAGACGAGTCAGAGCGTGGATACATGCGGCAGCAGATCGACGCACTAGCCGTTCGCAGTGTCGATAAAGTTTCCGCCCGCGTCGAAATACGCGTCGAGGAGCTTGAAGCTGGACGCCTTGTCCATAGATCCCATACCCATCTTCTCCCACTGGTCGCCGATGCTCATTGCGCCGAGCTGCAGCGGCGAGACATGCACACCAGCTCTGGCCGAGAGAGTGCGATAGATACCGAGCTTAGTGGCTGGCTGAGGAGGGGGGGCCCAGAAAGACATTTTAGCGATACGTTGGGTTGGACGCGATGAGGGAATATACAGTAGCAGGGAATGGAGAGACGCACTTTTATATGGTTTTCATTTCGGGAGTGACGTCAAGCGACCATCGATTGAGAGATGCGGCCAGGATTACCTGCGGCAACGCGATTGCGCGTACAGTGCCGATGACAAATCTCGGTCCTCTCAGCTGATCCCAACAGCGAGGTTGTCAAATGGAGGGAGAGCCCAGGAGCCTAGCTGGTTCTCCTCTCAAAGCGAGTTTCCTTATTGCGTAAATGCCATCAGAAGTGACATATGATGTGATTTGTGGCTGGGTAGTGTCGTCATTCAATTGAAATGCTCCAAATGGGCAACAGGGATTGATTCGCGTTGAATGTCGCTTTTGAACCCCCACAGTTGCATCGGGGATAGAGATTTCAAATTGAACAATGATTTCTTATACCGCCAATTATTTCTGGGGTCTCGTGCGGCTGACTACGTGCTTCCATCAGACTTCCTGTTCTATTTGAATCTCACTCCCACCTGCGTCCATCTGCGTATAACTGTTTGACCCAATCTCTATGACTAATCTTACGTGACCTACAGATAGTCAAGCGCCCATTCGATGACTTGGACTGACCTTCAAGAACAAAGGCCTATCCAGCCCGTCATCGTGTGGCTTCCCCCGTCAGAGCCCGGTGTCTCGGATCCGGACGCGACCTCGATTGTATGCCAACGGACACAGTAAGGGATCTCTCAATACTCACCTGTCGACCAATAGACTGCGGTCAGCTCAGACGAACTAGTGCGGGTTACACGATAGAATTGATCTTGAACTTCAAGTTGGGCCCCAGATATCCAGCGCGACCTTCAAGATCTCAAGAGGCGAACCCACGGGCAGGACTGAGTATGCAAATAAGTAGATTGTGTCGGCGGCATCGTCACAGGTCGTGTCGGAAGCCGCTCAGGTCGGCAGCCGAGGTCGAAATACGAAGTTCCTCTCACGGAAGGTAGATAGGCCCCAGGAAGGCTGGGGTCCAGACTAAGAACGGGGATTTCAAGGTGCAACTGCTCCCGGTGGCCATGTGACCGCGTTGATGATGTCATCATTCCCTTTCAGACCTTCTTTTCCCACGGAGCCTCGGCACCGCGACCGCTGGCAGTGTCCTTCTACTACGTAGGACTCTCCGTCGTCGGAATGAATGTCAGCTATACAAACACAATTCTTTGCATGATTCCATAGCCATATAATCGACCGTGCACGGGTTGCCAAGTCTTGACCCGATTCCAGTATCGATCGATCACCGCTCTGCAGCTTTTTACTCCGTTCACACTCCACCTACCGATTCGGCCGCGCCTTTTCTAGGAACACGTCTCCGCCCGTACATTCATGGCAATGAACCCTCAACACCGGATTGCGCGCATGCGCGCATCGCCACAACAGGTGCCTGATCTTTCTGGTGCTTTCCCCTGGTATCGCTGAGGGGGATGTGTCGCCTATCAGGTCATCGACAAAGCGCGCGCGGGATCCATGGTGGACTTGACTGATCTCGCTAATTGGTGGACGCAGGTATGTCCTCTGCTCTCAACGTGGGTGAAGCTCATTCTCTTGGGCACATTCATCCGATCTCCACTTCCGCGGTCTATAGGTCCCGGAGCTCGTTCCTCTGGGCGTCATTAACGTGTTCTTCCATCATCTCGACGGGGCGACACTCGACGCCATCATGGCGTCCCAGTCGCCAACGCCAACGCCGCGCCAAGCCGAGCAAATTCTCCTCGCCACCAACGCGCTCTTCGCGCTCTGCCATTGCGGTCCCCTCCTCTCATTCGGTGGGCCCTACCACGACGGCACCGCGTTGCGCAGGGCCTGGCCGGGGATTTTCAGGTGGTCGGCATACCTGCTCAACGCGCGTGTCTTCACCGCCGCTACTAGCGCATCCTCCGAGCAGGAACGACGCACGACGATGGACACCGTGTGCAGCTGCTGGTACGCGTTCGTCGCGGCGGAAGGGATGCAGCAGGTCATGGCGCAGACGCAGGGCGCCGTCGAGCTGCTCACGAAGCTGTGGCAGATGGACCAGGACGTGCGTGGCCAGAGGACCGTCGACATCCCGTGCGTCGCAGCGGCGTTCGACGCGCTTCTCATCGACGTCGACTGCGCGGACCGCGTCAAGCGTGCTGTAGGCGGGAAGAGCAGCGCCAAGGTCGTCGCCAAGCTGGTGGTGACGCGCACGAAGGCTGCGCTTGCACGCCCGCAGCTCGATCCGGTCGAGCTGCAGATCTACTTGGACATATTCTCCCATCTGGCGCGAGGGGAGCAACATCCGCTGCGGCACGCCCTGCTTGCGGCCGGTGCTATCCCGCTCTGCACTCAGGCGGCGCTCACTTTAGCACGCGCTTTGGACGCCGGTGGTCCGCCTGACCTCCTCGGTGGGGTCGTAGCTGGTTTCGGGTTCCTCGCCAACTGTCTGCACTCTACAGAGGGCTTTACATGGGTCATTCAGGCTCTTCACGCGGACCTGCTCCTCGCGCTGGCAGCCTGTAGTCCTTATCTCGGAAGGCTAGACCGAGAGGACTTTGGTATGCTTTCGATGATCTTCAGACAGCTGTTGCCCCAGTATCTTGTGTATCGCTCGGTGATCAACGCTGTAGACGCTGGGCTTGGACGCTTGGATGAGAAGCAGCAGCAGAGGATCCAGGCTGGCCGGATGAAGCAAGTCTGGCTGGATTTCCTCGCGGTGGCGAGAGAGCGGATGTATGTGGTCATGCATGCCCAAGTCATCAAGGGCAAGGCCGCGACATGCGACAATGTGCAGGTGCGTTGCTCCTCCTCTTCCTCTCCCTCTCCCTCCGCGCTTACTCTCTTGCGCTGCAGTGCCAAAAGATTGATGCGAAAAACACGTTCCAGAAATGCGCTGGCTGCCAGTCCACACTGTACTGTTCACGTGAATGCCAGACAGTGGCCTGGAAAGAGGGAGGGCACAAGGAGATGTGCAAGCTCAAGCAGCAGGAACGGCTGGGTGTGTCACCTCTGTCTCTCCGCCGATTTTGCGTGCTGAGATCATCGCAGAGGGAAAAGCACAAGTCATCAGCAAAGGCGACTCTGCGTTCTTCCATCACCTCTCCACGCGCGATGCGCGACACCATATGCCTCTCCTCAGAAGGTTAGCCCAAGATAAGCACCCAGGAATTCCGGCAAACCACCTTGTTGTCCGGATAGACTACACGCGCAACCCACCGGCGTACTCGGTGCTCACACTCGACAAGGCGGAAATCGTCGAGACATCTCCCACCGCGTCGGCCAACGCTGAAGCGCGCAGCGACGCACTGTTCGACCGGGCGCGGGAGAACCCAGACCGGGTCTCGCTTGTGCAGAGTGTTGTCGCGAATGGGAGCTCGGCGCAGATGGTGCTGAGTGTCGTCACGGGCAGCTTTTGGGACGACGAGACTGTTCTGCCGACTGAGGAAGAGGACGGCGGCGATCGTGGCCCGGCAGCGCTTGACACATCTGTCGATGCGGTGGACATGATGATGGCCCGGACAGCTCTGGACGGTTTCCTGACATCTCAGAAAGAATCGGCGGCCTGTTGAAGCGATTTCGTTATCCTGATTTATCATCGGCATCTCAACCATTTGAGTAGGACGCAATTCATTCACAGAGATAGTACAAGCGGCTCGAGTAATCTCACAACTTTCAAAACAATTTCCAGGATTCTCCAACATTTGGATCAGATCGCCGGTATTTACTGGGACCCGAGGGAAATCGAGTTCGTGCCCGGGGTGAAGCAGAAGTTGTTGCTCAACTTGGTGCCGCAAGAGAAGAACTCGTTGCAGCTGCCACGGCAGTTCGAATCGTCGCAGAACGCGACGTCGTTCGTCGCCGAGAGGCAGTTGGTGTTCGGCGCATGGATGCACTGCGAGCTTCCAGTGAACACGGTGCACGGGCCCGAGCAGAGCTGGTTGGTACGGGTCGAGCAGAACGTGACGGTGGTCACGAACGGGTTCACGCCGAGCTCGTTGATATCGCCGACGAAGGTCAGTTCCGAGTCGGTGGTCGCGACCCAGTTCTTCATCTCAGCGACGGTCATCTTCGTGCTGACCTCGGGAGTCGGCGACTACAGGGAGGTCAGAACAGCATCGTGGACGACGCGAGAGACGCGTACCGCGACAGCACCGATGGTGAAGGCAGCGATGACAAACGAGGTCAGAGTTTGGAAGTACATTGGGGACTTTGGAGCAAGGTTGAGCGAGTGAACCCTGAATCCTCCCTGTCCGATTCTCCTGGCTTTTATACCGTCTGGGTCTAGCCTACGGCCAAGTCCTGGTCTTCCTTGCCCCGCTAGCCCTAAATTTACATCACACGTTCCCTGTTCAGCCTCCCGCGGGAGACTGGAAGAGAAGTCGTATTTCGGCATTGATTTGACAAGCGTTCAACAACGACCGCGTTCAGAGCGGAGGATGATGTCAAGCACGATGCACCGAGCATCATCAGCTGACCTCGAAATAATTTTAAAACAGTCTGAGCTCGCGAGTGGTCAGGTTTTCGATCTCGAAACGAGAGATGGCCGCCAATGCACAGATGGAGAATAGATGACCGTCTCCTCTGTAGGTATTAGGGCGTTGCAGATCAGGTCTATTCGGTGTCCAGAACTTTCAAGAGGGCCCATCTGGGAACCGTGTCCGGGTGCATTGCGACGTAACTTGTGTTTGACCATGCTTAGATGGCCCCGAGACGCGATAAAATAAAGTGCTATGTGTGTGAGTTCAGTCATGGTGCCATGTGTATTTTCGGGAGGCCAACACAGATGCAGATGAGCTCCCGCATCCATATATTCGTCGAAGATCAGTTTTGCTGTTTCTTCAACTCACACATGGATGTGGGCTGGCCGCGCCATCTCAACGCCGCTCATTTGTTTACCGAGATTGACACGCAAATCAAATGATCGTTCCTCGTCTGGGGTCATCAAGGCCGCCGAGCTCACCGCTTTGTTCACCCATTCATGAGCTGTAACCGCAGGGGTTTGGGGAGCCGATTGACTCTATTGATACAGCCCATGCATGAATTGACTCGAGTTGACCCATGACAGACGTCCCCGCCTTGGCTGTGTCCGCACACCGCCCTCTGAGCCAGCGCTGCCTATATGTAAATGCGGGCTGGGGTCGACTCCTTGCTCTCACTCCGACCAAGCCCATATATGCCAGCCCCCGCCCGCCACATCCTCCGCCGCAAACTCGTCGTGGTCGGCGACGGTGCCTGCGGCAAAACATCCCTCCTCAGGGTTTTCTCCGAGGGGCGATTTCCCACGATCCACGTTCCGACGGTCTTCGAGAATTACGTTTCTGACATCTCCGTCGATGGGAAGCCGGTCGAGCTCGCGCTCTGGGACACTGCGGGGCAGGAAGACTACGACCGCCTCCGGCCCCTGTCTTACCCCGACACCGATGTCATCCTGATCTGCTTCGCGCTCGACTATCGCGACTCGCTGGACAACGTCGCCGAGAAGTGGGTTCCGGAGGTCGTCCATAATTGTGGCCTGGACATGCCCACGTTGCTCGTCGGCTGCAAGAAGGATGTCCGCGGGGCGACCGCCTCGGCCCATGCATGTGTCACGTCTGGCGAGGGCGAGGCCGTGAAGCAGAGAATCGGGGCACGAATTTATTTGGAATGTTCTGCGAAGACCGGGGAGGGTGTCGAGCAGGTCTTCCAGCAGGCGACCAGAGCCGCGATCGAGCCAGGGATCAGGAAACCTAGACCTGTGCGATGCATGATCTTGTGAATCCATCGGAGGAATCTTGGATCCGACTTCATTGTCTCAAAGTCCATGGCTTTGATACTGGGCAAAACTATTGATTGTACTAGATGTATCGATATCCTGCGTTCCTAATCATAGATCAGATAAGATAAGATGGCGGCCAGGAAATCCATTTGATACAATCATTCATACCTTGTGAGCTGTGGCATCACCCCGTCGAGGCTCATTGGGTTAGGATTATATCACGAGGGAAAGCCTGAGGCTTCTCAGGGCCTCTTCCTCTCCAGCATACTGCATGAACATGGATAGACATCAGCTTCTCGCTGACCTCCTAGTACCAATCACATGAAAAATGACTGACCGGATGGAAGGCCAACTTCTCCAAGTTCCGCGCTCTGCAAATGAGACGAGCACCGTTCCCTGCCGATGAACTACGGATGAGACGTGTGCCGAGAGCGTCGTTCGCTATTTCGGTCGTCACTATTTCGGATCAGTCAAGTGAACGATCGAGGAAGGCATCGCTCGCAAGATGCCGAGTCGAGAAGATGCCGAAGCTGCCGACGTCGCATTCCCCAGACGTGGATTCTAACTTCATTGAAGCCTTAGCCAGCACCTTGGCACATTTTCGAAGCGGAGGCGCGCCTGCAGAACACCGGGATGGGCACGCGACCCCGGCCTCGAGCCTCCGACCGACTGCCGCGCGTGTGCGAATGAAATCCATCAGGCAGCGAACGAGCCCCCTGCATAATGCCCGTGAACAGTATGACAAGCACCTTCGCGTCAGGCGGCCTTGGGCGGCGGCAATGACGTCTATTTGGGGTAGGTCATGTGACATCAGCCCCTTCCTTTCTTAACTCCACTTCACACGTTCGCCTTTCCCCACCTCTCTCACGACCCACATCACACCACCCACCCACCCATCATGCTCTCCGCTGCTGCCCGCAACTTTGCCATCCAGCGCGTTCGCGTCTGCGTCCCCGCCGTGCGGGGTGTGGCAACTGCCCGGCCCGCGCACACGACCGAGTCGTACGAGAAGGAGGTCGACCAGACGCCTGCTGTCGACCCCAAAGTGTACCGCGTCGACCCGTCGTCAGACACCGTCCAGAAGCCGTACGAGCCGCCTTCCGGACCCTTCAGCAAGACCGGCGTCGAGGCTGGCGTAAAAGGCGCGCACCCCACTGAAGGTGTGTTTCACCTCGTTTCTCCTGAGCCGCCGTGAGGCGTCGTTCGCACCCTCGCGACGTCCTGTCTTTGTGGAATCGGCTATGGATTCGGTGAGCTGATCGTGCGTTCCATCCAGGCACTGCTTCGAAGAACGGCGCCAAGAAGAACCCCGCCTGAACTGCGATTCAGCACGCCAAAGATCATCGGTCCAAGCAGGCACGATGGAACCCCCGTTGCAGCTGAACTGCAAAGCCGCATAACTGTATCATAACTTAACGACACATTCATGTACAACTCCCTGAACCACAATTTCTTGCGAAACTCGCGATCACACTGGCCCTCATCAGAAGAGCGTGTAGGCAGCACTGGGTGCGTGCCCCATGGACCGTTTGGCGGTGATCGACGATCGAGACACGTCCACTCTCACGAAATTAGGCATGGAATGAGGTTTCATGGGAAGCACACAACTGCAAAGTGGTGTGAATATGCAAAGACGAACGCAAGACGGAGCTCACATGATGTCAGTTCCAGCAGGCCGTCTCGTCGGCTCTGCGTTGTTCAGCAATATGGATCCAAGGAAACGAATAAGATTGGAGCTCAGAGAAGCGCTTATTTGGAGCAACATTGACAATCTGATGCGCATGGCGCGTGGAGCCGAGTTACGGCGTTGAAACCCGTTTCTCCACCTAACAAATATAGGTTCCAGTCAAAAATCAATCAATCAAATAAGCGCTTTGAGTTCAGCGAGAAGCGCACGAACACTGGGGCTCCCACTGTTCTTTTCAGGTGGTTTCCTCTCATCGCCAGCAATGCGCGTGAAGAGCGTATCTGCGCCGTGGGAGAAATTAGCTTGTGAATGAGGAAAGCGCGTGCGAGGACGGACATCCGGTGAAAACGACGATTGGGAGTGTGATCATCATGACGCGGATTCGGCGCGCCTGGTTTCGGGGTATCAGAGCAGGATTCGCGGCCGCCATCTCAGGCGCGTGGTGGTTTGTTCCTAGGAGGGTCACGCCTTGCCGAAGAGTGACTAGGGACGTCACTGATGGAGTGATGGATCATTGATGGATGTTGAATCATTGACGAGTGATGGCGGCTTCGGAATTCGCCGCCGTGAGGCTGCAGCGCTTAAGCGACGGTCCGGTGGCGTGAGTTTAAATCATCTGCTGGATGCACTCCATTCCCGGCCTGAATATATATCTCAATCTCCATCTCCATCTTACATGCTCCAATCTCCACTGCACAGTTGCGTTGAATCAAGGGTACTCTCGGCCCGCATCATACGGCGCAAAATAGCACCACCAGATGTTGGAAATTTCGGCGAGAAACATCCGGGCTCGATGATCCCTCGGTCATGATCGGTAGATTAAAGCGCCTCGGGTCTCATTTCGCGTGGGACCCCCAGGCAACAGTAGCTTATAAGTTATATCAATCTCTGATTTCTACGCACGACGGAATTGCAACCCGAGACTTGCATCCGAGGCAAATACATACGACGGATGCGCAGTCAGTTCTAGGCGCACGGTGCATGCAGAATTTCTTCCGGAGCATTGGATATCACAAGCAATGCGCAAACCGGATGATTTGTTTCGCCACTGCGCCTGCGACAAAAGCCGGAGCACGGGACACCATCGCCGTGGGCTTTGGGACGGCCCCTTGGCGGGCCCCGGGTGGCGCCGCTTGTGCGAAGAGAGATGGCTATCACAACGAGGACTTTTTGGGGGGTGACCGTTAATTATGAATATGTTAGTCACAGTCTCTGCGTTGCGAGGCTGCGATGGTGTGGGTCCCGCCGAGGTCATTGGGCGGATCGGAGCACAGGGTTTGTGTCGGATGCGGGAGGCGTCGCGGCATGCTTCCCACTCTCTCCCAGTTTCCGAGACTGCACGCGGACGTAGGAGCCGCCGAAGAGGTTCTCAGTGTGGGGAGTGCGGCGTGCAGAATCAGCGGATCAGATAGCTCGATACCCACATGTCTTTTCCGCATCTCTCCGCCATCTTCCCGACACGGTGGCACGATCTGTGATTGCACCCGGGCGAGTGCAGGACAATCACGCGCGGTTGGGGGCGCGTGAAAACATGTCGGGCGCAGGATGAGGGCTTACGGAGTTAAAGATAGTATACGCTTGAAAGCATTTTTGATGGGTGACTGCATCGAATAGGTGCATGACAGGATCAAGAGCTGTCTTGTCAAGATTGTGGTGTGTCCACACGCTTTATTACTTGTGTTTTTGTTGTGGACGCTCGTGCTCCTCCATACGAGCGTGATAGCGAACATCCAGGCGCTCGTGGACCGCGTCGATCTTCACACCAGATCCTCCCGCATAACATTGATCAAGTCACGACATATGACGCCAAATCGGCAACTCGCCCTCCACGTGGGCGGACGGGCACAGCCCCCCGGCGTCCACGGATGACATTTGCCACGTGTCGGCCCCTTTTTGTGCTTTCGCGATCGGCGATCGGATACCCCCCTTGCCGATTGTGCGACTGATACCGTGCCGCCAGCTCACTCTTCTTCTTCTCCTTCCCTTCCTCCCGCTCCTTTGAATGTCATCGACCTATGTCCTGCTGCAGTATGGCACCGATGCTTTCAACGCGCGGTTTGTCGATCTCGAAGGACGGCCTGCGTTCAGTGTGTCAGTCGACTTCCGCATCGAGTCACGCCCACTTTGAGCTGATCGTTCCCTCGTTCTTCCCTTCTACCTGCGCTCAGTGGCCCGGTGCGTGCTGTCCAGCGCTGAACGTGGATTCAGACTGATGTCGCATCTGCGCAGGTCCCCCACAGCCCGAATCTCGTCGTTAAACTCGGCCGGGAGGCAGAATGGACACAGCACCACCCCGGGACGATGGGCCCCGACGCGGCCTACTTCTACTTTGGGCCCTATGTCGCAGTGCAGAGCTCAGTCTACGGTGCAGGGACACCGACTCCTTCACCCGGATACCTTGTCTACGGCAACAACCGGAACTCGATACCCATGACCTATCTGAGGAGGCAGAAGACCGAAGGAAGCCCGTAAGCATCGCCGCTTCTCCCGCCTCCCCGCGGCGCATCACGGACGCGGCCCGGGGCTGATTACCTCCAGATCACGATATTTCATTTCGCAGAGCGGAAAGGAATACAAGTGGAGGGTGTCCCAGACGAGGATGGAGGTGCGTGTTGTCCCCGGACGACCTCTTTTTTTCCCCGCGCTCCACACCCATGCCCTCACTATCTGCGTCCGCTGACGCCCTGACGTACGTCCGGCTGCCCAGTGACAAATCCGTCGGGCCATCGCGTTGGCCGGGGCTTCTATTGCATCCTTGCTTTCTTTCTTTCGTTCTCGCACCACCGGTCGCATGGAAGCCGCTGACTACGCACACACAGCTGACAGACGGCCGCACGGTCTTTGCGGTCTGGGAGACGGCTGCAGCCACAGACGACTTTGACGGCCGGCTGACCCTGAAGCACGCCGGGCTGGCGTTCGTCACGGAAATCATGGCCACGCTCACCATAAACCGCATGAGCGGGGCCCTGGGCTGGTGAGCCCTGGTCTCACTCACGCATGTTGGCCCCGGCACATGTGGATCGGGCAAGGACACCGGTCCGGATTCAATTGGAATGGCGCTCTCGTTGGGAAGTATCTGCAGTGTATCATATCATATCAGCATCAGCATCAGCATCTCGCCTCATCAAGCCATGCACTTGTCCCTTGACCTCGGGAGTTGCTATGAATCATCCGTGTTTTACTCTTTTTGTTTTCGTTCTGTTTTCGCTCATGTATTAGTATACACCCGCTGTCGCATCCGATGTCGTCTCTTGCGTTCGAAATTAAATCAATTTGTATGCGACCCTGCGCTGCAGCATGCATGCCCACTGCCGAAGAATTGTGGGGTATTTATAATATTTATTGGCTCCTTGTAGAGGCTGCTACCCTTTATCGATGAGATACTGATGGGTCTGATGGGTTGGGACGCGCGAACACCCTCGGCCGCTTTATTCCGCGCGGATGCATGGGGCAGGCTTCGCGCATACATGCACCCCCAACTCCAGCCCAGATCCGCTCGCGTGGCATCGCGTGGCAGCCACGTGGCCGCCCCTTCGAAGAAGGCCTTTCCGTTGGCCCGTCGTCACCCGCGTGAACATTGCTGCCGACGGGCATCACCCGCCCGCTCTTCCGTCCCCTACCCCCAGGCCTTCCCCGAGAACGCCGCGCCGATGGAAAGCCTATCTGGACAAACACGCGGTGGCGTCGTCGTCGTCATCTTCGCTGTTCGTCGACGTGCATCGGCTGCAACGGCGCGGGCTGACCCGGATGCACTGGATCCATGCGTATCTGGCTGGGATTCCGACCCCCGCTCGCGTCCTCGTCGTCGTCGCTATCGTCATCATCCTCGTCCTTGCGCTGGATGCACGGGCCTGGGTGTTCTCCCTCGGAAATGGCCCAGCTAACGTGGACGTCATGACTCACAGCATATCCGGCCCGCGGCCGAGTGTCCGCACACCGCTGCACGCCGAGATCAGATGGCGATCGGCCGGACCGGATCAGCAGGGTGGACTCACTGCAGCAGGGTATACAACTTAAGCACACGGAGCAGCAGTCGGAGAGGAATTCGGAGAATTTCATTTTGGGCGAATGAATGAATGAGATTTGATGGAATGAGGATTGTGCATGCCCCTTCCAGACTTTATATGCAGGCGCGGTCGCGAAACGCGGGACGCTTGCGGGATCAGGCTGTGGCGAGGCAGTGTGTCCATCAACTGATTATCACCCGAACAGGCATAGTTCAGACTTGTTCAGACTTGGCAAGTGTTTGAGAAGACTTGGGGGGGAATCGGTCAGCTGGATGAGTCGGGAAGATGTGAACCTGGGCGCAACTTGGCAAGCCATAGCTGCACAACTACATACTACAAAGACTGAGTCTAGCCATACCTGCAAATGTACTTCGTTGTCATAGAGATAAACGGCAATTCACTCGGTAGAGCCTAGAACGTTGAAACGAGATGGCTCTGATTGAACACATCCCAAGCAATTCCAGTTGCAGCACGATCATCTTTCTCTTTTAATTCATGAGATTAACTGTCTCTCGATTGTTTTCATCTGCCCGCATGAAACGCCCCGGCAAACTGACATTGAAGACCTCTCGCCAGCTTCTGATCGGTCTTAAACTGGGTTCTCCCAGCCGACTAGCGTGGATCAGAAGTATATTATACGGTTACGATTCTTATGCTGATCACGACCAACTAATGCTGGAAAACTCGGCAGTGCTCGCCGAGCTGACCTCCAGCGTACTCTGTGCGGATTCGTACGCTGCGAGTCGAGGACTGTCAGCAAAATCCTTGCGCTGCCATCTCAAAATGTACTCACGGACGAACTGGGGAAGAAAAAGTTAGCTCAGATTATGTGACCGCAGTTCAAGAACAGCAGACACTCACGAACGCGGTAAAATCCGTGCTGACTGCAGTGCTCTCGTAGAACACAATCCGATCGTTGTTGTAGCTGGCGTATTTCCCACGTTTGACAGTGTCGATGTCCTTGAAATGCAGGTTACCTCCAACCTCTGATGGGCGTCCCAATCTCAGTACAGCGGCAAAAAAACGAGCGGCCCGAGAAATGAACGCACTGACTGATTTGCCCCGCAGGACGTTGTTCGTGTCGGTAATTGTTGCGGTGGCCTTGATGGCGGGACAGCTGATCGTGATCCTGCTCTGGTCGTCGTATTTGCGGATGAAGCAGGTGACCGAACCGAGGTTCATGTCTTTCCACGAGCCGGTGCCCTCGTAGGCATCCATGTTGCATCCGCGCACGCTCTCGTCCTGTGGCAGAAAACGATGAGAAATGTGTATAGTGGATCTTTGACTAGAGCAAATACCGCATCGACTCCCAAAAACTGGGAGTGGAATTCAGTCCGAAAAGCATGAAGTCCAGCAGGAACCGACGAACCTCAGCAAAGCACTGATTCTCCGACTCGGTGTAGAACTTGATCCATGCGCAGGTCTTGTTGTCGATCTTGTTCACATAGCGGTATGTCTTGTATTTGATTCCCGTGCGGTCGAAGTTGTCCGCATAATTGTAGTAAAAGGTACCCTCGGGATCTATTCCTTTGTGAGACCCATGATCCTGGATGAACGTATCGTGCTGCCAACCTTTCCCGATGTACAGTCCGTCCGTAAACTCCTTGCCGATATCGGGCACCTCGAGTCGAAGGGCACGGCGTCCGTTGTTGAAGAGCAGTGCCTCAGCCTGCACCGCGTGCTTGTAGTGGGATCTGAGTTCGGAAAATTTGTCGCTCATGGTGGAATAGCGTCGGATTCGCTGGCCTCTTGAACACAATCCATCGCCCAAGACTGCAGGTGTCTCTTATACCGCCGTCCGGCCGCCCGAGGAACATGCTACCAGTCATCGTTGTATGTGGGTTTCTGCGAGCATCACGTCATCGCAGCCATACGACTTGTCGAGATTGGCCTTTGAGCGGACTAATTGCACAGCGAAAACGCCGGTTGCCAAAAACGGGGCCTTGGTCATGAGGAGGGCTTGACCCCATGACAGTGGGCTAGTGAGTGGTGATAAGCAGCATTGCGTTGGATCACAGCAGAGGTTTGGGTTCAAGGGGCGTCCAGTAGACCAAGGAGCGGTTGCTTGATGACCACGACCATCATTGCCAATCGCACACGTTTCAGCTTGCGGCGCACAGCCCAGCCCCGAGCAAGCGCGCGCGCGCTATAAGGGAACACGGGCGGATGATTACCGTTCTCATCACGCTTTCTTCCCACCCAGACCCGTCCTGTCATCCACGATGGCTTCGACGACATACACCATCCGCTCACTCGATGTACCCGAGCCCACGCCGACGGGGCTCGAGTCTATGGTCTTCCACGTTCCCTTCATCGACGACGTGCCGGCGCGCCTGCTGCAGCGTTACCGGGATCTGCGCGCGGAGCGCGAGATGGAAGAGGAGAGCCACTACGAGGCCGAGTCGGTGAAACTCGTTCTGGAGGCGTATCAGGAGGAGGCGCTCAGGACGGAGCGGGAGGAGTGGGCTGTGCGTGCGATATCGCTGTTCCACGCGGTGGTCGAAGGCAACAAAGATACGCTGCGGCATGTCGAGGTCGTGCTACCGACGGGTGGGATGGCGGAGCCGCTGAATCTGTTCGCACCTCTCAAGTACGTGACCGAACTCGAATCGCTCTCGGTCCAATGGGTGCGTAAATCATCCGCGCAGTGGTTTTTGGCACTCATTCAACGCTATCTACTTCCAGCCCATGCGAGGCTACACCCCACTTCATCTGCTCCTCATCCCGCAATTCGCCCACGTCCTCGAGAACACTTCGTTCCTGTCCGCGTACGCGCACTTCACAGACGACCTGATTAGCCTGCTCGAATCGCACGCCGCCACGCTCGCGCGCCTGCGCATCTCCCTCCCGCAGTCGACCACGCGCATGCCCTTCGCGCTCACCTCGCTCGACCCCGCGCGCTTCCCCGCGCTCCCGCACCTCGCGCTACTCGACCTCACGCACTGGTCCCCGTCCGTCCCGGCGCTCACCGCGCTGCTCACGCCCGCGCGCCTGCCGCGCCTCAGGCACCTCATCCTCGACCACGGCGCGGAGTGGCCCGCGACGGACTACGACCCGGACGAGGAGGTCGACGACGACTACGACCCCGACGCGCCGACACCCGAGGTGTACTCGTGGGCGGGACTTGCTGCGCACCTCGCGGGAGAGGGCAGGGGCCGGCTGGAGTCGGTCTGCGGGGCGTTGCTGGACACGCGGTTCAGCTATGGAGGTGCGGCCCGGCTCAGAGCCGATGGGCTGCGTCGTCTGCTTGGGCTGCAGGACGATGCTGGGATCCGGATCTGCACGGCTTGGCCGGTGGAGTACGCGCTGCAGGAAAAGAGGGCGGAGGAGAAGCCTGAGGATGGCGCCGACGACGATGACCTGTATACGCATGTTCCCGGGTGCGGACATCTGGCCTACCCCGAAGGTCAGCGCCCCACGACCGGGCTTTGGACTGCAGAGGGAGAAGAACAACGTTCAGGGCAGAACATGCTCGGCAAACCCTGGTATTGAGGCCATGGGCTGTAGGATACAGTAAGAAGAACTAGCAGAAACCCGTGCTACGATGCGGGAATGGAACAAGTTGTAACCTGAGTCGCGTGGATCATGTCACATATCTCCGGAAAGATGGCCGAGACAAACCGTTTCTTCATGTACAGGACAAGGTGGTGCCGCAGTCGTCAGATGGGCTTGATAAAATGGTGATGATGAAATCTACCTGTTATCCCGCCAACGTCCCTCTTAGCTCAGTTGGTAGAGCGCGTCACTAGTAATGACGAGGTCAGTCGTTCAAATCGGCTAGCGGGAATTAATGTTTTGGACATTGAATCTTTTCGTGCCTGTCGCTGTCATTTGTGTGGCCGGCTTCTCCCTCTTACCCGCCCGCATACTGTTCCGATTCAGTTGTGTTCTTTTGAAAATTTCTCTCCATAATCTCACTACAATGAATAAGACAAAGGAAGCCATAAGTAACTTTAAGGCCTGTGTGTCCTGGGGTGAATCATAGCAGGTCTGATCATGATTGATCTGTTTCCTGAATGCACGTTCTTCGGTGGACCGATCCCGCTATTTCACTGGGATCTCCGAGGCCTCCTGACACACAACTTCCATGTATGGCGAAATGTCCAACCTCGCTCGCACACAAGTGCTCGCCTGTATGCCGCTTATGCCTCCCTCTCCATTCCATACTTCATCTCGGATGGTGATCTCTGCTGCCTACCGAGGGCTGTCTTCTCGAGCCCGCCCACGACATCGTCGTCACGTCCCTCCAGCTTTGCGCGAGGTCTGGAGTTTCCGTGCTCTCGTGGAACTGAACGGCAAGACGTTACACAGAAGTGCTCTATTTTCGTTGATCATCGCCGTTCCCACAATCACGACTATCGACTTGCGTGATATTAGAGCTGTGAAGTGGCGACTCGACGACAAGTGAAAGGAGTGGGAGGGGCGCGATGCAAATGCAACATTAGATACTTTTACGGCTGATTTGTTCCAGCTGCTCCCACCAACGTTCAAGGGTGAGCTGGAGGGTCGTCTGATAAGCAACAGCAACTTCGAACAGACCCGCGAGGCTCGTGCGGCCGTGCCGTCTCCACCGGCTGCCGCTTCAAGAAAACTTCCCAATCTTTATTGCAAGGACAAGATCCCAGATGTGCGCGTTTTCTGGCCACCTCCTTCCACCCAGGTTCCGGAGTGCGCCACAGATCAGCTTGGAGCTTCTCACGACGCGCCCCTGACGCCTCGGGCGCAATGACTAGCTGTGCCATCGCATGATGGTTGCATCACGTGTCCGTGGTTAATCAATCAGCGGCGTGGCACTCCTCCGGTCAGAATCTCTACTTCCATGTACAACCGACTGACGGCGGCGACTCACCCTCTCTATCGAGCGGTAGGCCCATATTTTGTTTGGAAACCCAACTCCGTTCGTAATGACTGCTCGGCTCCTGCATACGCCGTTCCCATAGCGGGACGACCGGGGTTACACGGCAAGCGTTTGCGCGATACACGCTAGCATAACACGATCGAGGCGTAGCTCTGCTGAGATGAAAGTCGCCATTGGCTATCCCACGAAAGTGCGCGTGTGGGAGTGTCCCAGCGGCTGGTCTGAGGCGTTCATTTCGTCTGCCATCCGACTGATCATCTACGTGATACAGAACGTCCGTCGGCCCTAACGGGGTCGACAGCAATGGCATGTCCAAATTGATGTTGTGTCTATGCGCGCGTATAAGTAACAGGTCTGCGAAGGATCGCAGCGTCCCTCGCTTTCCCCAGTGATCATGGTCGACGCTGCCTCTGCCCCCAAACACGACCGCCTAGATACGCAAGCGACGGTCGTATACCCGGACGATGCGCCTGCGCCGACGACGTATCTGGGCTCCAGCGGGACGAAGCCCGCGAACGTGATCCCGCCAGACCACCCGCACCGGACCCTGATAGTGTGCTTCGACGGTGAGCGGGCACCGTCTCCGGACCAGCAGTCCCCACCCCCGCGCGCGCTGCTCTTCTGACGCGGCTTCTCCGTTTGTGCCCAGGCACGGGCGAATCGTTCGGTTCCGACAACTCGAACGTGATCCAGTTCTTCTCGCTGCTGCCCAAGGCCGACCGCAGCAAGCAGATGGTGTATTACCAGTGCGTTCCGCGCGTCAGCGGGCGGGATACTGTGGTTCGAGACTCTCACGGTGATCCCGCAGGACGGGGATCGGCACGTACACTTCACCCCAGATCATGACGCCGCTTCGCGCCAAGTTCGCCCAGGCACGTTTCGCCCCTGGCACCTCCGTTCGGATCCGCGCTCACGAAGAAATAATTGTGCACAGCTGCTGGACGAAGCGATCGCATGGAGCCTGGATGCGCATGTGATGGGTGGGTACGAGTTTCTCATGCAGAACTGTGAGTGTGTTTCCCTCCTCCCAAACAATCTGCATCCCATCGCAATGCATTCTTCCTGCCAGACACCGCTGGTGACCGGATCTGCATCTTCGGGTTCTCTCGGGGTGCCTACACCGCCCGCAGGTGAGTCCCAGCCGGTGTATCTCCTCGTTCATCCCCAGCCTAACCCCGCGCGTCCAGCTTAGCGGGAATGATCCACAAGGTGGGTAGCGATCGCATGTGCCTCCGTCAAGCTCATGTGAGCGCCACAGGTCGGACTGCTGCCGACGGACAACGCGCAGCAAGTGCCATTCGCGTACAAGATGTACACCCGCGCGGACGAGACGGGGTGGAAGCAGTCCAACGCGTTCAAGAAGGTGCCGCGTTTCGTGTTGTTGTCAGGAACCCCATATGCTGACGGCACTCGCCAGGCCTTTTCGATCGACGTCGACATCGAGTTCCTGGGAGTCTGGTTCGTTCACTCTCACTTTGGATGACAGGATTTGATCTTGATCAAGGGACACGGTGAACTCTGTCGGTATCATCCCGAAGCGGTGGGTATTGGCCCTGTCCTTGCTAACATGATTGACAACGCGGCATTCATCCAGCCTGCCTTTCACGACGTCGAACACTATCGTCCGGACCTTCCGGCACGCCATCTCCATCGACGAGCGCCGCGCCAAATTCAAGGCGAACCACTGGAACCGGCCCACGGCGCACGAACAGACGCTGGGCATTGCAGGCACGAAGCCGGCCGCATCCCAGAACATCGAGATCATCCCTGGGAGCGGGAAGGGCCATCCGAGCGAGCACAAGCAGTCGTGGCGACACATGGAGCGCCAATACTCCAAAGCGTGCGACCAATTGACCGATGTCGACGAGGTGCGTGTGTTGTGTGATGACTACTCGTGTAGCGATGCTCACTGCGTGATGCGCCAGGTCTGGTTCTCCGGGTGCCATTGCGGTGAGTCCAGCACACCCTAGCGCCCGCCGGGACGGCGCTGACACGTGCCCCAGATATCGGCGGCGGGTCGGTCGACAGCTCGACGCGGCACACGCTGGCAAAGATCCCGCTGCGCTGGATGATCCGCGAGTGCTTCAAGACCGGTAGCGGCATCATGTTCGACGTGGATGGCTTGCGCTCCGTCGGCCTCGATCCAGACAGCCTCTACCCCGTCGTCAAGCCCCGCCCAGCCGCCCTCCCACTGGGCGACCTCAAGATCCGGGCGGTCCCATCACCGTCTCCCCCGCTGCCCGATCCGACGCCAGTGTTGAGCGAAGAGGAGGAGGACCTCCATGACTCGCTCTCGCCGCTGTACGACGTGCTCGCCACGCCCCTGTCGCTGTGGTGGATCCTCGAGTTCTACCCGATCGAGGAACGCTATCAGCGGCTGGACCACGAAGGCTGGGGCACGTACCTGGGCTTCAATCTGGGCCGCGGACGGCGCGTCCCAGACGAAGGCTCGGCGGGGGTCCGCGTCCACCGCAGTGTCAAGACGAGGCTCGAGGCCGCAGCCGCGAGCGGAGGGTACGTGCCCAAGGCGGGCGTCGATTTCAGTCGTGCGACGTGGGTTGATTGAGGGAGTGTCGTCCCGTCCCGTATCTGCCTGTGTGTAACCCGTTCCGTCATCGGTAATTCCAAAGTTTCAGCCAGAACCACATGCATTGGCATGCCTGCGAATTGGCAAAAGAGTGACATAAAGGTTCAGTCAAGACGGAAAATGGCTGAGACAAGGCCAACTACCGTCAACACCATAAGCCACATCGGAATCCATTGTTCTCGAGATCATACCCCGCCTCATCACACCACGTGCCGGGCCTCCGCCTTCGTTGCTCTCCAAACCCACTCTGCTCCAGTCCGCACGAGCAGACGAGATTTGCTAACGAGTTGACGACGGAATCCACGTGGGGCGGCCATTGTCTCTGACGACCCAAGGCGCCACATCCAGCCTCGTGCTGATATCGTGTCATTGCCACCCTCCCGCACCACTTTCTACCCACTACGTGCATATAAACACATACACAGCTTCCACGACCTAAAGACGATCTTCATACGGTGAGTGCGTGCACGATCCGTCGGTAGCGCCAGGACTCACCCGATGCAGATATGCAATCCACGATGGCGCAGAGTGCCACCCTCACTGGCGATCTCGCGCGCCTGTTCGCCGGGCTCGAGCAGAAGCGCCCAGGCGCGGGGGCCCTGGGGGAACACCCCATGAACCAATACCAATACCAACACCCACCCACCCTCACCGCGGCAGCCCATCCCCTGGCGCAAGTCAGAAACTGGGTGCTGCAGCGGTGGATGCGAGAGCAGCTGGGTGGCAAATGGGCGCCGCCCGCTCCCCGCACCAAGGGACACCAGATCGGAGGCAGCAGCAGCAGCAGCCCCGCAGCGAGCAGAAGCTGCTCCGATGCGTCGTCCTTCACCAGCTTCGCCAGCACCCTCCCCGAGTCGTCGACCGATCCCACCGACGACGACGGCTCTCCCGCACACGGGAAGGTGGCAGCCAGTCGGCAGGTGGCAGAGAAGCTGGAGACGTCCGCTGTGGGGTCTCTGGCTTGCGAGCTCCTGGGCGCGAAAGCCCGCGAGAGCCTGGCATTGGCAGCTAAACATACGCGCGCGGCGAAAAACTTCGATGATGTGCTGGTGATCCTCAACGGCGGGGAGATCGACGCTGGGGACTGGACGATGGGTGTCCTTGGAGCCGATGCGCGGGATGCCTTGCAGGCGTGCGGAACGGGTCCAGTGGACTCGGATGACATCCTGGCTGCGCTCAACGCTCATCTGCCCACCTCGATTTCGGTGCAGGAAGATGAGAGAGCTTCTACGATCGAGGACGCGAAACCGCAATCGCTGGTGCAGGGATGCAACGAAGGTGGCGGGAGCCAAGTCGTAGAAGATGCGACGGGCGTTCTCGCAAGGTCGGGCGGTGCAGCCCTGACCAAGAGCAATATCCAAACCACGGAAAGCCGGGAGGAATCGACTCTCATGGGAGCAGGAGACGATTGGAGCTGCCGCATCGGCTGGACGCAGGGTCCCGCAGAGGATATCGGCACCGACCGCGTCGGCGCAGAGAGGCGAAACGAGCAAGGCAGCGGGATCAAAGCATTGGATGCGGAAGCATGGTCGCCATGCAGCTTCGAAGTCGGAAACGTCGGGGCACTCTCATATACCGCGGCCGGAGAAGGAGTCTGTGGTGGCTTCGCCATGCTTCGCTCTGATGAGAAGCGGTCCATGTATGCGGTAGGACACGACGACGACACCGAGTCCTGGATGGGGATGGGTGAGGTACCCATCGCGGTCCGCGTCGCCGAGTACGTGCTGCGCTGGGATGATGACGAGGAATAATGGATGGGTGGCTGTTCCCGTCCTTCTAGTGTTCAGCGTTGTGCGCAGACGCAGAGGACCTCCGCCGCGCCAAGGCGCAGATGCAGACCCCTAGTCCGTGTCCCTCGTCTCTCCGTCTCTCGTCTTCCTTTTTCATATACATATACATGTACCTGTACCACGGATTGTGAATCAGCCAGTTTGCGACCAGATAGGAGGGAGATGTGTTGAGGCGGCGACAGCTGCGACGCTTGAGCTTATTGGAACTCGTTTCCCCTCCTCTCGTCGGGTTGTACTTGAAGAGCTGAGTGCTCAGAATGAAGCTAGAAAGTAGAAACAGCGGGGTGATCAGGGACGACCAACCCTAACCTGAGCTGCGATCTCTTCTTTCAAAGGCAGCCGCCACGATTCGAACTCGCCGCAGATATACCCTCGACTTGCACGATTCGCGGGAAGCTTTTCTAATTTACTGTCTCTCTGTAAAATACCATCAAGCAATGAAATTTCGTAGACGATCTTGACCCAAGGGTGTTCTTTCCAATTTCCACTTTCATGAAGGATCTTTCATTCTGCTCGGCCATATGCAGCTCTCCTCTTGAATCCGGCCGAATTGAGCACTTGGGGCAAAGATCTATCCTTGAAATCAAACTCACTACCCCCTACACCACTCATTTCGACCAGAATGCTACTGACCTCAGCTGAAAAGATACTGTAATCTAGCTTTCTGATAAGGTCACAAACCGCGCCATTTTACTTTATAGAGCTCCTAAGGTGTGCCGCATTAGGAACCAGCACCTCATGACTAAGCGTCACACCGTGACACACAGCGACGGAAGATGACGGTGGCCATGGAGGAAATATAGCTAAAGCACTCACATGGGGTATTTCTAGAGGCCTCTAGGGCACCTGCTATCTGAGCAGAATTTTTATTATGCCTCCTGGAGAGCGTGATGTGAGGCTCAAGAATTTTGCATCAAAAGTTTTCTTTTATAGTAGAAAGTGATTTGTCACTGAACTGAGCATTTTTTAAATTTTGGGTCGTAAGATTTGAGCATTCACGTGACTTCCTAATTAGGAAGTGGCAGTGCTGTCGGCCTCGTGAAGCCCTTCTGTAGTCATAGTAGCCGTATAAAAGCTCAATTATCCTTCGGACGCCAATTTTGGATCACATTGGCTGTATAAAAGTCCATATTTATACCAAAAAAGAGAGCTACATTTTTCGGACTGTGGATTTGAGCATCACGTGACTATCACGTGCTGCTTACTAAGGGATGCTGGTTCCTAATGCGGCACACCTTAGAGCGTTTTTAAGCTGTTGGAAATAGACTCGTGCTTCGAAATAAACGGCCCGATGCATCCAGTTAAAGAGAAGAATACGCTACATCATGCACGATAGGTGGAAACTGAAACGCATCGGATCCTCTCCATTGAACTAATTTTCTACTCGCCGAGAATTTTGAAGATCTTCTTCCCACACTGTTCGCATTCCCTCGTCGTCACAACATCTCTCTATCGGTATCAATCATCAACCGAAACCAGTTTCGTCATCTCGCTGATGGCCAGACTGAGGCGCGCGAGCTTCCACGGCTTCATGACCTGTTTCTTCTCTCCTTCTTGGTTCCCCACCGCCCCCGACAGTACGGCCATCGTCTGCTGCTCAGTCAAGCCTGTGGCCATCAGACCCAGCTCCGCGGCGGACTCGAAGCCGGCCTGCTCGAGTATGGCCGCGTCCTTCTCGACGTCGAAGCTCTTGAGTTCTGCGAGCAGCTCACGCAGAGAGGTTGCTGGAGATCCACTAGCGGGGTGGGAGGGTCCAGCGGCGCCGCTACATGGCTTGGTTTGAACCTTCTGAACATTCGGCAATGAGTGTATGAGTACGCACGGGGGGTGTCTGGCACTCGCTGTATCCCTGAATCTGCCTTTTCGTTCCTCAGCGTTCTCATTATTGGCTGTCCCGTCCTCGCCTTCGCTCTTTTCAGCGCGTTTTCTTTTTCTTTGCTGAAACACAATCAATAACATTCCAGGTTCACAACATGTCAAGGGCATTTTCAGGCTCAGTCGGAATGTTGCGCAACAAGTAAAACCCCCAACGTACTGAAAGTTCAACTCGTCTCATCCGAGTATGCGGTGCATCTGCCTATGAGACGAGAAAATCCCAGTCAGTTCCTTCCGGGTGAGCCCCATCAGAGCATACGGACTCGGTAAGGCCGGAGGAAGTGGGCCTGCACGGATGCCATAAGGGGAGAGATTGAACTGAGCTGCGGAACCTGCAAGTGTATGTATGTCTTTGTGTCCGGTGAAAATTGTTCGGTGAGTCAGCGTTACAAATTGAGTTTTGCGTTCTCTTTCCCACAGTGGGCTGTTTGACTGAAGGCCACCGCACCGCATTGATCACGGGCTGCTTGTTTGTCAAACAGATTTACTCGAGCAGTAAAAAACTAGAGCTGATATACGCTCATAAGTTCTCTCATCCAATTTCCAATGTAATTTCCTGTTGATCCCTCCTGGAAAATATTGAACAGTCGCTTCGTGACAATCAATCACGTGGACGACAAAGATATGATTCCATGCGCCAACTTGTCGACTCTCAAATTTTTGAATCTGCTGGCCGGTTTCTCAAACGCCTTTCGGGCAGTCAGAGCACGTTTCTAAATTCGGAACTTTACGTCGCAGCCGGCACGGCGTACGAACCCTGACAGTTAGCATTTTGCGGGCGTTGACGACCCTATCTCAGGCTGTCTGCTTCGTGGCCAACGTCTTCCGGCAGATCGAGGTAGCAATTGGGTGAAGCGGTCATATCGCCTGTGCTGATGGTGGGCAGAATACTTTGTTTGAGGCTACAGTCGTAGAGTTGCGGGTGCGTCGTGCTGCATTCTTCCTCTTGCATTCATTGAAGCGCCACAGGACGGCGTTCTTACGATCGAACCAGGCCTGCGCCCTGTCCGATAAGCTCTTATAGGCGCCGCTCGTACGAGCACATCTTGCCCCTTCCTCCACTCCCACACGGCATTCTTTCTTCCCGCGCGGCCTCGACATGTACACGCACTGCAAGACCGGGGACGATGTCCATTCCGCGCTGTCCACGCTCAGCCAGGCTGCCAGGGTCTTCCTCGACTGCGAGGGCGACTACCTCGGCTACGAAAGTGGACTCATGACCGTCATCTCGATCGGCGCTGCAGTGGTGGATTCGGACGAGATGCCCATCTTTCTCTTCGACCTCACCATCCTCAACAAGGACGCCCTGCACCCCCTCTTCGACGGCGTCCTTGCCAACGCCGAGGTGGAGAAGATCGTGTTTGACGGGCGCATGGACCAGAGCGCGCTGTTACACGAGCACGGGGTGACGCTGGTGAACGTCGTGGATCTGCAGCTGGTGGATGTACAGAGCCGAGCGCTCCGCGGCGAGAAACCCTACCAGCAGCAGGGACGCCTGATCGCGTTTTTGCCGCGGAACGAGGTGAAGAGGAACTCCTCCATGTATGTCCACGTGCACAAGCTCGATGGGCTGGCGCACGCGATTCGGCAGCACAAAGTCAAAATCGACAAGGAGCTGCCCGCTCTTAAGGGTGTGTAGTGTTTTCGGCATTGCCAGTCAGTCTGGCTAATGGGCCTAACACCCATACGACAGATTCATCGCGGACCCTCAACTGGCGCGTGGTGGATGAAGCGATGCTCGTCTATTCTGCGAATGACATCAAGCTGATAGCTGCTCTTCACGCCTACTTCGACGGCGCAGGATATCTCCGTCTCCTCGGGAGCATCCGCCAACAAAGTGCGCGCTACATCGCGCTGTGGGTCACCGCCCCGCGTATCTGGGGAGATGAGTACAGGTCGCATGGACTGTTGCCGCTGGCCGTTCTCGAGGAGACCTCCTCGCTCGGCTGCAGGATTTGTTCGGGATGCAAACGAGCGCTACCGCAGAGCGCCTTCCCCAAATCAGCGTGGGCAAAGCCCTCGAGGAAATGCTGGGTGTGCCGGGCTGTCGACGTGCGCCTAAGGATTCGCGGGAACGAAAATCTTCTGAAGTAACAATACTTGTATTAAGCTAGTGCGCATCTACGAGCTGTTGACCGCCCGGAATGTCTCGACCGACAAAGAGTATAATGGTTTGGGATGGAAGGATTAGAGCAAACACCCGTAGGTGGGACATCACGGAGCTGGTATCTTGCGAAGGCGTGCGCCAGGCGCATCAGATGCAGCGTTGGTCACGAGGACTGTTAGCAGTAGATCCATCAATCATCAAGATTCATCACCCCAAACAGCTCTGCTGCCTCGCCTCATGTCTTCCGAGCACCTTCTCTGGCTCCATTCCAGGGCTCATCCTGAACAGCCGATTATCCAAATGAGTGCACTTCTTGGTGCTAAGCGCTCCTGCCGCACCTAGGCTGTGACTGCCCGCTTCGGCTCTGCGCCTTTACCTCGATGGTGACTCGGCAAGCAGGAAGCAGGGTCTGCACCCCAGAATGTCACCGCTGTTCCGTCGACTGCATGCATACGTACGGCGTGACGTGCTGAGGCCATAAATGCACAACAGTCCAGCAGCCTACGTCTCGCATTTCACCTGCCGCGGCTTCGCTTCTACCCGTCGAGCAACCTCCCAGCACTCAAGTAGCGCTAACTACTCAGTTGCACTCGCGCTCGTATTCCAGTCGCACGATGTCGGTGTACGACGCCTCCCCGGAAGCACATGCGAGATACACAGCGACCCAGCAACGCGTGGGAGACTGGGCGCGCCAGACGTCGGCGGCTGCCACGTCGCGAGTGTCTTCCTCGAGCAGGAGCCATTGCCCGTCAACCAGCTCCGCGGGCCCCGCACCTCGCGCATCATCCTCCAGCAGCAGCATCCTCCCGTCGCACTCGATCTCGCAGGTGCTCAGCTCCAGGAGCGGTAGCGCCGCCGGCCACACGCGGCAGGTGGCACCCACCGGCACCATCCCCCCATCGCGTCCGATGTCGCACGCTCACGCCCCGTCGCACTCGATCTCGCAGGTCCACAGCTCGAGAAGCGGCAGCTCCGCAGGCCACGCACGGCGGGCGGCACCCACCGGCGCCGTACCCGCCTCGCGTTCGAGTTCGATGTCGCAGGCTCACAGCACCCGCAGTGCCCCCACGAGCTCTGCAGGCCGGCACCCTGCTACCCCCAGCAACAGCCTACGCCCGGCCCCGGCCCTGGGCCCGAGCGCGGCAAGCAGCAGCCGGACTGCTAGGACCTACGTCGTGACGCCGTCGCCGGGCGGGGGCGTGATCATCTTTCCGCGCAAGAACAAGGGGCCGCGGATCGTGGTGAGTGCAGAGTATCCCGAGCGTTGGGGGGTTGTCTGAGACGGCATATGCAGGTGTACTGAGGATGTGTCTGAACCACTCGGGTTCCTTGATTGAGAGGCTTGGACGTCTCGCGGCGATCGGGGGGCATGTGGATGCGGGTTTAGGATCTGAGAGATCTCGCACAGAGCCGGACACGGAGGCACGAATGCTTGGACTGGGTAGTCTGGTGAATGAATGTTGTTTCACATGCACCCCTTCTGGCAAGAGTCAACCGCGGGTCGCACGATAACCAAGGGCTCTCGAGACGCCAACCGTCACAAGTTGTAACAAAAGATCTGCCCAAACGGCGCAGGTGTGGCTACATTTCATTCATCGTCATGGCGGCGGCATTAACCCAATAAGTCTAGGAGATTAGATAAGAAGTGGTACAGAACGACGCTCGTCTACCGCCCAATGTACTTGAGCTCCAGATAACGTGCGGGGACGCTGAGGAGGGACAGCAGCGTCAGTCGCGAGCAGAGGTTACCAGTGGGACAGAGGGAACGCACAATACGATGCCCGCAAATGCAGCAGCCAACTCGAACCCGATATCTCCACCGAACGGATTGGCAGACCCACCGACGAGGGCGCCAATCTTGCCGACGTACTAGCAGGGAGAAGAAAGCATCGTCAGCGGGGCGTTCCCAGAGAAGAGCAGACGCCGCAGCACGCACCCAGACTTGTGCCATGCCCATCGCAGTGCCCAGGGCGCCAAAGAGGAACGCGGCGCACGCGGCGAGGCCGATGGGCGTCTTGTCCTGGCGGTTCCAGGTGTCCGCGACGTGGTAGTTCGCGTAGTCGCTCTTGCGGAAGACGAAGTGCTCGAGCAGGACGACGGTGACGAAGATGGCGAGCCAGTAGCCGAGCACGTCCATGAAATTCTGCAGCGACGACGCGAAGGACGTCGCGCCGGCGATGGCGATCGGAATGTACTGTGCCAGCGGGTCAGCATCTAGCCAGTCGGCTGGAGTCGTGCAAATCACTTACGATGGCGGTGATGATGACAGGCCAGACGAGACGCGGGATCTTCGCGAGCCAGACACCCACAACGGCGATAGAAAGACCCATCGAGTACACATCTGCGCGTACGCGTTAGCACGTGACCAACAGCTGTGGGGGGAGCAACGGCGCACTGATGATGTTGTTGGCGATCACGCTGAGCACGAGCAGCACCATGCAGAACTTGCCGAATTTGCCGACGACGGGGACCAGCACGGCGTGCAGCAGCCCACCGACCTCGTCCGCGGCGTAGCCCGCGGTCCAGGCGTCATTCGACGGCGCGGCGCCCCCGGCGACACACATGATCGCTGCGCCGAGCCACTGCACGAGGACCAAGGGGAAGATCAGGCCGGACTGTGGGCGTGGGTGTGATTCAGCCCCGAAGCAGGCGAAGATCGAAGAATTGGGCTGCACGCACGTAGGTCCAAGCAAAGGTCTTCCACGCCGGCGTCTCTGCCGGCTGATAGACGTTGTAGTCGCTAGCGAGCGAGACCCACCCGGCAGCGAAGCCGAAGATGACACCCATGAACGACAGCACGTTCGACGCCTCGCCCTGGCCACTGTGCGGATGTTGCTCATGAGTCCCAGCACATCGGTAACACGGAATACGACAACTCACGTCCCCATTGGCACGTTGACCAGATGCTTCGCAGCGCACCCGAGCACGATAAAGAAGGTGATGGCGGTCGGGATCCAGGACCACTTCTCGTAGATGTGCACATGCTTGTATCCGAGAAGACCAATAATCAGGGTCCCAATCTGCGCACAACGTCAGCGCGATGCGTAACAACGACAAGGAGCGAGGTGCTGCGCACGGCGATGATCACCACACCCGCCGCATGCGAGATCTTGTCGTCCGCGACGGACCGGAGGGTCTGGGCACCGGCAATGCTGTTGACGGCACTGGGAGGCGGGATCAGCCAACGCTGCGGACCCGACGCGACACTCCAGCAGCAACACACCTCCATCCAACACAGGCGATGCAATTCAGCAGGGCAACGACCTTGGAGCCGTGCCATCCCCATGAGAAGCGCGCTGACGTCATTTGTCGCAGCCCGGTTTTGGGACCGAATGTCGCCCTGTATCACACGATACGCATCACATCAGCCCTCCGAAAGCACCGGGCAAGGGCAAGAGACAGAGCGCACATGTAAGCAGGCAGGAAACATGTCAGGACGTTGGTGAAGAAGATCGTGAGCATGCTGTCCCCGAGCCCGAGGAAGAAGAGACTGGGGCCGAGGAGCCCGATCCCGAATGTCGGCAGCACACAGTTCGCTGCCATCCACACGAAAAAGTTGCCGCTCGGGTGGTCGGGGCGCTGATCCTCCGGCACGCGCTGGATGCCTCGGGCCTCGATGCCGATCTAATGCAGCGAACAGATCGATCGGGTCAGAAGAAGAAAAAAACGGCGCGTTGAGGCGGGCGGTGGCGCACCTTGCGCTCGAGCGCGGCGCTGAGGGCCAGCGAGCGGCCCCAAAAGCTTGTCGGGTCGACGGGCTCAGCCTCCGCCCCGTCGAAGACGTTCAGCTCCTCCTTCGTTGGGTCATGGACGACGACGTCCCCGTGCGACGAGCCTTTCTCGGGATCTGAGGTAGAGCCGGAATCCTTGATGGACGACGACATGGGCGGGCCAAAGTCAGGGTCGTGTGCGGGAGGAAGGGAGGGGGGACGGAGGGGGACGGGCACTCGGAGAGGGGAAAAACTATGCGGACGCGAGACACTTTTTATTGAAATGTCGTTACAGGACTGGCTAGCCTGGGCGCCGGCAGATCAAATCTCCCGTATTCCATATGGCCGATAAGTGGGTCTCTCCCCCAAAACGGGACCGTGACCAAACCGGCAGCGGCGCGCGTGTGGGGAAGATAAGCATGTGCACAGGACTCTGGCTCGTCGTTTCGACGTTCGCTCCAGTCCAAGTGTCTGACACGTCGTCATGCGTGAGATGCTTACGGCGGATATGGCCTCACTTATGGGTGCAGAGCAGAGAGTTCGCGGATGGCCGAACAGAAGCATACACACACGCTCGACACAATCACGCCGGCGTTCAGAGTTCTCGTGGCGCCCCCCATTCGATTTCAAAATCCCAGGCTGCGCAGGATAAGGGCCGCAAGCTTCATGCATGGCTGCGCTGCGACGCGGAGGCGGCTGTCTGCATGTCGCTCCTGTCGACGGACTTATCTCTGCGTACGTAACGTATATATGTCGCGCGTGCCTGGTCTGTCACAAGCTCCAACCCGAGCTCCCACCCACCCTTTGTCATGGCCGATCACTCCCGTCTAGAACCAGATCTGAGCCTGTATCTGTCTGTGTGTGCGTCTTCTCCTCCACCCCAGTTCCCAGGCCGACTTTGGCGCCCGCAGATCCTGTTGCGCTCCGGCGAAACGCCTCCCGCCCGGGACTTCCGGGGCTTCTGCTCAAGGAAGGCCCTGGGTCGGCCATCGTGAGATCTCCATGGATAAGTCGCGCGTGCCAAGAATAGTCGCATGGTCGTCAGACACTTATCTGCGACGTCTCCCCCCCCTCCCAAAGGCTGACGTCGCTAGACTATCAGATAGTGCGGTAGTAAGTACAGCGATCAGCGGTGCGGCAGTTGCATCAATGTCGAGCAATCCCGATCTGCTGCGTGGTCCTGCCAGGTCCTGTCTAGGCAGGATACGCCAGGGGGGACAGGTATTTCCGGTCGAAACATCGCCGGATTCAGGCCAGTTTGCGCGGAACTACAGGCCGAAAATCGTCACGTTGTTGTGTGACTCCCCGTCTCTTGACCGTGCTGGACGGTGATTTTGTGCGCATCCAACTTTTAGGCACTTGCACGCTCAGCAAGAGCAAACCATTGAAGCAGATCGACAACTATCCATCCTCGGCGCTGGTCAGCTGGCTTGGAATCTTCTCTGGCTGGCCTGGCGCTAGCCCTGGGGGCGAGATCCTGGCGAAAGTCTCCGGCATCTGCGCTTTCCTGCATGGGATAATCACAGCTCCTACGTAGTGCCCGGGGTTTCTCCTGTCGGTACCTGAGTATCCCCGGCCCCCAGTCCCGAAGAGGACAGGGCTGTTTTACGAAAAGGACGGCCCGACACGCACAGCTGACCCACCCGCATCCAAGATGAAGCGCTGGCCCCACCCACGTCCAACTCCCATGTCTTTACAGCAGCCATCCAGCCATCGAGCCACCCAGCTGTTTGACTCGATCTTCGTGTCGCGAGCACCCTGTTCGCCGCCGGACGACCTAAATGCAAAAGTCAGAATGAGGCCCGCAGGCACCGTTTCATGATCAGCTCCCCATCCAATCTGTCCATTTTGCTCAACGATTGCTGCGCACGCTTCTCCTCCGGCGGACGACCTCGACGGGTACTGCGTGGCTCCCGAACCGGAGGCTGGCACCACATGCGCTGTATGCAGCCCTGGGTTCTCGTGGGGACACCGGGGCCCAGCGACTGGCGGTGATTGCAAACTCTGGTATGTAATGCCTCCTCATGCTAATGGCCAGATCAGCTTTTATCAAAGCTCCATTGGGGTCCCAGTGACGCCATTTCGGAATCCTGTGCGGATGCTTCTGCGTTGGAGGCGCTCGCCCATGCGTGAGACTTCGTGAGCTACGGGTTGCTACTTGGCGAAAAACCCTCGTTCAGATGTCGAGACGGATAATTGAATTGTACAACAGTGCTGTTATGTGATGATATAATACAGCTGCGGTGAGATGGCAAAAGCCCAAGTGCATATTACCACGAAAGTCTATGAAGAGACATGTCCGTCGTCGTTTCGGCAGCAGGGTCTATGAGTTTGAAACAGATGCTCGAAAGCAGACAGACAGACAGGACAGGGACAGCCATCATTCCGTCCTTTGCGAGGGAATCCGAATAGCACACAGCATGCCGCGCGTCGTGTCGCGCAGAGCGGCCTGTCCAGCCCAAGCCGAATAACCCTGCAGACAGACAGAGACAATGACGCTAAGCATGCTCAGCGTTGAGCTCGTCCTGATGACCCGCATCCTCTGCTTCCTGCCTCGCACGCTCTTGCTCCACCCACTCCAGATACGCCGCCAGCCGTTCTGCCCCGCCGTCCTCCAGCTCGCCATCTCTCCGGATGCACACCAGAAAACTCTCAGGTGCGAGCGCTCTGCGGTCCGGCCCCGGCTCCGTTTTGTTCGGCTGTCCGACATATTGTTCCCAAAGTTCGCCCCACATGGCACCGGCGTCCTCTCTGGCGCCTACAAGTCGGTTCAATGCCAGCAGATCCATGTCCGGGATCAGCAGCGGTGGCGTGCGAGCTATTGCCACTGCCCATCCGGCACCAGCACCGCTGCTCTCGACGACACGCACAATTTGCCCTTCAACCAGTGACATCTCCGACGTGTCCTCCGGCTCGAAAGCGAACTGTGCCTGGTACAGCCCAGGGGGGACAGGAACATCAGCGTAGTCGTCATACGGTTCGTCATCGTTTTCGTCGTCGGCAGCAAAGTTGCGCGCCAGGTCAGCAGATGAGACGTCCGGCCGGGGCGAGGGCAGCGACCCCGATCCTGACGACGACCCGACAGTGCCCCACAGGCCAAACCGACCAAGCCCACCCCAGCCGTTATCGACCCCGTCTTCGTCCTCGTCGATATCCACGTCGTCCTCGCCCGGGCCGTAATCCGACTGCCGGCTCTCGCCCAGCAGCCGCCGGCGCAGCACACGCGGGTCGTTCAGGCGGGGCACGTCCGGGCCCTGGCCCGCGTGCCGCGGATCCTTCCCGTCGAACGCAAAGTCGCGGATGACGATAGGTGCGCGGCGGGCCGCGATGGCCTGCGCGGAGCCCGGCATCCCCTCGGGTGAGGAGGCGACAGTCACCACCAGATCGTCCGCCGCGCCGGCGCCGTCCGCAGGCATGCTGGCAGTCGCCACGCCCGTGACGTCCGCAGCACTGATGCTCTGGCTCAGGCGATGCCTAACACCCGCCAGCACTTTCGAGGTTCGGCGGCTGTGGCTCGCGCTGGCGGACCCGCTCCGCACAGAGGCGGAGGACGACGATCGGGCGAGGGAGGTGCGCCGGGACAGGCCGGGTGATGAGGGCGCGGGCCGCGTGCTGCTGAGCAGCTCGCCGAAACCAGTGGGGGTTGTTGGGGTGCGAGGTGCAGAGGACGGAGGCGGTGGGAATGACACCCGTTTGGCGGAGAGTGGCGTTGGAGTGGAACCGCCAGCGGAGGGCAGGCCAGTTGCGGAGGAGCCCTGCTGTAATATCGGAGTTGTCCCCGTCGCTCGGAAGTCGCTCCCAATCGGATTCGACGTGGCAGTAGGTGTAGGAGAGACCGGGGATTGGACGAGGACCGGGTGCAGGAGAGCGTTCTCGTCTAGCCGAAGTGGCGTTTTTGCTTTTGTAGTTGTGGTCATTGCAGAAGATCTTCTCGGGCGATTGCGATGGGCTGCGTGCGTAGATTGTGAAGGGAGATGCCAATGGGAGGTCAAAAGTGGCTGTGACCCGGTTGCCATCGTTACCCAATCGATTACCTCAGGGTCGATCACCCGATTTTAGGATCAAATGGCGGGCAGCGCATCTGATGCGACACGCTTGGCTGTGACACCGCTTCGGTACTTCAGACCTGCAAAATGCTCACAAACTACTCCAGCTCATCGTCAAACGCCTCTCCTTTCTCAAAGATGACAGTACTTATAGCCATCCTACCACTCATCCACTTGAAATGTATGGTCAAAATATAGTACAGTTTATCAGCGAAGACTCGATAAACTGGATTTTTCAGTGTCAACGAAATCAGTCATTCAAAGCAATTGGATGGGGTATCGAATTGAATACATGTCTGCCTGTGCTCTGTGCTGTCCTTTGGACTTGTATATACAATGTTCTTCGACGATTACGTTACGGACATATGCTGAGAAAACACTCATTCCAGATCCTGCAGCAGGCGAAAGATATTCTAGAAAACTATCAGCCTCTGCAATGTATTAGTGGGAGAGGAGGGAAAGTAGACGGACCAACAACAGAGTCTGGCTCGCCGGGCACCATGCCCAGACGAACCTCTTCTTCACAATCGCAGAGACACACCCAGTCGTCAGAGCCCCAAGCCTCTGAGGGCCCATCAGCACCCGCCGGACATCTGTCGCTTCGAGATTCGAGCCAGCCTTCTGCAGAGCCTCGCTGATGGCGGTGAGTCGAAACAACGAGGGCTCGACGTCTTCGGCGAGGAAGGTCAGGACGGAGTGGAAGGTGCGGGCGGTCAGGAGGGAGTGCTCATGCAGGGCTCCGACCACGCGAGCGAGGTTGACGCCTCGGGAGTAGGGCGAGTCGTAAGGCGTCGGTAGGTGCAGTTCGATGGACCAACCTCCAGTGGGCTAAACTCAATGTCAGCGCCAATCCAGGCCTTGATTCTGGAAAGATGCCGTACCTTCCAATACGAACTGAATGTCTTAACAACCTCCTCCTCTACCAGGTGGTTCCAGCTCTTCATTCCTCCGAGGTAATGCTGCCCCAGGCGCTCCGCGACAAGACACACACTGATTACATTGGCCGCATCCTCGGTGGCACGGCGCAAGAGGTGCGAAATGACCGAAACCGGATCCGTCCCGCGGTCCAGCTGCTCCATGCAGTACCCAAACAGCTCGCTCTCCATCACCGTGAAGCCAAACTGGTCCGCATCCTCCCCGTCGCCATAGTACTTGTCCACTAGCGTCTCGGGATCCGAGCACGACGAATCGGACGATGCGGAGGGGGAGCGCCACCGCTGGGCGCCCGGCACGAATGGGCGCGCGTGTACGTTGAGCGCCCGGCCGCGTTCGAGTGATGGTCGCGAAGGAGAGCTTGGCCGCCGCATCACGACGGCGCGCAGCGGCTCGACGATCTCGGCGACGTGTCTGTGGTGCGTATAAACCGAAGGAGGCTCATCATCGATCGTGCCCAGTGCCATCTCCATGTCCTCAAACTGTTCGAAACCCGTCTCGAGTTGGTCGCGCACGCGAGCAGGACGGGATTTCGGACGCTCGTCTTCGTTGAACTCGGTGGCATCGTCGTAATGCGCGGTGCGGAAGTCGTAATGCGGGGTATAGGACACACACACTGGGTCCATAGTTGACATGGGAAAGGAGAGAGAGTGGAGGCGACGGCTTTGTACGAAGGGCTTGCGGCGCCCACAGAGCTCCGGTTATAAAGCCCACTCGGATTGGAAACGAGGCGGCACGGTGGGACCAAGCGCTCGGTTAGGACAATGGCGTAGCCATTTGCCTTTGTCTTCGAATTGCCGCTTCGGGGAATCGTCAGCGTCAGTCCTTTGAGAAAGGCTCATATTTCTCGCAACCCACACGACTCGAGAGATCCATTGTCTTCTGTCTGCGTTTCGGAGACCCTGTGAGAGGGCCCGAGTAATCCAAAAACGTCTGATAGGGTCTGGGTCTGTGGCGGTGCACGCAGGTGGCTGGCGACACGATCACGTGTGATGTCCAATTCGCACAAGATGAACACATGAGTGAAAAACAGTCGCTAGCTCGGCGAGTACGTCCCTTTTTGGGGGACTCTTAGGTGTTAAGAAATTCTGCACAGTCATTCATGTCTTTCAGAATTTCTCATCAGCCTGCAATGTTGATCCCTAGATAATCAGAGCAGGTAAGATCAAGTACAGTAATCCCAACTTTTTTTTTGCACAAAGTTCGAATGAGAAGTTAAACTCAGATGAATCTGTACCATGTTGGGAGAATTTTTGTGAACACACAGGTTGCCTGCTCTCCGCTATAGTTCTACAGGAGGTCGTGACGAACCTTCTTACTTCAGAAGGCAGTGCACCTTCCGAGCAATATATATGAATAGGATAGCCTGTCATCTCGAGCTTCAGTAAAACCCTGCTTTTATCACGGTGAAGTTATACGCAGATACAACCAATGAGAATCATAAATGCATGAAGCAAGAATCAGCGCAAACGTTGAACACCAACCACGCGCCTTTTCTTATTACGGGCGCTGTGTCTGGACCAGCGGGTTCTGTCGCAGACAATACCGCGCAGTGGAGATACGACCAGTAGCGATCACCTATAAGACAGAGTCTCAGCGAGTGTAGAGACACAGGAGCTATATCATTAGCTGTACCTATAAGACAGAGTCTATGGTACAAGTCATAAGTAAGGTCATTAGATCGTAAGGGAGAATGCATACCTCAGCGAGTGTAGAGACACAGGAGCTGAGGATATGGAGCGTATAGTACTAGGTTTATATACCAGTCTGGAGCAGATATCATGATGTCATAGTGGAGTAATGATATCATAGATGAGTAATGGATGACGCAATAATGAGGTCAGGTATGAGGTCATTGTGGAGCGAGCCAAAGTAATCTAAGAATACTACTTATGATGTCATGTCTACATACTGTGATAGTCGCTAATACAAACAAGCTTCAACAGGTTCTTGATATCGAACAGAAAAATCACTCTCTGCGAAGAGCCATCGACTCCTCTGCGATGGGTCGGAAGCTGTTTTGGTATACGCTCAAGAATTCCGTATTGAACTTAACCTAGCGAATCGTCTGCGCTCAGTTCGCTGCACATCGCGGCGGTTCGAGTCGCACTGCTTGCTATGAATAGTTCCTTTCAGTTGGTGAACGCACAAGATTCATAAGATTCTCCTTCTCATGTACCGATCGAATTGGCAAGCATTGTAAAACTCTTCCTGAACTTGGATGTAGGCGGGATTTGGATCTATATAGAGCACGAGCTTCCTAGCTGCAGTCTATCTTCCTTTGGAGAGTGTATGCCCTTAGCAGGTCCTCTATGCGTTTCATGGGACTCTCCCAAAGATCGAGAAATGTCAGTTTTTGTCACTGTAAGTAGATGATTGACAGATCAATGATCGCTGGATGCTGGCCTTGGCCTTGGGCAGTAACATGTCTTATCTTGAACCAGAGAAGGCAGGTCCATATCTACTCTGAATTCAGGCAGAGACCGGGGGATGATCGTAATATAAACATGGCGACGCAAACAATAGTCCGGTATCCCTAAAAATCAAACCAAACGACCAATAACTGGCTCGACCTGGATTTTCGCCAGCCAATCCTGCCATAGATTGAGGATGTCGTGCGGGGGGTCCGAAAGCATCTGGGAGGTATAATCAGCATGGAGAAAGAAAACGAAACAGAGCTAGGCATACCTGGAGCCACGATATCACAGCGGTGGCTTCGGCTGCCACCCGCGAGTAGACGAATCTGGACTGCCTCAGCGCATCGAGCAGGCCTGCCGACGGCAGTGCATGCGCCAGATGCTTCGTCCACCGCTTTCGCACATACTGGTACGTAATCCTATGCAAACGGATGAGAATCAACATCCCCGTAACAGTCTGCACGCGCACAGGTCGACCCCATCCTCGGCATCGTCCATCCCGTGCCCCAGAAACCGGATGCACCGCCTCGCCATCTCCCCGTGGTGGATGCCGTGATTGACCCACAGATGGCCGGGCGCGCGTCTTGCGTCGAACAGAAACTCGATCGTGTTTCGCTGGGGGATCCGGATCGTGCGTCGGCGCTTGTGGCCCGGGTTCCATGGGGTGCTCGCGAGATCCAACGCCGGGCTGTCCTCCGGTACGTGGACGACCGGAGACGCAGTTTTCAGCGCTTTGACCGCTTCTTGTTCGATGGGGTCGAGAAGGTTTCGCAGCTCATTGAACGCCAATGGCTTGTACAGGACCGTGAGCGAGCCAAGCGCACGGAGCAGGGAAGCCGGTCCGGTCCGGGGATCACGTGGCGAGACAGTCGAGAGGATATACGTGACCAGCTGCTCGAAAGGACTCCTGCCGATCGCAGGATTCGCGGCAGCAGAAAGCACCTCGCTCAGCCTCTGCGAAGGCAGGCCATCTGGATGGCCGACATATTGCATGACCGTCGCAGCGTACAGGAAATGGCGGGCAGTCGTGTTGACGAGGAAATGGATGATGTCCTCTGTGGGCCAGTGCTCGGACTCAGCAGTGGCCTGGAACGCCGGATGTGTGGTCTCGATGTGCGCGAATTCGGCTTTGAGAAAGGAGAAGATGTCCGCGTCGAACGTGAGCTCGTCGAGGTGAAGATGGAGACGAATGGGCCGGTATGTCGGGCTGTTGATCGCCAGGAGAATGTCGGGCGACGGTCGGGAGGTGACAAAGAAGTATAGCGGGAGGTGGTGCACTGCGATCAAGCGCGCAATCAGAGACAGAAGAACGCGCTGATTCTCCCCTCCGACACAAGCATCCAACGCATCAATCACGACCAACACCGGATCCATCGCCGCAACATCGACACCGACTCCTGCCAAGGCCGCAAACGGCTCCAGTATAAGTTCATGCGCCTGGACCTCGACATCGCGCGTGCGGATCGCCGTATCTTGCTGCACCGCTTGGGAGATGTGCGGCCTGAGTGCGGGGATCCGCTCCGCCAGCTGCCGCGCGATGGCAGGCACCACGGCCTGCACGTCGCACACCTCCGCGTCCGCGTGGTCGAAGAAGAACGTCGCGCCGAGCGACCCCGGCCCGCGGTGCGCCGCGCAGTACTCCGCCACGGTCTGCGCGACGGCCGATTTGCCACAGCCGGGCGAGCCGCAGAGCCACATGATGCGCGGGCCGACACGCAGGCGCACGTTCTCTGTCCATGCGAGGATGCTCGAGAAGACGGGCTTGCGGGTCTGCCCGTGGCAGCGTGGGACGGGCTCGCGCGCGGGCGAGTCGTAGAGGGCGCTGCGGGGGAGGAACGCGTCGAGGAGGCGGATGCCTGCAAGCGGAATGGAATGGGGAAGGGGGTCTGAGTCAGACCAAAGATCTGGCAAAGATGGATGAATACCACCACGCACCGTCCTCGCCGGAGTACAGATCCTCCCGTGCTGGTGGTGCGGGCGCCGCGCTGGAGCTCGAAGGCTGCCCCGTGTCTAACATTGCGGGGTAGGGCAGCTCTGCAGGGCGATGCGATGAGGCCACTGGGGCTCAGATATAAGTACAGATATGACCAGGCTCCTCGGCAATTGTGACGGTCGGCTGCTTCTGTAGACCGATGGTGTGCCGCGGGAACGGCTCGGAGCCAGACCAGGCGCGAGTCCAGGTGTCAGGGTATAGTGAAAGATCCACAACAACATCCGTCGCACATCTCAATCAACAGGTATGAGTGGGATGATCCGTTGCTTATTCGGAATGAGCGAGGTATTCGGATAGATTGTGAGCCGACGAACAGATGGTGTGTGCCTGTGCTTGGTGCAGGTGGATGACGTGCCCTGATCAGGTGACGTGTTCTCTGTCTCCCCAATCATTCAACTGCAACGCACCATCTGGAACGTTTTTTGCCTTCCGGTTGAAGTAGTCTGAGATTACAACCAACGTCTTCCTGTCCCTTTAAAATTCTGAAGTCTTCGAATTCCGACCGCCGATTTCCGTGATCCCAACTGATTGCTCATGATCTGCGCGTAAATTTGGCTGCGATAAAACATGGGTTCGACGGTGTATGTCCAACGCACCATGTGTGTTCTTGCTAAAGTCACTGCTTCTCCCTTCCTTTTCAGCTGGCACATGACGTTCGCCATCCAGGCGTTTTGAGAGTGCCACATGATTCGAGAGGAATTTAGCCGGATGTGCAATCCCCAGATTCTATAGGTCTGCGCAAAGCAAGAAATCTATTTACGAGCTGGTAGGCCCAGAATCCCGGAGTGGTGTGCACGGCTTCCGGCCGACTGTCCCAGCAATCAGGCCTGGAAGATCATCAACAATTTATGTGGAAGCACAGAGCCCAGCAGACTTCAATTCAAGTGCTTTCTCTCTCAGAGCTCCTTGTTGGTGTTGATAGCTAGAATCGAGATAGTGCAAAGCTGGGCCTTGCAGATCCTATCTCTTTTATGTCTTCCGTTCAGTGCCGCACGTTCCTGATGATAGAAAGATTGAAACGAGAGGAAGACTCTCGTCTTGACGGTCGACATACGGTTTACTGAACGGCAACAAGTCTTCCCTACTTAGATCCCGTCCACCAGGATTGATCTTGGAGTGAACAGCACGGGGCAAGATGTGAGAAGCGGCCTTCAGATCTCTGGTGCAGAGATCATTCGCCGGGAAAGCCGAATAGCCTTAGCTCCAGAGAACGCCCTGTTGACGGATTGCCCACGACGAAGAGTCCCTTGGCTGTGAATGTCGGCTCGCATTGCGCTCGCCACCAGTCGGTGGTATCCGGTACATTCTGCGAAGACTCCACGTCGCATCAACACACGGAATAAGCTCCATCGCTCGGTTTGTTGCACAAAGAACAACGTATCGGGTCCCTTGAGCGGTTTCGCACATGGTGGACCAACAATGAGCTTGAGAGGCGAGATCCAGTTGCTGAATATGTCCTTCAGGGCGTACCAGCAAGAAAATCGCGCTCGCGAACATGACCGAAGTAGACACTATGAGGAGCTTTATATATCATTTGCCCTCTGCCACATCCCCCAAACGCGTAGTAACAAGAAATGACCGGGGTTTCTCGCCATCAGCATTGGACGCTCGAGCGTCAAACCGCCGCTTACACCACGGGTGCCGAGAAGAGTTCGGCAAGGGAGCTTCGTCAGAGATAATGACTTGAGTAGCATCCAGACACCGGAAACCACCCGCTTGGCTTCTGAGAAAGACCATAGAGCGTCTAGAACCGTGCTGCGCAGTGCAATTGCCCATGGTGACACAAAGAGGGATTGCGATTTGTGAGAAACACCCCGCCGTTGGTGCGCGCTTGATAGGCTCAGCTCATTGTTTAGACGATCAGCATGCACCGATGTGTTGATATGGTATGAAGTGTGCGTGCGAATGACACGCTGTCGGTGTTTGGACCTGTGGACATTCATCCCATGATCGCCCAGCGAGTCCATGACATAATCAAGGAGAAGAAACGCACCACCCAGTACCACTCATCAAACACAAACGGGCGAATCTGTCACAGCGACGCAGTGCGTGATACTGAGCTTCCGTCGCTTCATCTCAGTGCTGTCAGCAAGCAATTCACACCGGGCCTGTAGGATGTTGCAGTCGGGCACTGTCAGCGCTCGAGCTGAGGCCATTGCAGCTGACGAACAATATGATATTGGGCGGAACCTCAGGAACCACGGTACCCACCCGATTCACTTAAAAAGTGTCCCCGTGTCCCACAGATCCAAAAGTCCTTTCCTTCCCGAGTTCTGGGCGACTCGCCCAGCTATCTCTACGCTCACCGATGTCGGAAACGCCGTACACCATCGCCGTATCGGACGATGCCCTGGCCTCGCTTCACCAAAAACTCAAAGCGACGAGATTGCCGGACGAGCTGGACGAGGCGGCGTGGGACTACGGCGTGCCACTGGCAGACATCAAGCGGCTCGTCGCCCGATGGCGCGACGGGTACGACTGGCGCACGCACGAAGCTGCTCTCAATGCGGAACTGCCTCAGTTCACCCGCGACATCGCTGTGGACGGCCACGGGACGCTCAACATCCACTACGTTCATCAGAGGAGCGTAGTACAGGGCGCAGTCCCGCTGTTGTTCGTGCACGGGTGTGAGTTGCGGGTTAGGATCGGGTCTTCAAGTGGACTGATGGGTGCTTTTTCTCGCTAGGGCCGGGCAGCTTCTTCGAGGCAAGGAAGATCGTGCCGTTGCTTGTCGCGCGTTCGAGTGAACATCCGAGTTTCCACGTTGTTGTGATGAGTCTACCAGGGTTCGGGTTCTCTGAGGCCCCGAGAAAGAAGGGATTCGCCATTGACCAGCATGCTGAGGTTCTTATGCGCAGCATTCGTATACGCTCAAGAGTCTGACAAGGCGTAGGTCGGCCACAAGATCATGCTTGCGTTGGGTTACAACGAATACGGTGAGATGACCTGAGCTCAAACGTCTTCGACTCTGACACATGGATTCAGTCACACAAGGGGGCGACTGGGGCTACTTCGTACGCTGATCCACGATCCATCTCCAGTGTTTCTGTTCAACAATCTCGCAGATCACGCGCCGCATCGCGAAGCGCTATGGCCACCAGCACAACAAAGCCTGGCACACCAACTTGCCCTTGTGTGTGCTCCGTGCAACTAGACGCCACTCTTTGATCTGATTCAATCTAGGGGACGTCCACCGACGCTTTACTACGAGCCGCTTTCATTTTTGGCTTTGTGTGTAAGAGGGTTGACGCAGGAGGAAAAAGACGGTCTTGCGCAGACGGGACGGTTCAACAGCCGCTCGAGAGGATTCCATGCCCAGCAATCGACGCGACCCCAAACTGTCGGCTACGCGCTGGCCGATTCCCCCGTCGGACTACTGGCCTGGATCTACGAGAAACTGGTGGAATTGGCGGACAAGTATCCCTGGAATGACGACGAAGGTGCGTGATCCTTTCCTCTTCGTTTTCGGCTAGTCACGCATTAGCCACAGTCCTGACCTGGATATCTATCTACTGGTTCTCCCGCGCCGGGCCCACTGCGGCCAGTCGCATCTATTATGAGTTTGCAGAGGGTCGGTCGGATGTGACAAAGGACATCTATGGACCCGCAGATTACCCGACTATCCCGATGGGCATGTCTCACTTCGCGGGAGAAAAGGTCAATATCCCAGTTAGGTGTGTGTGTTCCTTCGGCCCCAAAAACGTGCGCTGATCTTCGATATCCATCTCTTCCAGCTGGACCAATGCCTCCGGAAACATCGTACACCGTAACAAGCACGAGCGTGGAGGCCATTTTCCTGCGTATGAAGCTCCGCATTCGCTCGTCGATGATCTACGTGCGATGTACGGAAAGGGCGGCCCGGTGTTCGACATTGTGAAAGGACACAGCGGCTATGATTGAGAGACGCAAGATGGGTTTGCCAGAGTGTAGTCGATCGGTGGTCCTGTAGAATCAACTGCCAGAATGAGACCACCTGGGCGGAAATTTAAGCTCCGTTCCACCCAAATCAACGATAGTGACATTGTAGGGACAGGGAGGATTTGTTATATCCGTCATATATTTCTCTCTCGGTAGGTTTTTTCTGAGATGTTTGATGTTACTAGTCCGGGATCCTGCCAGCCCAACAACAGATCTTCGCACACCGCCAGATGTTGCCTTGCTTGTCAAGGCTTCTCCACCCTCATAATTGTCCTGATGGCGTGTCACGCGGTTTGCTCCGACTCTCCGATTCGATCCGGCGGCACGCGTGCTTTCACGCATTCGATCCTCGACCACGCACTTTCACGTTCATATATATACACACATAGCTACGAATTCGTTCTGTGTTCGCCGCCACTGGAGTCGCGTATCTGTCATCAACTTAACGCTCTTAACAACCGTGTGCACACGTACGATAGTTCTTTCTCTGCCGCGCTGATCCTATCCCACCATTCTTTTGTGACGCTGTTCTCCTTTTCCAGACGGTCGTCTTCAGCCAGCAAGCTCGGGTCATGCGATTTCTTGAACGTTGAGTCGTCGAAATCCCTCAAGAGCCTGATCGTTTCTCGGCCGGAGCTGCGCGACAATGCCACATACACATTGAATAGGTTCAGCCCTCCACTGGGCGGCGTTGCAATGTCGACGAGAACTTTTTTCAATGTCTGCCCTTGGGATCGATAATCCGTGAACGCGTATGCTCCGGTCAATGGAAATTGCCGTCGTTGGATCGTTTTTGTCACAGCTGCGCCAGCCGGCAACTCCGTCTTGACACGGTACGTTGTCTTGCCTAGTTCTATCGGAAGTACACCGGCCTCAAGTCCTTTCAATGTCGAAGCTCGCGTGCGTTCGAATTTGACCAAGATGAAGATGGGAAGCTTTCACCTAAGGAACATCCGCCGCGGAGGGTACCCCCCCCTGTTAGGGGTCAAAATTCGACTGATTTGGGTACCTAACAGGGGGGGTACCCTCCGCACTTTTGGCCATCCTCCGCACCAAAACCTCCGCAAATGGGTGCCAAGCATCCGCAACAAGCCCTGTAACCAGCTGCGGATCCATCCGCTCCTGGCTCTCCCCGTGATCGTTGTGATGCCATCATGCAGGCCATCCACGGACCATGTCATGTGACTGTTCTCCAGTGCGGAACCCTCCGCATTTCTTGCTCTTTTATTTTTTCAGTTCTAGCCTGTATATATTGCTTCACTGTGGACTTGAGCCTTCTGTAGCCAATGTATGCAAGTGCTTTTGACTCCCAAATGATTATAGCTGCTTCAAAGACCTCTATGTGCAGCAAACAAAGAGTGTTAGTTGGGCCAATTCAGTGCTTGGGCTGTGCAGATGCTCTGCATTGTTTCTGGATTGCTAAATTGGTTGCTCAGAACCTTAATGCGTAGGATAAACATAGAACGCAAGCTTCTCAGATGCTGCCAGGTTCCTTAGAACCCAGGTAGGCCTCTCCAGCACCCACAGCAGCTGAAACGTGTGCCATGCGGATGCATCCGCCACCTGCTGTCCAGGGCCAGATTGGGGCAGGCCCTGTTCAGTACAGGCTCTGCAGACCATTCCACTTGCACACCTTCACCTGCCATGATCAGTGCATGCAGCCAGGATCCTCCTGCATTGACAGCATGCTGTGCAGATGCATCCGCCCCTTGCGGTCCAGAGCCAGATTTCAGCATAGGCTCTGTGGATGGTTCAACTTGCACACCATCAGCTGCCAGGCTCCTTAGAACCCAGAGAGCCCTTGCCAGCACCCACAGCAGCTTAAAAGTGTGCCATGCAGATGCATCCGCCACCGGCTGTCCAGGGCCAGATTGGGGCAGGCTCTGCTTGGCACACGCTCTGTGGACAGTTAAAATTACAGACAATCACCTGCTATGATCGGTGCATGCAGCCAGGCTCCTCTCACATTGACAGCAGCTTGAGAGCATGCTGTGCAGATGCATCCGCCACCTGCTGTCCAGAGCCAGATTGGGACAGGCTCTGCTTGGCACAGGCTTTGTAGACAGTTAAAATTGCACACTGTTAGCTGCTATAGTCGGTGCATGCAGCCAGTATCCTCCTGCATCAACCACAGCTTGAATATGTGCTGTGCGGATGCATCCGCCCCCTGCGGTCCAGAGCCAGATTTCAGCACAGGCCCTGCAGACTCTTTGGCCTGGGGTCGCCCTCTGCATCAGAGCTCTGCAGATGCAGCCCAATCATCTGCAGCAGGCTCTAAAAACATCTGCTGATCCATCCGCATCTCATTTTACTGGTGATGCCCTTGATGGCATCATTTTGGTGCATTGCAGATGGTCCTTGAACATCCGCACAGGGATTTGATGGGTCCTGCGGATCCATCTGCACTCAAAATAATCTTTGCAGGCCCTGCTTCTTCTACGTGAATGGCCTGAAGAGCCTCTGAAACATTGTTCATCTGGTGCACAAATGGATCTGCACATTGGAATGGGGGCTGTGGCTCTGTCCCACAAGCCAATCTTATGCAGCATATATCTACTGACATTTTAGCCAGTGCACCGAGCTCCAGAGGCTCTGGGGACATCCAGAGCACACAAGGAAATGAACTGCTGATGCATCTTCAGCCAAATTGGCCAGCTAAATATGTGGCTGCTGCCCAGACAGCCCAAATACATTACATCACTTGAATGAATAATGCTATTGACCAATACAATTCATTACACAATTTCTGGAAGGGATATTGCATGGAATTTGATATGTAAGCAAGCCAAACAGTGATTCTCCTATCTGCGGATGCTATTTCAACCATCCGCAGAAGCATCTGCAGCAGCTAGTGACATGGTTGCGGATGTGTCACATGACCCTCCGCAGTCTCTTTGTGGGACATATCTGCTCAATATAGCCTCAATGGATGTCCTCTGTCTCTGCAGCATGTATCTAAGATGTCTTTTTTGCTACCTGCATAGTTCTATCAACAATAGGAAATTTATCTGTCCTGCACAGGATTTTAAATTCTTTGCACCATAATTGTTGCTCATATACAGGTCGGATAAGCTCAGCTGTCCCACTAGGGAATCGAAACTTGTCAGAGACAAGCTATAAGCCAGCAGACACTGAACCTGGAAAGAACCTATCTGTACAATATAAAAAAAGTGAATGGAACATGATTCATATTTCAAGCTTTACACATTCATACATGTCTTGCAATTCAAGGGCCAAGACTTTAAGACACAGCATTCAATGTTTTGAGCTCAAAAAAGTCTCTTAGATCAAAAATATTTTCGATTTTGGTCAATGAGCAGGTTGAGCTCAGTACTACCATAGAAAACTGTGTTCAGGTCATGGCACTTTTCTGCATGACAAAAATATTTTCCTCAGTGAGCTGAATCAAGTTTATATTCGAGATGGGGCATATCTAAATAGCATCTGAACAAATTCTAAGCAGGATCGCAGCATCATAGCTTTCTTCAGTGCAAGTTTGAATGATCCGCAGATGCATCCGCAAGATCAACATTTCAAAATTGTGTCCCTGTGAAGGCTATGATGCTGCGATCCTGCTCAGAATTTGTTCAGATGCTATTTAGATATGCCCCATCTCGAATATAAACTCGATTCAGCTCACTGAGGAAAATATTTTTGTCATGCAGAAAAGTGCCATGACCTGAACACAGTTTTCTATGGTAGTACTGAGCTCAACCTGCTCATTGACCAAAATCGAAAATATTTTTGATCTAAGAGACTTTTTTGAGCTCAAAACATTGAATGCTGTGTCTTAAAGTCTTGGCCCTTGAATTGCAAGACATGTATGAATGTGTAAAGCTTGAAATATGAATCATGTTCCATTCACTTTTTTTATATTGTACAGATAGGTTCTTTCCAGGTTCAGTGTCTGCTGGCTTATAGCTTGTCTCTGACAAGTTTCGATTCCCTAGTGGGACAGCTGAGCTTATCCGACCTGTATATGAGCAACAATTATGGTGCAAAGAATTTAAAATCCTGTGCAGGACAGATAAATTTCCTATTGTTGATAGAACTATGCAGGTAGCAAAAAAGACATCTTAGATACATGCTGCAGAGACAGAGGACATCCATTGAGGCTATATTGAGCAGATATGTCCCACAAAGAGACTGCGGAGGGTCATGTGACACATCCGCAACCATGTCACTAGCTGCTGCAGATGCTTCTGCGGATGGTTGAAATAGCATCCGCAGATAGGAGAATCACTGTTTGGCTTGCTTACATATCAAATTCCATGCAATATCCCTTCCAGAAATTGTGTAATGAATTGTATTGGTCAATAGCATTATTCATTCAAGTGATGTAATGTATTTGGGCTGTCTGGGCAGCAGCCACATATTTAGCTGGCCAATTTGGCTGAAGATGCATCAGCAGTTCATTTCCTTGTGTGCTCTGGATGTCCCCAGAGCCTCTGGAGCTCGGTGCACTGGCTAAAATGTCAGTAGATATATGCTGCATAAGATTGGCTTGTGGGACAGAGCCACAGCCCCCATTCCAATGTGCAGATCCATTTGTGCACCAGATGAACAATGTTTCAGAGGCTCTTCAGGCCATTCACGTAGAAGAAGCAGGGCCTGCAAAGATTATTTTGAGTGCAGATGGATCCGCAGGACCCATCAAATCCCTGTGCGGATGTTCAAGGACCATCTGCAATGCACCAAAATGATGCCATCAAGGGCATCACCAGTAAAATGAGATGCGGATGGATCAGCAGATGTTTTTAGAGCCTGCTGCAGATGATTGGGCTGCATCTGCAGAGCTCTGATGCAGAGGGCGACCCCAGGCCAAAGAGTCTGCAGGGCCTGTGCTGAAATCTGGCTCTGGACCGCAGGGGGCGGATGCATCCGCACAGCACATATTCAAGCTGTGGTTGATGCAGGAGGATACTGGCTGCATGCACCGACTATAGCAGCTAACAGTGTGCAATTTTAACTGTCTACAAAGCCTGTGCCAAGCAGAGCCTGTCCCAATCTGGCTCTGGACAGCAGGTGGCGGATGCATCTGCACAGCATGCTCTCAAGCTGCTGTCAATGTGAGAGGAGCCTGGCTGCATGCACCGATCATAGCAGGTGATTGTCTGTAATTTTAACTGTCCACAGAGCGTGTGCCAAGCAGAGCCTGCCCCAATCTGGCCCTGGACAGCCGGTGGCGGATGCATCTGCATGGCACACTTTTAAGCTGCTGTGGGTGCTGGCAAGGGCTCTCTGGGTTCTAAGGAGCCTGGCAGCTGATGGTGTGCAAGTTGAACCATCCACAGAGCCTATGCTGAAATCTGGCTCTGGACCGCAAGGGGCGGATGCATCTGCACAGCATGCTGTCAATGCAGGAGGATCCTGGCTGCATGCACTGATCATGGCAGGTGAAGGTGTGCAAGTGGAATGGTCTGCAGAGCCTGTACTGAACAGGGCCTGCCCCAATCTGGCCCTGGACAGCAGGTGGCGGATGCATCCGCATGGCACACGTTTCAGCTGCTGTGGGTGCTGGAGAGGCCTACCTGGGTTCTAAGGAACCTGGCAGCATCTGAGAAGCTTGCGTTCTATGTTTATCCTACGCATTAAGGTTCTGAGCAACCAATTTAGCAATCCAGAAACAATGCAGAGCATCTGCACAGCCCAAGCACTGAATTGGCCCAACTAACACTCTTTGTTTGCTGCACATAGAGGTCTTTGAAGCAGCTATAATCATTTGGGAGTCAAAAGCACTTGCATACATTGGCTACAGAAGGCTCAAGTCCACAGTGAAGCAATATATACAGGCTAGAACTGAAAAAATAAAAGAGCAAGAAATGCGGAGGGTTCCGCACTGGAGAACAGTCACATGACATGGTCCGTGGATGGCCTGCATGATGGCATCACAACGATCACGGGGAGAGCCAGGAGCGGATGGATCCGCAGCTGGTTACAGGGCTTGTTGCGGATGCTTGGCACCCATTTGCGGAGGTTTTGGTGCGGAGGATGGCCAAAAGTGCGGAGGGTACCCCCCTGTTAGGTACCCAAATCAGTCGAATTTTGACCCCTAACAGGGGGGGGTACCCTCCGCGGCGGATGTTCCTTAGGTGGAAGCTTTCTCAGCCGGACGACCGAATCGTTGGGTATCGAGCCTTCTTCCGGATCGAGGATTATGGACTGTACGACTCCCCGGGCGCCATTTGTGAGATCGAGGTCCGTCTCGATATTGCTCGTCACCAGGACCTGCATGCCAACAGCAAGTTCCAAAGTGTAAGGTAGGTCTCTCTCCATCGACTTTTGTACACGTTTCTTTGTGGACAAGTGTTCAGCTAAAGCATAGCGTTCAGCCAACGTCAACGGCTGTCCACGGTACCTATCTTCTGCCGGGCAGATGAATATCTGGCGCTTCTGCTCTCGGCAAACTTTCCGGAGGGCCTCTCCGTTCCATGGGAGGCGCACACCATGCCTAGGGGTCACCTGCGTCATGTTAAATCCGTGTATGATTGCTGTGGGAGGGTCTCACTCACCAGCGTCGTCTCTTTCCAACGTTCAATTTCAGGTGCCTGGCCGGGTCGAATCACCAACGTACGCAACATGGCTAGGTGGTGATCTTGAACGCGCCCCATGCGAAGGTGTCGAAGGAAATCGAGCCAGATGTGATCCGTGACTCTCATTTGTTGTTTCAAAATCACCACCGTGCTGAACTCCTCATATATCGCCCTGCCCAGTTTTGCGGCCAGTCCATCGCGATGCGTCGCCGGATAATACAAGGCTTGGGTCGGAGACGCTGCCACCGGAGGGAACTGGTGGAAATCGCCACAAAATATGACACTGATGCCTCCGAAAGATTTGTCAGTGCTCGAAGCTTTGGCGATGCCGATATTCCGGGACAACTGCGAAAGGAAATCCTTGCTGATCATGGAGATTTCGTCAATGATGAGGTACGAGTAACCCCTCCAAAAGTCTTGTAACCGCGCCCTGCTGGCGTCACTCATTTTGCCGCCTGCAGAGATTGCACCGATGATATGAGTAGTCTTCCCGTCGATTAACGATGCTGCAATGCCCGTGTAGGCTGCTTTGATCAGCCGTCCTTGGGCACCAACGCTGTCGAACGTGCGCGTTATTTTCGAGATTACTTTGGACTTCCCTGTCCCCCCTTCGCCGTGTATGAGCATGCGTAGTGGAGGCACCTCATCGCCTGCGAGCGTCCTTTGCAAATGCCACACGACGATGTCGTATGCGCGTTGTTGGTCAGGTTGTAACACGAAGTCTGCTTCCAGCGTTTGGACAATGGATTCGTCAAACTGTTCAGAACTTGATGCACATTGATTGGCCACCATCGCGGACGACAATGTGATGCGTTCGACCGAAGGCTCGATGAACACCTGGTGGGCTTCCAGCATGGATCCATCTCGTGAAGCTGCTTGTTCTTCATCAGGCATCGCCGGGAATCCTCCGTTCTGGACGTGCAAAATTCGATCCATTTCTTTACGCCATTCGATGAGTTTCACGAGATCATCGCCAACAGCATGCGCGACATGCTCCGATATACTGGGCTCGACACTCCAATCCAGCGCTTCTCCAGTTGGGAAGATTTTCGTCAGTCTGGCAATTTCGAGTGCCATTTGCCCATGTGAGTTTTCACGTGCAGACATCTGGCCGTTTATCAGCGCTTGCACGCTCTCTTCTGTGATGTATGCGTCTCGCTCTGGCACTTCGCAGTCTTCACCGAGAAAGAGTGTTTCGTCCCCATTTGGAAGAGTGTCCCCACCAAACGAATCTGCCATTTCGTTGTTGTCTTTTGCTGCGAGTGCCGCCGACTGGCACTGGTGATAGTATTGAATATTTGCAAGTATGTCTTTGATGCGAGGCGAACTTGATTTGTAAAAATCTTCGAATGCTGTTGCCCATGTCTGCCCGCCCGTCTTGAGGTCCTCTTGTAGTATCCTCCAAGGTTTCAAGAGCATCAGCATACACGCATGATAGAAGTCAGCTTTTTCATCGTCGTCGCGTCGGGGGAACCAAGGGCCAATGAAATTGGGAAGCGTGTTGTGGGTATTCAAACGGATGATGCGGTGCTTCTGTGAATGGCTCGGATGACCGCGTTGGTAACACACACGCATGTTTCTGGGGCGCCCGCGCTTTGGCCGAGCGTCTGCAGGTGACGTGTCTCCTAGGTCGACGCTTTCGCGCTCCCGCTGAGACATGTCACCCTCATAAGTGTCCACGAAAAAATCCAACATGTTGTACGTTGACAAAGCATCACCGCGCAACGTATAGTCTGTAACTTGAGATTTGACAAACACATGTCCCGCAGAATTGAGACTGATCGTGACATTTTGAGTGTCGACGCCCTAGAACAGTAATGTCATGGACAGGCGATAGTGGCGCAAAGATGCTCACCTCACTGTCGGTGTCGTCTGACATAGACGGGTTTGTGTCGCTGTCAGCCTGGGCTGGGACGTTGGAGGCGGAACGCGTTCTGTCATGACGATGTGTGAGCTAAGGAGGACCGCAGCATTGACATGTAGACTGACTGGATGCATTTCAAATCGGGGAAGCGGTCGAACAAGGTGGCCAGGAAAGAACTCCAATATATGGGCACATAATTGTGCGAACGATAGTTGTCACCCCATCCCATCAACACCTAAGGAACATCCGCCGCGGAGGGTACCCCCCCCTGTTAGGGGTCAAAATTCGACTGATTTGGGTACCTAACAGGGGGGGTACCCTCCGCACTTTTGGCCATCCTCCGCACCAAAACCTCCGCAAATGGGTGCCAAGCATCCGCAACAAGCCCTGTAACCAGCTGCGGATCCATCCGCTCCTGGCTCTCCCCGTGATCGTTGTGATGCCATCATGCAGGCCATCCACGGACCATGTCATGTGACTGTTCTCCAGTGCGGAACCCTCCGCATTTCTTGCTCTTTTATTTTTTCAGTTCTAGCCTGTATATATTGCTTCACTGTGGACTTGAGCCTTCTGTAGCCAATGTATGCAAGTGCTTTTGACTCCCAAATGATTATAGCTGCTTCAAAGACCTCTATGTGCAGCAAACAAAGAGTGTTAGTTGGGCCAATTCAGTGCTTGGGCTGTGCAGATGCTCTGCATTGTTTCTGGATTGCTAAATTGGTTGCTCAGAACCTTAATGCGTAGGATAAACCTAGAACGCAAGCTTCTCAGATGCTGCCAGGTTCCTTAGAACCCAGGTAGGCCTCTCCAGCACCCACAGCAGCTGAAACGTGCGCCATGCGGATGCATCTGCCACCTGCTGTCCAGGGCCAGATTGGGGCAGGCCCTGTTCAGTACGGGCTCTGCAGACAATTCCACTTGCACACCTTCACCTGCCATGATCAGTGCATGCAGCCAGGATCCTCCTGCATTGACAGCATGCTGTGCAGATGCATCCGCCCCTTGCGGTCCAGAGCCAGATTTCAGCATAGGCTCTGTGGATGGTTCAACTTGCACACCAATAGCTGCCAGGCTCCTTAGAACCCAGAGAGCCCTTGCCAGCACCCACAGCAGCGTAAAAGTGTGCCATGCAGATGCATCCGCCACCTGCTGTCCAGGGCCAGATTGGGGCAGGCTCTGCTTGGCACACACTCTGTGGACAGTTAAAATTACAGATGATCACCTGCTATGATTGGTGCATGCAGCCAGGCTCCTCTCACATTGACAGCAGCTTGAGAGCATGCTGTGCAGATGCATCCGCCACCTGCTGTCCAGGGCCAGATTGGGACAGGCTCTGCTTGGCACAGGCTTTGTAGACAGTTAAAATTGCACACTGTTAGCTGCTATAGTTGGTGCATGCAGCCAGTATCCTCCTGCATCAACCACAGCTTGAATATGTGCTGTGCAGATGCATCCGCCCCCTGCGGTCCAGAGCCAGATTTCAGCACAGGCCCTGCAGACTCTTTGGCCTGGGGTTGCCCTCTGCATCAGAGCTCTGCAGATGCAGCCCAATCATCTGCAGCAGGCTCTAAAAACATCTGCTGATCCATCCGCATCTCATTTTACTGGTGATGCCCTTGATGGCATCATTTTGGTGCATTGCAGATGGTCCTTGAACATCCGCACAGGGATTTGATGGGTCCTGCGGATCCATCTGCACTCAAAATAATCTTTGCAGGCCCTGCTTCTTCTACGTGAATGGCCTGAAGAGCCTCTGAAACATTGTTCATCTGGTGCACAAATGGATCTGCACATTGGAATGGGGGCTGTGGCTCTGTCCCACAAGCCAATCTTATGCAGCATATATCTACTGACATTTTAGCCAGTGCACCGAGCTCCAGAGGCTCTGGGGACATCCAGAGCACACAAGGAAATGAACTGCTGATGCATCTTCAGCCAAATTGGCCAGCTAAATATGTGGCTGCTGCCCAGACAGCCCAAATACATTACATCACTTGAATGAATAATGCTATTGACCAATACAATTCATTACACAATTTCTGGAAGGGATATTGCATGGAATTTGATATGTAAGCAAGCCAAACAGTGATTCTCCTATCTGCAGATGCTATTTCAACCATCCGCAGAAGCATCTGCAGCAGCTAGTGACATGGTTGCGGATGTGTCACATGACCCTCCGCAGTCTCTTTGTGGGACATATCTGCTCAATATAGCCTCAATGGATGTCCTCTGTCTCTGCAGCATGTATCTAAGATGTCTTTTTTGCTACCTACATAGTTCTATCAACAGTAGGAAATTTATCTGTCCTGCACAGGATTTGAAAATTTTTTGCACCATAATTGTTGCTCATATACAGGTCGGATAAGCTCAGCTGTCCCACTAGGGAATCGAAACTTGTCAGAGACAAGCTATAAGCCAGCAGACACTGAACCTGGAAAGAACCTATCTGTACAATATAAAAAAAGTGAATTGAACATGATTCATATTTCAAGCTTTACACATTCATACATGTCTTGCAATTCAAGGGCCAAGACTTTAAGACACAGCATTCAATGTTTTGAGCTCAAAAAAGTCTCTTAGATCAAAAATATTTTCGATTTTGGTCAATGAGCAGGTTGAGCTCAGTACTACCATAGGAAACTGTGTTCAGGTCATGGCACTTTTCTGCATGACAAAAATATTTTCCTCAGTGAGCTGAATCGAGTTTATATTCGAGATGGGGCATATCTAAATAGCATCTGAACAAATTCTGAGCAGGATCGTAGCATCATAGCCTTCACAGGGACACAATTTTGAAATTTTGATCTTGCGGATGCATCTGCGGATCATTCAAACTTGCACTGAAGAAAGCTGTGATGCTACGATCCTGCTCAGAATTTGTTCAGATGCTATTTAGATATGCCCCATCTCGAATATAAACTCGATTCAGCTCACTGAGGAAAATATTTTTGTCATGCAGAAAAGTGCCATGACCTGAACACAGTTTCCTATGGTAGTACTGAGCTCAACCTGCTCATTGACCAAAATCGAAAATATTTTTGATCTAAGAGACTTTTTTGAGCTCAAAACATTGAATGCTGTGTCTTAAAGTCTTGGCCCTTGAATTGCAAGACATGTATGAATGTGTAAAGCTTGAAATATGAATCATGTTCAATTCACTTTTGTTATATTGTACAGATAGGTTCTTTCCAGGTTCAGTGTCTGCTGGCTTATAGCTTGTCTCTGACAAGTTTCGATTCCCTAGTGGGACAGCTGAGCTTATCCGACCTGTATATGAGCAACAATTATGGTGCAAAAAATTTTCAAATCCTGTGCAGGACAGATAAATTTCCTATTGTTGATAGAACTATGCAGGTAGCAAAAAAGACATCTTAGATACATGCTGCAGAGACAGAGGACATCCATTGAGGCTATATTGAGCAGATATGTCCCACAAAGAGACTGCGGAGGGTCATGTGACACATCCGCAACCATGTCACTAGCTGCTGCAGATGCTTCTGCGGATGGTTGAAATAGCATCTGCAGATAGGAGAATCACTGTTTGGCTTGCTTACATATCAAATTCCATGCAATATCCCTTCCAGAAATTGTGTAATGAATTGTATTGGTCAATAGCATTATTCATTCAAGTGATGTAATGTATTTGGGCTGTCTGGGCAGCAGCCACATATTTAGCTGGCCAATTTGGCTGAAGATGCATCAGCAGTTCATTTCCTTGTGTGCTCTGGATGTCCCCAGAGCCTCTGGAGCTCGGTGCACTGGCTAAAATGTCAGTAGATATATGCTGCATAAGATTGGCTTGTGGGACAGAGCCACAGCCCCCATTCCAATGTGCAGATCCATTTGTGCACCAGATGAACAATGTTTCAGAGGCTCTTCAGGCCATTCACGTAGAAGAAGCAGGGCCTGCAAAGATTATTTTGAGTGCAGATGGATCCGCAGGACCCATCAAATCCCTGTGCGGATGTTCAAGGACCATCTGCAATGCACCAAAATGATGCCATCAAGGGCATCACCAGTAAAATGAGATGCGGATGGATCAGCAGATGTTTTTAGAGCCTGCTGCAGATGATTGGGCTGCATCTGCAGAGCTCTGATGCAGAGGGCAACCCCAGGCCAAAGAGTCTGCAGGGCCTGTGCTGAAATCTGGCTCTGGACCGCAGGGGGCGGATGCATCTGCACAGCACATATTCAAGCTGTGGTTGATGCAGGAGGATACTGGCTGCATGCACCAACTATAGCAGCTAACAGTGTGCAATTTTAACTGTCTACAAAGCCTGTGCCAAGCAGAGCCTGTCCCAATCTGGCCCTGGACAGCAGGTGGCGGATGCATCTGCACAGCATGCTCTCAAGCTGCTGTCAATGTGAGAGGAGCCTGGCTGCATGCACCAATCATAGCAGGTGATCATCTGTAATTTTAACTGTCCACAGAGTGTGTGCCAAGCAGAGCCTGCCCCAATCTGGCCCTGGACAGCAGGTGGCGGATGCATCTGCATGGCACACTTTTACGCTGCTGTGGGTGCTGGCAAGGGCTCTCTGGGTTCTAAGGAGCCTGGCAGCTATTGGTGTGCAAGTTGAACCATCCACAGAGCCTATGCTGAAATCTGGCTCTGGACCGCAAGGGGCGGATGCATCTGCACAGCATGCTGTCAATGCAGGAGGATCCTGGCTGCATGCACTGATCATGGCAGGTGAAGGTGTGCAAGTGGAATTGTCTGCAGAGCCCGTACTGAACAGGGCCTGCCCCAATCTGGCCCTGGACAGCAGGTGGCAGATGCATCCGCATGGCGCACGTTTCAGCTGCTGTGGGTGCTGGAGAGGCCTACCTGGGTTCTAAGGAACCTGGCAGCATCTGAGAAGCTTGCGTTCTAGGTTTATCCTACGCATTAAGGTTCTGAGCAACCAATTTAGCAATCCAGAAACAATGCAGAGCATCTGCACAGCCCAAGCACTGAATTGGCCCAACTAACACTCTTTGTTTGCTGCACATAGAGGTCTTTGAAGCAGCTATAATCATTTGGGAGTCAAAAGCACTTGCATACATTGGCTACAGAAGGCTCAAGTCCACAGTGAAGCAATATATACAGGCTAGAACTGAAAAAATAAAAGAGCAAGAAATGCGGAGGGTTCCGCACTGGAGAACAGTCACATGACATGGTCCATGGATGGCCTGCATGATGGCATCACAACGATCACGGGGAGAGCCAGGAGCGGATGGATCCGCAGCTGGTTACAGGGCTTGTTGCGGATGCTTGGCACCCATTTGCGGAGGTTTTGGTGCGGAGGATGGCCAAAAGTGCGGAGGGTACCCCCCCTGTTAGGTACCCAAATCAGTCGAATTTTGACCCCTAACAGGGGGGGGTACCCTCCGCGGCGGATGTTCCTTAGGTGCCCATCAAGTACGATATGACCATGGGGGCCCCTAACTCTTGCTCCCGGTTGATTGCGTGAACAAGGCGGAACAGCAGGAGCCTCTGCTTGTCACGCAAACTCTCCACAAGTTCGCCAGCCATTGTGTTTGGGTGAGCAACATGGTATGCATAGCCGTTCGCTAGGATGGCCGAGATATTGTGGTGTCGCATCTGCGGCTTAGCAGCGTACCCAACAACGTACATGGTGATCTTTTGCGTCTCACTCCCGTGAGAGAGGAATTTGATGTCGTTATTGCATCGGACATTTATGGAGACGCCAGGGATCCAACTGTTCATGAATCCAAAGTGTCGTTTGGGGCCACATTCACCGTTCTCGAGAACGAAATCCTCGGTGGCACATTGAAACGGTGCTCGCCGCTTACACTGCAACCGCCCAGATTTGGTGACAACTAGGCAGCGACGGATGTCACAAGTGTGAACCTGCTCAGTGCGTACGACCCGGCGTTCGAAGTTGGCAAGTCGGGCGTTGTAGTCGGGGTCGTCGGGCTTGGGAGGGCGGTTGTATGCTATCTCTTTTTCTACAGGGAATGCCTTGACAGATTCGTCCGACTCAAAACCGGGGAGGTATGCCCGCATGTTGGCTTGGATGTAAGCAGTAATGCGTGATCGGAACAATTCTGACTTGAGGAATTCGGCCATCTCGTCAGCGTTGGGTGCATGTTTGAGTGCAGCAAGTAAATGGAAGTGAAGTGCAGCTCGGTTTTGACTTTCCACCAGGCCAAAATAGACTGCAAGTTCGCCGAGGATACCCATTTGACTGGTGACTTGAAACGCCGAAGACTCCACCCCGAACAAGACTTCCAAGATTGTCCGTATCATAAAGTGGAAAAACTTTGCAGCTGCGTATGGGTCGGCGGCGATGTTACGCCCACGCTGGTCACTATCTGGCCCTGCGTGCGCAACAAAGTTGTCGAGGTCAACGTCCGCGCCAGCGAATACCTGAGCAATGGGGTCGTGGATATCCGATGGGTTAATTGTGATCCAGAGGTTCCACGGGCCCATGAACACAGTTGTTGACCAAAGCTGACTGCGCAACAGCGTGCGCGACTGATTCGAACCTTGTATGCGACTGATTGCGGAATGTACGTGTTGTCGGAGCAGGCGAACAGCAGGGTCGGAAATGGCTTCCTTGCGAGCTTCTTCGGACGTCGCTTTTTCGAGGGATGCTTGGGTGATGGAGGAGATAATGCGAGCGTCCCTTTCAAAATCTTTGCGCCGCATTTGAATGCGTGCTGACATGAGGGCTTGGCGCCTCTGCGAAATGCCAAAAACGACGAAGGGAAACGTCTCGTTCAGTCTGAAACGGCGGTCATGGTATTCAAGCGACCATCTGACATGTTCTCCAAATTTTACGTCCACTGGCCGATCTGCTTCGAGCCCACCAACACCGAAGGGGTAGAGGCAGGGATAAGCACGTTCGAAAAAGTTAGGCCGATCCGGGTCGAGCGCTTCTGTGGCGTTGAAGGGAGGGCGTCCGAAATCGCTGACTGGTTTAGTGCCATGCCGGACTGCATAGGCACCTTCTTCTCCACGTTGCCAGAGATTTGCTAGACCCCATTGCATCAGCTCGTTTGTGCTCAACGTCGACATTTCTGTGTCGATTGTACCGGTGATGTCAAGCGGGATAACAGCGGGTGAACCATCTGGGAGATGTAAATAAAACGGTAATCAAGGGCGGGCTGACCATACCGGCAACATCGTGTTGCTGTTCCAGAGGGTCAAGTTCGTCTGTATTGCCTGTAAAAGTTGTGAGGGATTGAACAAAGATAAGGTCAAAAAATCTACCTAAGCCGTTGGCCTGCTCATCGCTGTGATGGTCCCGAACATACGAATCTGATTCGCGGTTTACGGCGTCGACATCTTCAGTTTGCCTGACAATGCTGAGGATTTCGGGCGGCACATCGTCCTCGGGCAGAGCTGCGATACGGCTGGCGTCGATGCTGATACTGCCGTAGTATTTAGGGTTGTTCTGTTTCAACCAAGACAGGGCATCGAATACATTCTTCCGCCGGACGCGAAAGGTCGATTGAAGCCAGTGCTTGGGCAACGTGCCGACACCGATGTACGTGAGCGATATGACAGACGCCAAAACGGCGGGGGGGCGTGGCATCAGCCCGCCGGCTAACATGGAAGCAATCCCGTCTGAGTCCAGTTCGTAGGTGCTGACAGTCCCTCGCATGCCCCGCTGGAGCTTCGATGGATCGCGGCCGCCTACGCGAGGATGCAACTTGAAAACAAACACGCGCGGGTACAGCAACGCGATGAGAAGTTGTTCAGGAAAGGTTAGGACATGAAGCTGCCAAGGAACGGGACCGATCCACATGTTATTTGCGAGGGAAAATTTGGGAGGTTTGTTTTCGGGTTTGAGTAGTGCAGCTGAACATTGCTCGCAAACGCGAACTCGGATGACCCCATTGTCGTTGAATACGCCCTGAGGCTCAAGCAGCTTGCCTTCAAAAAGAGTATGCGAGGGATGCGGTTGGTGGGGAACAAGGCGTTGGACGTTGGGAAGGGTAGAGAGTCGCCGTGGGGTACGATCATGTTCAGGCCCGACTTCGCGTGCACATACACCGCAAATCATCATGAGGACCGCAGCGTTGGAGGTTGCATCGTAGAAACGCTGATATATGTCCTTTGTCTGACTTTCGTCCGGTAACGCGAGATACTTGTTGGGATCTTTCTGGTGAGATATACAGGGCTTGGGAAGACGATGCAGTTTGCGACGGACGGAGCGCTCGGGAAGGACTGTAGACGACATTTTGCGCTTGAGGGACGCTTTGTCGGAGGCAGCCTGAACCAAGCAATCGTAATAGTGGGACCCATGATCACGGGCATACATGCACATTGACGCCTTCGTCCGCGCGACGCTGCGCGGAATGACAAGGTGGGCCGAGCGCAATGATGCTGCCATCTCGTCCACGGTGAGAATCGAGACGTCGACTGCGGGAGTGGCGGAGTCGGCCATGTATGAAGAAACGTGACTGGAGGGACCTTGACACATATAAAAGGGGCCGATCGGAAAATTGTGAGACATCAGCTTGTTGCTTTCGACAACAACAATGTCTTCTTCCGCGACAAGATCCATCCGCCCCGACATTGTCGACAGCCCGTTCTTCCTCCCCCAGACAGACGTAAATACACTCGTCGAGTGGAGCAAGTGCGGGAACGATAACTTGCTGGTGACAAAGGCTTCAATGGACGACGTACGTGCAGCAGACGAAGATCGAGAGGTATCTGCCGCTGCCAACGAGAACGCTTCGGATGGAGGCGACGGCGAGAGTGTGCCCGGCGCAACAATGGCGGAGCTTAGCATTATTGCTGTGCTAGCTGAGAACGACACTTGGGTATCCCCTGACCAGGGATGGTCGGGGCCGCGGCAATACGTTCAACAATTCAAGGACATCAAGATGAATCTGCGTGCGGTGTCGCCTTCCGACCGTGAGTACGCCAAAGATTGGACCAAAGGGATGAAGAATTTGAAGAAGATATTGGACGAAGCGAGAACCGCGGGATATGGAGCCGAGTCTGGTATGTTTGAGGTGGGAAAGGCGGGCTTCAAATGCCGCCATGCTATCTTTGTGGTGAGTGTGTAAAAAGGAGGCTGTCGGACGGAGCGCTGACGAACCGATGAAGGAGAAGGATGGACCTGACGACGACGGAAGTAAGAGCGGAAACGTGCCAACGTAACACATCTGATGATGGTGCAGGTTATGACTTCGGGAGTTGGCCTACGAAACACGAGGCGGCGCGCGCAGCACTCGAAGACATCGAGGCCGATGGCAAATTGGTGATCAATAGATTGCCGGCCTACACATTCGGCGGGAACTTGATGGAGCCGGAAGAGTACATGAAGCTGCTACCTGGCGCGACGGTGGCTCTCACGTTCGAGCTGACCCACTGGGCGTTCAAGGACCACAAACGTGACCACTTTACAGCGGATGTAGTCAAAATCCGGGTCATTGAGGAACAGAGACGCCTTGCTGTGAGCCCGAAAAAACGGCGTTGGGCTGCTCAAGTCGACTTGGGTTCGAGCCCGACGAAAAGAGCGAGGACGTAATGAATGTGGTTGTATGTTAACGTAGTGAAATGAAATTTTGTGAGTGCGAAGGCGGACACCAAGTGAGATGCTACACGTGACATGGAAGCAAGGCTGCTGCCGACGCAGTCGGCGCTCTAGTTTAAAAAAATGAGCCATAAAGATAGATTTTTATTTTAAATATTGTAACACAAAAACAGAGCCACAATCAGCAACTCTTTATCTTAAGAAAAATGGTCATTGATCGGATTCCGGTTACATTAGTTATTGTGTCCCAAAAAGGGGGTCAGTATTGATGAGATATAATATCCCAAAATGTCGGGCACTTTTTGAGACATGTTTGGTCGAATATAAGGGTCCAATTTTTATTGACAGATGGTGGCACACGATTTGGGGCTCAATATCCTCCAAATAAAGTCAAAGATAAGCGTTTATGATATCTGAGATATCGCGGTCCGAAAAAAGTCCGCCCCGATATCTCCGATATCATGTCCCATTTTATCTATCCACGAATGATCGGTCGCTCATCGGTCGCTCGTCCGTTGCCCGTCGTTTCAGCACACATGAAAGCAGTTGATAGCGTATTATAAAAGGTACAGATGATTACGATGGTATGTATCTATATATCTTCGTACGGTAAGGTTGCAATAAAATCAGCGTGAACAGCTTCGAGGTTCTTGGCAAGTTTACCCGCAGCGCTGTAGCCACGGATTCGCTGCTTCCAGTTGGTGTTGTTGATTACGGCAGCCTTGTTGGTCTTCATCTCATCCAGAATCCCTTGGAACCAGCTCTCGCAATCCGGCGTCCACCAGCCAACACTCAAACCAGACGAATACCATGCTCCTGCTTGAGGCCACCACGAAATGCGCTTCTCCTGATGCCCATTGCGAGCATTGGGATCCAGCTGGTCTGAAGAGGCGGATATTAGCAAATGTAGAATCGTTAAAGACAGAACCTACTCATTTCGAAGCTGTAAACGCCCAGAACTAGATCTTCTTCTTCCTGAGTTAAGCAATGCTGATACAGCGATGTGCCACCATTCACGATGCGTTCCTCGGCGGTCCCGACATCGACAAAATGAGATCTCAGCTCAAGCTCTGCATCTTCGATCACCAGACGTGCTAGGCGTGCGATAATCCCTCCTGCTTGGAGGGCAAGTCGACCACGGGGGGAAAGAAGGAACGAACGCATCATGTCCCAGTAGATGAGACGATCCTGCTCATCTGGATTGTAATCCTCTGGGCGGACTCCGAGACTGCGACACTGGTATTGATCCGGTCGATAGGACGATGCTGCGAACGTGGAAGCTTCAGTGACGATGTGAAACTCGCACCCGAGATCGAACAGGCAAGATATGAGTGCCGCCCAAGTGGAACAACGAAGTCGGGCGACTTGAATGGCGGTGGTGGCATCTGAAACGTACAGCTTCCGACCGGTGGATCCTTCCTCGGCGGGATGCAACACGTACGCGAACATACAATGAGCTGGACCGCTCAAACGCCGCCATACGAATAGCTCGACACCTTTCTTGCTCCAGACGTTAAGTTGCAGTGCATTGTCTGCTAGATCAAAGAGGTCGGGCGGAAGGTCATTGACACGCTTAGTGCCTTTGAGCGCAAGCATCAGAGCTCGAGCCGCATGGCTCAGTGGCTGCGGCCTTGAAGAACCCGCATACCCAAGAAAGCGGTGGCACAAGCCGACATCCATCAGTTCAGAGTCGTCAAACGTGCGCTCTGGCCTCTTGAGCTCGTCTAGATCTCGTGGCTCGCGTGGCTCGCCGGTGAACCCGACACGGTACTCGAGGGTGGCTCTGACAGGGTTCCGGTCTGCGACATCCACAATAGGTGCGTTCAGAAGCTGTATATCTTCGCGGTTTTCCTTGTGGTAGGTGTCGAGATTTTGGAGAACAGCCGTCGTATCCCCAAGCGTGGATTGCACTTGAGGAGGAAGTCCGTCGGGCATCTCGGCATCGAAGTCTCCCGCCTGAAGCGGAGCTTCCCTGCCATATATGTCGGCGAAGTCGTCGTTGTCGTTGTCGTTGTCGTCGCTCGGTTCGGCTCGAGCCACGGGGTCGAGTGGCGAGCAAAGATCCCACTTGTTGGAGAAGGAATCGTACACCCGCTGTGAGGGAGCGAAATCGGACCATTCGTCTTCAACGCAATTGCGTTGAACCAGTCGACGGATGTAGAACCCTTCGGTCTGTTCCCACATGAAAACTCTGGCACCTTTCCGGCCCGGGCAATTTTGGCTTCTCGCAGCGTTTTCGCGTTGGAGGCGAGTTTGCAATTGTTTCGGACTTTCCTCCGCAAGCTTGCGCGCGTTGCGCCGAGCAAAGAACTCGGTGAAACTCTCTCCCTCCTTCTGGCCACTGTGGGCCTCAACTGGTGGGAACTGCTGTCGTCGTCTCTCCAAAGTCTCGTAGTACTCTGGGTTAATGAAGACTCCGTCTCGTCTCATGATCCTCGGAGCGAAGACGTATTTCAAGACGGATACCGGGTTCGGCGGTGATTGATTCAAAGCGCGGATCGAGGCCTGAACATTCAATTGGATGTTCTGCATGGAGGGGAACGCCTCTAGACGCGATGCCAGTTTCACAGCTTCTTCGCCTTTGCCCAGGAAGAGATAGATTGGGGGGTTGATGACGGCGGTTCCATTGATCAGGAGACCGAAGAGCCAGTCGGCATCTTGGACACTTTGGAGAGTAAGGTCCAAGATCATTCCAGCTGGATGCCGGAGGAATCGTTGAACCAACTCCTCCAACGAGTCCAACAGTCTGTGCTGAAGATTGAGCTGCTGGATGAGTCTCGTTCTCCATGACGTGTTCTGGTTGGATCCATCCAAAGCAACGAAATGGAGTGCAATAGCAGCGAGAAGAGGGGTGAACGCGTCTCTTGAGTGATATACGGCTCTGAGAAGGTCTTCTTCAACGTCATATGTGTTCAAGTAACCATAAGCAGCAGGCTTCGCATGCAATACGATCCCAGCTGGGACAAGTCCCTGCACCTCGGACCGTAAAGCAGTAACGACCTTGCACAGAAACCCTTCTAGACCGCTCCACTTCTCAACGAGATCAGATGAGAGACTCCATTGTGATCCACTCGAGGACGTGGTTTTGCTCGTCGGAAGGGAGCGGGAGTCGATGTCGAGAACGGAAAGAAGGTCCTCGTCGAAGATCGGGCGACGTGGTCCACAGCATAGATAAGCACGGGAATAGCTAGCCCAGCTCGTCGAGTATAGTGCCGGACATGCATCAGAGTCTTTATGGGGGCGAGGGATATCAAAAAGAGCGGGAGAGTCCGCGTTGAAGACGACGAAGACCCCGATCTCGTTACGGATGACGCCGTGAAAGTATGCTGAGGGCTGCAGATAAGTCAGGACGTATTTCAAAACATTTGAGGAGACGTTTACTCACAGGGAGACTCTCTTTCTCGATAGCGTCCAAATGGGCGACGGGAATCAGACAATGAGAGTTGACCTTGGGCAACATTGTAGGAGCGGAAGGCGGAGAACTGCGCGGCAAACGCGTTGGTTCTCGAGCGGAACTCGGCGGCAAACGCCTGGGTTCTTGCCTTCTGCTATTCCCGCGTTGATTCATGGAGGTGGAGGACAAAGGGCAAGTCAGGAGGTCGAGGCAAGTCAGATCGCAGCACGTGGATGATCCATTGATGATCCATCGATCATCAAACGATCCATGGATCATCAATGGATCTCGTGACGCATCCCACTTCTTTGTCTCAAACGAGACTTAAGTCCTCAATGGGTTCCAGGTGTTTGCCACCGGAACCTCTCTTCTCTTTCAACCACCAACAAATTGGCTTGGACTGCCATTTGAATCATCTACCCTCTACAATAACCATATCGGCTTCCAAGTGTTTGTCACTGGAACCATCTAACTCACGTCTTTTTTGTCGGCGTCGCTGGTTCTACAGCGCACTTCATGGCAAGTACGCAAAGAGTACGGGATGGATTGGTGGAAGCTCCATACGAGCGTGTTCAACGCACCTCCAGTTTGTGCGATGTTAAGCCGGTCGTAACCACGCAACACGTCGTTGACGGCGGCGCATTCGCCGGCTTGTACATCTTCAGGGTTTTCAAGGGTGCTATCCTGCTCCTTCGTATCCCTTTGACAGTTTTCCTGTTCATCTGGATGCTTGCCTTCCTTTTCGGGGCCATGTCACATACCATCCAGGCTGCTTTCCGGCCGCTTTGCTCGATTCCTGGACTCAGTAGCTCCATGCTCTGCGTGCCTGCGCAATCTCTGTCGAACAAGGGAACTCCACAGTGGGCAGATTTCCCGTCCTTAATCAGCCTGCAGACCTCGACTATCGAGCAACTTTTGGATGAATCGACCTCCGGATCCTCCCTAGCACTTCAAATGAAGAAAGCGGAGATAGCTATGACGGATCTAGTGATTTTGGTCGGAGTGAGCGAGCTCACGAGTCGCGAGGCATTGACCGATGCTCTCCGCACCTTTGTCGACGACGCGCGACTCACTGGACGCTCCTTGAACAAACTCAACGCAAAAGTCTCCGGTGCAGTGGATGGGTAAGTCAACTCAGATTCCGTCTTAGCACTCGCTGATATACTACCCAGGATCATGGCAGTCAATGATTACGCTCTACATGCCATTGAAGCCGCGGAAGAGAACTTTGCCCTCGCACTGTGGAATAGGCTAATTCCATGGAATCGACCAAAAGCGGACGTTATACTCAACACATTTGAAGACTCGATGAACTATCTATCGTTTACTCTCCAAAGGCTCGTTGTGGAATTCGAGATCAACCTGCACAACTTGAACAAGCTCGAAGAACAATTGTCCGTTCTCCACGAGATCGTCACACGCAAAGATATCTTCTTCTCTGCCGCCAAAACCGAGCTATTGTCCAATCTGTGGACTGTGCTAGGCGGAAACCGCAAACAGCTGCGTGGATACCAGAATCATTTGAAGCTTTTGGAGGGTCTTGGGAACTACCGCAAACAAGCGTTGGTCCACGTTATCTCTGCACTCCAAATCCTCACCCAAATGAGTGACGATATCGAAAATCTTCGAGAAAGAGTCGCTGCACCTGGATTGACAGGTTCGAGGATCCCTGCTCATGTACACATCAAGAGCATTCATAGTGGGCTCGAGCGCATCAAAGAGGGGAGAACTAAGGCTAAAGAGAAAGAAGTTCATGCTGTGCGCCGTATCGTTGGCGGATCGACAGACTGATGAGATTATGTACTTTGCTTTTACTCAGATATTGTTTGTATACGTGCATATTAGATAGTGACAACTCAAGTGAAATGTGTTCAGACTTGTGAATCTGTAATCGAGCCCTTGAATGTGTGCTTTGAGAGCTAAGACTCGATTGAGTCTGAACGCGTCGCAAAGGATGAGATCAAAGATCAAAGCACGTGATTGTGCTCCTCACGTGTACGATCACCCTTGTCTCGAACGACGATGTACTCATGGTTCCAGGTGTCTGCCACCGGAACTATACCATTGTCAAACCGACTCTTCTCAGGGTCTTCCATGGCTTCGCTCGCTATCAGGTGTCTGTCACCGGTATCGTTGACGCTTGCTTCACTTCTATCAGACGTATGACGTTGATAGAGGTCCATTCGCTCAGGGCATCGAGATTGTTCATTGCGATGCGATTGACCTCTACTACGATATCTACATATACTCTAAAATCCCATGCGCTCAGTTGCCGCCACAAACAACGTGAATACTTGCTTTGACACCTTCACTTCCTTGAGTTCCTTTGGGGAGAGTGATTTGAGCCAGTCTTTGTTATACAAACTCTCCGGGAGTCCTTTCGGGACAGCTCTGGATCCGTACGTCTGTCCGCGAACGCGAGGAGCGGGCTTTGCACCAGTTTGAAGTGTCTGGAAGTGCGCCGTTTGGACGTCCACCATGCGCATGTAATCCGCAATGACGGGCTCCCGCCACCAACACAGCAGAATCTTATACGTCCGAATCTTGGATCCCATGTGGGTTGCGGGTGTCTCCTCCTCCTCAGACATTCCATTCGCACCAAGCAACACCAAGAGATCCAACATCCTCTTCCAAGTCGCAAGATCGTTTGCACCGTCCTCTTCCTTCAGGGCGATCGTCGACTGAACGGTGTTGTGACGATGGTTGTATTTCTAGTGGATTGGATCAGACAAAGAATCGTTTCCGAAAGGAAGCACATACATCGTGTTGAGCATTTATCGTCTTGGACGACATCCGACGCTGGAACAAGATGACTTGGCCACGGGCAATCGCTTCAGCCCTGGTCTCCATACGATCCTTACTCGGGTCCCACTTCGGTTGGAACTGCTTCCAATTGCCGCGGTATCGGGCGAGTTGCTCAGCAGCGATGTACGCGAGGAACTCGCGCTGAATGAGACCCTTTCGGACGTAGCCCATGCCGTCGTTATCTTCCTTCTCAGCTTCTGCAACAAGTCGCTCCAACACTGCCATATTCCAAGCGGAGCTGGTATATCCCTCGCTGAAGTCAAACTGCCATTTGCGGATGCAGGCTTGGTCATCGTTGGCGAAAGCTTCCACTTCTTCCTCCGTTGCAGGCGTGTGGAAGATGAAGTCTGTGGCCTGCTCGCAGCCGAATCTTTGATAGGTCACCTGGCGCATCATGGCCTGACACCAGTTAGTATCTTTTCCCAGTCATAGCGAATCGCAACTTACATGTGCCTTTTTCACTAGATCACCTGTTTGGGGAGCAACGGCCGCTTTCTCCTGCGCTTTGCGCTTACTCTGTTTCCCTCCACCGTTTGTCGAACCAATCATCACACGGGCACGTCCATTATTCACCAGTTCCATTACTCCCATTAACTTGGAGAGCACATCAGCATCGACGTCCAACGATTTTGCAACATCCGCGATAGCCAAGTCTACAGTTGGCCGCGATGGTCCAGCACTAGCGGGAACGGGTGCAGGATCGAGTGGGAGCTGAATCAAAGCCGGGCGTCCGGGATTGAATAGCTCCGTGCTGACACGTCCACGCCGTTTTGCTGTCGGACTGTTGCTCACTTTCGAACGCGCATTCCTCCTGATCGTTTGTCGAAGTTGCTCCACTTCCTCTTCTCGAGCGTGAATCTGATTGTGAAGGGCGCGGACATCGTTGTCGTGGACTTGCCTAGCATCGGCTGCCTCTCCCGCCTGTAGTACAGACTCAATAATTCACCCGTCAAATGCGATCATGACAGACATACCAATTTTTGCAGTTGGTCTTGATCATCCATGATCTGGCCATGTAAATCCGCTTCACCACGCTCCAACTCTGCAATCTTGCGCTGACTCTCCAAGATGAACTGTTGTAAACGGTGGCGCTCCTCTTCACTGGCTCGAAAGTTGTTTTGAAAGGTCGCGAGCTGACGCCGGAGAGTTTCGTTCTCTTGATTTACAAATCGACGGTCTTGCCTTGCGTGCGCGGCTGCTTGCTTGTGAAAGTCTTCATTTCGACGTGCCTTCGAGAGATCAGTATCACTTCTGAGCTCAAATGTGCCACTCACATCGTCCAGTCTCTCTTGCCCCGGACCAGCCATCGCTGAGCGTTTACTGGAGACAACCTGATCATGGGAGACTCGAATGCGCTATAAATCGTCAATCATTGCTCGATCAACTTAAGAATGGCAGTGCCTGAGCAGAGGGCGACGTAGCACTGTGATGGTGACCCATCTCCACATCGTGGTCGTGGTCTGACATCGCTGTTCCCGCGGCAAACGCGTGGAATTGGGGGGTGGGGGTGAGGAGGGGGAATGTGAGCAAGTGCGGGACTGACGCCAGACCAATTTATACAGTTTGCCGCTTTGTAGTTCATACGCTTTGTGTTCTATCGGGATGCTTTGTCTTACAATTGTTTTTTGTTAGATAATGATTCTTTTTCTACCTTGAAACTGCTTTGTATTATGTATCAGTGCAATGAAAATTGTTGTGTCTGGCTGTAAGTGTGAGCGGTCGACGCGATCACGTGGCGTCAACGATCCACGTCGCGGGCGCGATCAGCAGTGGTTTTGTTGTAAGGTGAATCTTTCTAATTACATTTTACAGAATTATGGCTACGCAGAGCTTTAGGTGTAATGGAAGGGATTCTGGACGTAAATATTTATCTCTACTGGCCATGTACATGGTGGTGCATATATATTCATTACGTATTTGGATCCGTCTTTGGGGCAGCTACCTTCTCCATTTCGCCGCCGAGTTCTTGCAAATTCTGATAAGAACCTTCTCAAGAGGCCAGTGGTCAATGAACTTGTCGACAATGGGGTACTTCTTGAGAATCTGGGCAGGGTTAGACACAGTCCCGCTGGGGCATCAACTTACCTCCGCCACGACTTGGGCCTTGATCTTTGGATCCTGGTCTTTCAAGGAAAGCTTGGGATGAAACTTGCGTTGAGCGAGACTTTCGACATCAGTCTTGGGAACAAAATGAGTTGTAAACAAAAATAAAGCATCTCATGGCCGAGCGCACCTGGAACTGGTCGATGAAAGCCTGCGTCCAACCAGTCAAGAGCGGAAAGTCTGAGTCCCGGACGTGAGAGGGACCACCCAGAGGAATCATGAACGAGATCGATGCCGTTGTATCCGATCCACTATCCGAATCAGAGTTCGCACTCGGAGGGTAAACCCAAGCGGAGGGTTTCGGGGACGAGTCGAAAGTAACAGTCTTGGCCTTCTTGTCCACCACCTTGGGCGCTTTGCTGATGGCCTTGTCCGTGAATGCAAGCGGAGGACCCAAATCCAGGTCTTCATGCATGAGGGGGGTGGGGAAAGTTGGCGCCGATATGTCCGTCTGTCCGAGTAGGAGCACAACAGGTGGAGGGGGCAGAGCCCATTTCGCGCGGAAAGGAAGATCCATGCAGAGTGCTTGGCACGGAACTGAAGGTCTATATACGTCACAGCGTGGCAATCGTATTTGAATCATACCGAACAAAGACACTTGGTAGGTATATTCATCATACCGAACAAGGACACTAGGTAGGATTGTCTTGCTTTGTGCAAAGCAGACGGCGAATCAGATGGCGTCATTGTCTGGGCGGGAAAGCCATTTAACGGATGGCGTTTGAAGCTTCAGACTCGATTACACTTGATGCGCAACACCATGACGGACATGTCAGACTATCATCTCCAGTGCAAGCTGTCCGGTCATACCGGCGCTATCTATACTCTCAAGGCTCGCGAAGACGGCAGATTCTTAGCCAGTGGTGGTAAGGCCTACAGCTTCCGCCGCGTTGAGTGGCACAAATGAAGGTTTCTAGGTGGCATCGGTCTCAAGGTGTGGGATTTGCAAGAGGAGCGCGAGATTGACGTCGTGGTTGTGACTTCCGATGTACGTGGTGCGATAACAAAGTTGCAATGGATCAAGCGCGAGGACAACATGGGCGAGGCGCTGGTTTACGGCACACAGAGCGGATACATTGTATGCTGCCTTCTGGAAGACACCGTATGTCTAGTCCTTTCTTTATCTCCTTGCCTTCTCAGACACTCCAGGGAAAGTCCAGCGTTCGAGTTCACGAGATCTGGAATCGCCAGATGGCTGGATCGTCTGAAGTGACTGGTCTTGCTTTCGATCCGGCCACTAATCGTCTGGCGGCGTGCCATCATGGCGGCATCGTGCAGATGGTTATGTTGGGAGCGAAGATGGCCGAGAAAGAGATGTTTTCCTTGCAGATCCCCTGTTGCGTTCCTGGCGCTTTAGGCTTTGGGGCAATGCACAATAATGAACGCGAGCTGTTGGTTTCTGGACTTTACTGTGGAGTAATGTGAGCTTTTTCATTCGGAACAACAGCAGAGAACTCACCATTTGTGGAGATACAACATTCGCGGTCGCACTCTGTGCTCCGAGGATGACACATTGAGATTGGGTTGTCGCATGTACGCGGTTATTGCATTCGTTTCTCCGGTTCTAAAGAGGCGACAGATCTGATGTCGCGGTCGACTTGGCGAACAGCATCTTCTGTGTAAGCGATCCCTCCACCGGCGTTCTTCTATATCGCCTCAATGGCGGTGGCGAGCTTGTCAAGCGCTTCAAAGTTCCAGTGACAAAGACCTGGCGCCTACGACAAGTGGCTCTACATGATTCGAATCGGGCGATCGTCGTTGGCAGCGACCACGGTGTGGTGTACGTTTACACACGCCGGGACGGCTCGCTCACGAAGCTCGTCATTGAGGAGAACGAGTGGGTACAGACCGTTGCAGTAAGCACTGGTCTACCGCATACCGGCTTTCAATGCTGAACGTTTCAGGCATCGGATGTGCTCGGCGTCCCAACTATCTTCGCAGCCAAGTCCAGCGAAGTGAGCGGCAGGAACGACGCGAAGTCGAATGTCGAAACATAGCGGTGACCAGCCAATTGGCGCTGTTTGTCTCAGATGTCACCTTGCGGAAACGGGACGACCTTGCACACCCTGTTGATCTCGGCAAAGTTATGGCAAACCCGCCAGCGAACTGGCTTCTTCGGCTGGGTGGCGTGCGACTGGTCTGGTCGGGCGGGGATGTCTCGCAGCCCCGGTAATCCTGCCGCGACACACTGGTTGTTCAACTGGTGGAGTAGCTCGGCCATGCAGATCCCCTCCGGTTGGTCCTTCGGTGCCATTGTGATTGGGCTGACACACCTCACATCCTTAGCGTCGATGTGACGAAGGATGCCAGCGGCAACCAACTCATCGACCTGCTTCGTGAGGAACGCCAGCTGCGGCGGTGACATTGGTCGCTGGTTGACGGTTTTAGTCCCAAAGTCGTGTCCGTCGGGGATCCTAGGCGAGTACTTCCGCCCCGGCACCACCTTCACTTCGCTGACTGCGAGTGCGAAGATGTCCGCGTATTCTGCAACCAGTGCCCTCACAGTCTCTCTCTCCTCCGCCGATATGTCCGGGCCGAGTTCTACGAGGGCGACGATTTGCTGGACGCGCTCGGCCTTGAACGGCTCTGTGAGGCGTGTGAAAAGGCTCCCGCGGTCCGTGTGCGTTTCCATCGCGAACACGTCAGTATTGGTCTCGGAAGCAGGGGTCATCTGGACTCGCCTCGCGGGGGTGATCGCGCACGACTCAACCCCCTTGAAGGCCACATGCGCCTCGGACACGTGTACGTTTCTCTGGTCTTCCTTGGCGTGCTCGTTCCTCCGGCGGCCCTTGGTGTCACCGTAAGTGGGGTAGTTAGTAACCCACCATCGGGGGAGGACGTCAAGCAGTACTCGCCTCGCGGGGGAGATTGCGGACAATACATCCCCCGTTGTGTTCACACGCGACGCCGTAGGCTCTTTTCCCCCTCTTCTGTCCTTCTCCCCATCTTGTATCCTGTCATTGGCATCTCCGTCATCGCCTATTCTTTGTCTGGTCCGGTTACTCGCAACGACATCAGTCTTGTCTTGTATGATCGAGGCATTGGTTTGTACTCGCCTTGGGGGGGAGGTTGCGGACAACACGTCCCCCACAGAGGCCTCTCGCCTCGGCTCTCGCCATCCCCCTCGCGATACTTTTGGAACTGGACGTTTGCCGCCCACCGTATTGTGTAACAGCTGTTCCTGCAGCTCATCCGCGACTAAGACGGTGTCGTTCCTGAAGTCCTGGACTGCTCGCAGAGCCCGGAGCAGCGGTTTCCCTAGTAGGATGTTCCATGCGCCACCCGAGTCAATCACCTCGAACTCCGCTCTTATCACGACTCCGCCGACGTCGATGGGCCCTTCCCAATGTGCTGACGATGGTATCACGGCACCATTCGCCATCCTCAGCCGTTTCCGTGGTGCCAAGATCTTGCCTAGCCGGTGTTTCCTCGCCGCAAACCATGTGCTATCCAGCACTCCAGCTCCTGCCGCTCCGTCAAAAAGTGCGATGCCTCGCACGCGTTCGCCCTTTGGTCCTTTGAGAGATACTTCGTGTTTGAATAGGGGGTGTGGATTCTCAGGCTCGTCCGCAGCGTACATGTCGACAGTTTCGAGTTCAAGATGAGACAATACATTTGTTTCGACAGTACGGTGGGAACTCTCCGGTCCGTCCAAATGACCGGAGTTATGGGCGGACACATCGCCTACTGTGTCAGCCCGGCCTGAAAATCCCGGAGGTCGTCCTCTGTGGGAGCTCCAATCAACGTCCAGTCCGCCATGTTAACTGGCACCGGGGCTGGGGCCGTGCGTGTCTGGCCAAGCCAGGTATGGCAGAGGTATCTGAAGCGTCTCTCTTCTCCTGGAACGAACGGTGCGGTGCACTCCGTGTTTCCGTGCCGGGGTTGTCCACATTTCCAGCACTCCCGGCTGCACGGCGCTTGAGTCCCAGGGGCAAGCGGGTACCCAGTTTCCCAAAGGCGCTGGCTCCCGTTGGCGCGCGCAGCATCGTGCTGGGACGCCCATGCGGCCTTCTGTTGGTTGTACGTGACCCGGCCTTGTGGAGTATCAGGTTGCGCAAGTGATATAACCTTTTCGCAAGCTGCCCGGATGTGCGTGACCTCTTCCGCTGACGGAACATAGTCCTTCTCGAATTGGGCTTGGCGGGGGCGGTCTGGCTGGCTGGAGTTCTGTGGCCGGATAACCGTGGGGCGAGGGTGTACCATTGCAGGGTTCGGGGCTACGTGAGACGTGGGCGATAGGCGGAAGGCGCTGAAACTACGCGTGAGGTTGTTGATGTTGGCCTTGAGGAGTTGTTGCTCTCGCAGCGTGTTCTCGGCGTTTCGGTGTCCTACTGCAAGCTCGTGGATGTCAGCATTAGTAATCGCCCGGATCCTCGCTGCCACGTCCGACCAGTTGGTGGGGTCCGGCGTGAGGGCTTTGATGATGATGCCCGGCTGATTCTCTTTCCACAACGGGTACCCCGCGAGCGTGTCCTTGACCTTCGCCTGGATGGCCAGGTCCTCGACTTGATTGGCGAAGTCCTCCTGCACGTAAACCTCGATCTCCCCTCTCTTCACCGTTTCCATGGCCAGCTCCGCTACCGTGATCCGCGTTTTTAGGAGCTCTGCCTCGTACGATGCTGCAGTGCGCCGTATTGGTTTGAGCCCAGGAAACTTTGCTTTGAGTTCGTCCAAGTACGTGTCGAGGGACGCGCGTTCTGGCGCTGTTGGTGCCAAACCTACCATGTGGTCTTCCGCAGGGCTGTCCGGTTTCAGGTGGTAGTTGACGGCTCGTATCTGGTCCTCAGTCGTTGCATAGTGGCGGTCAACAACCGCCTGCCGCACTGCCCGCACCCAGTCAGCGGTCGGCATATCGGTACCATCCCGGCGGCCGGAAAACGGGGTAATGTCGACAGTGGGCATGGTTTGCGTCGGAATCAAGGGCGGAGGTCGGGCCGGGGGTGGTGGACGTTGGGAAGTGGTGGACACTGGTGGGGTGATCAATTGGGGCAGCGTGAATGCGGCTCGTGGTGCAATCGGGCTTGGGGTCGCGCTCGGTTCTGTCAATGGTGATGTGGTGTAGAACGGGGATGGCTCCGAGGCGCTGCGTTGGCGTTGCCTGGGCTGGCGTCGGGTCGGTGGGTACGACGCGAGGTCAATGGCTCCCAGCAGGCCGTGGGAACGCGTAGAGAACGGTATCGTGGGACAAGAGGTGACGTGGGCACAATAGACGTGGGCAGCAAAAGCGACGTGGGCGACAGGAGCGACGTAGGCAGAGGGCTATAAAACTTTTTACTGGGTGATCGAGGTACAACCGCCACAATCCGTGGGTGGGCGCGAATCACACTCCAATCACCACGATGGGACAGCCGCGGGCTAAGGGATCAGGGGTGGCTGTGACGGAAGCGTCCTTGAACGGGTTCCGGCACAAGAGATTGGGTAGTCAATCCGTTGGGTAACAGGGATAAGCTTTCTTGAATTGACTAGCGTACCGATCCTACGCTACTAAGTACTTATACTCGATCGAATTATCTACACAAACAAACACACACACACACAGGGGAGTCAGCAGGTTAAGGTAATCAGGAAGAGGAGCATTCCGTTACATACGCCCTCCAGCTCGACGCTCGCGGCGAGCTCAAACCATCTCATCGTCACCCCCCGCCCCGCTCTCCACCGCCGCTCTCTCCGCGGCCAAACAATTTGCCTTCGCTTCTTCGATGCGCTGGCGGCGCTTAGCGATCATCGCTCCTCCGTTCACGCCAGTCGCGTAGTCTTCAGTCGACACGGGGGTGTCCTTCTCAGCGAGGCGTCGTTCTCTCGCTCGGCGAATTGCCCGGTCGCGTCCAATGATGGCTTCGCGGCCCTCTTCGTATTCGGCAATCGTGATGGTGATAGTGCCAGGGGCGACACGGCCAACCAGGTAGTCATCCGAGCACAGGCCGTCGTAGACTGTGGGTACGTATTGCTCGGCAAAGACGATCCCACCGCTCTCATCCACCGAAGCGAACGACCAGCTCTTGCCGTCGTACATATTGCAAGCTGCCCCGAGCTCCGCGATGCCGACCGGTCCTCGGCCATACACGGTGCCGTCAAAGTCTGGGTTGTTGACGGCCTCGTTCCACAACAGGCACTGCTTGAACTGGTGTGCCGTGAGGAGCGTATCGCCGTCGTTCAGATGGACGACTAGGACGCTGGGCGTGACCCACTTCAGGGTCCCTTTATGTTTCAGGTTGAACTCGTGGTGCTGCGGGGTAAGTGGCTCGTCTGCCTTGGTCCCACCGCTGACTATGTTGCCTGCGTACTCGTTTTGCGTATGGGGGGCAGTCATCGAGGTGTCGGATAGAACGGGAAGAGGGAGGAGGTGAAAACGAGGCGGCAGACCCCTCTCGCCGTTCCTATTTGTCCCACTTTTCTCCTCCCCTATCTGCGCGAACCGCGTGCTTCTGACCTGCAGCTCGATCGGTGGAGCCTCCTTCGCCCCCTTCAGCAGTTGGGATATGTCGTTGATCCCCAACACATCGAAGTAATCCTGCAATATATTCAATTGACTCACTTGCTGATACGGCATCCAGGTCAGGTCCCCCGACCTCCACTTTATTTCGAAGAGGGCTCGTCGACGACTGCCGGAGTGCCCAACGACTCGCTCCACGGCCCATTCTGAATCCGTGGCGGCGTCCGCTACGTTCAACTGGTTCTCCAACCGGCCAGGAAATCGCCGGTCATCGTTCGGTACATGTATCCGCAACAGGGACGCGTGGAAAACGTCGTGAAGACCCCTCTGAATCAGGTTAGGGGGTAGTTTCACCCGGTACGAGGAATTCCCGAAGTCATGTGTGACTCGGTAGGGTCCAATGAATTTGGGTAGTAACTTTCGCGCCAGTCCCTTCTCGAACTGAATATTCTTAGTGCTCAGATACACCAGATCGTCTTTCTGGAACGGCGCGGGCAACCTTTTGCGGTTCGCCGTCCGAATGTACTTCACCCGCGATGCCAGAATCGCGTCATGAGCTGCCATGATGGCCAGACGTCGCTGCAATAAGAAATTGGCAATTCCGGGGAATTCCCTAGATTTATCTGATTCCCACAACAGTGATCGGGGCATCGTGCCGTTGTTCAGGAAGAACGGCGAATATCCAGTGGTCTCTGATCTCGCCATGTTCATGGCGAACTCGACTGCAGGTAAGCGAGTCACCCAATCCTTTTGTCTGTTGTTCACACATTGCCTAAGCAGCTGCGTCACCGTTCGGTTGGCCCGCTCAGTTGCGCCGTCGGTTTCTGGATGGTAAGCGCTGGACATCTTCAGCTCCGTGCCGACGAGCTCATGCAATCGTTGCCAGAACTTGCTCGTAAACAGGACGTCTCGATCGCTTATAATCGCGTTTGGTAAGCCATGGTGCTTATACACGTGTTCGAACATTAACTCTGCGAATTGTTTCGCAGTGTAGTTCACCCGGCAGGGTATTAAGTGAACCATTCCGGTGAGTAAGCACACCACTACTGCGATGGAATTGAAGACGCTGTCCCGGTTCTTCGAGTTGGGCAAGGGCCCCACGAAATCAACGCCAATGGCTTCCCATGGTTTTTGAGGGGTAGAGAGGGGATTCAGTAGACCATAAGGTGCGTGGTTGTTCGGTTTACTCCTCTTACAAACTGAGCAAGACTCGCAATAGGCCTTTACGTCGTTCACAAGATCCTTCCACCAGACGTGCTCCCGCATGTAGTCGACAGTCTTTCGTGGTCCTAGATGAGCCAAAACCGAGTGCGCCTCGGATATGACAATCTCTCGGATAGATCGCCCATTATACTCCAGCCGTGGAATACACAAAGCCCTGTGTTCCCTATCCTTTATGTACACTAGGTTGTCTTTAAATTCGAAGTTCTTGTGTTCCTTCGGTCGTTCGACAATGTTTTTGAAGAACGTGTCTTCTGCAAAGCGACCGCGAATGAACCCCACCAAGTCTAGTCCATCGTTTCCTTGGCTGATCACTGGCATCAGCGACGGGTCCGTTTTATCAATTCGAGATGTCATCACGGTCTCCAGGTCCGAGGCCCGATCAGCGGAGGCAAATGTATTGACAGGTGGCTGTGACCCGCCCTCCTGCTGCTCGCTTGCCTTCTTCGTTAACTTTTCCTCGACTTTCTTTCTTTTGTGTGGTTCCCCGCCCTCCTTCTCGTCCACTGGGCCGAGAACTTTTTCTGACGAGCTTCCTGGGGCCGGCGCCGGTATCCTGCCTGTCGACGGGCCCTTCGCTCGCTCCAGCAAGGCATTTGCCGCCGCGGCGTCCGCCCTCGTTTTCGACCTCAGCACCCTGTCGGAGGAGACAGCCATCGCTTCCAGGCCTGTAATTACGGGCATAGATATGTTGTGTACTCCCAGTAAGTCGTTGTCAATCACGTCGTGATATGTATACTCTGATCTGGCCCGCACAGTCCCCGGCGTTTCGTTTGAATACATCCGAGACAGTGCGTCTGCTAGGACGTTCTCCGGGCCAGGCACATACATTACTTCAAAGTCAAAGCTGGATATCTTCTCCACCCATCGTGCCTGGCGGCCCGACAGATTTGGCTGTTTCAGCAGGTGCGTTAGCCCTTTGTGGTCCGTCACCCACTGGAACCGACACCCCTGCAGGATATCACGGTGCCGTAGCATCGACTCGACGCCTGCGAGCATCTCAATTTCGTGTACAGGGTAATTTTGCTGGGCTGAATTAAGCTTCGCCGAGTAGAATGCCGCCACTCGACCGCTCTTCCAGTCTTTTCCTTGGCACACGACGCCTGATACCCCAGTGGCGCACCCGTCCGTCACTAGGAAGATTGGGTCCGCGTCCGGCCCGTAGTTGAGGGGAACTCGGTGATGGTCCCGTAAGCCCGAAACTATCTGTTTTATGTCTTCGAATGCACGCTGATGCGTATAACCCCAGCGGAACGGGACCGTATCTCCGGTTAGACCATGCAGAACTCCCATGGGAACCCGAACCCGCGCCAAGTCGTCGGCCAGGTACCCTACTGATCCCAGGAAACCCCGCAGTAAGTCGCGATTCGTCGGTGTTTTCCAGTTCAGGACTGTGTCAACCTTCTCAGATTCCATCCGGATTCCCTGATCGGTGATGACGCGGCCAAGGACCTTCATCTCCGGCCTCAAGAACTGGAGTTTGTTCTCTCCCAAGTACAATTTCTCCCTTTTCAGTACGTCGATCACTAATTTTACATGCTTCTTATGGTCATCTAACGTTCCCGAGTAGATGATTATGTCGTCTAGATAAACGTCCATGAAACGGCCTATATAATCCGAGAACAAGTAGTTCATCAGGGATTGATAGGTCGCAGGTGCGTTACAATCCCCTTGTTGCAACACAAGGCTGACCATGTTCCCGTCAGGGGTGGTCATGGTTGTACGATTCACATGTTCTGGAACCACGCGTATCTGTTCGTATGCATCCTGTCCATCAATCAGTGACCTAAACTTACAACGCGCTACGCGACGCAGAATACCGTCCATGTCCGGTAGTGGGGACGCCATTTTGCGAGTATTAGCGTTCCGCTCACGGAGATCCACCACCACACGAAGACGAGGAGGGTTGGATTTGGCTTTCGGGATAAGAAGCATAGGTACGGTGTTTCCAGCATTAGTTATTTTCCAACGCCCCGTTTTTAGATACACACGCCGTTTCTCGTCCCACTGGGGACGCAACGCATCTGGGCACCTTGACATCCGCCAAGGCATCACTTTGCCCGGGTCTATCAAGGGGATGGTATGGTTGATGGCGCGCAGCGGAGGTAACTCGGTTTCCGCCGCTACCTTACACACATCTTTAGCGTAACCCCGCAGTTCCTCTCGGGCTTCTTCCAGTTCACCAGACTCCACCTCCATGGAACCCGTGTGCACGCGTGCTGTGGCCACCCCCTCCAGCGGCAGCGGGCCAGAGCTACCAATGCATACTCGTGAAGGGTTGAATCCGACGCTTACTCGGTGCTGAAACAGCCAGGCCGTTCCAAGTATCATATCATATCCGCTGATATTCGCCACGAAGAAGGTTCGTGGTCCATCAATGTCCTGGTATTTCATATTCACTCGGGTAGTATAGTTGATCTTGGATCGGGAACCTTGCACTGCCAGCTGAAGGGTGAGCGGCTCCGCCAAGTTCTTTAATGGCAGCCGCAGCTGATCCGCCGTGGTCGTTGAAATCAGGTCACCCAGTGATCCCGAGTCTATCAAGGCCCGGAGCGGGTGCCCGTTCACCTGGACGACTACTATCACCGGTTTGGCGACAACTGTATTCTGGGGGCGGGGGAGGGATGCTGACCGGGCCAGTCCTGGCAACCTATCAGCTGGAACCTGGACGCCGTGGCATGCCAATGGGACGGGTTCACTTGGTCGCACGTGCGATCCCCACCACTCGTCTGGCGGGATCAACGGGTACGTCGCCAATGCAGCCCTCTTACGTCCTTGTCTTTCCTGTCGCCTTGCCAACAGGTTGATCAGGTCCAGGTCCGCGTTCAAGAGCTGATCTCGCGGCACGCTAATTCGGGCCAACCGTCCTTCCTCCTGTTCTTCCTCGAACACGTACTCGCATGGCACGTCGCTTTTTCCCGGGTTCTCTGTCGCGAATCGAGGCTCAATGTTTGTGTAACCTCCACAATTCACAGGGTCTTCCTTAATCATATCTTCCAGGTAGAACCCAAGCTGAATGCCCAGGAGGTCGTCAACGGCTATCTGGTGGGCTAGGCTGGCCCGCTCAATCGGGATGTCCAGCCGTTCCGCAAGCCTGTCAGCGTACCAAGCCGCCAGCTCAAAATCTCGACTCTCGAGCAAGTGCTGCGGCAGATACGTCCACAAGCCATTGACCTGGTCCCTTATTAGGTATCCGCTCCCACCCCAGGACGACTGTAGTGAGAAGCGCTGGTCAGTCCAGCCCGGTGCGTCCTTATCGAGCAGAGTGTCTCCGGGATAGGGCTGACCAAACTCTAGCAGGCTTTGGGCCCCCTCCGCCATGAGATCACCAAGTTTTCGGCTGCACTGGTCTCTTGGCCGTCGGACGGGTGAGCCTTGGCCTTGTCGCGAACGCACTGATTGTGATTGTGCCTCAGGTGCACTGGTTCCAGGCCCTTCTGGCACCCCTTGGGACTTCAGCGACAACTCGGGCAGAAGTCCCGCCTCGTGAGTTGCCTCTACCCACGTTCGCCATGAAGCCTCCACTGACTCGTCTTCGCTTTCCTCCTCCTCTTCCTCAGAGTCGCTGGACTGCTCCAGCTGTGGAGGATCGTCATCCAAAGTGCCGCTGTCATTCCTAGTTATAGATGTAGGACTCAGGTGTATTTCGTACCACTGGCGCAAGTCAAAATTTTCACTTCTAAGGAGTGATTTCTGGATGCATAATCCAGCGCTACTACTAGCTCGACGAAACAACAAGGATCCAGCAGATATCTCCTGCCCCTCCCACAGCGGGACGTCACCGTCATTGGGGTTCCCCCTCAACGACTCCATCTCGTACTGCTGTAATAGGATGAGGGTCATGGCGAGAGTTGAGTTTCCCAACGTACGAAAGTAACGCTCCGGAAGTACCAGCCCCAGGGCATCTGGGTGGATGCCCTGGGCCAGATAACACTTCTGAGCCCAATGCCAACCCAGCTGGAACTCCGGGTCCTCCAAACAATCGGCGTGCACGATCTCGTCACCCTCCAGGATGTTCAGCGGGGTGCCGCAATCCAGTATGCAGTAGTAGTCCGCGTTGTGCACCCGGTAGACCAGGAAACGGTCCTCAGTTGGTTCAGACCCATCGTCGCCTGGAAAGGGAGCGCACCGTTGTAGCACCAGACAGGCAAAGCGCGCTACCAGGTCTCCTGTGCCTGTTCCTGCTCCCGGCGACTCCGTCCCTACCGACATGGATTCGATGGTCTGGTCCATGAGGCCCAGCGCTGGTCGAGCTCGACGCTCCTCCGGCCCCAGTGACAGCGCCTCCATCCCTTCGGCTAACATCTCCATTTCCGGGCACGTTGGCCTATCCGTTCCTCGTGCCAAGTATTCCAGCTCGTCGATGTCGGCGCAACTGATATCTTCCCAGTCGCTTGGCTCTGATCTTGACGATTCGGACTCCGAGAACTGCTCCAGTATCTCGCCTGCGTCATGGACAACTAACGGGAAAGCGCTAGCAACGTCCAGCGTTTCAAACACTTCAGTAGTTTCGCCTAGAGAAGCCAAGCGCAAGCTTACACCGTGGGCTCCAAAGCCAGGCGGCTTGCCTTTGACCTTGGACTTCATTGTGGTGAGCTTAGGGCAGCTCCTCGCCATGTGGCCAGCTTCTTCGCAGTTGAGGCATACTCCACGAGTCATAAGCTCGGCTCGCTTCTGAGGTGAAAGCCGTCGCTCCCAAGGTCGGTCCGCGGTGTTGTCGCTGCTCCTAGTCGAGGTGTGGGACGGAGACGGGGCAGTGGCCGGTGGAGGGTAGTGACGAGAGACCGGCTTTGGACCATTCTCCCGGGGTGGCATTACCGCGGCTGCAGAAGCCTTGATAACACCCCGTTGTCTCCGAGGGAAAAACTTCTTCTTCTTGACGTCTTGTCCGCCGCTCGCCGGCCCTGGCCCAGAGCCAGCGGCGTTGTTGCTCGGTACGCTCTTGCTCTTACGCCTTCTGTCAAGGCTCAAAAACCGCTCAGCTCTAATTGCCTTCTTCACGACACGGGCCCACTTCGACTTCTCCGGGTCCAAGCCGAACCGGAATAATTCCTCTTGGATATCAGCGTCGAAGCTGTTCCACAGCAAGGCCACACGCTCGCGGTCCTTCTTCAGGCCGATCTGTAGCATGATGCTCTCCAGTTCCAGGACGTGTTTATTCACCGACTTCCCGTTCTGGTGACAACGGGTAAGTCGCTTCCGTTGTTTTTGTCTGTAATCCAATGAGAAACAGTACTTCAGAAGGCGCCGCAGCATTTTTTTCAATGTCCATTTATGCTCCTGGCCCCGGATTCTTCGATTATAGAAATCCTTTGCATCCCCGTCTAAGAACGAACCTATTATCGGGACACGGTGAGCCTTCGGCACATTCCCCAGCTCGCAGTAACGATTCGCCTCGTCCACGAACTGGGTGTACTGGTCCGCGTTCTCCGACCCATCGTATCTAGCCGGGGGGTTGGGCTTCACCAACATCTTGCCTTTTGGTCCGGGGCTCGCCTTCCTCTTGCGCTTCTTTGTCTTGCTCTTCCTAGCGCGAGATTCCACGTCCATACTAGAGTCATCAGAACTGTCTGATTCGGTACTCGAGCTCGAGGGTGAGCTCCCCGTATCTGAGCTAGAATCGCTGGATGACTCGCTGGGTAATCCACCTGAGTCATCGCCTTCTGACTCTTCAGACGACGATTCAGAGCTGGATCCCCCGCTCTCCGATGGCTGAAGGCTGACACCCCTCAGGACGCTGTTTACAAAGCCGATGTTCTCTTTAGGCTCCGTCGAGCGCCTTTTCGGCGTCCTAGAGGGAGCCCGGGTGCGCGCCCTTTCGCTCATCAGTTTTGGTCTCTGACTTCCCGACATGGCGGAGGTTTTCCGCTGGCGCTCTCGTTCCTCGAGTTCGCCAAGGCGTTCCCTCATTCGAGAAAGCTCCCGAAGTAAGACGTCTCGGTCGTTTGCCTGCGTCGTTACCTTATTCGGCGTTCTCAGGGCATGGTTTCTCGTTTCCGCTTTGATTGCGGGGGGCGTTCGACCGGAGTCGTGACGAACCCTCTCCCCTTGCGCCAGCTCAAAGGCCTTCAAAGCGTTTTTCTGAGCTTCCAAGTCGCTATCGGAGAGCTGAGCCTCTCCCCAGTTACCAGGATCGGGTCCCTTGCCTTTCTCCTGGGAGGGACCGGCGACCGGCGGCTGTGGATCCACGCTGCCATCTGACCATTCGGCTTCCTTCAGCCGATAAGCGTGGTCTCCTTTGGACCTATCACCGATCACGTCCGATTCGGCGATATCCTCAGAGGTCGTTCCGAGGTCCTGCTCCTGTCTGGGGACAGGCGCACGTTGCTCTGCCGCGCTTGCCAGGCTGGCGTAGCGGTCGGAGATTAGCCGCAGCATCTCAGGGGACATGGCTTCGGCCGCCTCGTCCAGAATGGAGGTGAGTTCCTCCCGGCTATTGCGAATATCGTTCAGTTCTGTACCTGTTCTACTAGCAGGACTGGAACTACGACTACTAGCAGACTCCCGATGAGTACGGGCAGTCCGCTTCGTGGCTAAGGTCCAGGGACCGTCACTCCTATCCGCCTCTTCTATCGATCCTGCGACGTCCAGGTGATCGGTTTGGCCCCTGGCCAACGTGGACAGGGGCGAACGGGGCGAATTCTCCGTGTTTTCACGGGCTGGGCGTTCCCCCGTAAACGGGGTACTAGCGATGTCTCCGCCAATGGTCCAGGACGCATCGACGGGCTTGGGAAGGGTGGCCGAGGCCGGTGATACAACGCGAGCGTACGTCCGCTCCGGCGTCACGGGTCGCTCCACCTCGGTTGCTAGTGGCAGCGAGGCGAGTTCCCCTGTCGTCATAGCGGCACCACGGGAGTTGCGGCGACGCAGGGCACGGGCGGGGATGGATGGGGGTTCGGTTTGTTGCATGGTAGCAGCGAGAGGTTGTTGGTTTTTGGTATGATGGGTCTTCGTCGAAGTCGGCGGGCACGGGAGATCAATCCGCGGGAGGGCCAGAGCAGGGCGAAGAGAGGTAGAGCTTTACTGTTAAAAATATGTGACGGAAGCGTCCTTGAACGGGTTCCGGCACAAGAGATTGGGTAGTCAATCCGTTGGGTAACAGGGATAAGCTTTCTTGAATTGACTAGCGTACCGATCCTACGCTACTAAGTACTTATACTCGATCGAATTATCTACACAAACAAACACACACACACACAGGGGAGTCAGCAGGTTAAGGTAATCAGGAAGAGGAGCATTCCGTTACAGTGGCGATGCTGTGATAAGCGAGTGCGATGGCGGCGGAGAACAACGATGCGATGCCAACTACGGAACAATCGGCCTATCTATAGATCCGATCAACACAGCCACCAATCACCCTTCCTTGCCCACCGACACAATGTTTACCGCAAAACACTCGCCAACGACAACTTCGGGGTGAAGATTGGAAGTCTTGTGAAGTGGATCTTGTGGACCATCGTCATTCTGGCTGCGATGGCGTTCGGGTTGGAGAAAGTATTCGGAGATTTGAGAACGTATATCAAGTAGGGCTGTAATGAAACTCTTCTCAACGGCAAACGTTTGAGAAGAGATCCGCCAATATACCGAATCCAATCGCTGTGAGCTTGAGAGCGTTCGATGCAGAAACAGGGAACGGGGACGAATGGGCGACGGGCGGAGGGCGACGGGCGAAAGGCGACGGGCGAAAGGCAACAGGCGCAAGGCAACAGGCAACAGGCGCAAGGCGGCAGGCAACAGACAACAGGCGACGGGCGACGGGCGACGGACGGGCGACAGTGCACCAATACCATCCATCTCAACGACAGACGTTTGAGATGAGAAGGCACGGGGCGCCATTGAGAACTCCAACTCGTCTCAACGGCAAACGTCCAAGATGAGGGCGTTTGACTCAGAAACAGGGAACGTGGACGAATGGGCGACGGGCGACGGTGTAAGTTCTGGCCCATACCATCCATCTCAACGTCAGACGTTCGAGATGAAAAGGCACTGGGCACCATTCAAGAACTCCAACTCATCTCGACAGCAAACGTCCGAGATGAGTTGGAGGAGGAAGAGTGAAGAGTTGTCACGTGGGATCAATCTTTGATCCAAGATGATGGCGATCATCCATCGTTCCATCATGGTGATCACCAAGAGATCAAGTCATGTGAGTGGTGCCACTTGGAAGAAACCACGATGGTGTCAGACGTTTGTCGTCGACACCATTCAGCAGAACAGTGCTAGCCTTTCTCTTTATGCATCTATCAGATGTTTGCCGTCGATAGATGCTTTCTTCCTCGTTTCTTTCCAGGGGTGTCAGACGTTTGTCGTCGACACCATTCGAGATACCAGCCTTTCTCTTTATGCATCTATCAGACGTTTGCCGTCGATAGATGCTTTCTTCGTTGCTTTCCAGGACTTATAGAGCTTATTGTTAGTGTCTCGCAACGCTTGTCTTATCCCTTCCCGTTGAATCTGCCCCGTATTCGTGTCTTCGCCAGACGTCTGCCGTCGACGAATGCCACCATCGTCGGAGTACATTTGCGAGCGTTGCCCGCTGGCTAATGGTCGGAATCACCGCTTCCCGAAACTGCAACGCCTGGCGCATCAGGCCGCCATTGTGCGTTCACTAGAGCAGTCATCTCCGGCGACCGTGCCATCGGCAGATCGCCATCAACCTCCATCGCCTGTGCTTGACAATGAATTGAGCGAGGAGATCAGCGGACTATCCATTCCCGAAGCTCAGTCAGACGCCCCACAGGATCCTGTCGACATGGAACTGCAAAGGCTAGCCAGCCTCTTCACTGGGCTTGTCTTGCTGGACGACGGTGCTCATCCCCATCGTCAAACGCACTCCAAGCTCTTCAGCTCTCGGGATGAATATCAAACCGATGTACCTGAAGTGCCGACCGCGTTCACGCCGATCCCACCCAGTGAGGCTCTCGTCGGCGTGCAAGCAATTCTGCAGGGCCAATCGTCTCCTCTGCGACCGACAGTCGTCGACACCCAGAAAGTCAATTCGAAACTCCTGCAGGATATGCTCTCGCGAATTCGTGCATCCAGCAATGAACTCGGTATCCAGAGGGCTCTCGATTCGGATGCCCAAACGGTCGGTGCCTTGACGATTGCTGTCAACACCGCAAGCTCTGTCGTCATTGAGGCAGGCCGTCTCCTCTCTAGCGTCAATTCAGCTGGAGACCAAAACCCTCGCAACTCGAAGAGGCATGCTCGTGCATCGCATGCGAACACGGATGTTTTGGCAAAACAAGTGCAGGACGAGGCGATGGCTCTCGACTCTCTCGTCGATGTCATAGGTTGTCTTCTTCCTCCAGATACGAGCGAAGTGGAGTACGACACTGGTAAGTTCGCCTTTTCATTCTTCTCGCTCAGCAGCTTACGTTTGGACTTTAGCGCATCATTTTGACAATCCTATCGCTAAATTCAGTGTTGTGGCCCAACTCTCCATCCTCCTGGCCCTTATCTGCCACGTCGTCGTAGGAATCAGCAATGACCCAGTCAATCTCATCATCACATTTGTGAATACCATCGTTTGAGCGACCATGTCACTCTCCTCGCGTAGCGGTCAAGCGAATGCGACCCAGGAGCACGTTCTGAACGAACTGCCCACCTCCCTCGAGACTGCTCTCCGCAGGTTCAAGATTGACCCTGCGACGATTGTTTATGCGATGTGCCCAAGTTGCCATCACACACACGCAGCGAAGAAGGACCGTCTCAGTGCGGAAGCTTCTTATCCGGAGCATTGCCAAGGATACATTTATCCCCAGCGAGGAACCCGCCATGTCTGTGGGACTTCCATTCTGGCACTGGGGCATGGGAAGATGCGTCCAATCAAACCGTTTGTCTTCAGCTCGTTCGTCGACTACATTGCTGCCACTCTATCTGATCCTGAACTGGAGCGAATGTGCGAGAAAGCATGCGACGATGCCCTTGCTGCGGTGCGCACAGCCATGTCCAAAAATCCAGACGGACCTCTAGCAGAAGAACAAGTGAACAACGTTTTCGAAGCCGCATTCCTTCGAAGTTTTCCAGGACCTGTACCTGGCAAGCTCTTCATACAACGGGAGGGTCGTCTCCGTCTCGCATTCCAGGCCATGCTGGACTTCCTAAACCCCAATGGAACGCGCAAACGCGGTAATCACGACTCCATCGGGATCCTTGCCGTCGTCAACCTCAATCTCTCCGAGGATATTCGTTATCGCCCTGAGAATATGTGGCTTAGCATTATCCTTGGTCCCAACGAGCCTAATCACGATCAAATCGACAACTACCTTCGTCCACTCATTGACCAGTTTGTCATTGGCTGGGAGCGAGGCTTTCGTCTTTCCCGCACAGCGCTTCACGCCACCGGTCGTGATGTGGATATCGCGATGGTCATCAATGTCAACGACCTACCTGCTACTCGGAAGGCTCAAGGTATGGCGGCCGCCAACTCGAATCACTTCTGTTCCATGTGCGATCGTTTCGGGATCCACTGTATGTACGACACGGACTTTTCCACGTGGACGCGCCGCAATATCTCCGTCCTCCGTGCTCAATCTCATGCATGGCGAGACGCACCGACGCAATCTGCCCGAGACGCAATCTTTTCGGAGTACGGTGTGCGCTGGTCTGAATTCTGGAGACTTCCTTACTGGGATCCGACTCGCATGGCAGTTGTCGACTCCATGCACTGCATCTTGGAGGGACTGGTTCATTACCACTGTCGTAGAGTACTCCGAATCGATACTAAAGTTGCCAAACGCAAAGAAACCATGGGCGCCGCATTCGAACACAACTGGCCGGACTACGACGCTACAATCTGTCATCCACTGTGTGTATTGAAGAAAGAAGCGAAAGAACTACCGATGATCCGTACCATTCAGCAACGGCTTGTGCAGCCGTTACTTGTGGAAGACGCCGGCGAGGACAGCGATGAGGCGGAACAAGATGAAGATGTGGACATGGACGACACTTCCGATCCGCGATTTGTTCCTGCGGTCACTGAAGAGGAGATGCGTGAGCAACTAATGAGGCTCAATCTCCAGCCCCTTCGCTGGGTAGTTCATTCTCTCGGTCTCAACACGGAACCAGCTCGTATCTCATCCAAGAAGCTGTGTTGTGAACAGCTACTGGCTTGGGTGAGTTTCTTTACATCCCAGGCCTTTACAGTAACTGACAGTGACTCAGCGTCGTACTCAGCCCCTCACCAATAGCACATATGTACCACGCGCCATCAATCTGGCCAATATCCATTTCATCCAGCGTGTGATCGGAAAGACCACGACGCCAGCCTGGGTAGATTCTGTTCCGTCCAATTACGGTGATAGCAATGCGGGCACCATCAAGGCAGCCGAGTGGCGTATCCTCTCGACTATCTACCTTCCCATTGCCCTCGTTCTCCTTTGGGGTGACAATCCTCTGGACTCACAATCACCTCCAGACCCGCAACACACACGTCTGATACAAATGCTCGACCATACGATGGCATTGTTCAGTGCAGTCATTCTCGTCTGTCGGTACACTATGACACGCTCGCGCGCAACCAAATATCGGGCTTTTCTGAAGCATTGGGTCGACACTCTCTACGAAAATCATCCGCACACCCGATCCCATCCCTTGCGACCAAACGTTCACATGGCATTCCACTTGTACGACTTCCTCTTACTCTTTGGTCCCGTCATTTCCTGGTGGTCCTTTCCATTTGAAGGTGTAATCGGGCTTCTTCAGAGGATCAATACCAATAATCATATCGGTGGAGAACTTGAAGCCACGTTATCACGATCCTTCCTGCGCGGAGCAAGCATCCGTCGCTGGTTGCGTCGAGATGACTGTCCACCAGTCTTCCATGAGCTGAAAGCCCTCTTCGAGAAAACCTTCCCATCTTACAATACGCCTTTGGACTCTGCTCCCCTCGCCAACGATGGTGAACGTGCGCATTACAAACGAAACGGCATCAACTTCTCTCGTGCCAAAACACACTTAGGAAACAGCCTTGTTCTCTACTATCCCCACAAGTCGAGACACGCCATTGCTGGGAGCATTGAAGTGATCTCTATGCGTGGTGAAGATGTCACGTTCAGGATTCGACGACAAGCACCATTGGCTCCTGGTATCCATGATCCATTCGCTCGCTATTGGCCGTACTTCCCTGCACGCACGTATTCTTCTTCAATGAGCGATACAGTAGACTTGATCCCCCTTCACAATGTTATATCTCACTATGCGCGTTTCAATTTCTCTGATGGTCGATGCGTTGTCCTTGATCTAGCCACTAGTTAGTCATAGAGAATGTAATTTATTATTCCTATATCGATTCACTTGATGTCTTGAACCGATCAGCAACGGACCAGTAACCGATGAGCAACTGATCATCCGTGGATAGATGAAATGGGACGTGATTTCGGAGATATCGGGGCGGACTTTTTTCGGATCGCGATATCTCAGATATCATAAACGCTTATCTTTGACTTTATTTGGAGGATATTGAGCCCCAAATCGTGTGCCACCATCTGTCAATAAAAATTGGACCCTTATATTCGACCAAACATGTCTCAAAAAGTGCCCAACATTTTGGGATATTATATCTCATCAATACTGACCCCCTTTTTGGGACACAATAACTAATGTAACCGGAATCCGATCAATGACCATTTTTCTTAAGATAAAGAGTTGCTGATTGTGGCTCTGTTTTTGTGTTACAATATTTAAAATAAAAATCTATCTTTATGGCTCATTTTTTTAAACATCTGGCGGTGTGTCGGGCTATCCCTTTTCCTACGCAAATCAGCGCCACTTGTATGAGCTCAACGGGCATCCACCACTACCTGCAAGGGTCAACATAGTTGGTCCATACTTTCCCGTTTCTTATTGGTAATACATGTAAGTAGTCGATTGCTTGACTGGCTCGTACTAGTTTTTCCCTAGTAGTATTTGAGTCGAAGAATTGAAAGCGGTGCATCCGGCGAGCAGTTTCAGATGATATAATGTCAAGAAACGAAAAGCCAGAAATCATCTATGATCTACTCATGCACAATTCTCGTTGCCGACGACCGCAACGTTTTCGTGGAATCGGAAAAAATGACGGAGAGATACACTTGCCTGACTGTTGTCTGGATCTCGCTCGACCGCAAGAATCCCATCTCCCAGGATCGACCTCAGAGTGAACAGCACGGCATTGTACCCCGGGTGAATTGCGCCGTTGGACAGGATTTGGGCTACGGCCTTCCGAGCTGTGGTGTGGCGACCGTTCGCCTGGAAAGGCTGACAGCTTCAGCTCCAGAGAGCGATTGTGATTGATGCGCTCCTCATGCTGAAGAGCCCTTTGGCTATGAATGTCGGTCCGTATCGCTCTCGCCACCGGTTGGCGGCCTCCGGTACATCCTGCAAAGACGACAGGTCAAGGACCATGTTATACTGTTTCCAGTGTTCATTCTGAAATATCACTGATCGACTACACTCTTGCTCGACTGATGCTGCTTCTCTGAGTCATAGCCGCTGTGTCCTTTGACAACGCCAAATACCGGGCCGCCCTTTTTGTACATCTCACGTAAATCCTCGACGAGCAAATCCGGAGCTTCATATGCAGGGAAATGGCCTCCCCGCTCGTGCTTGTTCCTGTGCACGATGTTTCCAGTGGCATGGGTCCAGCTATGAGAGAGATGCCGAGGATGAGAGCACGTTTAGGGGACGATGGAACACACATACCTGATTGGGACATATGCCCTTTCCCCGGGAAAATGAGACATGCCCATCGGGATGGTCGGGTACTCTGCGGGTCCATAGACGTCCATTGTCCCGTCTGACCGGCCTTCCGAAAACTCGTAGTAGAGGCGGCCGGCCGCGGTGGGCCCGGCGCGGGAGAACCAGTAGATCGATATCCAGGTCAGGACTGTCGTCATAAATGATCAACAGCCAACGAAGCGCGGAGAGTCACACACCTTCGTCGTCATTCCAGGGGTATTTGTCTGTCCAATCCACCAGCTTCTCGTAGATCCAAGCAAGCAGTCCGACGGGTGAATCAGCCAGCGCGTAGCCCACGGTTTGGGGCCGCGTTGCTTGTTCGGCGAAATAGCCTAGTCCAATGCCCCTGTACGAATTTGCCTCCGCGAGCGTGGCCTTTTCTTCCTTTGTCAACCCTCTCAGGCACGAAGCCAACCATGAGAGCGGCTCATAGTAAAGCGAAGGGGGACGGCCCCTAGGTTGAATAAGATCAAAGAGCGGCGTCTAGATCCATGGACCACGCACAAGGGGAAGTTGGTGTGCCAGGCTTTGTTGTGCTGGTGGCCATAGCGCTTGGCGATGCGGCGCGTAATCTGCCAAAGTGTGAGACGGAAACACTGGAGATGGGTCAGGGGTCAGCGTACGAAGTAGCCCCAGTCGCCTCCTTGCGTAACTGAATCGTGGTGTGTCAGTGTCGAAGACGCGTGAACTCAGGTCCACTCACCGTATTCATTGTAGCCCAACGCCAGCATGATTTTGTGGCCAACCTACGCCTTGTGAGAGTCGCAGAGATATGTTACTGCTGCTGATACGAACCTCAGCCTGCTGCGCGATTGCGAATCCCTTCTTTCTAGGGGCTTCAGAGAACCCGTAACCAGCTAGACTGATCGCAACAACGTGGAAACTCGGATGTTCACTCGAACGCGCGACGAGCAACGGCACGATCTTCTTTGCCTCCAAGAAGCTGCCTGGCCCTGAGCAGTAAGAAACCACAGTCAGTTCACTCAACGCACCGAGTGTCGCGATCACAAAGGCAACGTACATCCGTGTACGAACAACAGCGGGATCGCGTCCTGTACTTCACTCTTCTGATGAATGTAGTGGATGTTGAGCGTCCCGTGTCCGTCCACCGCGATATCGCGCGTGAACTGAGGCAGTTCCGCATTGAGAGCAGCTTCGTGCTTCCGCCAGTCGTACCCGTCGCGCCACCGGGCGACGAGCCGCTTGATGTCCGCCAAAGGCACACCGTAGTCCCACGCGGTCTCGTCCAGCTCGTCCGGCAATCTCGTCGCTTTGAGTTTCTGGTGAAGCGAGGCCAGGGCATCGTCCGATACGGCGATGGTGTACGGCGTTTCTGGCATTGATGAGAGTCGAAATAACTGTGCGAGTAGCGGAGGAGTGGATGAGAGAGAGAAAAAAATTGGATCCCGTGGGACAACTTGTCTTGCTTTTTAAGCGAATGGGATGGATACCCGGGTTCTGTTCTTGCGGTCCTCCTAGCATCATCTTGTTGGTCAGTCGCAATGGCCTTTGCTAGAACGCTGACGGTTTCTGCAGCACCCCACAGGCCCGGTATGAGCTGCTTGCTGACATCGCTGTCATGAAGCGACAGAAGCTCACCTTGGAGTGCTTTTTTCCGTTTCTGCGTCTCTAAAATAAAATCGCCCGTGTGTGTCTGATGGGGTCGTACTCCCTTCTCAAGGGTTGCATCGCCGACTCGCTGGGTAATCCATGCGATGAAATTCCCACCTGGCATGAGGATGAGAAGATCTGCATCGGGGACGCGAATGATGCCATGCGTCCTCGCGGCCATCGTGCCCACATGACCAAACACCGATCGCGTGTTATTCGCATACAACATAGTACACACCCTGTGAACACATCGGTGCATGCTGACGGCCTGACTTCCTCAATGAGCCGAACCGCATCAGACTGGCTGCCTCTCCAATATCGCAATCACTGATTCATTGTCGACGGTTATTCCACGGCACGCTTCTGGGCTCTCTGTATTCTCTCTCAGAAGTCAGCTGCTTAAGTCATTCACTCTGACGAGCTCCCCTTGCCGAACTCTTCTCGGCGCCCGTGGTGTAAGCAGTGATTTGACGCTCGAGCGGCTTGCCACTGCCTGTTCTGCGGATGTGGTCAACGAATATGGGCCTCCTCTTGTGCTGAGCCACCTCATGGTGTCTACTTAGGGCCATGATCGCGAGCATCATTGTCCCGACTGTGGCCGCCCTGCTCGCATCCGTTGCGTGCTATGCCTTTGAAGTCTGGTACAGTAACTGGACCTCGTTGCTCAAGTTCATCGACGGTCCGCCGTGTGCGAACCCCTCTATGTGGCGTGGAATCTGCGTGAGTTTGAGACGGAAGCAATGTAGATAGATCCTGAGTCAGCGTAGAAATAAGCCCCAGTTACCTCGTTGCCTGACGGAATCCATGTGCCAGAGTCGGAGAGATTCGAGTTTGGGGCTTCTCACCCCATTCATTGTAGACTAATGTCAGCATGATTCTAGCCCCGACCTGAGCCCAGTGAGATTCACAGGCATTCACGGGCGCCTCGAATGAGTTTCTGACTTTGGTTAGAATCGAAATAGCTGTGCGAGCAGCGAAGAAGTAGGGGAGCAAAAAAGAGCCAAGGCCCCATACACACGATCATGGCACTCGGAGAATCGTGTGTGCGTTATTCCGGCGCCGTTTCGGTGGTCCGCTCGGAATCATACTGTTGGTAAGCTGCTGCAAAATACTCAGTTCAAGAACTGACGGCGGTGTAACACCCCGCGGGCCCGGCATGAGCTGCTGGCTGATATCGGTGAAATGAAGGGACGGAAGCTCGAAGCGCCACGCGTGGCATCTCTACGAGTGAAGGGTCTAATTCACCACACGGCTGCTCTTCATGAGAAATGCTTTCCCGGATCACCGATTGCTCCAAGGCCGCCATCACGGCGTTCCCTGATCAGACCAAATAATGACAGTGACGGGTCCTGTCTGCACCTCTGCGCCCTCATGAGAAGATATCGTTATTCACCAATGCTCGGACTTCTCAATGAGGATAGCCTTATCAGGCTTACCCCCAAGAATCAACGGCGGGCCGCCTTTCGCAGAACGCGCTCTCTCTCTCACTGTGATGGTTGTTGCACCACATACTTCGGGGCAACCCCTCAGAAGCCAGGCGAGCGGAATTCAACCGGTACGGAGGTCATGATTTATGACATATCTCTCTTCCAGAACTCCTTTAGGCACTCGTGAATTGCTCAGCTAGGGAAACCTGGTCATTTCAGTTTACTACAGGGCCGGTGGATGCAGTAGAAAATTCATACATAAAGTCTCTTCCTTCATCCACTCTCTCATTAGAAACAACTCCAGCCATGATCGCAAACATCGTTATCCCTGTTGAGCACTGGGGAGAGCGTCTAGCAACCCACCTGTGTGAGTTGAGAGCTTAGTGTGGGCACTATGCGGGAGTAGTCAAGAGACTTGTATTAAAGGGTAATAGAGCCCTCCTTATATATGATACAGGGGGCCGTTTGTGTCTATTTGGGACGAGTCGATATGACTCTAGATGACACGTGATGGAGTCATAGATATGTATCACGACATCCATCTTGACAGATGATATTTGATCAACACTCCCCCACGCTGAAAACCACGGGATAGTGTTTGAAAGCGAATCTTCATCGGCCATTCCTTCAGGACGAGTTGAACTCAAGTCCTAGTTGAGATCTGAACTTCTCGAACTTGACGCGTCCTAGGTTCTTGGTGAACATATCTGCAGGATTCTCACTGCCCGGAATAAAGAACAGTTCAACCTCTTCTTCCTCGACTCGCTCACGAATGTAGTGATAGCGGATGTCGATGTGTTTCATCCTGCGGTCTCGGTAGGCATTGCTGCCACTGAAGAGTGCACCCTGATTGTCACCGCAAATGGGTACTGGGATGGTGAGTTTGAACTGGAGTTCCGAAAGGACGCTCTTCAGCCACATCACCTGGCGACTACAATCTGAAATCGCCATGTACTCTGCTTCGGTCGAAGACTGCGCGACTGTGCGCTGAAGTCTAGACTGCCAGCAAATAATCCCATCTGCCAATTTCGTGAAGAAACCAGTGGTAGACCTCCTCTTGATCGGATCAGCAGCCCAGTCTGAATCGCTAAATGCAATTAGCCCTCTATCCGTCGCACCATTGAAAATGAGCGAATAATTCCTAGTACCAGCCAAATAGCGACAGAGATACAGCGCTTTATGGAGGTGGTCTTGGGACGGATTGGCAGCAAATTGTGACAATTTGGTCACAGCAAATGCAATGTCAGGACGTGTGCCTAGCATGATGAAGAGAAGAGATCCAATGACTGATTGGAATTTCTTCCTGAGCTCTGGATCGACTTCATCCTCATTTGGCATTGGAACATATCCAGCCGGTAGAGGGGTCGCTGCGAACTTGGCGTTCTGCATCCCAAAGCGCTCTAGCACCTTGTCGAGATAAGGAATCTGATCAATCTTGATCAAAGATCCTACTCTACTGAGGCGCACGCGCAAGAACTCTGGAGTATCTTCAGAATTGCGGCATTCCCATCGCTTGTTGAACTCAGCCTTGAGAAAGGCGAGGAGCTTCTTGTTCTTGGAGAAGAACAGTGCATCATCCACATAGACTATTATGACGGCTATGCTGCCATCAGAGTCCTTGTAGAAGAACACGCCGGCATCCGATGTAAGTCGGATCCAGCCCATGGCTTTCGTGGACTTGGTCAGCGCTTTCCACCATGCTAAAGCAGCTTGTTTGAGTCCATAGATTGCCTTGTGCAAGCGCATGACTTTGCGCTCTTGGCCTCTCGCCACAAAGCCTTCGGGTTGTTCCATATAGACCTCTTCGTCAAGCTTTCCGTAGAGAAAAGCCTTACTGACATCGAGTCCAGACCAATGCCAATCATTGAGCGCTGCAAGCGCCATGACCAACCGGAACGTCTCATACCTGACAACAGGAGAGAATATCTCGTCATAGTCAACACCTTCGACTTGACTGAAACCCTTGGCAACTAGGCGGGCACGTTTTCGGCCATCAGATTTTTGGTCAAAGACCCAGCGACATCTGATAACCTTCCGTCCTTTCGGGCGGTCCACAAGGGAATAGACCTTGCGCTGACGAAGTGCCTCTAACTCGTCGCGGCAAGCATCAATCCAACCTTTCTGTTGTTCAGAAGGCAACCACTTGATATCGCGGAACGTCCAATCGCGAATTTTGGACGTATCAGGTAGGTTCTCATTTGGAACCGCTTTTGACAGCAGCGCCATGATGAGCTCTACTCCCCCTTCCCGGCATAGCTTCTCCATGCGTGCATCCTCGTCTAGATCATCAGAAGCACCCGCGTTTGAGGAATCTGGTTGCGAGCTAGGGCCGGGAACCCCTGCATCAGCACCGGTTGATGGTTGAGATTGGGAGCTACCCTTATCTTCACCAACATACCGCTTCCATCCTCTGCTGTTCTGAATGTCATGGACTATATCCGTAGGGGTACGCTTTTCCCCATAGACGTTTCCTGGACGTGTAGGCACATTCCGCTGGCGTGAAGACCTTCGAGGCTCAGGAGCTGGTGAAGCTTCCCGACTTGGTCGTGGAATTCTACTTCTACGAGTCCTCTGAGGTTCATCCCGACGCTCTGGCGGTGGGTCCTGACGATTATGACCGTCGTCACCATCATCATTTCCCTGTACGGGAGGTGGTGGAGCCGGATCAGATGGCATGGGAAATGGAAAAGGATTATCTCCATATAGCCAATCTTCTCCGTCTACCTGTGGTGGATCTTGTGGATTCACTGGGTCATCACGTTCTGGAAATTCCTCTCCAACAGGAACGTGGGGTGGTCGATTGCTGTCAGGACAGCGGGGGAACAACTCCTCGTTGAACAATGCCTTGGTGGCGACGAACGTGGAATTGTTTGTGCGCATAAACAAAAATCCTTTCACACCATCAGGAATGCCCAAGTAGGTCATCAGCTCCGATTTGGGCGATAACTTGTTGGCGCGCTTCTCATCAGGGATAAAGACATATGCAGCGCAACCAAAGACTCGGAGTTGGGAAACATCCGGTTTTTCCTTGTGAAGAGCTTCAAATGGAGTTTTCCATTTTAGACGCCTGATAGGTGTCAAATTGTAGATCCGTGTCGCATGTTTGATAGCGAATTCCCAATATGAATTAGGAAGACAGGCAGTGAAGCGCATGGCTTCTGCCTTATCCATGATCGTACGATTGAAGCGATCGGCATGCCCATTCTGCTGGTGAGCATATGGAGCACCCTTCTCCACTAGAATTCCTTGTTCCGCGAGAAATTCTTCCATTCCCATCCCCATGAATTCTCCCCCATTGTCAATATGCCACTTTTTGATGGTGACATTGAACTGGTTTTTGACCATCGCAATGAAATTGCGCATAGCCTGCTTGGCGTCGGATTTCTGCGCAAGGCATACTGTCCAGCCATAGGAGAGTGCTTCGTCGAAGAAGCTCATGAAGTAGCGGTACTTGTGATAAGACACCGTGGGAAATTGTTTGAGATCCGAGTGGATCAAATCAAATGGATTCTCCGCTCGTTTTTCGGAAGGCGGGAAGGCACGTTGGTGCATTTTCCCTTGCGCGCATCCTTTACACGGTCGGGTTTCCTCGGGAAATACTAGGTCTTCTGGAAAGCCCTTGGTATTCTTCTTTGCCTGACGTAAAACGTCTTTCGACGGATGTGCAAATCGCCGGTGCATGATCTCATAATCCACCTTGTAAACAGTGGACATGGATCGCACTGTCTCAGCCGTACTAGGCTTTGACATCAGGAAGTACAATGCAATGTCCTTCCCTAGAGTTCTAAACTCCATGATCGAGAGTGGGGACTTCCCTCGATGTAAGCTGATCCGCGATTCGTCTCCACGAACGCGAGATCCTCCTTTGAGTAAGGAGCCCAAAGACATGAGACAACCATGTAATCCTGGCACTAGGTACACTGGATATATCTGAGAAGTCACCATTGTCTTTTCTCCATGCCTTGTGACGTAATGATCAATGAAGGCTGTTCCTCGACCAATAAGGGCAACACGTGTGTTCTTATCAGCGGTCTGAGCAACAATAGGATCTGAGAGCTTCTCATATCCGACCAGATCACTAATCTCCGATGTCACATGGAGAGATGCACCTGAATCAAGAAGCCATAGAGGCCCTAATTCATGATGATGATGTTTCCCCTTACACTTAGAGCAGGCAGCAAAATCGGAGTGCACACAGAATAGATTGGTACAAAAATCATGCGAACGAATCATCAACGAATTAAGTACAGAACCCGGGGCGGCGGTGATTACGCGCTTTGGCTGTGAGCAACAATCAGAATTGTGCATGTGCCCAAGAAGGCAGGGTACTTGCCTTTCGGCGGAAGGAGCGTCCATCTCCTCCAGAAGGGTGTTGAAGTCGACGACTTCATCCCAATTGACCGGTTCAGCCTGGGCGAACTCGCTATCTCCAAACAGAAGATCAAGATCGTTCTGTTGGCCGGTGGCCATCTCGACGTCGGGGATCTCCTCGATACGACTGCGTTTGGCAGGAGGACCATCATCCAGCGTGTGATTCGAGCCGGAAGCAACCGGAGATGGAGAACGCATGATTGCGTCCTCGCGGAGCATTCCTTTCTCATTGACGATCTTGTCGAGAGTCCGGAAGCGTTCTGCGGTCACCGTCACATCCATCTTTTTGGCCAGCTCGAAGACCTTACGAGTAGGCTTCTGAAACTCGGTGTCAATAATCCCATTGTTGTTAACGGGAGACTTCTCTTGAACCGCACGGATTTTGGGTCCATCGCGAGAGATGTGCGTGACATGCGAGATCGTCGGTGCAGGGATAGACGGAGTGAGCGAGGCGATCGAACCAATAGTGAGGGAGCCAGTGATCTCGGAGACTCCATGGACATGACTGTGATCAGCCTTGCCCTTGCCCTTGTTGTCCTTGTTCTTCCCACTGCGCTTGCCTCGACGGTTCTTCTTCTTTCCATCAGCCTTATCACCCTTATTGGGTGCAGAGCCAGAGCCCTGTTGCTGATTGGTGAACGAAGGGTCATCGCGCTTGCGCTTGGTATTGAACTTGGCCACATGATTCTGGCTTTGAGACTGCTTCTGAGCGAAATGCGTCAAGAGAGCGTCACGCACCGCCGAGACTTTGATCTCGTCCTTTTCATAGGTCTGGAGAACAGTCTCTGTGACGGAGGGAATCCGGGCTATGTTGAGAATGATCATCGCTCTGAGGAACTCAGGGATGCTCAAAGACTCATTCTCCAGGCGAGCGAACGCCGTAGTGATCACCAGCAGCTGTGGATCAGGGTGCAACCCCACGTTGTACTTGGCGTTCAACGCGGTTTGGAAGTACGCGTACAGGTCGGCGCACTGAGCACCACCGTATTGGGTCTTCAGGTGCTCCCAGATCTTGGTAGCTGACACTATGTTGGCGGTTGGAATGTTGGCAATGACTCCCTCAGTCAGGCGCAACTTAATGCTGCCCTTTGCCCTGAGATCATCATGCTTCCATTGCTTGATCTCCGATGCGTTGGTCACAGAGCCATCCGTAGCCTTGACTTTGGTTGGCGCGGTCTCGGTCAGCACGTATGAGATCCCCTGATGCTCCAGATAGGACTCCATAGTTCCAGACCAGGCAAGCCAGTGCTTTCCATCAAAGATGGAGACAGCATTGAAGATGTTGTTGGAGTTGGACGACATGTTAATCTGTGTGAGTGATCAGCATCAATCTAATCTGATAGATAAAATCAAAGATAAAGATGATCAGATCCTCATAGATCATAATCTCCTTCAGAGATCGATGCATCTGGATCAAGCGATGTAATCGCGATCCGGCATGGTTTCACCAGCGCTATGCAGCAGCTGAAGTGATGACAGATAGGCTAAAGACGCTGCTCATCGTTGCAGCCAGTGACGGCGCATACAATGAATGTCGCGGCCATTGAGGCGCAGACATAGCTCTCGGGGCCCATAACCTGTTGAGCACTGGGGAGAGCGTCTAGCAACCCACCTGTGTGAGTTGAGAGCTTAGTGTGGGCACTATGCGGGAGTAGTCAAGAGACTTGTATTAAAGGGTAATAGAGCCCTCCTTATATATGATACAGGGGGCCGTTTGTGTCTATTTGGGACGAGTCGATATGACTCTAGATGACACGTGATGGAGTCATAGATATGTATCACGACATCCATCTTGACAGATGATATTTGATCAACAATCCCGACTGTCGCTACTCTTCTCGCATCTGTTGCCTGCTACGCTCTCAAGGTTTGGTACACCAACTGGACCTCGCCGCTCCGTTTCATAGACGGTCCACCATCCGCCAATTTTTTCATGGGACATTCCGCATTAGTATTCGTGAGGCAGATATACTCAAACAGGCCGTTTTGTGCGCTGAATTGCCCTCGTGTCCATGCAGGATGTCCCGGAAATCACGGACAAGTGGCGAGAGCAATATGGCCCAACGTTCATGGCCAAAGGTATATTTGGCGTGAGTTTTCAACAGCGGTGTTTTTCTGGGGTTGACCCCGCTCTGGCTTTCAGGAGGACGATCTCTACATCACGGATCTGAAAGCCGTATCGCACATCTTCTCCCACGGCGCCATCTACGAGAAGACGCAAGCTGTGCATTCCGCCCTGCGAGAGATGCTAGGTGACGGGATTCTCGCGATCGAACAGAATCCCCACAAACGTCAGGTAGCTTGAATGCTTAATCATCTCATGGTCTGATCGCTGACGTCTCGTTCACGGCACTCAGCGCAAAATTCTGGTTTGTCTGCTTGCGGTTCACGTTTGGTCGAAATTCCGCTGATTCTGTGTGGATAGAGCCCTGCCTTTGGTCCCAAGCAGCTCCGCTTGATGAATGAAGTATTTGTGGAGAAAGGGAATCTGGTGAGTCAACATGTTTCCCAACGTCCACGACTTCACTCAGTGATATTCTAGATGCGCGACATGCTGACGAAAGAGGTCGCCGCTCAAGACCAGGTCTTGAATGTCGATATCTCAGACTGGTTTCGTCAGGTCACGCTGGACATCATTGGAGAGGCTGGTGCGTAGCGCGCATGGGACACATCGTGGGGTGTGCTTTCTGATTTTTGCAGGATTTGGATATCAGTTCAACTCCTTGAAGTCGGGCGGCAAAGACGAAGCGGAGTTGAGCACAGTCTTCTCTCGGTTGTTCAACGACCCAAACTTCAACTTCAATTCGGCCTTCCGGGCCGCACAGGCTGCGATCCCGGTGCTACGGCCTCTTGTGGGTGACTATCATTGACCAAAGAACCGAAGTTGATATGGATCGTAGCCGCTCCCCGGATGGACAGTCATTCGTTATGTGAACAAGAAGTTATACGCAATAGGAAAGGAGCTCCTGGACAAATCGAAGGCCGAATGTGTTGCGCTTGGGTCCAAGGACTTGGGGTCAGGTCGCGATCTGTTGTCCATTCTTGTCAAGGCAAACATGTCCAGTGATGTTCCCGCCAGCCAGCGCATGAGCGACAACGAGGTCATTGCCCGTGAGTCTCTCTGGTTTCCTGCTCTGTGTGGAGCAGACTGAGTATCAACATGTTTCGCAGTAATCCCTACGTTTTTCCTGGCTGGGCACGAAACGAGCAGTATTGCTCTCGCTTGGGCGGCGCACGCCTTGTCACACGACCAGACTGTTCAGGACAAGCTGCGTCAAGAGTTGCTCTCCCTTCCGACGGACACTCCAACCATGGACAAACTTGAGTCACTCCCGTTGAAATGCTGAGGGCGTGCTCACAAGTGAATCTACTATGAAAGTAAACCCAAATATAAACACGTTCACACTCCTCGTAATCAGCTTCTCAGTGTGTGAAAGATGCGAGGGCTTCGGGGTGGACAGAACACCAGTATCACAGCTCTCAATAGACGCAGATCCAATAGTCGCGGAAGACGAAGTCGACGACAAGGATATATATATGTAGCAAACAGTGGTGTCTCAACCAATATCTTCTATACAAACACAACCAACACTAATAAAATCCACAAACAACAATATAACAAGTCAGAACTTAATACGAAGTATTAAGATCCCTTGTAGCGACAGCGTCTAGATGGCGACACAAAGCCCTAAATATCAAGTCGACGCACTGCCAACCGATACAACGAATATACTGAGTCGACGCACTGCCAACTAGTAGAACCAAAATGTCAAGTCGATGCACTGCCAACTGACACAACCAAAAGTACTGAGTCGACGCACTGCCAACTAGTAAACCAAAATGCCGCGTCGACGCACTGCCAACTAACAGCCAATATCCAATGTCCAAAACCCGAGCACAACTTGTCGACGCACTGCCAAGCAAGAAGTGTGGAACCAAAGTTCTCAAGTCGACGCACTGCCAACTGACCAAAACAACCCGAGCACAACTAGTCGACGCACTGCCAAGCTAGAGGTGTGGAACAATCTCAACAAAGCCCGAAGGCGACGACACTAAATGCCGCGACTAAACCAGATGCGGCGAATCCGACTTTCTGATGTCTCAACTCAAACTCAAATCACAGTAGCTACAAGTGCTCAGGGAGCAACTCGTCGTGACCGGGCAGGGGCAGCAGAACTTCTTAGGGTGGAATCACGCGGCACGCAAATTGTACAAAACAATCTGAAATGAGAGTGATTCACAGTCCGGGGGAAAGCTTTCTAATACAAAGAAACGACGTGCTACTTATACTGTCTACGACGATGCTTAGTAGAGTCCTGTACAACTGCATAGTAGCTACGCTATCTAAGATCGGTTGCCTTTTAGGGTAATTGAAAAGTTGAACGATCGGACAGGTCCTGAGTGATCAGGACCCCGCCCCATAGTCCATATGATACTTTTGATGTGGGTCAACCCGCCGCGTCATACTTTTGGAATACGACGTGCTGGATTGGCCAACGGGTATGTCTTGGCATGTGAGACCAACGTGGGCGCCCCAAGAAGCCGTATGGCCCTAGGCACGCCAGTCGTCCCCCACATGGTTTGGCTCACGGATCTAGCCGTGTCAATTTCTAGTGTGTTTGGGTGTTGACGCGCATCGCCGTGGCACTTGGGAGTGTCACCGCGACGCGTCCTCAATGTCCCGTGATCGAATGGATCCTGACATGTGACAAGTCGTCGTCGTGGCATGATCTGAGGAAACGTCCAACTCAGAACCGGGAGTTGCCGCGACAAGATGGTTTAAGTCTCGTAACGCCAAGTCCTGTCCAGTAGTAGTTCTATTATTGAGAACGTCGCGCATTGCTCAGCCCTTCAGCCCAAGTTCCCATCTGCAGAGAATGACCCTTTTCGAGAAGTCGACGCAACGACAGATCCCTTTGTGGGGAATGGTTGCGGTCCAAGCGGTCGTCACTAATGGCCCTGAGCCTGGTGTAGACTCATAAGACCAGTTCCACAGTAGTGGTCTGACTGCCTTGCTATCGTCGACACTATCCACAGTCGTCGACTGGGCAGTAGACCCTTAAGTCCTACTGAGCGCAACACTGTCAACCGCGACACGATACACCGAGTGGTTCAAGAGTAAACTCTGTAAAAGCGCAAAAATACGCCCTTACAGAGCTGGTGCAGAGCGCGTCTGGTAGCCAGCCTATCATCTCCCAGGAACACTAATTTTGACCTCCTGGTCAATCCCGCGACAGTCTCACTGCGTCAGGTCTAAGTCCAACAGTCGACGTCTCATTCATTTATTATTAAAGCCGCGGAGACATAGAGTTATGTTCCCACGTCTTATTCATTTGGTTGTTCGGTTCCTTCCGTGATTTGCCGCGATCAAACTTCTTCCGGCATGTTCACCATATAAATGCCCTCAATTTTCAGGGTCGAGAGTCTCCCTAGTACGAGACACTCTTGCCTTTCGACCACCATGTCCGCGCCCGACCAGAGCCCCCGCCCCCAAGACACCAACCGTGAGTGACGCCCAAGACGGTTACCGCGACTTTTCAACCACGCTAACCATCCATCAGCCGTCACTGAATCAGCTGTCCCGGGAGCAAACCTGCCTGCCATCGACTGGCGGCAGTTCATGCCGTCCGTCAAGGTCTCTCCCATGGCTTGTCGATCCAACTCACCACCTGCCTAGCCCCGAGGCCTACAACCAGATGTTGCGGCAGATGGCCGTTGACGTCCGCCAGATTCAGCAGGTGAGCTCCGTTCTAAGCCCGCTGGAGCGAGCAGTCACGGCGATCAATGATTGCCGCGCCTGTTCGCTTTGGCCTTCCATTCTTTTCACTAACGTAAGGGCTAGCCGGCGTCTACGCCCTTGACCACCAACGCTCCAGTCGAGGAGTTGTCGCCGCCGAAGAAACGCAAGCGAGTCGTCGAGCCCGTACGTATACTCTATTTCGTTCGTTTCACTATGTTCTGATCGACTCCCAGGCGGCTCCAACCGAACAAGTCGCCGCCCCTTCGTCGTCCCGGCCTGCCAAGCAGAAGGGGAAGGGTGACGGCTCCAAGCCGCAGGCCCCTGCCGCCGTCGCGGGCAGCAAGGTCGCCGTCGCCAAGAAGTCGAGCGAGAAGTCGCAGGGGAAGCGACCCAAGGCGACTCCTGCAAAGGAGCCCAAGGCGTCGTCCCACGCGCCTACTCGTAAGTGGCTCTTTCCTTTCATTCACCAGAGTCGCGGGTACTGACTTGTCGTAGCCGCTACCTCGGTCCCTATTCCACAGGGGTCACCTCCCAAGCGCGTCCACAAGAAGACGCACGCAGGTGTGTGATCCTATGTCTTATTTCATTGATCTTTAGACTAACCACTTGGTCCCTCCCAGCCCGGATCCAAGCACAGCCTGTGCAGCCCGAGTCCCTCAGCGATGAGGAAGCCGCCGCCGTCGCTGACACTGCGATGGATGTCGACGACGAAGGGGTCCAGGAGGGAGACGCGTCCTCGGCCGACGAGCTGGCCCTTCAGGTAAGTGACCCAGTTCGTCGATCGCGGTTCCTTCGTCTCATGGTTGGTTTGTTTTGACAGGGGCCCAAGTCCAAGGGGAAAGCGCGATCGAACCTGAGTGCGTTTTTCCTCTTGTCCCCCTCTGTCGTCTACTCATCCTTTCGTAGCCCCGTCCGTCATCGTCATGGACGACACCTCCGAGAGTGGAGAGGAGACCGGCGACTTCGTCGTGGCCAAGAAGCAGGTCAGCGAGACCCGCGTCAAGCCCAAGGTACTGTAGCAATTTGTAGGGGGGAAACGGATTTTGGAGCGTTACGGAAACGTAACGCTGGAAACACGGAAACGGCCGTGATGTTATGCGTTACACTGGAAACGTCTTTGGAAACGCCGCCGCAGACGTCGGAGAATGAGAAGATGGTGATTATTGCATGTACATCAGCTACAGCACAGTTTTCCTCATTCTACAATCATTCTACACATGCATGTCGTCGAAAAAGAGCACCAAAGGGCCAGGACCACCACAGGCCATGATCGAAAAGATCGAGTACCTTGCGGAACTCGTCAACAATCACGAGCCTGAAGACGAGGAGTTGGCCGCTGAGTAGTTCGAAGGACCGAGAAACTTTTTAGCGACTTTTTGGACCATTTTTAGAATATTTGTATGTAACGCTTTTTTCTTGGAAACAACGGCTGCGTTATGCGTTACATGGGAAACGAAACGGACCCTGCGTTACGCGTTACGTTTCCCCCCTACAAATTGCTACAGTAAGCCGACTCCTTTTTCCCAGACCACGCCCCTTAATCCAGCTTTTTAGCCAATCAAGAAGGTCGCGGATGGATCATCCAAGTCGACCAAGTCCGTGCCTCCCCATCCGGTGCCCAAGGTGGAGGCCAGTCGCAAGGCAAGCGCCCCGCGAGCGACGACTACCCCGACCCCAGTGGCTAAGGTGAGACACAAATCTTGGGTCCCAGACGTCGACTAACTCGTTCTTCTTTCTTTTCTAGGTTGCCCAGGCGGCCCCGGCGATTTCGTCGTGGCCAAGAAGCAGGTCAACGAGACCCGCGTCAAGCCCAAGGCGAGCCGGCTCCTTTTTCCCAGGCCACGCCCCTTAATCCAGCTTTTTAGCCAATCAAGAAGGTCGCGGACGGATCGTCCAAGTCGACCAAGTCCGTGCCTCCCCAACCGGTGCCAAAGGTGGAGGCCAGTCGCAAGGCAAGCGCCCCGCGAGCGACGACTACCCCGACCCCAGTGGCTAAGGTGAGACACAAATCTTGGGTCCCAGACGTCGACTAACTCGTTCTTCTTTCTTTTCTAGGTTGCCCAGGCGGCCCCCGCCGCTACCAAGACTCCACGCAGTGAGTTGGGCAGGGTGGCCGCGACCCTTGGTCGCGAGCGGAGTGTTGCGGCGGCCAAGGCCGAGCTCAAGGCCCAGAAGGCAGAAAAGTCCGTTGCGGCGGTCAAGAAGAAATCTGACTCGGTGAGTCGCGACTTTTCTTGTCATCAACTTTTTACTGACTTGACTGTTTCTAGACTCCTGCGAAGGCGTCGGCCCCCACGCCCCAAGCTCCGTTCACTCCCGCCGCCTACGACACCGAGGCGCTCCTTTCGGTGGCACGCCAAGGGTTCGCGTGGAAGTTGGAAAGGGCCGGCGTCGAGGTGCCAACAGACTTCGTGCGTTCCTTTATCTTTTTCTGCCATGCCTCGACGACTGATTCCCTTTTCATAGGAGGTCGCGCCAAGGCCCTGCGCGATGTGCGTGACGCGGCAGCGCGTCTGCTTCAAGAGCGTCGACGGGCGCCACGGCAATCGGTGCGCCCCGTGCGTGCTCTATAAACAGACTTGCACCAACGGCTACAAGCCCGCGGAGCAGCTGTATATGGGGCAACGCTTCGGGTATATCGCGCAGATGAGCGCGGATGGTACGACTCCGCTCTCTTTGTTCATTTCTATTTTTGATCGTTTCTGACGACGTCTTCAGATCTCAACAAGTCCGCCAACCGTCTCGCCGACACTTTGGACGCTTACGGCGGGCTTCTTCGCACGGCCAACGAGATCCGCGTCCTGGCCATTGGCCAGTTCCGTGATTTCGTTGGTCAGCTGAAGGAGCACTTCGACGACGGCTCGGACGAACGCATCAAGGCGATGTTCGTCCACACCGCGACCGAGATCGACGCCGCCAAGATGGCTGACATCCGCAAGGGTGTTCGGATGATCTTGGCCCACGGGGACTTGTTGGATGGCGAGGCGAACGAGCGGTTCGCAGCACCCCCTGCCTTCTTCGATCCCTTTTTCTATCACGAGATGGAAAAGATGGAGAAGGAGTTCCAGAGGGAGATCGAGAAGGCCCAGGAATTCGACAAGTCGGACCCCGCGACCATCCAGGATCAAGCCTTCCAGCCCCTCGAGGACCACGAGATCGACGTCGCGCACTTGGCGAGTAGTCGTACCCGTGCGCCCTCTTTGTCGCCCCAGCCTTCGCCATCGCCGCCTCCTGTTGCGTCGTCGTCCCAAGCCGTTTTACAGGTCTTGGATTTTTCCGACAACTACAGCGAGACCTCGGCCGAGTCCACCAAGGCCGATTCGGGTGAAGACGCGGAGGGTGAAGAAGACGGGTCTGCCGGCGACGAGAACGCCGACGACGGGAAAGTCGACGACGAGAACGTCGACGACGAGAACGTCGAGGACGAGGGCTCCGTCGCCGCGGGTGAGACTGCCATGGAGGTGGATGAGCAGTAGACCAGCTCGTTCCACCGTCCGTGAACGTCGCGGCCCGTTTTTATTTCTTACATTGCATCAACGTATCGTACTGTCGTCGTACAACCCAATCGATCTATCCTGCTGCCTGAGTCGTCGTCGCGTGAACTTTTAAGTCTAAATTTTCAAAATTCTTGGAAGAATTTTCTTGAAACATTTTGAAAAAGTCCCGGACCCCGTCCTCAGTAGCGTCATTGGATTTTCCACTTTCCAGCACATGGGTCCAAGGGGTGTGCACGTTGTCGCGCACCTCAATTTCCAATGTGTGGACTTCTGCGGACTCTGTGGCTGATCTTTCGTAAGATCTGCCCTCTCCCAGGAACACAGATCTAAGCCGTCCTCAGCTTATCTGATGCGCGACTAGAAAAGTTTTTCCAGAGTCGACGATATAAAGTCTGGGTGGGCTCGACAGATTATGTCCAGTCCCATTCTCAGTCCTTATTTCGTTCCCATTCTTTCTCTCTATCCAGGCCTCGCTATGTCCGCATTTCCTCTCCCCCAAGACTTCGCATCACTCGTCGCGTCGCGGAAGAAGGCTAAGCCTTCTCTCGCAGCGATGAACAAGCTGGGTCTAGGTGGTTCAGAGGGCATCCTCAGCGTTGGCAAGGATATCTTCTTTGTTCGAGTACGTTGTTTTGTGATGGCGTGTCGCGGCGATTATCTTATCTTGTCGACAGACCCGCTTCCAAGCTAGCTCGTTTGCTGCTCAAGATCCTCCCCGCAACGTTTTGGATTGTCTCGAGGAGGCCACCACGCTTGCTCTGTCTCAGACGGAACTGCTCAAAGAAGTTCCTGAGAAGCAGCGCGACGCCTCTCAGACTAAGGCCGTCAACAAGTATCGAGCCTATCTGATTTGGCATGAGTCCCTTGTCGCGGCGATCATCAGCCTGCGACAGGCTCAGGAGAGCATCCCACGTCCTGCCGCGACTCCGTCGTCGTCTGGAAAGGCCAAGGTATGATTCCCAGTCTCTGTCCAGATTTTCTTACGGATATTGTTGCACAGGCCGAAGTCCCTGTTCCCGAGACTTCAGGCTCAACTCCCGCCATCGACATTGATTCAGACGTCGAGATGGAGGCCCCCACTCCCGTTCAAGAGAAGGTGCGTCCGTCTTGAGTCTTGCCGAGCACAGGTTGATTTTTCTCAGACCCCGCGACCATCTACTCGCAAGACCGTCGCAGGACGGTCTGGTTCTCGATCGGTTGACGGATCTGGTCATGACGACTCCGTAGGGCTCGCGGACGTCTATGGGACTATCATTCGACTCATAGACGAGCACAATAGGTCGATGCGTCTTCTCAGCGCCAAAATGTCGAAGCTTCACGCGGAGCAGATGGAGGCTCTAGGGAGCTGTCTCCAGAGTTTCCAGACGTGGGTTTCACTCATTCGCGGCGACTACATTTCTGACCAATTACCCAGCCATCGTTCGTTGTCACCGGCTCGAAGAGGCAGCGACTCAGCAACAGTACCACTGATGCGGCCCCGGGTGAGTCTCGCAGTTATATTCCCATATCGCGACACTTCGCTAACCGATTGGCAGCGTCCGCGTCCGACCAAAGGTTTATTGCGGACCGAGTGCACCGACATCAACTGTACCGGTTGCGGCGGTCCATTCCACTCGAGCTCCTCATCGAGGAACGCGACTACGTCACGTCGCGGCTAGAGGAATGGAAGACCGCGCTCAAGGATGTCAAGGAAGCCATTGACCTCTCGATGTCGAAGAATGCGGCCTAATCTTTTCATATTTTGTTCTATATGCACTCTCCTTCCATATGTCTCTCTTTTCTCATGTCACTTATTTATGAAGTCGCGTCTCTTCTTCTCGCGCACCTCCTTTATGACCTTTTTCTTTTAGATACAACCCAGTATAGTACTTAGGTACCAGCTAGCACCCAAGCAATATATTGAATTCTGTCTAAAATCCGAGATAAGCGACGTCTTCGCCGTGCGAGAGCCTGCCGCGACAATCACTTGCGCGCCAGACTTTCACTCGACAGAAGCTGGATCCTCTACAGGGTCGTCGTTGTCGTCACTATCTGAGTTCTTGAGTTTCACACCTTCGAACTGGTAGTCGCGGACGTCAGATATTTCTTCTACCAACTCATCGAGTTTAGCAGGCGAAATATCTATCAGCTTCTTTATATCTTCGGAGAGTGTCAACTTCTGTCTTGCCAAATAGGGTATTACTCTGAACGCCGCGACTTTCGCATGAAACATCGCACCGTTCATTTCACAGACCAAGTAAGAACCTCCTTTGGTCTTTCGAACTATAATCATGGGCCCAAGATATCTAGCTTTCATCTTGTTGTCCAATGATTTTTCAATAGCTGTGTTCCTGACCAACACTAAGTCCCCTGGTACAAACTTATAATCTTTGATCACATGCTTGTACTCGAGTTCGTAGCGTTGAACCATCTTTAGTTTGGCGTCGCTGACGCGGCTGCGCATATCTTCAATATGGTCGGCGTGTTTCGCTAGAGCGCGTGCCCTGAGACCAATGAGATCCGCAGAGTCGGCGATCCGGTCAGGATATTCGACTAGCCACGTAGCTTCGACTATATCCAGAGGGATGGTAGGGTGGGCCCCACATACTGCGAAGTACGGTGAGCAACCCAGCCCGCGACGCACTGTAATTCTATCTGCCCACAAGACCTGTGGGAAGAACCAAAACCATTTGGAGGTGTTTCCCCCTGTAGCTTTGTACAGTGACTGCCGAACGTCCCAATGACCTCTTTCAACAGTGCCATTAGCTTGGGAATTGTAAGGAGCTATCCTTATTCCCTTGATACCATATTTCTTCTGTAACCAGTTCAACGCCGCGACAAATTGTCCTGCGTTGTCGGTTACAATCCACTTAGGACACCCCCATCGACACACTATGTCTTCGAGCAAGAAACGCGCGATTGCCTTGGCGTTGTCAGCCTGTAGCGGTCGCGCTTCCACGTAGCGGGTCAAAGAATCCCTTGCTGCGACGACATATCTGTATCCGTTGGAAGGCGTTCCCATAATCATGACATCTGTATGTATCTTCTGAAATACACTTGGAGTCATCGTCGGCGTCGGTGGAGTGCGGAGGAGAGTTTTCTGGCGGACTTGGCAGCTATGACAAGTCTTTATCCACCAGTCAACGTCTCTTTCCATTTCTGGCCACCAAAACCGAGTTTCCAACAGGCTCTTAGTGCTGAAAAGACCCTTATGACCCAGCGCGTCGTGACACGCCTTCATCATATAAGTCCTGTGGCGCTTGTCCACGACCAGTCTATGAATCCCATTGGTCGATCTCTTGTACATTTTTCCATCTTTGAGGAAAAACTGTCGCGAGAATTTGAGAAACGATCTGAACCGTTTGTCTGTCATTTCAGGCCTTACAGAAGTGTCTTTCAGCCACTTCCTAGCCATTACCAACTTATTGTCCTGCTCGATCCCTGTGCCAGTCCGGTGATCCTCAATATAGGGATCCTCAGGATTGTCGCGCAGTTCAAGATCAGGCAAAAGCGGTTCTCCGTTTGCCACATCGTTCAACATGAAGACTGGGACGACGAGCCCTTGAGCGTCATATGCGTCTTTGACACGCCGATTCTCAGCGCGACGAGAGTCGCAAGCTTCGACTAGCTCTTTGGATATGTCGTCGACCGACTCAGCACACCCGACCATAGAGTTAAGGTAGCCACCTCTGGTGTCAATGTCCCTTTTGAACTCTTCAAAGTCTAATGGTTGTTCTGTGTCGTAGTCCCAATTCTCGTTGTTCTCTGGTGGTGGCTCGTCGAAGATTTCCTCTTTGTCATTGGGATACTCTTCATCTCCAGGTGCAGGTCGTCGTCGCGACAAGCCATCTGGTGAGAAGGTGATTCCCCTGACATGTTTCAAGGTAAACTGAAACATGAGGATCTCCTCAGCCCAACGGTTGATATTCGCATTTGGTAGGTTACCAACGTTCCTTAGCATGCCTGCCAAGTACAGCGCGTCGGTTTCGACTACCAATTTCCTACAACCAAGAAGCCAGTGAGCCATGGCTTGAAGCACGCGCTTCACACCATAAAGTTCACGCTTCGGTTGAGAAAACCTAGCTTCTCTTTCTGTAAGTGGGATACTCCCAAATTTCGCGTAATAGACCTTCTTTGGATCATCTGGGTCGCGCTGGTAAATTTCGAAACCCGCGGCCATCCAGGATGTGTCTATTGCGACGACAATCTCAGAGTCCCACTCGTAGTTCAGAGGCTTAAGCGACGGACAGACTTGTATCGCGTCTTTAAGTCTTTGAAATGCGAGTTTCTGTTTGTCACCCCATTCAAAATGCGCGTTCTTGTTCACTAGTCTCTGAATTGGTCGCGCCATTTCAGAAAATCCTCTAATGAACATCCGCATGACCCCAATCGTGCCCATGAATTGTCGAACTTCCGAGACGTCTCTCAAATCTGGCCAACGCATGATTACACCAACTCTGTCCGCGTCCGGTTTTCTACCTTCAAACGAACAGATGTGGCCAACCACAGCGAACTCGTCGGCGCAAACCACCGACTTGGTACCAGACAGAGTCGCGCCACAGTAGCCGATTCTGTGTACGACGCGGTTCACATTCTGAAAGTGCTCCCATACGAAGCGACGGATCCCAGGATTTTCTGGAATTGTTTCACAGGTTCCATCGGGTAACAGATACCTGGTTCCAGGTCCTCGAACGGGTACGTCGTCGATGTATGGAATAGTAACATGAGGGATTTCGTCTTTCAAAATGAAAGTAACGTCCTCATGGAATATGGGTACTGAGTTGGTCCATCCTTGTGGGAGTTTGACCAACCTCAGTGCACCGAACGGTGACTGGAATGTAGTCAAGTCGCGACTAGCTGGATCGATGTCACGCTGGTCGTAGCCTGAGTACAAATCTAGCGCAGCACCACAGGCGCGACCGGTGAAGTGGTTTGCTAATTCCTCTGTCGCGGGTGGCAACCCTGAATGTGCGATAGTAATTGCATTGAGTGGTTCTAGCGAGTGCACCAGTCTGATACTCTTCCCATCCTTCTTAAGTACAGCAAAGAACTTGCTTCGATAAGAGGAATTGGAAGGTTCATAGACCTGGGCCGCGATTTTGTCTTTTATGACCTTGCACACTTGGTCGAACATGCCGCGAGGTATAGGAATATTCCCTTCGCGATATGCTGTATGGGGAACTGTCGCGATCTTGACAGGAGGAAATATGTCCTGTCTCAATGCGCCACGCTCTTCATCATTGAACGCGAAACTTTGATTGTGAAGCATATAGAAGTGCATGAGCAACTTCCGTTCTTCTGGTAATAAGAAGTCCCCTTTGTGTAAATTGTCCACAATATCCCTGCGTTCCGCCGTGAATCTACCAGTTGGGGTAAAATCAGGTGGTCGCGGGTTTAGAGTAGGTAGCGTATCCAAGGGATCTCCCACCATTTCTCGAATTATTCGGTCGCTCTCAGAACCCATCGTGTAGACTGGTCTGACCTTCTGGTCCACAGGTTTGTATTTCTTTCCTGCGAACACAGAGTATTTGTCGCGACTAGAAGAGTCGTCGTCTAGTACACTCCAAGTACCAACAGTCAGTTTTTCTGTTGCCGCGTCTGAGAGTCTTTCATTCATATATGAATGAAACAAAGTCGACGCAGCGACGTCTTTCTTCATTTCCTTGTCCTCTTTCGACGACAAGATGTATGCTTCTACTAGCTCAGTTTGGGTAAACTGGCCACTAGAACGCGGCTTTCTTAGATCCTCAAACACTACATTCCCATCTTTTCCCAACGACACAGTCACCGCGACTTCTTCTCCTTGACTCAACGCGGTCAATTCCTCGAAGCTCTTTGAAAATCCTGTTCAGGATTTGGTTCGTCTGGACTGGTCGTCGGTTTCGACAAACTGTAGGGCTCGGTAGATCCATCGTTGTTTTTGGTGTTACGTGGCAAGTCGTCTGCACGACGTGGCTGCGTAGCCATTGCACAACGTGTCTTTAAATTGGGATCACGCATGGTGATTATCTGGCTGCCGTCGGCCGCGTTCTTGATATTGCTTTCTGTCACGATATCAAACGGTCTGCTGAGCAGCACCTTGTAAGCTGGACTTTCGAAAATGTGCACTTGCAAGTAGACCAGGATGGTCCCAAACCTGAAGGGTACATTTCTCGCTAATCCCAGTGATTTAGAGATAGATCCATTTGCGCTTTCCACATAGATGACGACTTTCGGGTCCCAGCTCAATTGTGCGTCGACGGCTTCTGAGAAGGCCATCGAGACAATCTGGGATCCACTGTCTAGGATGCAGTCCGCATCGAGACGCGCGTTAATCCGTCCGTTTATCGTTCTGAGAGCAGCCGACGAATCACCAACATAGACATGCCTTGGGTTCTCATTAGAGGGTATCAACTCCAAGTACATCTCATATGGGTCCGTTGCGACAACTGCGCCAATGGGAATTTCTCCTTCAACTGTGTTATGATAGAACACAGGCTCGGGCAATTCCTTAGCACTGACTAGGTTGTAGCTCAGTTCTCCATCCCAAACGTCTTCAACGACGCGACGAGTTTCTTGAAGCATGGACTTCTGAACCGGTACTCGTTTCTTCGAAGAGTCCTTCAGGATGGAGTCGCGGACAGTCCCCGAAACTGCTAGGAGTTCACCCACAGTGACGTCGACTGACGCGTTTTTCATTTTGTCGTAGACTGCTTCTGCCACAGCCTTCTTTTGAATTGGTGCACGCAACTGGTATTTATCTGGAACGCGCGCTTTTGAAGAATGTACTGGTTCTTGTAGAACGGGCTTGACTTTCTCAAATGGCAGTTCCTTTCTCTTTTCGATGTTGTCGCGCACTGATTCCTCATCATCGTCGCAATCACTAACTTCTTCAATAATCACAGGTTTCCTCGGTTTCTCTCGTCGCTCAGCTCGTTTATCATGGTCCTCAGAGGGCTTGGCTGAGTTTGTAGGTTTAGCCCCCTTCCTTGAACCATTTAGAAACCCGAGTTGTTATCGTCGCGCTCAGGTTGGCTATTCGCACCACGACGGGTTTGAATGAACTGCTCCTGAGTCTGAGGATAACCACTGTTCATGTTGTTGAAGTAGCCGGCCATGGCGTCGGTCATGGCTTTCTGCATGAACTGGCCCATGGCACTTTCCATTGCATTGCTGGTCGAACCAGATGCAGCTCTTTGAGTCTTCGGCTCAGCGCGACTCTCTGGAGTTGGCCGCGATGACTTCCTCTCGTATTGGATGAGTTGACTACGAAGGGAGCGTATCTCATCTGCCACTTCTTCAGGGTAGTCGGACATATCATCATTGTCGCGGCTATCGAACTGATCCAAGTAGTAGGAGTCTTGGAAGTTGACGGACTTGCCCTTCTTCTTCCAATAAGCCTCTACTCGTTGTCCCTGAGTCCCTTCTCCATTTGGTAAGAAGCTGTCGTCAAAGAGCCTCCACATCCCTTTGGTGTCTACTTTGAGAAGGTTTTTCTCAATGTGAGACCTCTTGAGCGGGCACTCGTTCGACCAATGACCAGTTTGTCCACAGTAGCGACAGTCGTCGTTTCGTGCGGCAGCTCCTCCTTGTGCGCGACTTTCAAAATGGGGCACAGAAGAGTTGTTGCCTACTGGCCGCGACCGCTGTATGGGCGCTTCGCGAGCAGTCTGTACGAATGTCTTCAGCGCTTCCTGCAACTGAGTCTGTAGCTCTTTTTAATGTAGAAGAAATGAGTCCTTCAAGTTGGAAATCGAGTTTTCCAACTCCTCAACCTTAGCATGGTTGGGTGGACTGGTCTCATAGTCGAAGCGAACCTTGGGAGGCCGCGCGATTATGGGAATTTCGTCTTCGTTGCTCAACGTCGACGCCATTTCTTCCGCCATTGTCATTAGCTCTTTCAGCTGGATGGGGTCGTCCTGCCGGTTGACTCCAGTCGCGGGAACATTAGCGTTTGCTATCCCGGCGCGAGTTTGGTAGCGCTTATTGAATACTTGACTCGTAGCCAAAGCGTTCCTCAAGACGGTACTGAACTCAGAGTCCAAAGTACGCATGTAGCGTTCACACGCGACTTTGTTGGTAATCATGGCAGGAGGGACTGACAGTCGCTTGTAGTGACTATACATTTGAAGGCCGAAACGCTTCAAATCTCCCTCATCCGTGATTTTGATTCCACGGTTCTCGCGACAGAGTCTATCTAGATCTGCCATGGTCCCCGTTTTTCGCTTGGATACCTCAGGGTATCCTTTTAATATTTCGGCCTCGAACTCCGCGACAGTTTTCGTGTCGTCGGAATAGGTATCGAGACCTTCCCATACGTCCATCACTTTGCCGCAACGGCAAATAATGGATGTACATACTTTTTGCTTGTTTGACATCTGTAATGCCACCATCCTCCACAATCTGCACGCAGTGACGCAAATATGCCTCGATCAACAAAGGATCCTTTTCATCAAGTATAGGTCTACTTGTGTCCCAAGGTTGAGGGATTTTGAACCCAGTCTTTGGAGCCATAGTTGTCGCGACTGAAGTCACAGGGCAAGTAGGGATGTTGTTAGAATTCGTGTTTGTAGCGGTGACGCTACTAGACAATTCTGAGAGGGTTTGTGAGCTAGTCTGAGATCGACTGATTGTCGTCGAACTCGAAGTAGCTGCGTCTAAAGCTGGGAGCTTCAACGTCGAATTCACTCTTTGTTTTCCTTTTGCCTTGGAAGGCAAGGGTGGTAGATACAAAGGTGTTTTATGTCTTGCAGACCTTCGTGGTTTTTCGAAAGGTCCTGAAGTTGAAGCGTTTCCTTCAGTCTCAATCTCTGCTTGGTCCTCAAGAGGTCGCGCAGGAGCTTGGGATCGAAATAAACTGCTTCGCAGGATAAACCCTTGGTCTCTATCCGACGTCGCGGTAAAGAATCCGGTTTATTGATTTTTAAAGTTTATGAAACTTTAGAAGCCCCTTGCGGTGGGCTCCAGATGAAATGCTGAGGGCGTGCTCACAAGTGAATCTACTATGAAAGTAAACCCAAATATAAACACGTTCACACTCCTCGTAATCAGCTTCTCAGTGTGTGAAAGATGCGAGGGCTTCGGGGTGGACAGAACACCAGTATCACAACTCTCAATAGACGCAGATCCAATAGTCGCGGAAGACGAAGTCGACGACAAGGATATATATATGTAGCAAACAGTGGTGTCTCAACCAATATCTTCTATACAAACACAACCAACACTAATAAAATCCACAAACAACAATATAACAAGTCAGAACTTAATACGAAGTATTAAGATCCCTTGTAGCGACAGCGTCTAGATGGCGACACAAAGCCCTAAATATCAAGTCGACGCACTGCCAACCGATACAACCAATATACTGAGTCGACGCACTGCCAACTAGTAGAACCAGAATGTCAAGTCGACGCACTGCCAACTGACACAACCAAAAGTACTGAGTCGACGCACTGCCAACTAGTAAACCAAAATGCCGCGTCGACGCACTGCCAACTAACAGCCAATATCCAATGTCCAAAACCCGAGCACAACTTGTCGACGCACTGCCAAGCAAGAAGTGTGGAACCAAAGTTCTCAAGTCGACGCACTGCCAACTGACCAAAACAACCCGAGCACAACTAGTCGACGCACTGCCAAGCTAGAGGTGTGGAACAATCTCAACAAAGCCCGAAGGCGACGACACTAAATGCCGCGACTAAACCAGATGCGGCGAATCCGACTTTCTGATGTCTCAACTCAAACTCAAATCACAGTAGCTACAAGTGCTCAGGGAGCAACTCGTCGTGACCGGGCAGGGGCAGCAGAACTTCTTAGGGTGGAATCACGCGGCACGCAAATTGTACAAAACAATCTGAAATGAGAGTGATTCACAGTCCGGGGGAAAGCTTTCTAATACAAAGAAACGACGTGCTACTTATACTGTCTACGACGATGCTTAGTAGAGTCCTGTACAACTGCATAGTAGCTACGCTATCTAAGATCGGTTGCCTTTTAGGGTAATTGAAAAGTTGAACGATCGGACAGGTCCTGAGTGATCAGGACCCCGCCCCATAGTCCATATGATACTTTTGATGTGGGTCAACCCGCCGCGTCATACTTTTGGAATACGACGTGCTGGATTGGCCAACGGGTATGTCTTGGCATGTGAGACCAACGTGGGCGCCCCAAGAAGCCGTATGGCCCTAGGCACGCCAGTCGTCCCCCACATGGTTTGGCTCACGGATCTAGCCGTGTCGATTTCTAGTGTGTTTGGGTGTTGACGCGCATCGCCGTGGCACTTGGGAGTGTCACCGCGACGCGTCCTCAATGTCCCGTGATCGAATGGATCCTGACATGTGACAAGTCGTCGTCGTGGCATGATCTGAGGAAACGTCCAACTCAGAACCGGGAGTTGCCGCGACAAGATGGTTTAAGTCTCGTAACGCCAAGTCCTGTCCAGTAGTAGTTCTATTATTGAGAACGTCGCGCATTGCTCAGCCCTTCAGCCCAAGTTCCCATCTGCAGAGAATGACCCTTTTCGAGAAGTCGACGCAACGACAGATCCCTTTTTGGGGGAATGGTCGCGGTCCAAGCGGTCGTCACTAATGGCCCTGAGCCTGGTGTAGACTCATAAGACCAGTTCCACAGTAGTGGTCTGACTGCCTTGCTATCGTCGACACTATCCACAGTCGTCGACTGGGCAGTAGACCCTTAAGTCCTACTGAGCGCAACACTGTCAACCGCGACACGATACACCGAGTGGTTCAAGAGTAAACTCTGTAAAAGCGCAAAAATACGCCCTTACAGAGTTGGTGCAGAGCGCGTCTGGTAGCCAGCCTATCACCGTTTCTCGACAAAGTGCTCAGAGAGACAATGCGATTGTATTCCCCGTCATTCAGCGCCCAGCGCGCCGCAATAGCGGAAGATGTGCTGCCGCTGAGCAAGCCGTACATCGACTGCCAAGGCGTCCGACATGACAGTCTTCCGTTCGTCTCCATCCTTTTATTATCATAGACTTGGGGCACTAAAAGCATCGCAAAATCAACAACAGGATCCGCAAGGGTCAAGTTTTTACTATTCCGGTCCTGGCAATCAACACTAGCAAGGAGCTTTGGGGAGAGGATGCGCTCGAGTTCAGGTCCCTTTGGCTTTTTGTTTTGCACGTGACATCCTATGTTGACGCTTTCGCAGACCCAACCGCTGGGACAATCTCCCGGAAGCTGTGCATGCCATTCCCGGGGTCTGGGCGCACCAGCTGACTTTCCTCGCTGGCGCGCACAGCTGCATGGGTTTCCGCTTCACCATTATCGAGTGCGTTGTCATCTTGATCTCGCCCAAACTGTCTCGCTCCTCTGATTTACTGACACCGCTTTTCCAAGGCAAAAGGCAATCCTTTTCAGCCTGTTGCGCAACTTCATCTTCTTCCCTGCTTCGGACGACGTCAAGCCCACAATTAGTGCAACGTTCCAGCGTCCTGTCTCATACGTTTCGCGGAGTGGCCAGGCTGGTCTGGTTTTGGCCGGCGGTCTGCGTATGGGAATCAAGTCATACAAGGGTGGAGTCCATGCTTGAACATTCAGATAGCATAGTCTTGTTCAGGCAGGTTCAGTCAAAATACTGTAACGGATTCACAGTTCGCGTCTTATTGATAACTAGATTAGAAAATTGTCGAGCCTGGCCTTCAAAATAAGCTTCGTCATGCCATACACTGCCAAACCTGAACCGCGGTTCAAGTTTAGACGGTTCGGTTCAGAGGTTCAAACCGGTTCAAACCGCTGAGCCAACTTTTCATGAGAATATGGCATTTTTCAGTCCAGTAGGACTCAAATGCAAGGAAATCATGTGTAATAAGTCTACAGATGTAAACAGGCAGATCTTGACAGATTTTGGAATCTTTTTGAACAATTTGTCAGGGCATAGTTGTCCAAAAACCTTGACATTGAGATGATTAAATCAGCATCACTTGGCTTTACATTGGACAGAATCCTTGGTCTATCCCTGAATTTATTGAGACACACCTCAAACAAGTTCAGTTGTATAGAATTTGAACTTTTGAAGGATGAAAATAGGTTCTACAAGCCTGTTCAGCTACAAAAATGCCTCAAGTAATTTCGTTGGTTCAAACCAGTTCAAACCAAGTTTGCCTTTTTTGGTCTCCCCCAAACTCCAAACCGAACCACGGTTCAGGTTTGGGCATTTGGCCAAACCCGAAACCCGAACTGGAGTTCAGTTTGGTTCAGTTTGGGTTTGAACCAATTCCCGAACTGAACCCTGAGAGCACTATCACGATCTAATGACCCTTACTTATGACTTGTACCATAGACTCTGTCTTTAGGTACAGCTAATGATATAGCTCCTGTGTCTCTACACTTGCTGAGACTCTGTCTTTAGGTGATGGTTACTGGTTGTATCTCCTCTGCGCAATAATGTCTGTGACAGAATACTCCAAAAAAATCTTGCCTGTTGCCTTGGATTCTTCCAAGGCCTCTGCAGCCTCCCTGGCATGGACCAATGGATTGCATGTGCAACAAGAGTGTCCTGCTACAAGTCCCAGGGAGTCAGTAGTTGGTGTTGATATTGGCTGGGTCCGTTTCCTTGATAAGGCAGATTCTGTTGGTGCCTTTCTCTTGGCAGCTGGCCATGCAGCTTGCCCCTTACCTTTCCTGGCTTGCACTTTTGCATACCACTTTGCAGCCTTCTCAGCACAGTCTGATCACAATATCTTTGCAAATTTGGCATGCTTTTGTTCCCGGTCGTCAAACAGAGGTATTGGAGCAATGAGTTCCAGGGGAATTACAGCTGAAATTAGATGCACATTGTGGAATGCATGTTTGTACCAAATGACGGTCAAGGGGTTTGTGTTCCACAAAAAATTCAATGTTCTTGGATTCAACCCACTCCTGCTGTTGGACTTGCTGTCCTGTAGCTTCACACTACACAGTCAGGCAGTCATGCTGCACACTAATTTCAAACAGAATGTTCTGTGTATCCCAGTTTTTCAGTCCAAACTATACTTAAGATGCAGAACCATGCTTACAAAAGAGTGAACAATGAAATTGAGTCAATCACAAAACACGTCACACTCCTCTAATCAGCTTCTCAGATGTGTGAAAGTGTGAGAGCTTCAATGGTGACAGAACACTGAATCTAAAATCTCTCTTAAACTCAAGACTAGATCTGAGCAGTTGCAACATGGTAGTGTCACACAAAGACTCAAATAAAATCAACAAATCCCAAATCAAACAACCAACAAATCAACCAAGGCAAGAGAAAACTCGGTACAGGGTACTGAGTGCTCTTGTTGCAATGGCTTCCAAGGATATGACACCAAACCCAACTATAAACCAAGTGAACCTTAGTACCAAGTACTCAGGTCTTTTGTCTCAACAGTGTGACAATCAACAAGAAATAAAGTCAAAAAGAGCAGTGAATTTGAAGACTGGAGAATACAACTAAGTAGCTACAGTATTTATACCCAAATCCAGTCTGAGTCATATCTACAACTAATGAGTCATAAGACTATGTACTGCATGGAGCGCTGGTCATGGGTTGTGGTAGAACCTTCCAGAGCATATGTTGTGCAGCCTTGAATCGGTAAAGATAATTCCCTGGACCCCTAGCCCGGACCATCAGATGCTATGATCTGTGATAAGATAAGATAAGATTGTTGATGATAAGATGATAAAGTGGCCAAACTATGACAAACAGCGTCCAAATGGTGACACTAAACCCAAACAAATGTTGACACACTGCCAACAGGTGTGATCCCAATGACAAGCTTGCAATGGGTTTGACCACATCTACAGACCGGCGTTGATTGACATGACAGGTGGCAGTGTACCATCAACCATTAATGCTCAATATTTGGTTGTGCATAACAATCCACAATGCCAGTTTCAAAACCATTCATCAAACACGGTGCAACGGTGCAAGACTGCCACAGAAATTGTCCTCAAACTAGGACTGAATTCCTGGAACGGTCCAGGCAGGCCCAGAAGGTTGAGATCAGCCCAGGACTTGTCTCAGAATGCAGTTTCCCGGTTTCACATTTCCATTATATTATAGGTCTCATGTGTCCTTTTATTTCTTCTAGCTAACCCAAATTGCTCTCTATTCATATCTCTACAGTATAAATACTCCTGTACCACTACATAGAATAGCAGTTGATTTCCCCCCATTTCTCACTTGGGAGTTTATCTCACAAAGAATCCCAGAGCCTACCCTTTGAAGCGCCATCGTATTATCCTTGCTACGTTGTTGTTCTCCTTCCAGTCTCATTTTACTTTGTTCCACATCATTGTTATTCCTCAGCGCTCACTTACTGAGTCTGACAGCCCCCCAAAACCCCTTGAATTCATTGCATCTACTGTGGCCATTTGTCCCAGGCAATCACCATTTCACCAATGGCACTCTTGCCGTCTTCTCCCAGTCGGATCTGAGCCCAGGCACTGTCATAATTCGACTCTTTTTCATCTTATCATCGACGATCTCATCTTATCTCGACATGGATCATCTTATCACGGATCGCGGCATCTGACGGTCCAGGCTTGGGGGACAGGGGTCATCTTTATCGATTCAAGGCTGCGCGACATATGCTCCGGAAGATTCTACTACAACCCATGACCAGCGTTCCATGCGGTACATAGCCCTATGACTCATTAGTTGTAGATATGACTCAGACTGGATTTGGGTATAAATACTGTAGCTACCTGGTTGTATTCTCCAGTCTTCGAATTCAGTTCTCTTTTCGACAGTATTTCTTGTTAATTATCACATAATTCGAAGACTCCCCTCATACCCTCGTACCTCTTACCTCCTACCCTGCATCACCGCACCGCTACGCCCGCTATATCCTCTTCATCCTTATCACCCCACTTACCCTTTTACCAAATCATCTAGTCGTCCTCTGCGATCGCAGTGAAGGGTTCATATCAAGCAAACAGCACCAGGCCACGGGTAACGTTGAGCCCGACCCAAGCCTTACGGTAGCTACAAGGAGTGCTGCGGAGACCTTCGGGAAAACGCACCTCGGGATCATCGGGCACGTGAAGAGCTAGGCCCGGGATCTTTTTGCTAGCAAAAGAACCCTCCCTCGAGTGCTTGTACAGCACACGAATCCACCATTTCGTTCCGATTCCCATCGTTGTCTGGGAGTCTGTCTCCTCCTCCCATCCTACCATCGTCGCCCGATCTGGCGCATCAAAACCAACCCGGGTCCTCCAACCCCTACCTCGCCCTCCCGCCTCCTGAAGACGAGATCCCCGACCTTGGCGAGTTACCCTCCGAACAACCACCCTCGCCCCCACCTACCACACCTGCTCCTACCATGTCAGGACATCACCGCATCACCCTCGCCGCCAATCCTCCCTACTTCGATGGCGACAAGTCCAAGTACCTGGGCTTTGTGGACGCGTGCACCACTTACATCGGTGCCTATCGGTCGGAGTTCTAGCTGGACGAGACAAAAATCCTCTTTGTCCTGTCCTACCTCCGAAATGAGAGCGGCACAAGCTGCGCCGCCTCAAGATGGGCGATGAACTGGAAGCAGCACAATTTCGAGGGCTTCCAAGGACTAAAGGCGGGAGTCACCGCAACAAGCTTCTTGGAGGAGCTTCAGAGGGCCTTTGGGGATTCCAACGCAGAGCAAGTCGCTGCCGCCCGACTCATGGCCCTTCGCCAGGGCAGACGGTCCTTTGCGGACTACATCTCCGACTTCGAAATGCTGGCTGCAGACGCGGGGTACAACGTGGTCACTTCCACCGACAGCAAGGGCGAGTACAAGAAGGGGGAACAGGACAACATCCTCATCGAGTTCCTGGAGCGCGGACTCAGCAGCGAAATTGCAAGCCGCCTCTACAACACCGGCGTTCCCCTGCCTAAGGCATATGGTGCCTTCAAGAACTGGTGTGTCAACATCGAGGCCAATGCCTTGCGCGATCAGCTGCGTAAGGCCTCCTATGCGCACTCAACTCCACGGCCTCCTCCCCAATTCCGCCCTCAGGCAGCACCAGCGGCGCCCACGCCTGCTCCGACCCGACCGGCTGCCAACGAACCGGTCCCGATGGAAATCGATCGCACCCATGCCCGCGGCCGCAATATCATCTGCTACAACTGTCAGCAGCCTGGGCACATCGCGCGGAACTGTCCGGAGCCCAAGAAGAAGCGCACGTTCTTCAATCGGGCCACAATGCTGGAAGAGATCGAGAACGGGGATAAGGACAACGAGTTCCTCAAGGAGATTGCCGAGAAGCTGCGTGAGAAGGGTTTTTGAAACGCTCCACTCCTCTAGCCAAGGAGGTGGAGCGTCCGGACTATGGACGATTTTCTGTACTTGTTTCAATTAAAGACATGAACGATTCTGCACATACATATACAATCTCGGACTCACTACGTACCAATATTCACGATTTCCTCATTGCTGATATGGAAAAAGAACGCCAACGAAAAATAGCTTTAAATAGAGAGTATTTATAAGGTAAAAAGGATCAGAAAGCTGCAGATAAATTAATTTTGGATTCATACATATTTATGGCTTGTGGAGAAGGAACCACATCAACAAAGACCAAAAAGGGGAGCATTGCTCCGAAGGCTCAATCCTTGGAAAAGGAGGAAGCACCTAAGGAATCTGCCGAAATCGAGGTTCCAGAAGCACCCAAACACACCAGGGTGCCGGATGCCGTCCAGAGGAAATTGGCGGCCGGGAAACAGAAGGGCCCCCAACCCAGCAGGTTGGCACAGGAATTGCGCAGTTACCAGGCCGAAAGGAAGAGGCATTCGATGGACGTATATGTCCAGATCACGGGTCTAAACTCAGGAAAAACGCGCGGAGTCAAGGCGCTGCTCGATAGCGGCTGCAGTACCTGCTGTATCGACACCAACTACGCACGGGCGGAGAAGTTGGATATCCAAGAGCTTCCACAACCCATTGTGGCTCGTAATGCCGACAACACCGAGAACATTAGCGGTCGGATCACGCACTACGTCGATTTGAGGATGAGAATTGGTCCTCATGTGGAGACACGCACGTTCCTTCTGACGTGCTTAGGGAAAGCCCGGATCTTCATCGGTCTTGATTGGCTGATGGAACACAATCCCGAGGTGGATTGGCAGGAGCAGACCATGAAATTCAGCCGATGCCCAGAGCGGTGTCACATGAGGGGTCACGAGGAACATCAGGCGATGATTGATATGGATGCAATTGACCTGAACATGGGCACACCGGATCTGGAAGAGGGAGAATCGATCTTGTTGGTCGATTTTGGGAAGGAAGTAGACCTGCGGCTGAAGGAAACGCCGGCGCAGAAATTCGCAGAAGAAGCAGAAAAGGAGAAGGAGAGAATGACCGAGGGAAAGATTCCGGATCAATATTGGGAATTTGTCAAGGTATTCGCCAAGGAATCGTTCGACTCACTACCGGACCGAAGGGCATGGGATCATGCGATTGAGCTCAAACCTGGTTCCAAAGCAGTGGACTGCAAGGTGTAACCGTTATCACGCAATGAACAAGTCAAACTCGACGAATTCTTGCAAGAGAACCTGGCCAGTGGACGGATCAGGCCATCAAAATCACCCATGGCATCAGCATTCTTCTTTGTCAAGAAGAAGGATGGCGCGCTACGCCCTGTCCAAGATTATCAGAAGCTGAATGAGATGACAATCCGGAATCGATACCCGCTACCGCTGATCTCCGAACTGGTGTCAGGGGACGCCGCGCTCCTTGGGCATGTGACCATGCACGTGACCCACTGCACCCTCTCTGCCGACCCGTGCCTGCTCACCTGTCAATCACCCAGCCTCCTCCTCCTCCTCCGATCCTCATCTCCATCCATGCCGACATCCGCCCTCTCCCTTCTTCCCCCGGCCATCTCCCTCGAATCCCCGCAAGCGGTCTAGCCAAGCCCGATTCCTTGCACCAGGGAGTGCTACTGCCGTATGCACTCCTCCCCCTTCACTTCGGCCTTCTCCCTGCGGATGTGGTCTACTGCCGTACAGGCTTGTACCAGATGCCCTTGCGCTCATCCGCACCACCCTTCTTCCCAGTCAGGCATTGGTCCTCGCCTCCGATGTCTCCACTGGCCAGCCTGGCACTGGCCTGGCCACTGGGCTCCTCCAGTGTGGCCTTCCACTGTTGGTGTCTCAGGAGCTGGCCATCACTGGCCCCTCTGAGCCACTCACTATCTTATCTGGGTTTGTCATTATCTACTTGTCATCTGCCATTGTTCCATGGCAGTGATATCCCATCATCATCAGTCACTTGTCACAGCTGACTATAGAGTGTGACACCTGGGCACATGGATCCTTGAACCGTTCTCTAAGGATCCCCCTCTGTGCTCAGGTGAGTAGTATACCTCCCTTGTATTTGATAGTCTCTAAGGATCCCCCTCTGTGCTCAGACTCATGTGATAGTTGTTGTGTGCTGTGTGCTCTCTTCCTTCGGGCTGGCAGGAGTTGCCCTTACAACTGGTCCATAATCTATGCGGTGCAAAGTTCTTCACCAAGCTCGACATCCGGTGGGGATATAACAATGTACGGATCAAAGAGGGCGACGAGTGAAAGGCTGCATTCCGCACGAACCGAGGGCTGTACGAGCCCTTAGTTATGTTCTTTGGTCTCACGAATTCTCCGGCAACGTTCCAAAACATGATGAACGACATACTCCGAGAGTTGATCAACGAGGGTCACGTGGTAGTCTATCTGGACGATATACTGATCTTCACAGAGAACTTGGACGAACATTGGCGGATCACGAAACGAGTACTCGAATTGCTCCAGAAACATAAGCTATACCTGAAGCCCGAAAAGTGCGAGTTCGAACGCACGGAAATCGAATATTTGGGTGTAATTATTGGACACAATTCGATGCGGATGGACCCGGTCAAGATCAAGGGCATGATGGAATGGCCAGAACCAAAGAGCGTCAAACAAGTCCAAGCATTTCTAGGGTTCACAAACTTCTATCGACGCTTTGTCCGGGGATACGCGGAGGTCGCCAAGCCGTTGACTCGGCTGACAGGGAAGGCAGGATGGTCATGGGGTACGGATGAGCGTGCAGCATTTGATGGGTTGAAAAAGAGAATTGCGGAGGATGCGGTCTTAGCACTGCCAAATGACACCGGCCAATATCGTCTGGAAGCCAATGCTTCAGAAGGGGCAACAGGATCCGTTTTGAGCCAAAACCAAGACGGCATTTGGCGCCCAATCGCATTTATTTTGCATGCATTGACCGAAACCGAGCGAAATTACGAGATCTACGACAAGGAAATGCTTGCAATCATGTTATCGCTTGATGAATGGAGGCAGTTGCTCCTGGGAGCCACGGAAACGTTTGAGATCTTCACCGATCATCAGAATCTCGAGTACTTTCGGAAGCCGCAGAAGCTCAATTGACGGCAAGCACGATGGATCACGGAGTTGGCGGAGTTTGATTTCACCTTACGACACCGGCCCGGCGCACTCAACCGCAAGGCGGATCTCTTATCTCGACGAGCGGATCACGATCAGGGCAAGAATGACAACAAGGACGTCACCCTACTGAAGCCCGAGTTCTTCCGATCACAAGAAGTTACATTCGAGGGACAGGATCAGCAGCTAGTTGATGAGATCAAGACAACTCGGTCGATTGATGGAAGCATCAAGGCGGCCTTGGAGAAGTCACTTGCTGGATGGAAAAAGGAAGACGGGCTCATCACATACCACGGGAAGCTCTACGTACCGAGGGACGAGGAACTGCGAGACAAGATCATCGGGCTACACCACGACACACCCTTGGTCGGACACGCGGGGATCAATCGAACGCAGGAAATGGTGGAAAGGAACTACTGGTGGCCAAGGATGGGGAACCAAATCCGGAAATACATCCAGACGTGCGAGGCGTGCCAATGGACCAAGACCAGGAGAGCAAGGACAGGGACTCTGCATCCGCATGCAGTCCCAAATGCGCCGTGGGAAATCATCTCCATGGATCAAATCGGACCCCTACCGGTCAGTAACGGGTATGACGCAATTCATGTGTGGTGTGACACCTTCACCAAAATGATCCATGTCGAACCAATCAGTACTGACATCAGCAGTGAAGGAGTCGCACGATTAACCAGGGACCGAGTCTTCCGCTACCATGGGATCCCCCGCAAGATCATCACCGACAGGGATTCGCGCTACATCAAGGGCTTCATGAGGGAGACAAATCGGATGTTGGGCGTGGAAATGAATCCGGGGACCGCATATCACCCGATCACAGATGGACAAACGGAACGCATGAATCAGGAGATCGAACACTATCTCCGCATTTACGTCAACTACCATCAGACGGATTGGTCGGAGTGGCTGGGAATGGCGGAGTTTGCATACAATGACAAAATGAACACGTCTACCAAGATGTCGCCGTTCTATGCAAATCACGGATATCACCCATGGAAGGGAGTGGAGCAAAGGATGGAATCAAGGAACGAGTCGGCGGAGGAATTTGTAAAAAGAATCAAAGAAATACAAGACAAAGCAAAAGCAGCATTGGAAAAAGCAAAAGAAAAAATGAAAAAATACTACGATAAACAAAGAAAAGAAGTTCCGGAGTTGAAGGTTGGGATGAAGGTGTACATAGAAGGGGAAAATATCGAGACGGATAGACCATCAAAGAAGATGAGCGACAAGAGATTAGGACCATACGAGATACTGGAGAAGGTTGGAGCGGCCGCATGGAAGCTGGATTTGCCGGACACGGACCAAAGACACCCGGTGTTCAACGAGTCACTATTGACACCATATCACGAACCACCCCCCCATCGCCGAGAGAAGAGACCCGTAGCCAAGATGATCGGAGGAGCAGAGGAGTGGGAAGTCGAAGAAATCGTGAAAGAGCAAAAAGTCGGCCGAGGAAAACAGTACTTGGTCAAATGGAAGGGATGGCCGCACAGCGAGAACACCTGGGAACCATCACGTCACCTTACCCACGCAAAGGACGTCCTGAGAGACTGGCAGAGGAAACAATCAAATCCAGACACACGCATTCGCCTCCTGCCAACGCTCGAAGCTGGACACTGGGATTATCTCATCCATCGCTACAAACCCAAGGACGAGCGCCTTCCATATCCCCAGCGACAACTCTTTGATCCCTACGAGAATGTCTTCACGCCCATTGACCTAGTCGATGAGGACATCGACCCTGGAGAGGGGGTAATGTCATAATTCGACTCTTTTTCATCTTATCCTCGACGATCTCATCTTATCTCGACACGGATCATCTTATCACGGATCGCGGCATCTGACGGTCCAGGCTTGGGGGACAGGGGTCATCTTTATCGATTCAAGGCTGCGCGACATATGCTCCGGAAGATTCTACTACAACCCATGACCAGCGTTCCATGCGGTACATAGCCCTATGACTCATTAGTTGTAGATATGACTCAGACTTGTCATAGTTCGGCCACTTTTTCATCTTATCTTCGACGATCTTATCTTATCTCAGCACGGCTTATCTTATCACGGATCACGGCATCAGACGGCCCGGGCTAGGGGTTCGAGGGATTATCCTTATCGATTCAAGGCTGCGCGACATATGCTCCGGAAGGTTCTATTACAACCCATGACCAATGTTCCATGCGCACTCTAGGCAGACTGGTATGAGACCCTAACAGGGTGGTCAACTGGGTCATTTTTGGTACCCGAGTAGGGTCAAATACCACATGCTTTGGCAGCAACCACCCTCAATTTGTGAGGATTGAAACTGGGCCCCAATGATCAGTACTGCCTAGTAGAGGGCCTGCTGGGCTTGGATATTTATGTAGGCATAGCTAGCATCAAGGTGCTGGCCCCCTAGGGGCTCATGGCACACCCTGGGCCTACTGTTGCCCAGATATGGAAAATGGCCCAATCAGGCCAGTATTGTCCTGACGCTGGATACAGCAGCTTGGTACTGAGCAGAGGAGCATTTTGAATATGCATGCATACTGAGAACATGCTCTTGTACTGATTGGCTTAGCTAGGGCCTGCTGCAGGTCAAATGCCCAAATTCCCGGGATCATGCCAGTAGGGCCTGTGAGCAATCTATGGTAGCTGTGAATGGGTCAGAGAAGCACTGAACATTGATATACACTCCTCTCACCTGTGTTCTGAGTTATTGGTGCGTGCTGCGCCTGCTGCAGGTCAAATATGGGCATTTGCCTAATTGGGCCGATATACCCCAGGGGATGGATGTTAAAGCATTAGATCAGTTGTAGGTAAATCCTATAGTATTAGAAACTCTGTGGAACACTGGACTGGGTCATCAGTGCTCTCAGTGCCTTCCGCAGGCCTGATATTAAAATTGGCCTGATCAGGGTATCATGGCCCATATAATGGATATTAGGGCATAAAATCAGTTGGGGATACATCCTATGGTACCAGGAACTGCCCGGAGTCCTGTTCAAGGTCATTGATGCATGCTGCACCTCCTGCAGGTCAAATATGGAAATTTGCCTGATAGGGTCGGTATAGCCCATGGGATGTGTCTTGGAGTGAGAAATGACATGGAAGGCCTCTAAGAATATTCTAAAACTCCCTGGAAGACTTCTCCAGTCATCAGTGCACCCAGTACCTTCTGCAGACCAAATGTAGAAATTTGCCCAATTAGGGTCGTATAGCCAGTATGATAGGTATTAAAGCATTACATGAGTTGGAGATACATCATATAGTATGAAAAGCTCTGTAGAATTGTGGAATGGGGTATCAGTTCTTCTAGTGCCTGCCACAAGTCAAATATGACAATTTCAGGGGAAGAAACTCAGTAATGGGTGGAACTGAAAGTCACTCTTGTAATGCAGATATTCTTGCTTCAGGAACCCAAAGCAATATGCTATTCCATTACATTGAGCCATTAAGAGATTTTCCGAACCCCAATAATGTGAAGATCCCACTCTATCTATTTTATTCAGGTGCAGTGGATTTTATATTAGTAGTGTGATAGAAACTCTCAAGGTGAATTCCACCCTCTCTTCAACATTGAAATGAACTTCTACAGTGATTTACAATCAGATTATAGAATCTATATCATAAGAAGACCCCAAAGTCACCATTCTTGTGAACTTGCATTAGTGGTACATCTCAATCTTGTTGAGGCATACCACTCAAAAATGAGGTGGGCTTTTTATCTTCACTTCCCTTAGATTCTATAATTTGAGTGTAAATCATGTAAATCACTGTAGAAGTTCATTTCAATGTTGAAGAGAGGGTGGGATTCACCTTGAGAGTTTCTATCACACTACTAATATAAAATCCACTGCACCTGAATAAAATAGATAGAGTGGGATCTTCACATTATTGGGGTTCGGAAAATCTCTTAATGGCTCAATGTAATGGAATAGCATATTGCTTTGGGTTCCTGAAGCAAGAATATCTGCATTACAAGAGTGACTTTCAGTTCCACCCATTACTGAGTTTCTTCCCCTGAAATTGTCATATTTGACTTGTGGCAGGCACTAGAAGAACTGATACCCCATTCCACAATTCTACAGAGCTTTTCATACTATATGATGTATCTCCAACTCATGTAATGCTTTAATACCTATCATACTGGCTATACGACCCTAATTGGGCAAATTTCTACATTTGGTCTGCAGAAGGTACTGGGTGCACTGATGACTGGAGAAGTCTTCCAGGGAGTTTTAGAATATTCTTAGAGGCCTTCCATGTCATTTCTCACTCCAAGACACATCCCATGGGCTATACCGACCCTATCAGGCAAATTTCCATATTTGACCTGCAGGAGGTGCAGCATGCATCAATGACCTTGAACAGGACTCCGGGCAGTTCCTGGTACCATAGGATGTATCCCCAACTGATTTTATGCCCTAATATCCATTATATGGGCCATGATACCCTGATCAGGCCAATTTTAATATCAGGCCTGCGGAAGGCACTGAGAGCACTGATGACCCAGTCCAGTGTTCCACAGAGTTTCTAATACTATAGGATTTACCTACAACTGATCTAATGCTTTAACATCCATCCCCTGGGGTATATCGGCCCAATTAGGCAAATGCCCATATTTGACCTGCAGCAGGCGCAGCACGCACCAATAACTCAGAACACAGGTGAGAGGAGTGTATATCAATGTTCAGTGCTTCTCTGACCCATTCACAGCTACCATAGATTGCTCACAGGCCCTACTGGCATGATCCCGGGAATTTGGGCATTTGACCTGCAGCAGGCCCTAGCTAAGCCAATCAGTACAAGAGCATGTTCTCAGTATGCATGCATATTCAAAATGCTCCTCTGCTCAGTACCAAGCTGCTGTATCCAGCGTCAGGACAATACTGGCCTGATTGGGCCATTTTCCATATCTGGGCAACAGTAGGCCCAGGGTGTGCCATGAGCCCCTAGGGGGCCAGCACCTTGATGCTAGCTATGCCTACATAAATATCCAAGCCCAGCAGGCCCTCTACTAGGCAGTACTGATCATTGGGGCCCAGTTTCAATCCTCACAAATTGAGGGTGGTTGCTGCCAAAGCATGTGGTATTTGACCCTACTCGGGTACCAAAAATGACCCAGTTGACCACCCTGTTAGGGTCTCATACCAGTCTGCCTATAGTGTCCATGCGGTACATAGCCTTATGACTCATTAGTTGTAGATATGACTCAGACTGGACTTGGGTATAAATACTGTAGCTACTTGGTTGTATTCTCCAGTCTTCGAATTCACTTCTCTTTTCGACTTCATTTTTGGGTTGATTGTCACAAGACTGGATTTGGGTATAAATACTGTAGCTACCTGGTTGTATTCTCCAGTCTTCGAATTCAGTTCTCTTTTCGACATTATTTCTTGTTGATTATCACAGGCACACCATAGGCGCAACACCAAGTCAATGCACTGCCAACTATTGTACCAGCAAAAATCCAAGCACAACTGCCAATGCACTGCCAACAGAAGTGTGGATGAAACCAAACAGTCACTGCACTGGTAACTCAACTAATCTGTCATGACAATGATAGGCTGGCTACCAGGCATTCTCCGCACCAACTCTATAATGGCTATTTTTGTGTTTTTACAGAGTTTACTCTTGAACTATTTGGTGTATCATGTTGTGGGTGCCAGTGCTGTGCTCAATAGGACTTAGGGCCTCAATTGGGTGGACTGCCTCGCAACTGCTTGATGGCAGTTGCTTAACATAAATCACATTTACATCATATCAAGGGCTTGCAAGGCAGACTGAGGGTTGCCTGGCACAAATTGTCACAGGTAGTCACAAACTGTATACAAGTGTAAATAACATGCTCTTTCTTGTTAATCAGGACGATCACAACAATGGCATGCCAGAGTCACACTCCCCCGCAACACAGGACCTCCAGACCTGGCAAAGCACATTCTCAAGCCAAAAATCAATATTGAGCTGCTGTTGCTGCTGCTCTACAATGCTGCAGGACCATAGTGACAGCATTGACATGTGTCCTTGCTGTCTATTCAGCAGCACTCTGTGTCCTCACTCCTCCAGCTATTCCAATGCATACATCTATCCTCACTGGTCAAGGTTGGCTCAATGAACTCCTTTTAGGTCATGAGAATTGTTTTTGTGACCTAATGGGTCTTGCCAAGGATGTCTTTTGACGCCTGTCATATGACCTGCAGATGTCATATGGATTGACCTCAACAAAATATATCCAAGCTGACAAGAAACTGGCAACATTTCTACACTTTGCACGTACAGGATCCAGTAGTCAGATGCTTCAAGAACAATTTCAGCGCAGTGTGGAACCATACATAAGTAAGTTCCAATCTTTTGTGTCATGGATCTTCACATACTCATACAGTTTCAGCTCAGTATGTACAGTCACAAACATTCTGGTTGGACCATTCTACACCAAGTTCCTCCACCTTCCTCCTAACAAAACACCTCTGGAGATCAAGTCTGATCCGAAGCTGTATCCATACTTCCATCAGGCTTGGTGATAGGCTGGCTACCAGACGCACTCTGCACCAGCTCTATAAGAGCGTATTTTTGCGCTTTTACTGAGTTTACTCTCGAACCACTTGGTGTATCGTGTCGCGGTTGACAGGGTTGCGCTCAGTAGGACTTAAGGGTCCATAAACTTTAAAAATCAATAAACCGGATTCTTTACCGCGACGTCGGATAGAGACCAAGGGTTTATCCCGCGAAGCAGTTTATTTCGATCCCAAGCTCCTGCGCGACCTCTCGAGGACCAAGCGGAGATTGAGACTGAAGGAAACGCTTCAACTTCAGGACCTTTCGAAAAACCACGAAGGTCTGCAAGACATAAAACACCTTTGTATCTACCACCCTTGCCTTCCAAGGCAAAAGGAAAACAAAGAGTGAATTCGACGTTGAAGCTCCCAGCTTTAGACGCAGCTACTTCGAGTTCGACGACAATCAGTCGATCTCAGACTAGCTCACAAACCCTCTCAGAATTGTCTAGTAGCGTCACCACTACAAACACGAATTCTAACAACATCCCTACTCCCCCTGTGACTTCAGTCGTGACAACTATGGCTCCAAAGACTGGGTTCAAAATCCCTCAACCTTGGGACACAAGTAGACCTATACTTGATGAAAAGGATCCTTTGTTGATCGAGGCATATTTGCGTCACTGCGTGCAGATTGTGGAGGATGGTGGCATTACAGATGTCAAACAAGCAAAAAGTATGTACATCCATTATTTGCCGTTGCGGCAAAGTGATGGACGTATGGGAAGGTCTCGATACCTATTCCGACGACACGAAAACTGTCGCGGAGTTCGAGGCCGAAATATTAAAAGGATACCCTGAGGTATCCAAGCGAAAAACGGGGACCATGGCAGATCTAGATAGACTCTGTCGCGAGAACCGTGGAATCAAAATCACGGATGAGGGAGATTTGAAGCGTTTCGGCCTTCAAATGTATAGTCACTACAAGCGACTGTCAGTCCCTCCTGCCATGATTACCAACAAAGTCGCGTGTGAACGCTACATGCGTACTTTGGACTCTGAGTTCAGTACCGTCTTGAGGAACGCTTTGGCTACGAGTCAAGTATTCAACAAGCGCTACCAAACTCGTGCCAGGATAGCGAACGCTAATGTCCCCGTGACTGGAGTCAATCGGCAGGACAACCCCATCCAGTTGAAAGAATTAATGACGATGGCAGAAGAAATGGTGTCGACGTTGAGCAACGAAGACAAAATTCCCATAATCGCGCGACCTCCCAAGGTTCGCTTCGACTATGAGACCAGTCCACCCAACCATGCTAAGGTTGAGGAGTTGGAAAACTCGATTTCCAACTTGAAGGACTCATTTCTTCTACATTAAAAAGAGTTACAGACTCAGTTGCAGGAAGCGCTGAAGACGTTTGTACAGACTGCTCGCAAAGCGCCTATACAGTGGTCGCGGCCAGTAGGCAACAAATCTTCTGTGCCCCACTTTGAAAGTCGCGCACAAGGAGGAGCTGCCGCACGGAACGACGACTGTCGCTACTGTGCACAGACTGGTCACTGGTCAAACGAGTGCCCGCTCAAAAAGTCTCACATTCAGAAAAACCTTCTCAAAGTCGACACCAAAGGGATGTGGAGGCTCTTCGACGACAGCTTCTTACCAAATGGAGAAAGGACTCAGGGACAACGAGTAGAGGCTTATTGGAAGAAGAAGGGCAAGTCCGTCAACTTCCAAGACTCCTACTCCTTGGATCAGTTTGATAGTCGCGAAAACGACGATATGTCCGACTACCCTGAAGAAGTGGCAGATGAGATACGCTCCCTTCGTAGTCAACTCATCCAATACGAGAGGAAGTCGTCGCGACCAACCCCAGAGAGTTGTGCTGAGCCAAAGACTCAAAGACCTGCATCTGGTTCAACCAGTAATGCAATGGAAAGTGCCATGGGCCAGTTCATGCAGAAAGCCATGACCGACGCCATGGCCGGCTACTTCAACAACATGAACAGTGGTTATCCTCAGACTCAGGAGCAGTTTATTCAAACCCATCGTGGTGCGAATAGCCAACCTGAGCGCGACGATAACAACTCGGGTTTCTAAATGGTTCAAGGAAGGGGGCTAAACCTACAAACTCAGCCAAGCCCTCTGAGGACCATGATAAACGAGCTGAGCGACGAGAGAAACCGAGGAAACCTGTGATTATTGAAGAAGTTAGTGATTGCGACGATGATGAGGAATCAGTGCGCGACAACATCGAAAAGAGAAAGGAACTGCCATTTGAGAAAGTCAAGCCCGTTCTACAAGAACCAGTACATTCTTCAAAAGCGCGCGTTCCAGATAAATACCAGTTGCGTGCACCAATTCAAAAGAAGGCTGTGGCAGAAGCAGTCTACGACAAAATGAAAAACGCGTCAGTCGACGTCACTGTGGGTGAACTCCTAGCAGTTTCGGGGACTGTCCGCGACTCCATCCTGAAGGACTCTTCGAAGAAACGAGTACCGGTTCAGAAGTCCATGCTTCAAGAAACTCGTCGCGTCGTTGAAGACGTTTGGGATGGAGAACTGAGCTACAACCTAGTCAGTGCTAAGGAATTGCCCGCGCCTGTGTTCTATCATAACACAGTTGAAGGAGAAATTCCCATTGGCGCAGTTGTCGCGACGGACCCATATGAGATGTACTTGGAGTTGATACCCTCTAATGAGAACCCAAGGCATGTCTATGTTGGTGATTCGTCGGCTGCTCTCAGAACGATAAACGGACGGATTAACGCGCGTCTCGATGCGGACTGCATCCTAGACAGTGGATCCCAGATTGTCTCGATGGCCTTCTCAGAAGCCGTCGACGCACAATTGAGCTGGGACCCGAAAGTCGTCATCTATGTGGAAAGCGCAAATGGATCTATCTCTAAATCACTGGGATTAGCGAGAAATGTACCCTTCAGGTTTGGGACCATCCTGGTCTACTTGCAAGTGCACATTTTCGAAAGTCCAGCTTACAAGGTGCTGCTCAGCAGACCGTTTGATATCGTGACAGAAAGCAATATCAAGAACGCGGCCGACGGCAGCCAGATAATCACCATGCGTGATCCCAATTTAAAGACACGTTGTGCAATGGCTACGCAGCCACGTCGTGCAGACGACTTGCCGCTGATAGGCTGGCTACCAGACGCGCTCTGCACCAGCTCTGTAAGGGCGTATTTTTGCGCTTTTTACAGAGTTTACTCTGAACCACTCGGTGTATCGTGTCGCGGTTGACAGTGTTGCGCTCAGTAGGACTTATGGGTCTACTGCCCAGTCGACGACTGTGGGTAGTGTCGACGATAGCAAGGCAGTCAGACCACTACTGTGGAACTGGCCTTATGAGTCTATATCAGGCTCAGGGCCATTAGTGACGAACGCTTGGACCGCGACCATTCCCCAAAAGGGATCTGTCGTTGCGTCGACTTCTCAAAAGGGTCATTCTCTGCGGATGGGAACTTGGGCTGAAGGGCTGAGCAATGCGCGACGTTCTCAATAATAGAACTACTACTGGACAGGACTTGGCGTTACGAGACTTAAACCATCTTGTCGCGGCAACTCCCGGTTTTGAGTTGGACGTTTCCTCAGATCATGCCACGACGACGACTTGTCACATGTCAGGATCCATTCGATCACGGGACATTGTGGACGCGTCGCGGTGACACTCCCGAGTGTCACGGCGAGTCGCGCCCATACCCAAACGCACTAGACATCGATACGGCTAGATCCGTGAACCGAGCCATGTGGGAGACGACTGGCGTGCCTAGGGCCATACGGCTTCTTGGGGCGCCCACGTTGGTCTCACATGCCAAGACATACCCGTTGGCCAATCCAGCACGTCGTATTCCAAAAGTATGACGCGGTGGGTTGACCCACATCAAAAGTATCATATGGACTATGGGGCGGGGTCCTGATCACTCAGGACCTGTCCGATCGTTCAACTTTTCAATTACCCTAAAAGGCAACCGATCTTAGATAGCGTAGCTACTATGCAGTTGTACAGGACTTTACTAAGCAGCGTCGTAGACAGTATAAGTAGCACGTCGTCTCTTTGTATTGGGAAGTTTTCCCCCGGACTGTGAATCACTCTCATATCAGATTGTTTTGTACAATTTGCGTGCCGCGTGATTCCACCCTAAGAAGTTCTGCCACCCCTGCCCGGTCGCGACGAGTTGCTCCCTGAGCGCTTGTAGCTACTGTGATTTGAGTTTGAGTTGAGACATCAGAAAGTCGGATTCGCCGCATCTGGTTTAGTCGCGGCATTTAGTGTCGTCGCCTTTGGGCTTTGTTGAGATCGTTCCACACCTCTAGCTTGGCAGTGCGTCGACTAGTTGTGCTCGGGTTGTTTTGGTCAGTTGGCAGTGCGTCGACTTGAGAACTTTGGTTCCACACTTCTTGCTTGGCAGTGCGTCGACAAGTTGTGCTCGGGTTTTGGACATTGGATATTGGCTGTTAGTTGGCAGTGCGTCGACGCGGCATTTTGGTTTACTAGTTGGCAGTGCGTCGACTCAGTACTTTTGGTTGTGTCAGTTGGCAGTGCGTCGACTTGACATTTTGGTTTACTAGTTGGCAGTGCGTCGACTCAGTATATTGGTTGTATCGGTTGGCAGTGCGACGACTTGATATTTGGGCTTTGCGTCACCATCTGGACGCTGTCGCTACAAGGGATCTTAATACTTCGTATTAAGTTCTGACTTGTTATATTGTTGTTTGTGGATTGGATTAGTGTTGGTTGTGTTCGTATAGGAGATATTGGTTGAGATACCATTGTTTGCTATATATAAATTCTTGTCGTCGACTTCGTCTCCGCGACTATTGGATCTGCGTCTATTGAGAGTTGTGATACTGGTGCTCTGTCCACCCCGAAGCCCTCGCATCTTTCACACACTGAGAAGCTGATTACGAGGAGTGTGAACGTGTTTTATATTTGGGTTTACTTTCATAGTAGATTCACTTGTGAGCACGCCCTCAGCATTTCATCTGGAGCCCACCGCGAGGGGCTTCTAAAGTTTCATAAACTTTAAAAATCAATAAACCGGATTCTTTACCGCGACGTCGGATAGAGACCAAGGGTTTATCCCGCGAAGCAGTTTATTTCGATCCCAAGCTCCTGCGCGACCTCTCGAGGACCAAGCGGAGATTGAGACTGAAGGAAACGCTTCAACCTCAGGACCTTTCGAAAAACCACGAAGGTCTGCTAGACATAAAACACCTTTGTATCTACCACCCTTGCCTTCCAAGGCAAAAGGAAAACAAAGAGTGAATTCGACGTCGAAGCTTCCAGCTTTAGACACGGCTACTTCGAGTTCGACGACAATCAGTCGATCTCAGACTAGCTCACAAACCCTCTCAGAATTGTCAAGTAGCGTCACCGCTACAAACACGAATTCTAACAACATCCCTACTTCCCCTGTGACTTCAGTCGCGACAACTATGGCTCCAAAGACTGGGTTCAAAATCCCTCAACCTTGGGACACAAGTAGACCTATACTTGATGAAAAGGATCCCCTGTCGATTGAGGCATATTTGCGTCACTGCGCGCAGATCGTGGAGGATGGTGGCATCACAGATGTCAAACAGGCAAAAAGCATGTACATCCGTTATTTGCCGTCGCGGCAAGTGATGGACGTATGGGAAGGTCTCGATACCTATTCCGACGACACGAAAACTGTCGCGGAATTCGAGGCCGAAATATTAAAAGGATACCCTGAGGTGTCCAAGCGAAAAACGGGGACCATGGCAGATCTAGACAGGCTCTGTCGCGAGAACCGTGGAATCAAAATCACGGATGAGGGAGATTTGAAGCGTTTCGGCCTTCAAATGTACAGTCACTACAAGCGACTGTCAGTCCCTCCTGCCATTATCACCAACAAAGTCGCGTGTGAACGCTACATGCGTACTTTGGACTCCGAGTTCAGTACCGTCTTGCGAAATGCTTTGGCTACGAGTCAAGTATTCAATAAGCGCTACCAAACTCGCGCCGGGATAGCAAACGCTAATGTTCCCGCGACTGGAGTCAACCGGCAGGACGACCCCATCCAGCTGAAAGAGCTAATGACAATGGCGGAAGAAATGGCGTCGACGTTGAGCAACGAAGACGAAATTCCCATAATCGCGCGACCTCCTAAGGTTCGTTTCGACTATGAGACTAGTCCACCCAACCATGCTAAGGTTGAGGAGTTGGAAAACTCGATTTCCAACTTGAAGGACTCATTTCTTCTACATTAAAAAGAGCTACAGACTCAGTTGCAGGAAGCGCTGAAGACATTCGTACAGACTGCTCGCGAAGCGCCCATACAGCGGTCGCGGCCAGTAGGCAACAACTCTTCTGTGCCCCATTTTGAAAGTCGCGCACAAGGAGGAGCTGCCGCACGAAACGACGACTGTCGCTACTGTGGACAAACTGGTCATTGGTCGAACGAGTGCCCGCTCAAGAGGTCTCACATTGAGAAAAACCTTCTCAAAGTAGACACCAAAGGGATGTGGAGGCTCTTTGACGACAGCTTCTTACCAAATGGAGAAGGGACTCAGGGACAACAAGTAGAGGCTTATTGGAAGAAGAAGGGCAAGTCCGTCAACTTCCAAGACTCCTACTACTTGGATCAGTTCGATAGCCGCGACAATGATGATATGTCCGACTACCCTGAAGAAGTGGCAGATGAGATACGCTCCCTTCGTAGTCAACTCATCCAATACGAGAGGAAGTCATTGCGGCCAACTCCAGAGAGTCGCGCTGAGCCGAAGACTCAAAGAGCTGCATCTGGTTCGACCAGTAATGCAATGGAAAGTGCCATGGGCCAGTTCATGCAGAAAGCCATGACCGACGCCATGGCCGGCTACTTCAACAACATGAACAGTGGTTATCCTCAGACTCAGGAGCAGTTCATTCAAACCCGTCGTGGTGCGAATAGCCAACCTGAGCGCGACGATAACAACTCGGGTTTCTAAATGGTTCAAGGAAGGGGGCTAAACCCACAAACTCAGCCAAGCCCTCTGAGGACCATGATAAACGAGCTGAGCGACGAGAGAAACCGAGAAAACCTGTGATTATTGAAGAAGTTAGTGATAGCGACGATGATGAGGAATCAGTGCGCGACAACGTCGAAAAGAGAAAGGAACTACCGTTTGAGAAAGTCAAGCCCGTTCTACAAGAACCAGTACATTCTTCAAAAGCGCGCGTTCCAGATAAATACCAGTTGCGTGCACCGATTCAAACGAAGGCTGTAGCAGAAGCAGTCTACGACAAAATGAAAAACGCGTCAGTCGACGTCACTGTGGGTGAACTCCTAGCAGTTTCGGGGACTGTCCGCGACTCCATCCTGAAGGACTCTTCGAAGAAACGAGTACCGGTTCAGAAGTCCATGCTTCAAGAAACTCGTCGCGTCGTTGAAGACGTTTGGGATGGAGAACTGAGCTACAACCTAGTCAGTGCTAAGGAATTGCCCGCGCCTGTGTTCTATCATAACACAGTTGAAGGAGAAATTCCCATTGGCGCAGTTGTCGCGACGGACCCATATGAGATGTACTTGGAGTCGATACCCTCTAATGAGAACCCAAGACATGTCTATGTTGGTGATTCGTCAGCTGCTCTCAGAACAATAAACGGACGGATTAACGCGCGTCTCGACGCGGACTGCATCCTAGACAGTGGATCTCAGATTGTATCGATGGCTTTCTCAGAAGCCGTCGACGCACAATTGAGCTGGGACCCAAAGGTCGTCATATATATGGAAAGCGCAAATGGATCTATCTCTAAGTCACTGGGATTAGCGAGAAATGTACCCTTCAGGTTTGGGACCATCTTGGTCTACCTGCAGGTGCACATTTTGGAAAGTCCAGCTTATAAGGTGCTGCTCGGCAGACCGTTTGATATCGCGACAGAAAGCAATATCAAGAACGCGGCCGACGGCAGCCAAATAATCACTATGCGCGATCCCAATTTAAAGACACGTTGTGCAATGGCTACGCAGCCACGTCGTGCAGACGACTTGCCGCGTAACACTAAAAACAACGACGGATCTACCGAGCCCTACAGTTCGTCGAAACCGACGACCAGTCCAGACGAACCGAATCCGGAACGGGATTTTCAAAGAGCTTCGAGGAATTGACCGCGTTGAGTCAAGGAGAAGAAGTCGCGGTGACTGTGTCGTTGGGAAAAGATGGGAATGTAGTGTTTGAGGATCTAAGAAAGCCGCGTTCTAGTGGCCAGTTTACCCAAACTGAGCTAGTAGAAGCATACATCTTGTCGTCGAAAGAGGACAAGGAAATGAAGAAAGACGTCGCTGCGTCGACTTTGTTTCATTCATATATGAATGAAAGACTCTCAGACGCGGCAACAGAAAAACTGACTGTTGGTACTTGGAGTGTACTAGACGACGACTCTTCTAGTCGCGACAAATACTCTGTGTTCGCAGGAAAGAAATACAAACCTGTGGACCAGAAAGTCAGACCAGTGTACACTATGGGTTCTGAGGACGATCGAATAATTCGAGAAATGGTGGGAGATCCTTTGGATACGCTGCCTACTCTAAACCCGCGACCACCTGATTTTACCCCAACTGGTAGATTCACGGCGGAACGCAGGGAGATTGTGGATAAGCTACACAAGGGAGACTTCTTATTACCAGAAGAACGGAAGTTGCTCATGCACTTCTACATGCTTCATAATCAGAGTTTCGCGTTCAATGATGAAGAGCGTGGCGCATTGAGACAGGACATATTTCCTCCTGTCAAGATCGCGACAGTTCCCCATACAGCATATCGCGAAGGGAATATTCCTATACCTCGCGGCATGTTCGATCAAGTGTGCAAGGTCATCAAAGACAAAATCGCGGCCCAGGTCTACGAACCTTCCAATTCCTCTTATCGGAGCAAGTTCTTCGCTGTACTTAAGAAGGATGGGAAGAGTATCAGACTAGTGCACTCGCTAGAACCGCTCAATGCAATAACTATCGCACATTCAGGGTTGCCACCCGCGACAGAGGAGTTAGCAAACCACTTCGCCGGTCGCGCCTGTGGTGCTGCGCTAGATTTGTACTCAGGCTACGACCAGCGTGACATCGATCCAGCTAGTCGCGACTTGACTACATTCCAGTCACCGTTTGGTGCACTGAGGTTGGTCAAACTCCCACAAGGATGGACCAACTCAGTACCAATATTCCATGAGGACGTTACTTTCATTTTGGAAGACGAAATCCCTCATGTTACTATTCCATATATCGACGACGTACCCGTTCGAGGACCAGGAACCAGGTATCTGTTACCCGATGGAACCTGTGAAACGATTCCAGAAAATCCCGGGATGCGTCGCTTCGTATGGGAACACTTTCAGAATGTGAACCGCGTCGTGCACAGAATCGGCTACTGTGGCGCGACTCTGTCTGGTACCAAGTCGGTGGTTTGCGCCGACGAGTTCGCTGTGGTTGGCCATATCTGTTCGTTTGAAGGTAGAAAACCTGACGCGGACAGAGTTGGTGTAATCATGCGTTGGCCAGACTTGAGAGACGTCTCGGAAGTTCGACAATTCATGGGCACGATTGGGGTCATGCGGATGTTCATTAGAGGATTTTCTGAAATGGCGCGACCAATTCAGAGACTGGTGAACAAGAACGCGCATTTTGAATGGGGTGACAAACAGAAACTCGCATTTCAAAGACTTAAAGACGCGATACAAGTCTGTCCGTCGCTTAAGCCTCTGAACTACGAGTGGGACTCTGAGATTGTCGTCGCAATAGACACATCCTGGATGGCCGCGGGTTTTGAAATCTACCAGCGCGACCCAGACGATCCAAAGAAAGTCTATTATGCGAAATTTGGGAGTATCCCTCTTACAGAAAGAGAAGCTAGGTTTTCTCAACCGAAGCGTGAACTTTATGGTGTGAAGCACGTGCTTCAAGCCATGGCTCACTGGCTTCTTGGCTGTAGGAAATTGGTAGTCGAAACCGACGCGCTGTACTTGGCAGGCATGCTAAGGAACGTTGGTAACCTACCAAATGCAAATATCAACCGTTGGGCTGAAGAGATCCTCATGTTTCAGTTTACCTTGAAACATGTCAGAGGAATCACCTTCTCACCAGATGGCTTGTCGCGACGACGACCTGCACCTGGAGATGAAGAGTATCCCAATGACGAAGAGGAAATCTTCGACGAACCACCACCAGAGAACAACGAGAATTGGGACTACGACACAGAACAACCATTAGACTTTGAAGAGTTCAAAAGGGACATTGACACCAGAGGTGGCTACCTTAACTCTATGGTCGGGTGTGCTGAGTCGGTCGACGACATATCCAAAGAGCTAGTCGAAGCTTGCGACTCTCGTCGCGCTGAGAATCGGCGTGTCAAAGACGCATATGACGCTCAAGGGCTCGTCGTCCCAGTCTTCATGTTGAACGATGTGGCAAACGGAGAACCGCTTTTGCCTGATCTTGAACTGCGCGACAATCCTGAGGATCCCTATATTGAGGATCACCGGACTGGCACAGGGATCGAGCAGGACAATAAGTTGGTAATGGCTAGGAAGTGGCTGAAAGACACTTCTGTAAGGCCTGAAATGACAGACAAACGGTTCAGATCGTTTCTCAAATTCTCGCGACAGTTTTTCCTCAAAGATGGAAAAATGTACAAGAGATCGACCAATGGGATTCATAGACTGGTCGTGGACAAGCGCCACAGGACTTATATGATGAAGGCGTGTCACGACGCGCTGGGTCATAAGGGTCTTTTCAGCACTAAGAGCCTGTTGGAAACTCGGTTTTGGTGGCCAGAAATGGAAAGAGACGTCGACTGGTGGATAAAGACTTGTCATATCTGCCAAGTCCGCCAGAAAACTCTCCTCCGCACTCCACCGACGCCGACGATGACTCCAAGTGTATTTCAGAAGATACATACAGATGTCATGATTATGGGAACGCCTTCCAACGGATACAGATATGTCGTCGCAGCAAGGGATTCTTTGACCCGCTACGTGGAAGCGCGACCGCTACAGGCTGACAACGCCAAGGCAATAGCGCGTTTCTTGCTCGAAGACATAGTGTGTCGCTGGGGGTGCCCTAAGTGGATTGTAACCGACAACGCAGGACAATTTGTCGCGGCGTTGAATTGGTTACAAAAGAAATATGGTATCAAGGGAATAAGGATATCTCCTTACAATTCCCAAGCGAATGGCACTGTTGAAAGAGGTCACTGGGACATTCGACAGTCACTGTACAAAGCTACTGGGGGAAACGCCTCCAAATGGTTTTGGTTCTTCCCACAGGTCTTGTGGGCAGATAGAATTACAGTGCGTCGCGGGCTGGGTTGTTCACCATACTTCGCAGTATGTGGGGCCCACCCTACCATCCCTCTGGATATAGTCGAAGCTACGTGGCTAGTCGAATATCCTGACCGGATCGTCGACTCTGCGGATCTCATTGGTCTCAGGGCACGCGCTCTAGCGAAACACGCCAACCATATTGAAGATATGCGCAGCCGCGTCAGCGACGCCAAACTAAAAATGGTTCAACGCTACGAACTCGAGTACAAGCATGTGATCAAAGATTACAAGTTTGTACCAGGGGACTTAGTGTTGGTCAGGAACACAGCTATTGAAAAGTCATTGGACAACAAGATGAAAGCTAGATATCTTGGACCCATGATTGTAGTTCGAAAGACCAAAGGAGGTTCTTACTTGGTCTGTGAAATGAACGGTGCGATGTTCCATGCGAAAGTCGCGGCGTTCCGAGTAATACCCTATTTGGCAAGACAGAAGTTGACACTCTCCGAAGATATAAAGAAGCTGATAGATATTTCGCCTGCTAAACTCGATGAGTTGGTGGAGGAAATATCTGACGTCCGCGACTACCAGTTCGAGGGTGTGAAACTCAAGAACTCGGATAGTGACGACGACGACGACCCTGTAGAGGATCCAGCTTCTGTCGAGTGAAAGTCTGGCGCGCAAGTGATTGTCGCGGCAGGCTCTCGCACGACAAGACGTCGCTTATCTCTGATTTTAGACAGAATTCAGTATATTGCTTGGGTGCTAGCTGGTACCTAAGGACTATACTGGGTTGTATCTAAAAGAAAAAGGTCATAAAGGGGGTGCGCGAGAAGAAGAGACGCGACTTCATAAATAAATGACAAGAGAGAAAGAGACATATGGAAGGAGAGTGCATATTATGAAAAATTAGGCCGCATTCTTCGACATCGAGAGGTCAATGGCTTCCTTGACGTCTTTGAGAGCGGTCTTCCATTCCTCTAGCCGCGACGTGACGTAGTCGCGTTCCTCGATGAGGAGCTCGAGTGGAATGGACCGCCGCAACCGGTACAGTTGATGTCGATGCACTCGGTCCGCAATAAACCTTCGGTCGGACGCGGACGCTGCCAATCGGTTAGCGAAGTGTCGCGACACGAGAATATAACTGCGAGACTCACCCGGGGCCGCATCAGTGGTACTGTTGCTGAGTCGCTGCCTCTTCGAGCCGGTGACAACGAACGATGGCTGGGTAATTGGTCGGAAATGTAGTCGCTGCGACTGAGTGAAACTCACGTCTGGAAACTCTGGAGACAGCTCCCTAGAGCCTCCATCTGCTCCGCGTGAAGCTTCGACATTTTGGCGCTGAGAAGACGCATCGACCTATCGTGCTCGTCTATGAGTCGAATGATAGTCCCATAGACGTCCGCGAGCCCTACGGAGTCGTCATGACCAGATCCGTCGACCGATCGAGAACCGGACCGTCCTGCGACGGTCTTGCGAGTAGATGGTCGCGGGGTCTGAGAAAAATCAACCTGTGCTCGGCAAAGACTCGAGACGGGCGCACCTTCTCTTGAACAGGAGTGGGGGCCTCCATCTCGACGTCTGAATCAATGTCGATGGCAGGGGTTGAGCCTGAAGCCTCAGGAACAGGGTCTTCGGCCTGTGCAACAATATCCGTAAGAAAATCTGGACAAAGACAAGGAATCATACCTTGGCCTTCCCAGACGGCGACGGAGTTGCAGCAGGACGTGGGATGCTCTCCTGAGCTTGTCGCATGCTGATGATCGCCGCGACAAGGGACTCATGCCAGACCAGATAGGCTCGATACTTGTTGACGGCCTTGGTCTGGGAAGGGTCGCGCTGCTTCTCAGGAACTTCTTTGAGCAGTTCCGTCTGAGACAGAGCGAGCGTGGTGGCCTCCTCGAGACAATCCAAAACGTCGCGGGGAGGATCTTGAGCAGCAAACGAGCTGGCTTGAAAGCGAGTCTGTCGACGAGATAAGATAATCGCCGCGACACGCCATCACGAATCAACTTACTCGGACAAAGAAAATATCCTTGCCAACGCTGAGGATGCCCTCTGAACCACCTAGACCCAGCTTGTTCATCGCCGCGAGAGAAGGCTTGGCCTTCTTCCACGACGCGACGAGCGATGCGAAGTCTTGGGGGAGAGGAAACGCGGACATAGCAAGGCCTGGATAGAGAGAAAGAATAGGAACGAAATAAGGACTGAGAATGGGACTGGACATAATCTGTCAAGCCCACCCAGACTTTATATCGTCGACTCTGGAAAAACCTTTCTAGTCGCGCATCAGATAAGCCGAGGACGGCTTAGATCTGTGTTCCTGGGAGAGGGCAGATCTTACGAAAGATCAGCCACAGAGTCCGCAGAAGTCCACACGAGGGCAGATCTTACGAAAGATCAGCCACAGAGTCCGCAGAAGTCCACACATTGGAAATTGAGGTGCGCGACAACGTGCACACCCCTTGGACGGGCATCCGGAATTAACCGCGGGACGTCCGCTGGGCCAACCCAGCGGAGGCCCAGCGGACCCCACTTTTTGACAGACCGCCGCTCTCAACGACGACAACGAGTCCGGCTACTGGATGTATGTCAGTAGGTAGTTACATGTAAGTTGTGCCCGTGCGTCGTAGGGGACAGGTAGCGGATGTCGTCGTTCCCGACATCAACGATGTGTCAGGTTCGAATCCGGCGGAGGCCCACTTGAAGCGGCGCCGCACCCAGCGGAGGTCTGGCGGAGGTCTGCGGAGGCCCAGCGGATGTCTGGCGGATATCTGGCGGTGGCCCAGCGGTGGTGTGCGGTGGTCTGGCGGTGGTGTGCGGAGGCCCAGCAGTGGCCCAGCGGATGTCTTGCGGATATCGCGCCGCGGTCGACCAGCCCCACTTGTGACTGCCATCACCACGCGGCGCCGGAGCGCTTGTAGTCATAGTGATAGTATCGTTTCACCAAAACAATACTTACTCTCGTCGGGTCTCGTGCGTGTTGATGCTGGGCACAGCCACATCCATCACTCGCCGTCATCGTCGACGACGATGAGGACAAGGCGTAAAATTTAAGCACACTATTTTATTCTATGAGGCGGTAGGTCTTATACATACATGTCACTTGTAACTGACCGTTCTGAAATCCAATGATTGTGTCATGAGATATTTTCATTCTAAGTCAACTGTGTAAGTAGGTCATTGGATTGTTGTCGACTTGAACGACCGTTAGGATGTGTAATACTGACATGAATACCCATATGGTCGAATCTGCGAGAAAGGTAGTAGCATACTTAATATAATGCAACAGTGGACGCTGTGGAGGACGGCGGAGGTCCCATAGACCCGGCGGCACTGTGGGACATGTCCTGCGGAGGTCCAAACCAACATGCGGACGTAGGCGGAGGTCCCAGCTGGACATGCGGTGGGCCCAGTTCGATCCGCGGTGGGCCCAGTTTCATATGCGGAGGCGGTGACCTGGCCCAGCGGACCCCAGCGGAGGCCCAGCGGAGGCCCAGCGGGTCCCGCGGTTAATTCATGTAGCCCCCCCTTGGACCCATGTGCTGGAAAGTGGAAAATCCAATGATGCTACTGAGGACGAGGTCCGGGACCTTTTCAAAATGTTTCAAGAAAATTCTTCCAAGAATTTTGAAAATTTCGACTCAAAGGTTCACGCGACGACGACTCAGGCAGCAACGATTGATTCGGATTGACCTACGACGACGATACGTATGTGTGTGCAATGTAATAAATAAAAACGAGCCGCGACGTTCACGGACGGTGGAACGAGCTGAACTACTGCTCATCCACCTCCATGGCAGTCTCACCCGCGGCGACGGAGCCCTCGTCCTCGACGTTCTCGTCGTCGACGTTCTCGTCGTCGACTTTCCCGTCGTCGGCGTTCTCGTTGCCGGCAGACCCGTCCTCTTCACCCTCCGCGTCTTCATCCGAAGCGGCCTTGGTGGACTCGGCCGAGGTCTCGCTGTAGTTGTCGGAAAAATCCAAGACCTGTAGAACGGCCTGGGACGACGACGCAACAGGAGGCGGCGATGGCGAAGGCTGGGGCGAGGAAGAGGGCGCACGGGTGCGACTACTCGCCAAGTGGGCGACGTCGATCTCGTGGTCCTCGCCAGGTTGGAACGCTTGATCCTGGACGGTCGCGGGGTCCGACTTGTCGAATTCCTGGGCCTTCTCGATCTCCCTCTGGAACTGCTTCTCCATCTTTTCCATCTCGCGATAGAAAAAGGGATCGAAGAAGGCAGGGGGTGCCGCGAACCGCTCGTTCGCCTCGCCATCCAACAAGTCCCCGTGGGCCAAGATCATCCGAACACCCTTGCGGATGTCGGCCATCTCGGCGGCGTCGATCTCGGTCGCGGTGTGGACGAACATCGCCTTGATGCGTTCGTCCGAGCCGTCGTCGAAATGCTCCTTCAGCTGACCAACGAAATCGCGGAACTGGCCAATGGCCAGGACGCGGATCTCGTTGGCCGTGCGAAGAAGCCCGCCGTACGCGTCCAAGGTGCCGGCGAGACGGTTGGCGGACTTGTTGAGGTCTGAAAACGCCGTCAGAAACGATCAAAAATAGAAATGAAAAAGAATGGACTCTTACCGTCCGCGCTCATCTGCGCGATGTACCCGAAGCGTTGCCCCATATACAGCTGCTCCGAGGGCTTGTAGCCATTGGTGCAAGTCTGTTTATAAAGCACGCACGGGGCGCACCGATTGCCGTGGCGCCCGTCGACGCTCTTGAAGCAGACGCGCTGCCGCGTCACGCACATCGCGCAGGGCCTTGGCGCGACCTCCTATGAAAAAGGGAGTCAGTCGTCGAGGCATGAGAGAAAAAGATAAAAGAACGCACGAAGTCAGTGGGCACCTCTACGCCGGCCCTTTCCAACTTCCCCGCGAACCCTTGGCGTGCCACCGAAAGGAGCGCCTCGGTGTCGTAGGCGGCGGGAGTGAACGGAGCTCGGGGCGTGGGAGCCGACGCCTTCGCAGGAGTCTAGAAACAGTCAAGTCAGTAAAAAGTCGACGACAAGAAAAAGTCGCGACTCACCGAGTCAGATTTCTTCTTGGCCGCCGCAACGGACTTTTCTGCCTTCTGAGCCTTGAGCTCGGCTTTGGCCGCAGCAACACTCCGCTCGCGACCAAGGGTCGCGGCCACCCTGCCCAACTCACTGCGTGGAGTCTTGGTAGCGGCGGGAGCCGCCTGGGCAACCTAGAAAAGAAAGAAAATTGAGTTAGTCGACGTCTGGAACCCAAGATTAGTGTCTCACCTTAGCCACTGGGGTCGGGGTAGTCGTCGCTCGCGGGGCGCTCGCCTTGCGACTGGCCTCCACCTTTGGCACCGGTTGGGGAGGCACGGACTTGGTCGACTTGGACGATCCGTCCGCGACCTTCTTGATTGGCTAAAAAGCTGGATTAAGGGGCGTGGCCTGGGAAAAAGGAGCCGGCTCGCCTTGGGCTTGACGCGGGTCTCGTTGACCTGCTTCTTGGCCACGACGAAATCGCCGGTCTCCTCTCCGCTCTCGGAGGTGTCGTCCATGACGATGACGGACGGGGCTACGAAAGAATGAGTAAACGACAGAGGGGGACAAGAGGAAAACGTACTCAGATTCGATCGCGCTTTCCCCTTGGACTTGGGCCCCTGTCAAAAACAAACCAACCATGAGACGAAGAGACCACGATCGACGAACTGGGTCACTTACCTGAAGAGCCAGCTCGTCGGCCGAGGAAGCGTCTCCCTCCTGGACCCCTTCGTCGTCGACATCCATCGCAGTGTCGGCGACGGCGGCGGCTTCCTCATCGCTGAGGGACTCGGGCTGCACAGGCTGTGCTTGGATCCGGGCTGGGAAGGACCAAGTGGTTAGTCTGAGGATCAACGAAATAAGACATAGGGTCACACACCTACGTGCGCCTTCTTGTGAACGCGCTTGGGGGGTGCCTCCTGTGGAATAGGGACCGAGGTAGCGGCTACGACAAATCAGTACCCGCGACTCTGGTGAATGAAAAGAAAGAGCCACTTACGAGTAGGCGCGTGGGACGACGCCTTGGGCTCCTTTGCAGGAGTCGCCTTGGGTCGCTTCCCCTGCGACTTCTCGCTCGACTTCTTGGCGACGGCGACCTTGCTGCCCGCGACGGCGGCAGGGGCCTGCGGCTTGGAGCCGTCACCCTTCCCCTTCTGCTTGATAGGCCGGGACGACGAAGGGGCGGCGACTTGTTCGGTTGGAGCCGCCTGGAAGTCGATCAGAACATAGTGAAACGAACAAAATCAGAGTATACGTACGGGCTCGACGACTCGCTTGCGTTTCTTGGGCGGCGACGACTCCTCGACTGGAGCGTTGGTGGTCAAGGGCGTAGACGCCGGCTAGCCCTTACGTTAGTGAAAAGATTGGAAGGCCAAAGCGAACAGACGCGGCAATCATTGATCGCCGTGCCTATTCGCTCCAGCGGGCTTAAGACGGAGCTCACCTGTTGGATCTGGCGGACGTCGACGGCCATCTGCCGCAACATCTGGTTGTAAGCCTCGGGGCTAGGCAGGTGGTGAGTTGGATCGACAAGCCATGGGAGAGATATTGACTGACGGCATGAACTGCCGCCAGTCGATGGCAGGCAGGTTTGCTCCCGGGACAGCTGATTCGGTGACGGCTGATGGATGGTTAGCGTGGTTGAAAAGTCGCGGTAACCGTCTTGGGCGTCACTCACGGTTGGTGTCTTGGGGGCGGGGGCTCTGGTCGGGCGCGGACATGGTGGTCGAAAGGCAAGAGTGTCTCGTACTAGGGAGACTCTCGACCCTGAAAATTGAGGGCATTTATATGGTGAACATGCCGGAAGAAGTTTGATCGCGGCAAATCACGGAAGGAACCGAACAACCAAATGAATAAGACGTGGGAACATAACTCTATGTCTCCGCGGCTTTAATAATAACTGAATGAGGCGTCGACTGTTGGACTTAGACCTGACGCAGTGAGACTGTCGCGGGATTGACCAGGAGGTCAAAATTAGTGTTCCTGGGAGATGATAGGCTGGCTACCAGACGCGCTCTGCACCAGCTCTGTAAGGGCGTATTTTTGCGCTTTTTACAGAGTTTACTCTGAACCACTCGGTGTATCGTGTCGCGGTTGACAGTGTTGCGCTCAGTAGGACTTATGGGTCCACTGCCCAGTCGACGACTGTGGGTAGTGTCGACGATAGCAAGGCAGTCAGACCACTACTGTGGAACTGGCCTTATGAGTCTATATCAGGCTCAGGGCCATTAGTGACGAACGCTTGGACCGCGACCATTCCCCAAAAGGGATCTGTCGTTGCGTCGACTTCTCAAAAGGGTCATTCTCTGCGGATGGGAACTTGGGCTGAAGGGCTGAGCAATGCGCGACGTTCTCAATAATAGAACTACTACTGGACAGGACTTGGCGTTACGAGACTTAAACCATCTTGTCGCGGCAACTCCCGGTTTTGAGTTGGACGTTTCCTCAGATCATGCCACGACGACGACTTGTCACATGTCAGGATCCATTCGATCACGGGACATTGTGGACGCGTCGCGGTGACACTCCCGAGTGTCACGGCGAGTCGCGCCCATACCCAAACGCACTAGACATCGATACGGCTAGATCCGTGAACCGAGCCATGTGGGAGACGACTGGCGTGCCTAGGGCCATACGGCTTCTTGGGGCGCCCACGTTGGTCTCACATGCCAAGACATACCCGTTGGCCAATCCAGCACGTCGTATTCCAAAAGTATGACGCGGCGGGTTGACCCACATCAAAAGTATCATATGGACTATGGGGCGGGGTCCTGATCACTCAGGACCTGTCCGATCGTTCAACTTTTCAATTACCCTAAAAGGCAACCGATCTTAGATAGCGTAGCTACTATGCAGTTGTACAGGACTTTACTAAGCAGCGTCGTAGACAGTATAAGTAGCACGTCGTCTCTTTGTATTGGGAAGTTTTCCCCCGGACTGTGAATCACTCTCATATCAGATTGTTTTGTACAATTTGCGTGCCGCGTGATTCCACCCTAAGAAGTTCTGCCACCCCTGCCCGGTCGCGACGAGTTGCTCCCTGAGCGCTTGTAGCTACTGTGATTTGAGTTTGAGTTGAGACATCAGAAAGTCGGATTCGCCGCATCTGGTTTAGTCGCGGCATTTAGTGTCGTCGCCTTTGGGCTTTGTTGAGATCGTTCCACACCTCTAGCTTGGCAGTGCGTCGACTAGTTGTGCTCGGGTTGTTTTGGTCAGTTGGCAGTGCGTCGACTTGAGAACTTTGGTTCCACACTTCTTGCTTGGCAGTGCGTCGACAAGTTGTGCTCGGGTTTTGGACATTGGATATTGGCTGTTAGTTGGCAGTGCGTCGACGCGGCATTTTGGTTTACTAGTTGGCAGTGCGTCGACTCAGTACTTTTGGTTGTGTCAGTTGGCAGTGCGTCGACTTGACATTTTGGTTTACTAGTTGGCAGTGCGTCGACTCAGTATATTGGTTGTATCGGTTGGCAGTGCGACGACTTGATATTTGGGCTTTGCGTCACCATCTGGACGCTGTCGCTACAAGGGATCTTAATACTTCGTATTAAGTTCTGACTTGTTATATTGTTGTTTGTGGATTGGATTAGTGTTGGTTGTGTTCGTATAGGAGATATTGGTTGAGATACCATTGTTTGCTATATATAAATTCTTGTCGTCGACTTCGTCTCCGCGACTATTGGATCTGCGTCTATTGAGAGTTGTGATACTGGTGCTCTGTCCACCCCGAAGCCCTCGCATCTTTCACACACTGAGAAGCTGATTACGAGGAGTGTGAACGTGTTTTATATTTGGGTTTACTTTCATAGTAGATTCACTTGTGAGCACGCCCTCAGCATTTCACCGCGTAACACCAAAAACAACGATGGATCTACCGAGCCCTACAGTTTGTCGAAACCGACGACCAGTCCAGACGAACCAAATCCTGAACAGGATTTTCAAAGAGCTTCGAGGAATTGACCGCGTTGAGTCAAGGAGAAGAAGTCGCGGTGACTGTGTCGTTGGGAAAAGATGGGAATGTAGTGTTTGAGGATCTAAGAAAGCCGCGTTCTAGTGGCCAGTTTACCCAAACTGAGCTAGTAGAAGCATATATCTTGTCGTCGAAAGAAGACATTCTTCTTGGCCGCTGCAACGGACTTTTCTGCCTTCTGGGCCTTGAGCTTGGCCTTGGCCGCCGCAGCGTTCCGCTCGCGACCAAGGGTCGCGGCCACCCTGCCCAACTCGCTGCGTGGAGTCTTGGTAGCGGCGGGGGCCGCCGGGGCAACCTGGAACAGAAAAGAAAACGATTAGTCGACGTCTGGGAGACAAAGACTCGTGTCTCACCTTAGGCACCGGAGTCAGGGTAGTCGTCGGTCGCAGGGCGCTTGCCTTGTGACTGGCCTCCACCTTCGGCACCGGTTGGCGAGGCACGGGCTTGGTCGACTTGGACGATCCATCCGCGACCTTCTTGATTGGCTAAAAAGCCGGATTAAGGGGCGTGGTCTGGGAAAAAGAGGAGGCGGCTTACCTTGGGCTTGACGCGGGTCTCGACGGTCTGCTTCTTGGCCACGACGAAGTCGCCGGTCTCTTCTCCACTCTCGGAGGTGTCGTCCATGACGATGACGGACGGGGCTACGAAAGTATGAGTAGACGACAGAGGGGACAAGAGGAAAAACGCACTCAGATTCGATCGCGCTTTCCCCTTGGACTTGGACCCCTGTCGAAAACAAACCAACCATGAGACGAAGGGATCGCGATCGGCGAACTGGGTCACTTACCCGAAGGGCCAGCTCGTTGGCCGAAGATGCGTCTCCCTCCTGAGCCCCTTCGTCGTCGACCTCCATTGCGGTATCGGTGACGGCGGCGGCTTCCTCCTCGCTGGAGGACTCGGTTGGCAGGGACAACGCCTGGATCCGAGCTGGGAGAGACAAAGTGGTTAAGTCTAACGATCAACTAAATAAGACATAAAGCAGACACACCTGCGTGCGTCTTCTTGTAGATGCGCTTGGGAGGTGATCCCTGTGGACCAGGGACCGAGGTAGCGGCTACGACAAATCAGTACCCGCGACTTCGGTGAATGAAAAGAAAGAGCCACTGACGAGTAGGCGCATGAGACGACGCCTTGGGCTCCTTTGCAGGAGTCGCCTTGGGTCGCTTCCCCTGCGACTTCTCGCTCGACTTCTTGGCGACGGCGACCTTGCTGCCCGCGACGGCGGCAGGGGCCTGCGGCTTGGAGCCGTCACCCTTCCCCTTCTGCTTGGCAGGCCGGGACGACGAAGGGGCGGCGACTTGTTCGGTTGGAGCCGCCTGGGAGTCGATCAGAACATAGTGAAACGAACGAAATAGAGTATACGTACGGGCTCGACGACTCGCTTGCGTTTCTTCGGCGGCGACAACTCCTCGACTGGAGCGTTGGTGGTCAAGGGCGTAGACGCCGGCTAGCCCTTACGTTAGTGAAAAGAATGGAAGGCCAAAGCGAACAGGCGCGGCAATCATTGATCGCCGTGACTGCTCGCTCCAGCGGGCTTAGAACGGAGCTCACCTGCTGAATCTGGCGGACGTCAACGGCCATCTGCCGCAACATCTGGTTGTAGGCCTCGGGGCTAGGCAGGTGGTGAGTTGGATCGACAAGCCATGGGAGAGACCTTGACGGACGGCATGAACTGCCGCCAGTCGATGGCAGGCAGGTTTGCTCCCGGGACAGCTGATTCAGTGACGGCTGATGGATGGTTAGCGTGGTTGAAAAGTCGCGGTAACCGTCTTGGGCGTCACTCACGGTTGGTGTCTTGGGGGCGGGGGCTCTGGTTGGGCGCGGACATGGTGGTCGAAAGGCAAGAGTGTCTCGTACTAGGGAGACTCTCGACCCTGAAAATTGAGGGCATTTATATGGTGAACATGCCGGAAGAAGTTTGATCGCGGCAAATCACGGAAGGAACCGAACAACCAAATGAATAAGACGTGGGAACATAACTCTATGTCTCCGCAGCTTTAATAATAAATGAATGAGACGTCGACTGTTGGACTTAGACCTGACGCAGTGAGACTGTCGCGGGATTGACCAGGAGGTCAAAATTAGTGTTCCTGGGAGATGATAGGCTGGCTACCAGACGCGCTCTGCACCAGCTCTGTAAGGGCGTATTTTTGCGCTTTTACAGAGTTTACTCTTGAACCACTCGGTGTATCGTGTCGCGGTTGACAGTGTTGCGCTCAGTAGGACTTAAGGGTCTACTGCCCAGTCGACGACTGTGGATAGTGTCGACGATAGCAAGGCAGTCAGACCACTACTGTGGAACTGGTCTTATGAGTCTATATCAGGCTCAGGGCCATTAGTGACGACCGCTTGGACCGCGACCATTCCCCCAAAAAGGGATCTGTCGTTGCGTCGACTTCTCGAAAAGGGTCATTCTCTGCAGATGGGAACTTGGGCTGAAGGGCTGAGCAATGCGCGACGTTCTCAATAATAGAACTACTACTGGACAGGACTTGGCGTTACGAGACTTAAACCATCTTGTCGCGGCAACTCCCGGTTCTGAGTTGGACGTTTCCTCAGATCATGCCACGACGACGACTTGTCACATGTCAGGATCCATTCGATCACGGGACATTGAGGACGCGTCGCGGTGACACTCCCAAGTGCCACGGCGATGCGCGTCAACACCCAAACACACTAGAAATTGACACGGCTAGATCCGTGAGCCAAACCATGTGGGGGACGACTGGCGTGCCTAGGGCCATACGGCTTCTTGGGGCGCCCACGTTGGTCTCACATGCCAAGACATACCCGTTGGCCAATCCAGCACGTCGTATTCCAAAAGTATGACGCGGCGGGTTGACCCACATCAAAAGTATCATATGGACTATGGGGCGGGGTCCTGATCACTCAGGACCTGTCCGATCGTTCAACTTTTCAATTACCCTAAAAGGCAACCGATCTTAGATAGCGTAGCTACTATGCAGTTGTACAGGACTCTACTAAGCATCGTCGTAGACAGTATAAGTAGCACGTCGTTTCTTTGTATTAGAAAGCTTTCCCCCGGACTGTGAATCACTCTCATTTCAGATTGTTTTGTACAATTTGCGTGCCGCGTGATTCCACCCTAAGAAGTTCTGCTGCCCCTGCCCGGTCACGACGAGTTGCTCCCTGAGCACTTGTAGCTACTGTGATTTGAGTTTGAGTTGAGACATCAGAAAGTCGGATTCGCCGCATCTGGTTTAGTCGCGGCATTTAGTGTCGTCGCCTTCGGGCTTTGTTGAGATTGTTCCACACCTCTAGCTTGGCAGTGCGTCGACTAGTTGTGCTCGGGTTGTTTTGGTCAGTTGGCAGTGCGTCGACTTGAGAACTTTGGTTCCACACTTCTTGCTTGGCAGTGCGTCGACAAGTTGTGCTCGGGTTTTGGACATTGGATATTGGCTGTTAGTTGGCAGTGCGTCGACGCGGCATTTTGGTTTACTAGTTGGCAGTGCGTCGACTCAGTACTTTTGGTTGTGTCAGTTGGCAGTGCGTCGACTTGACATTCTGGTTCTACTAGTTGGCAGTGCGTCGACTCAGTATATTGGTTGTATCGGTTGGCAGTGCGTCGACTTGATATTTAGGGCTTTGTGTCGCCATCTAGACGCTGTAGCTACAAGGGATCTTAATACTTCGTATTAAGTTCTGACTTGTTATATTGTTGTTTGTGGATTTTATTAGTGTTGGTTGTGTTTGTATAGAAGATATTGGTTGAGACACCACTGTTTGCTACATATATATATCCTTGTCGTCGACTTCGTCTTCCGCGACTATTGGATCTGCGTCTATTGAGAGCTGTGATACTGGTGTTCTGTCCACCCCGAAGCCCTCGCATCTTTCACACACTGAGAAGCTGATTACGAGGAGTGTGAACGTATTTATATTTGGGTTTACTTTCTCAGTAGATTCACTTGTGAGCGCGCCCTCAGCATTTCAACGCGGTTCACATTCTGAAAGTGTTCCCACATGAAGCGACGGATCCCAGGATTTTCTGGAATTGTTTCACAGGTCCCATCGGGTAACAGATACCTGGTTCCAGGTCCTTGAACGGGTACGTCGTTGATGTATGGAATGGTAACATGAGGGATTTTGTCTTTCAAAATGAAAGTAACGTCCTCATGGAATATTGGTACTGAGTTGGTCCATCCTTGTGGGAGTTTGACCAACCTCAGTGCACCGAATGGTGACTGGAATGTAGTCAAGTCGCGACTAGCTGGATCGATGTCACGCTGGTCGTAGCCTGAGTACAAATCTAGCGCAGCACCACAGGCGCGACCGGTGAAGTGGTTTGCTAATTCCTCTGTCGCGGGTGGCAATCCTGAATGCGCAATAGTAATTGCATTGAGTGGTTCTAGTGAGTGCACCAGTCTGATGCTCTTCCCATCCTTCTTAAGTACAGCAAAGAACTTGCTTCGATAAGAGGAATTGGAAGGCTCGTAGACCTGGGCCGCGATTTTGTCTTTTATGACCTTGCACACTTGATCAAACATGCTGCGGGGAATGGGAATATTGCCTTCGCGATACGCCGTATGGGGAACTGTCGCGATCTTGACAGGAGAAAATATATCCTGTCTCAATGCGCCACATTCTTCATCATTGAACGCGAAACTCTGATTGTGAAGCATATAGAAGTGCATGAGCAACTTCCATTCTTCTGGTAATAAGAAGTCCCCTTTGTGTAGCTTGTCCACAATATCCCTGCATTCCGCCGTGAATCTACCGGTTGGGGTAAAATCAGGTGGTCGCGGGTTTAGAGTAGGTAGCGTGTCTAAAGGATCTCCAACCATTTTTCGAATTATTCGATCATTCTCAGAACCCATAGTGTACACCGGTCTGACTTTCTGGTCCACAGGCTTGTATTTCTTTCTCGCAAACACAGAGTATTTGTCGCGACTAGAAGATTCGTCTTCTAGTACACTCCAAGTACGAACAGTCAGTTTTTCCGTCGCCGCGTCTGAGAGTCTTTCATTCATATATGAATGAAACAAAGTCGACGCAGCGACATCTTTCTTCATTTCCCTGTCCTCTTTCGACGACAAGATATATGCTTCTACTAGCTCAGTTTGGGTAAACTGGCCACTAGAACGCGGCTTTCTTAGATCCTCAAACACTACATTCCCATCTTTTCCCAACGACACAGTCACCGCGACTTCTTCTCCTTGACTCAACGCGGTCAATTCCTCGAAGCTCTTTGAAAATCCTGTTCAGGATTTGGTTCGTCTGGACTGGTCGTCGGTTTCGACAAACTGTAGGGCTCGGTAGATCCATCGTTGTTTTTGGTGTTACGCGGCAAGTCGTCTGCACGACGTGGCTGCGTAGCCATTGCACAACGTGTCTTTAAATTGGGATCACGCATGGTGATTATCTGGCTGCCGTCGGCCGCGTTCTTGATATTGCTTTCTGTCACGATATCAAACGGTCTGCTGAGCAGCACCTTGTAAGCTGGACTTTCGAAAATGTGCACTTGCAAGTAGACCAGGATGGTCCCAAACCTGAAGGGTACATTTCTCGCTAATCCCAGTGATTTAGAGATAGATCCATTTGCGCTTTCCACATAGATGACGACTTTCGGGTCCCAGCTCAATTGTGCGTCGACGGCTTCTGAGAAGGCCATCGAGACAATCTGGGATCCACTGTCTAGGATGCAGTCCGCATCGAGACGCGCGTTAATCCGTCCGTTTATCGTTCTGAGAGCAGCCGACGAATCACCAACATAGACATGCCTTGGGTTCTCATTAGAGGGTATCAACTCCAAGTACATCTCATATGGGTCCGTCGCGACAACTGCGCCAATGGGAATTTCTCCTTCAACTGTGTTATGATAGAACACAGGCGCGGGCAATTCCTTAGCACTGACTAGGTTGTAGCTCAGTTCTCCATCCCAAACGTCTTCAACGACGCGACGAGTTTCTTGAAGCATGGACTTCTGAACCGGTACTCGTTTCTTCGAAGAGTCCTTCAGGATGGAGTCGCGGACAGTCCCCGAAACTGCTAGGAGTTCACCCACAGTGACGTCGACTGACGCGTTTTTCATTTTGTCGTAGACTGCTTCTGCCACAGCCTTCTTTTGAATTGGTGCACGCAACTGGTATTTATCTGGAACGCGCGCTTTTGAAGAATGTACTGGTTCTTGTAGAACGGGCTTGACTTTCTCAAATGGCAGTTCCTTTCTCTTTTCGATGTTGTCGCGCACTGATTCCTCATCATCGTCGCAATCACTAACTTCTTCAATAATCACAGGTTTCCTCGGTTTCTCTCGTCGCTCAGCTCGTTTATCATGGTCCTCAGAGGGCTTGGCTGAGTTTGTAGGTTTAGCCCCCTTCCTTGAACCATTTAGAAACCCGAGTTGTTATCGTCGCGCTCAGGTTGGCTATTCGCACCACGATGGGTTTGAATAAACTGCTCCTGAGTCTGAGGATAACCACTGTTCATGTTGTTGAAGTAGCCGGCCATGGCGTCGGTCATGGCTTTCTGCATGAACTGGCCCATGGCACTTTCCATTGCATTACTGGTTGAACCAGATGCAGGTCTTTGAGTCTTTGGCTCAGCACAACTCTCTGGGGTTGGTCGCGACGACTTCCTCTCGTATTGGATGAGTTGACTACGAAGGGAGCGTATCTCATCTGCCACTTCTTCAGGGTAGTCGGACATATCATCATTGTCGCGACTATTGAACTGATCCAAGTAGTAGGAGTCTTGGAAGTTGACAGTGAAATGCTGAGGGCATGCTCACAAGTGAATCTACTATGAAAGTAAACCCAAATATAAACACGTTCACACTCCTCGTAATCAGCTTCTCAGTGTGTGAAAGATGCGAGGGCTTCGGGGTGGACAGAACACCAGTATCACAGCTCTCAATAGACGCAGATCCAATAGTCGCGGAAGACGAAGTCGACAACAAGGATATATATATGTAGCAAACAGTGGTGTCTCAACCAATATCTTCTATACAAACACAACCAACACTAATAAAATCCACAAACAACAATATAACAAGTCAGAACTTAATACGAAGTATTAAGATCCCTTGTAGCTACAGCGTCTAGATGGCGACACAAAGCCCTAAATATCAAGTCGACGCACTGCCAACCGATACAACCAATATACTGAGTCGACGCACTGCCAACTAGTAGAACCAGAATGTCAAGTCGACGCACTGCCAACTGACACAACCAAAAGTACTGAGTCGACGCACTGCCAACTAGTAAACCAAAATGCCGCGTCGACGCACTGCCAACTAACAGCCAATATCCAATGTCCAAAACCCGAGCACAACTTGTCGACGCACTGCCAAGCAAGAAGTGTGGAACCAAAGTTCTCAAGTCGACGCACTGCCAACTGACCAAAACAACCCGAGCACAACTAGTCGACGCACTGCCAAGCTAGAGGTGTGGAACAATCTCAACAAAGCCCGAAGGCGACGACACTAAATGCCGCGACTAAACCAGATGCGGCGAATCCGACTTTCTGATGTCTCAACTCAAACTCAAATCACAGTAGCTACAAGTGCTCAGGGAGCAACTCGTCGTGACCGGGCAGGGGCAGCAGAACTTCTTAGGGTGGAATCACGCGGCACGCAAATTGTACAAAACAATCTGAAATGAGAGTGATTCACAGTCCGGGGGAAAGCTTTCTAATACAAAGAAACGACGTGCTACTTATACTGTCTACGACGATGCTTAGTAGAGTCCTGTACAACTGCATAGTAGCTACGCTATCTAAGATCGGTTGCCTTTTAGGGTAATTGAAAAGTTGAACGATCGGACAGGTCCTGAGTGATCAGGACCCCGCCCCATAGTCCATATGATACTTTTGATGTGGGTCAACCCGCCGCGTCATACTTTTGGAATACGACGTGCTGGATTGGCCAACGGGTATGTCTTGGCATGTGAGACCAACGTGGGCGCCCCAAGAAGCCGTATGGCCCTAGGCACGCCAGTCGTCCCCCACATGGTTTGGCTCACGGATCTAGCCGTGTCGATTTCTAGTGTGTTTGGGTGTTGACGCGCATCGCCGTGGCACTTGGGAGTGTCACCGCGACGCGTCCTCAATGTCCCGTGATCGAATGGATCCTGACATGTGACAAGTCGTCGTCGTGGCATGATCTGAGGAAACGTCCAACTCAGAACCGGGAGTTGCCGCGACAAGATGGTTTAAGTCTCGTAACGCCAAGTCCTGTCCAGTAGTAGTTCTATTATTGAGAACGTCGCGCATTGCTCAGCCCTTCAGCCCAAGTTCCCATCTGCAGAGAATGACCCTTTTCGAGAAGTCGACGCAACGACAGATCCCTTTTTGGGGGAATGGTTGCGGTCCAAGCGTTCGTCACTAATGGCCCTGAGCCTGGTGTAGACTCATAAGACCAATTCCACAGTAGTGATCTGACTGCCTTGCTATCGTCGACACTATCCACAGTCGTCGACTGGGCAGTAGACCCTTAAGTCCTACTGAGCGCAACACTGTCAACCGCGACACGATACACCGAGTGGTTCAAGAGTAAACTCTGTAAAAGCGCAAAAATACGCCCTTACAGAGTTGGTGCAGAGCGCGTCTGGTAGCCAGCCTATCAACGGACTTGCCCTTCTTCTTCCAGTAAGCTTCTACTCGTTGTCCCTGAGTCCCTTCTCCATTTGGTAGGAAACTGTCATCAAAGAGCCTCCACATCCCTTTGGTGTTGACTTTGAGAAGATTTTTCTCAATGTGAGACCTCTTGAGCGGGCACTCGTTCGTGTAAGGGCAACTCCTGCCAGCCCGAAGGAAGAGAGCACACAGCACACAACAACTATCACATGAGTCTGAGCACAGAGGGGGATCCTTAGAGAACGGTTCAAGGATCCATGTGCCCAGGTGTCACACTCTATAGTCAGCTGTGACAAGTGACTGATGATGATGGGATATCACTGCCATGGAACAATGGCAGATGACAAGTAGATAATGACAAACCCAGATAAGATAGTGAGTGGCTCAGAGGGGCCACTGATGGCCAGCTCCTGAGACACCAACAGTGGAAGGCCACACTGGAGGAGCCCAGTGGCCAGGCCAGTGCCAGGCTGGCCAGTGGAGACATCGGAGGCGAGGACCAATGCCTGACTGGGAAGAAGGGTGGTGCGGATGAGCGCAAGGGCATCTGGTACAAGCCTGTACGGCAGTAGACCACATCCGCAGGGAGAAGGCCGAAGTGAAGGGGGAGGAGTGCATACGGCAGTAGCACTCCCTGGTGCAAGGAATCGGGCTTGGCTAGACCGCTTGCGGGGATTCGAGGGAGATGGCCGGGGGAAGAAGCCTGACAGTTCGACCAATGACCAGTTTGTCCACAGTAGCGACAGTCGTTGTTCCGCGCGGCAGCTCCTCCTTGTGCGCGACTTTCAAAGTGGGGCACAGAAGATTTGTTGCCTACTGGCCGCGACCACTGTATAGGCGCTTTGCGAGCAGTCTGTACAAACGTCTTCAGTGCTTCCTGCAACTGAGTCTGTAACTCTTTTTAATGTAGAAGAAATGAGTCCTTCAAGTTGGAAATCGAGTTTTCCAACTCCTCAACCTTAGCATGGTTGGGTGGACTGGTCTCATAGTCGAAGCGAACCTTGGGAGGTCGCGCGATTATGGGAATTTTGTCTTCGTTGCTCAACGTCGACACCATTTCTTCTGCCAGCGTCATTAATTCTTTCAACTGGATGGGGTTGTCCTGCCGATTGACTCCAGTCACGGGGACATTAGCGTTCGCTATCCTGGCACGAGTTTGGTAGCGCTTGTTGAATACTTGACTTGTAGCCAGAGCATTTTGCAAGACGGTACTGAACTCGGAGTCTAAAGTACACATATAGCGTTCACACGTGACCTTGTTGGTAATAATGGCAGGAGGGACTGACAGTCGCTTGTAGTGACTATACATTTGAAGGCCAAAATGCTTCAAATCTCCCTCATCCGTGATTTTGATTCCACGGTTCTTGCGACAGAGTCGGTCTAGATCTGCCATGGTCCCCGTTTTTTGCTTGGACACCTCAGGGTATCCTTTTAATATTTCGGCCTCAAACTCCGCGACAGTTTTCGTGTCGTCGGAATAGGTATCGAGACCTTCCCATACGTCCATCACTTTGCCGCAACGGCAAATAATGGATGTACATACTTTTTGCTTGTTTGACATCTGTAATGCCACCATCCTCCACAATCTGCACGCAGTGACGCAAATATGCCTCGATCAACAAAGGATCCTTTTCATCAAGTATAGGTCTACTTGTGTCCCAAGGTTGAGGGATTTTGAACCCAGTCTTTGGAGCCATAGTTGTCACGACTGAAGTCACAGGGGGAGTAGGGATGTTGTTAGAATTCGTGTTTGTAGCGGTGACGCTACTAGACAATTCTGAGAGGGTTTGTGAGCTAGTCTGAGATCGACTGATTGTCGTCGAACTCGAAGTAGCTGCGTCTAAAGCTGGGAGCTTCAACGTCGAATTCACTCTTTGTTTTCCTTTTGCCTTGGAAGGCAAGGGTGGTAGATACAAAGGTGTTTTATGTCTTGCAGACCTTCGTGGTTTTTCGAAAGGTCCTGAGGTTGAAGCGTTTCCTTCAGTCTCAATCTCCGCTTGGTCCTCGAGGGGTCGCGCAGGAGCTTGGGATCGAAATAAACTGCTTCGCGGGTTAAACCCTTGGTCTCTATCCGACATCGCGGTAAAGAATCCGGTTTATTGATTTTCAAAGTTTGTGAAACTTTAGAAGCCCCTCGCGGTGGGCTCCAGATGAAATGCTGAGGGCGCGCTCACAGGTGAATCTACTGAGAAAGTAAACCCAAATATAAACACGTTCACACTCCTTGTAATCAGCTTCTCAATGTGTGAAAGATGTGAGGGCCTCGGGGTGGACAGAGCACCAGTATCACAACTCTCAATAGACACAGATCAATAGTTGCGGAAGACAAAGTTGACAACGAGAATATATATATAGCAAACAGTGGTGTCTCAACCAATATCTTCTATAAGAACAAAACCAACACTAATCCAACTGCAACCAACAATATAACAAGTCAGAGCTTAATATGGAGTATTAAAATCCTTTGTAGCGACAGCGTCCAGATGGCAACGCAAAGCCCAAATATCGAGTCGATGCACTGCCAACTGACCCAACCAAAGTACTGAGTCGACGCACTGCCAACTAGTAAACCAAAATGCCACGTTGACGCACTGCCAACTAACAGCCAATATCCAATGTAACGAGCAATGCCCCAGTTGCCGACGGCCCAAATCTGCACCCAGATGAACTGCACAAGCATTACAGACCAGCAGAGAATACCACCACCGGTATTCCAAAGCTCAGCAGAAAGACTAGACAAAGAAGGCAAGAACAAGTTGGCCAAGCTCGTAGCCAAGATGATGATGGCGACACCATTACTCACAACATTGGAGACAGACGTGGCAACATACAAGATGAGAATGGCGCGTTGGGAACAGAGAGGCTGAGCAGGAGGCCAAGTGGAAGTAACCGGAGTACCGCTCTCACCAGGGACGGTTTGGCCGGGAAGCAGAGAATGCTTCAAATGTGGAAAACTCACAAACTCCAAGCACAATGCAGCAACCTGCACAGGAACGCAGATCCCAACCGTCGAAAGCCAATTCCAACAAATATGCGCAAAGAACTTACCGTGGCCAACACCGGTAAACACACTACTGGGCAGCTGGATGGATGACGAAGACAAAGAGGATTTTCCAAGCGGGTCGTTGTGAATGCCCTAACATTGACTCAGTGCCTGGGGCAGGACCAAGGCCCTGGCACCCATAATGTACACAGAACGCATGTTATCAACACAAAGGAAGAATACACACTACTCGACCTGTACACTGTGGGCACTGGAAAGACGCATCTGTTCACTCACCAAATTGAGGTACTGGACAAGCAAGGGAACAAGGTGCAAATGGAAGCACTATTTGATGGGGGAGCGGTGGTGAGCGCAATGGACGTGGCGGTCTGGTAAAGATACAAAAAGAAACTGGGAGGGGGAACAAAATCAACAAAAGTCCTGAGGATGGCGGACGGATTGTTGGTAACACGACAAGCACACTGGGAAGGACAAATCCGCATAGCAGGAATCATGCTCAACGTTGAGCTGGAGATATTCAACAGCAGGGGCAACTGGGCATTCTTATTTGGAAAACCATTGCTGACAGCATCACAGGCAGTACATGACTTTGCAGAAGACATAGTAACAATACAAAGTAAGGGAACTAGCGAGACAGCAACATTACAAAACCAGCACCACAAGAAAGTGAGGACGAAAGGCCGGCAGGAGGGGAAGGAACGATTCACGGGGGTGTGTCTTTTGGAAGAAGCAACACCAAAGAAGGCAAACGGGAGACAAAGGCAACAGACAAAGACTGGGCAGCACAGTGGCTAGACGAGCTAGCAGAGGAGGAAACAGAAGAGATAGCGCAGCACATGCACCAGAGAACAAACCAAAAAAGGGGGGACAGCGGCACCCCCTGCAAGGGAAGTACAGGAGCAAAGTCCAGACCTGGTAGCAACAATGACTGAGGAGAGCGCAGGAGGATTCCGTGATATAGCAAGTCCAGAAGCACTACAAAATGCAGGAACAAAAGACATATTCACAAGAGTGCAAGACCCATTCAAGCCAGAGTGGGTAGAAGTGATACTGTGACTGGTCGAGATCAGGGAAGACGTAACACCAGAAGAGAGGAAAGCGGTGCAAGAATTCACTGCCAGTTATGCAGACGTGTTTGCACTATCTGTTGCAGAAGTCCTGCCGGTTGACGGAGCAGTGTACGCACCAAAAATACCTGCAAAGCATAAGTTTAGCACAAAGGTCCATCAGAAACCCATGACCCCCCTGCAGGAGGCATACTTTCAGAAGCAGACTTGTATGCTGGTTGAAGCAGGGGTGTTATGACAGATACACCCGAGGGACATGGAATGTGTATCACCAATAAAACTTGCACGAAAGAAACACAACACCAAAGGCCTATCATATGAAGAACTGAAACAGGAACTCAACGATGCATGCAAGAGAGCAAGACTACCAAGACCATATGAGATCAAACAAGAAACCAGAACAGACGAGGCGAACAGAACAGCAAGACCTTAGAAGCAGAAATGGAGAATATGCCAGAACTTCCACAAACTCAAGAAACTCCTCAAGGTGGTACCAGTGCCTCAAGGCAACATAAGAGACAAACAGAGATGACTCACAGGGCACTGATACATATCAGTCTTCGACTTTGCATTGGGCTTCTTTGCGTTGCGGGTGGACGAAGCTACACAACCCTACCTGGTGATGTTTGTACTGGAGATGGGCTACTACGCATACATGCACATGCTATTCAGACTGACAGATGCACCAACGGAATTTGGAGCCATGTGTGTGGATAAACTAAGCAACCTACTAGTGAAAGTGATAGAACTATTTGTCGGCAATGGGAGAGCAGCAGCGGACAGCTTCGGAGATATGATGGAAAAACTACAGTGCGTATTCAATCCAGTACAAAAGAAAGGACTATCTCTGTCAGCAGCAAAGACAAAGCTATTCATGACAAAGGCGGTCTTTGCCAGAGCGCTAGTAGGACCAGAAGGCGTAGCACCAGACCCAACCAAGCTAACAGTGGTAGTCGGGTAGAAGATGCCAGAGAACGCAACCAATCTGGCGGCATTCCTCAGACTTACAGGCTACTTCCAAGACATAATGAAGAACTACGCGAAGGAGGAAGCACCACTAAGAAACTTGTTGAAGGCAGTCCCAATGCCAAAGAGCCCAAGCAGACAAGTGTACAGAACCATAATGAAGAACTATGACCTATGACCAAAGTGGACAAAGGAACACACAAGATGCTTCCTAAAGCTGAAGCAGACCCTAATCTCAGCGCCAGTGCTGAGGGCCCCACTATACAACATAGTGAAGGAACACCCATTCATGGTCATGATGGACGCCAGCAAAGATGCATTTGTGGGGGTCCTATTGCAAGAAATGCAAACAAAACCAAGCAAAGGGAAAGTGGTGGTGAGATGACACCCGATAGTGTTCGCATCCAAGAGAACATCAAAGGCAGAAGAGCGGTATCAACTGCATTTACTAGAATTTGCAGCACTGAAATTTGCGTTAGACAAATTCTCAAACATAGTTTGGGGACAACTAGTGTGGCTTGAAACAGACTGCCAGGTGCTAAGTGATATCATCAACAACAAAAAACTGAACACAACACATACAAGGTGGCTGAACTGACTACTCGGATAAAACATTGTAGGAGCAGAACACATCAAAGGGTCAACAAATGCGGTCGTGGATGTGCTGAGTAGAGCGGCCAAAGGAACACAAAAAGGAAACGGAGATGGGAGCAAGTACACCATATTGCCAGACTGGGAGTCAAGAACAGGGCTCATGAACAACCTATTCAAGGTAAGCGCAGAAGAAGAGGAACTAACATGTTCCGTAGTTGCGCTACCAGAAGGGACAGCAGCATTGAAAGAACAATTCAAGAACGAGCTATTGTACATACAAGTCATTGATGCAATCACCAAACTAGACATGGGGAAGATGATGGCAGAAAGGAAACGAGCCAAGCATCGAGCATCGCAGTACTTCATTGAAGGCGGGGAACTATGGAGACTGGGGGGAGGAACATAGCTAAGGGGGAGGCCAAGACGAGAATGTGTAACAAAGGAAGAGGCAGGGAAGCTGGCAGCAGCAATACACGTGGAAGGTGGACACTTCCATTGAGACTCAGTAAAGATTGCAATGATGGATAGATACCACATGCCAGAGCTGGACAACACAATCATGGAGCCAATCAAGAACTGTGCCAAGTGCAAGGGATTTGGGCCCGCAAATCTACACGCACTGATGGACCCAATCACACGGAGACAACCATTTGAACTGATTGTAGGCAACTATCTGTCCATGCCGGACGGAAAAGGAGGATACAAAACAATTGGACTCTTCCTTGACACGTTCTCACAATTTGTTTGGGGGTTCGAATACAAGGAATCAGGGTCAGCTAAAATGACCACAGGTGCATTGGAACACATATTCAGCAAATTCCACAGAACAGAAGTATTCATATCAGACAACAGAAGACACTTTGACAACAAGGAAGTTGAAGCGCTGTGCAAAAGACGGGGCATACAATACCACAAGGTAGCAGCCTACTCTTCATGGATAAATGGCTTAGTCGAGGGGGCCATCAAACTATTGCTGCATGTACTAGCACAAATGTGCACACCGGACATTGGGGAGGACAAATGGAAGTCAACGAAGAAAGACAACCTGCTGAGGAAGTGGCCAGAGATCTTCAACAAGGCAATAGAGATACTGAACAACCAGATCCTACCGGCAGTCAAGTTTTTGCCACAAGAACTACTATTTGGACTAATAGCACACAACACAGGGACATCAACAGAGCAAGCAACACAACCGGTATCATTAGAAGAGAGAATACAACACATGGCATACATAGACCAAGTCAGACTTGACGGATATGCAGAGCGTGTAAAGTATGCACTGGGATGCAAAGCAGCATTTGACCACAAGGTCCTAGCATTGCGGGCAGAAACGGTGATGTTCAAGAAAGGGGACCTGGTACAAGTCTACCGCAATGACCCTGCAGACACGGTTAGCAACAAACGGAAACTGACTTGCCAATGGTTGGAGCTGCACAGAGTCAGCAATCGAATGCTGAACTTGTACACATTGGAAATGGTAACAGCAGCAACAATCAACGGGGCATTCCATGCCAGAAGACTGAGGTGATATGTGCCAAGAGCAGGAACACCACTAGCAAGGACACAGGAAGAGCTCATGGAAGCAGTGCGGAGGGCAGAAGAAGAGAAAGGCACAGTCAAAGAGGAAAAGGTGGAGGCCATGAGAAAGGAGGAGCTAGCAGAGGTCGAGAGATGGCGAATACGCCAGGCAGAAGAGGAGCTCAAACAAGCAGCAGGCAACGAGGACGTCGCCATTTTAAGTGGGGGCACATGGAGTAGGGATCACGTGACCTCGTCTGACAGAGCCGACACTCGTAGTCACATGATGCATTCATCCTGATCACACCACACCACGAGTGACCACTCCAGCGTCATTCGATATCAGTGACAATCTTCAGAATTTGAGGGTCTCTGAGCTCAAACGGAGGCATTTCGGAAAGCACGCGGAAACGCGATATTTCGCATTGAATCGAGAGCTACTCCGAGGACAACCTTCGAGACAAACGCAATGCACACAGTATGCCAATCGACTATTTAAGCACCAACTCCACCCTTGTATGGCTTGATCGTGATGCGCAGACCGCCGGTGGAGACCAGATCCGCCTTTCCACTAGCCGAAACATACGAGATGGGACGCTGGAACGTTGTGCTGATCGCGGGCTTGACCTCGTCGGAAGCGGGGAAGAAGACGAAGTGGCGCAACAGGCCAAAGAGAACTGCCTTTTGCCTTGGGAGAAGAGCGGTGTGTCAGTGAATCAGAGGCGCAGGACAGCTGGAGACGAGAATGACACGCACTCGACAATGGTGAACTTGAAGCCCATGCAGCTGTGCGGGCCGGCAAGGAAGGTCAGCTGGTGGGCCCAGACTCCTGGAATGGCGTGGACAGCTTGCGGTAGATTGTTCCAGCGATCGGGTCTGTGAGATCGTCAAGAAAGGAACGAAGGTAGGCAGTAACAAAGAGCCGAATGCACCTGAACTCAAGCGCGTCCTCTCCCCAGAGCTCCTTGCTAGTGTTGATGGCCAAGATCGGGATAGTGCAAAGCTGGCCCTTGCGGATCCTGTTGATTTTGAGATGCTTTTAGTGCCACAAGTCTGTGATGATAAAAGAACGGAAACGAACGGAAGACTGTCATGTCGGACGCCTTGACGGTCGATGTACGGCTTGCTAAGCGGCAACACATCGTCCGCAATCGCCGCACGCTGAGTGCTGACGGCCGGGGAATATAACCGCATAGTCTCTCTGAGCACATTCTCGAGGAACGGGAATGCATCGAGCTCTTCCATGGTCGGGGTGTCGGTCGCAAGGGAGAGCAGCTCTTGACGCAGCTTTTCCTGAACAGTCTGATCGTTTGACAAGGCGTGCACCGCCCAGGCAAGCGCAAGGCTGCTAGTCTCGTGCCCAGCAAGGAAGAACGTAGGGATTTCTGCCAAACATGTTGATACTTGGTCTCCTCCACGCAGAGCAGCAAAGCAGGGACACTCACGGGCAATGACCTCGGCGTCACTCATGCGCTGGCTTGCGGGCACATCGCTGGACATGTTTGCCTTCATAAGAATCGACAATAAGTCGCGGCCCGATCCCAGCTCCTTAGACCCGAGTGCAGCAGATTCCGCCTTCGATTTTTCCATGATTTCCTTTCCTATGGCGTATAACTTCTTCTTTGCATAACGAGTGACTGTCCATCCAGGGAGTGGCTGCCATCCATGTCAACTTCAATTCTTTGGTCAACGAAAGTCACGCACAAGGGCCCGCAGCACCGGGATCGCAGCCTGTACGGCCTTGAAGGCGGCATTGAAGTTGACGTCGGGGTCGTTGAGCAACCGAGAGAAGACTGCGCTCAACTCAGCTTCGTCTTTGCCGCCCGACTTCAGGGAGTTGAACTGATATCCGAATCCTGCGAAACTCAGAAAGCGCGCCTAGCAATGCGTTCCGTGCGCTCTACGCACCAGCCTCTCCGATAATGTCCAGCGTAATCTGACGGAACCAGTCCGACACATTAGCAGTCAAGACCCCGTCGGCAGCAGCAACCTCTTTCGCTAGCACGTCGCACAACTCGGATTTCGCTCAGTCAAGTCATGGATGTTGACGGAACGCGCTCTTACCAAATTCCCTTTCTCCACAAAGATCTCATTCATCAAACGGAGCTGCTGAAGACCAAAAGCGGGGCTCTATCACCATGGCATTAGCGGACTTCCGACCGCACGTGAACCGTTAGTAGACAAACCAGAATCTTGCGCTGAGTACCGGGCAGGAGTCGTCAGCGATCCGAGAGTCAGAAAATGAGCCATGGAATTTACCTGACGTTTGTGGGGATTCTGTTCGACCGCAAGAATTCCGTCTCCCAGGAGCACGCGCAGGTTAGCAAGCGCAGACTGCGACTTCTGGTAGATGGCGCCGTGGGAAAAGATGTGAGATACAGCTTTCAGATCCATGATGTAGAGATCGTCCTCCTGAAAGCCAGAGCGGGGTAAGCTTCAGAAAACCACCGTTGTTGATAACTCACGCCGAGGATGCCTTTGGCCATGAACGTTGGGCCGTATTGCTCTCGCCACTGGTCCGTGATACCCGGGACATCCTGCATAGACACGAGATCAAATCAGCGCATAAACGGCCTATTGCGGTACATCTGACTCACAAAGACTAATGCGAAGTGCCCCATGAAGAAATTGGCGCATGGCGGACCGTCTATGAAACGGAGGGGCGAGGTCCAGTTGGTGTACCAAACCTTGAGAGCGTAGCAGACAACGGATGCGAGCAGAGTAGCCACAGCGGGGATGAGGATGTTTGCGATCATGGCTGGAGTTGATTCTAATGAGAGAGTCAGCGCAGGAGGAAACTTTATATACAAATTTCTCGACCACACAGACGGACCGCGTCGTAAACTGAAATGACCGGATTTCCCAAGACTAGCACTTCAACGTTCAAGACCCATGCCGACGCTTAAACTACGAATGCCGAAAGGAGGTCGCCAAGAGAGATCCGTCAGAGAGAATGACCTCCGTAGCGGCAGAATTCCGCTTGCTTGGCTTCTGAGAGAGAAGACAGGTTGCCCCGAGGTGCCTTCTGTCACAACCATCACAGTGAGGGAGAGAACGCGTTCTGTGAGAGGCTGCCCACCGACGCACCTTGGGTGAAAGTCTGGTAGGAAGATTCTCATTGACGGGTCGGAGAGTCGGTGCAGTTCTCATGAAGGCGCAAGGGTACTATGCAGTCAGGGCCCGTTGTCATTGTTTGGTCCGATCAGGGAACGCTCGTGATGGCTCGCTTGACAGCTGATTGAAAAACGTTAGACAGTGCACGATTATTTCGATGTGATCGCGGAAAATCCCGTAGCACAGCATTGTCATTTCCTCGCGCGGTCTATCCGCCTCCTGCATTTCGGCTGCGACTAGGATCTGCAAACGCAGCATCTTTCGAGCTCGGTCCAATCCACGGAACGGTGGAATTCCAGGGTTGTCCGTCCCTTCCAGCTAAAAACAGATGTCGCGTGGAGTGCGGTGGAGCGAAAAGTACTGAATGAGGAAATATGCTGTGCTACGGGATTTTCCGCGATCACATCGAAATAATCGTGCACTGTCTAACGTTTTTCAATCAGCTGGAAGCGATCCGTAATCCTGAAAAGCATTTCTCAAGGAAGAACAGCCGTGTGGTGAATCACACCGTTCGCTCCTAGAGACGCGACGCGTGGCGCTTCGAGCTTCCGTCGTTTCATTTCAACGATGTCAGCAAGCAACTCACACCGGGCCTGTACGATATTGCAGCCACCGTCAGTGCTCGAACTGAGGCTTTTGCAGCAGCTTAACAACAGCATAACGCCGAGCGGACCACTAAAACGGATCCGGGATCACGCACAATATTCAGAGTGTCATCGTGTGCAGGGGACTCTAATCTCTTCTTTTACAACCCCACTTCATCGCTGCTCGCACAGTTATTTCGACTCCCTCTTTCACGAGGAAGTCAGGACATCCGCAAGCAATGATGCGTGGATTTTGCAATAAAGAATGTACTGTCCACATGTGAATGCCACGCTGTCCGTGTTTGGTCTCGTCCATCGTTCCATCCCATCGTGACCTGGCTAGTCAGCGACGCATCAGAAACAGACGGGTAAATCTACCTCAAGTCTTACTGAGCTTCTGTCGCTTCATTGCAGTGATGTCAGCAAGTAGTTCATACCGGGCCTGCGGGGTGTTCCAGTAACCGTCAGTCCCGCAATCAAGCCCAGTGCGGCTGACCGAGGATATGCCATTGGGCGGAACCTCAACAACGGAACCAGGGTACCCACCCGATTCGCTTAAAAAGGGACAAAATTTCCACGAGATTCAAACTTTCTTTCTCTCCCATCCACTCTTCCGTGGCTCGCGCAACTATTTCTACTCTCATCAATGTCTGAAACGCCATACACTATAGCCGTTCCAGACGAGGCCCTGGCCATTCTGCACCAAAAGCTCAAAGCTACGAGACTCCCGGACGAGCTTGATGAGGCGGCCTGGGACTACGGCGTTCCACTGGCGAACATCAAACGGCTCGTCGCCCGGTGGCGCGACGGCTACGACTGGCGCACGCACGAGGCCGCACTGAACGCGGAACTGCCCCAATTCACGCGCGACATCACGGTAGACGGGCACGGGACGCTCAACATCCACTACATCCATCAAAGGAGCGTAGTGCAGGGCGCGATCCCGCTGTTGTTCGTGCACGGATGTGAGTTTCGGGTTAGAATCGGATGTTCAAGTGAACTGACTGGTGCTTTTCCTCGCTAGGGCCGGGCAGCTTCTTCGAGGCCAGGAAGATAGTGCCGTTACTTGTCGCGCGTTCGAGCGAACATCCGAGTTTCCACGTTGTTGCAATCAGTCTAGCTGGGTACGGGTTCTCCGAGGCCCCTAGAAAAAAAGGATTCGCAATCGCGCAGCAGGCTGAGGTTCGTATCAGCAACGTTAGCATACTTATGTCTGCGAGTCTCACAAGGCAAAGGTTGGCCACAAAATCATGCTTGCACTAGGCTACAACGAATACGGTTAGATGACCTGACTCCAAACGTCTCGACTCTGACGAATTTATTCAGTCACACAAGGAGGCGACTGGGGCTACCTTGTATGCTGACCAAGGGACCATCTACAGCGTTTCCGCCTCATACTCTCGCAGATCACTCGCCGCATCGCCAAGCGCTATGGCCACCAGCACAATAAAGCTTGGCACACCAACTTCCCCTTGTGTGTAGCCCATGCATCGCCGTTCTTTGATCTCATTCAATCTAGGGGCCGTCCACCGACGCTTTACTATGAGCCGCTTTCATGGCTGGCTTTGTGCTTGAAAGGACTGACACAGGAGGAAAAGGCTGGCCTTGCGGAGACGGAATGGTTCAACGGCCGTGGACGAGGCTATTTCGCCCAGCAATCTACGCGACCTCAAACCGTGGGCTACGCGTTGGCCGACTCCCCCGTCGGACTGCTGGCCTGGATATACGAGAAGCTGGTAGAATGGACGGACCAATACCCTTGGGATGACGATGAAGGTGTGTGCTTCTTTATCCTTCGTGGTCTGCCAGTCAATTATGAGGACAGTCCTGACCTGGATATCTATCTACTGGTTCTCCCGTGCCGGGCCCACTGCGGCCGGACGCCTCTACTACGAGTTTGCAGAGGGCCGGTCAGATGTGACGAAGGACATCTATGGACCCGCAGATTACCCGACCATTCCGATGGGTATGTCTCATTTTCCCGGCGAAAAGGGCATTGTTCCAGTCAGGTATGTGTTCTCCATCGAGCACTAAACGTGCTCTCATCCACTGCATCTCTCTCTCTCAGCTGGACCAATGCCACCGGAAACATTGTTTACCGGAACAAACACGGGCGTGGAGGCCACTTTGCCGCATATGAAGCCCCGGATTCGCTTGTCCATGATTTGCGTGCGATGTACAAAAAGGGCGGCCCTGTATTTGACGTGGTCAAAGGGCACAGCGGCTATGACTGAGGCAGTGGGATCTGTCATGAATGCACTTGGTCAATCCGCGATGAATACTGGCAGCCGCGGTACATGAGAATGTCAAGTGGCAGGAGTGTTGTATATGGACGAGACCGGACTATAGTGGGTATGGGCAAAGTACCATATTACGAGCTCTTTCCATATTCTCAGGTAAACACGGTCGACGAGAAATCCGTCTGGAGGGTTGAATCGTGTGGTTTCCGAGTGAGAATGTTATCAAGCGGCCAGAGCGGACCGCTGTCCAAAAAAAAGTTGAATGCATTATCCCAAGAACAGCACAGCCATCAAGTGTTAGGTGGCTATTCGATCCAGTCTCCTTTCGCTCCTCGTGGGCAAGCAACACCCTTAGCAAAATGGTGTGCCGAGGAATATCCCGTTGTACGGCCCCAGGTGGTCGATGATGTTGCCGAACAAGATATTGGGCACGGACTTGATCTGGCACTCTGCGTCGGTGGCGTCGTCGTTGCCGGGGCAGGCGACGACCTTTTGAGTCGAGTCGTCGACAATGTGCTGAGGGAAGAAAGGATCATTAGTTTCGTACAGGAGATCACTGAGGCTGCTCACGATTTCGCCTTTAGGGTGCGAGAAACCGAGGAAACGCCCTGGTACGATTGGGACTAAGTCCTGCCAAATTGTTCAGTGCCAAGGTCGAGCACCGGAGAAAGACTACGAACATTTTCATTGTTGACCCGTTTGAAGTCTGTGACCTTGGAGTCGAAGAAGGAAACAAACGCGTCGTCGCCCACGCGAGGCGTTCCAAATGTGACCGAGTTGACGTTCACCGAGTCCGGAACTGTCGACATTTCACTTGAAAATTCAAGAGTGTTTCACAAGCACGAACGATTGAGCCGCAGGGACAACGAATCCAACACACTCAGCGCCCCACCAAGGCTGTGCCCCACGACCGTAACCTGTGTTGACCCGGTGGAAGCCAGGAGCTTCTTCACCTCGCTCTGGATCGCGTCCGCCGTCTTCGCATGTTCGTCACGGAACCCGCTGTGCACCTCGATCCCTGCAGGCGCGCCGGGGAAGAGCGTCGCGTTGAGGGAGCCCTTCAGCACGTTCAGGTCCGTCAGATCGGATTTGAGCGCGAGCGGGTCCGTGCCCTCGTGTGCGACGATGATGCTCTTGCTAGTCGGGTAGTAGCCGACGAAGACTGGGTTGGGAGGGTCTGATTAGAGAGTGTGTTTTCGATCGATCGTAGTAGGGGGACCGACAGAATTGGACCGCATTTCCCATTCCACCAGCGAGACTCGGCTTGAAGCCCGGCAACGCCGCGCAAGGAGCTAGCACCCGATCAGTCCCGGTTCACGGATCGGTAACCACTGGCATCGCGCACCTCCGCACGTCCAGCTCATCAGCTTGTCCGCCGGTCCACCTGCAGCCTGTCAGTCAACGCATGTTCCGATACGGCCGCCGCGCCAATCAACATACAGTAGGTCGCCTGCAGGTGCCCCAGTCAGCAATCGGACGATGTCACGAGACCCGGATGCTTACCCCAGCGAAGTGCACGAACGGCGTGAGCGCCTGCAGATCGTTCGCCGTCAGACTCGTGAGCGTCGTCGGCGCGAGCCGGCGCCCGTTCCCCGCGCGCGCCATGGGCGCACCGACCACGGATCCTGCGGCCATCGCCAGGAGTGCAGCCAGGAAAGCGGATTTCATCCTGAAAGGCAGTTGCACGACAAAAGAAATAGGATTGTGCGAAGATCGGGCGTCTGTCGTCAAGACAAGAACGCGATGGAATAAAGAGAGGAAAAGGGGGGGAAGAGAAAGAAGAGAACGAAGGAAACCCCAAAGAACAGCGAAGAAAGGGAAGCAGCAAGGAAAGAATGCAATGGTCGTCAAGCGGCCCGACGTTTTATACCGCGCATACGCATCAAGACATGATGAACTGTGATTTGCAGTCGTGATTGGCGGGGACTCAGCGATGGTTGAAACACGACAGATCTTGTCTGGGCAGGAAGAAATCCGGAAAGGAAAAGATCCGAGGGCGCGGAATGACGGTTGTAGCCTTGTTGCACTGCAAAGTACTTGTTTTGTGACCCCGTTTCCAGAGCCGGGCTCATTTAGTATGGGAGGTTCCATCCGCGCTAGGAGCATAGCGCTAAGCTTCTGAGGCTGGATCCCTTGAAACGACTAGCCAGCGTTCTGCTCCATACCAGGGGGGAGGGATGTGGGAAGAGCCTAGTCGCACGTCGTAGTCTGAAACCAAAAAGTTCCTGATCATTCGAAGGCTGTGCTATCGGTGCGAGCGCATTGTCACGAGGCAAGGCGCATTAATCGGCTAATTTTAATTTTAATTTGCACTCTTATCAATATCAATTTTCTAAGAACCTTTCTCTGCCCATGTGGAGTTAGGCATCCCAGAAGAGTATCGTAGAGTTCAGACCTCAAATTTCGAGATGGTCCATACATGTGTATTTCGACGACGTACTCATTCAGCGACTTTCTCGACGTGAGTCGATAGCATTAGCACTATAGAATGAATGACTGTTCGCAGAGCCAAACCGACTTGCGTTGAGGAAAGCGTGTCCAGATTACATCTCGGGTAGTCGGAACTCCTCCAGGAGCAGTCGTCAGCGAGCACGAGCTTGGCCTGAACACAGCGCTCCATGTCCCGGCTCTACGGAGAGCTTGACTCCTGGATCCGTTGCGTTCAGAATTGGCGCGTGCTTTGCTCGGACTCGACGGCCGTGACCCTTCAGTAGGATTTTTCGATTCTGGCGTCCATTTTCGTCAGGGCGTGGGGATTCGCCATGGTGTAGACAACATCCATCCACTAGTCGTTCAACGCGCGCTCCTCTCCGACTCTCAGGTGCGAGCTGTGACCTGGGCACAGTCGATTGAGTTCATCGTAGCCGGGACATACGTCTCCAAAAGCGAGAGGATTGAGGCACCATTCCATGGCCACCCGCACGATCCTGTTTGATTGGCGGAGAATGGATTCAGACTAGATATAGTCGCGTTGAAGATGGTGTGGGCTCCCGTCGCCGACATTCGACCCGCGGAGCTGGAGACCGTGGAACTATGGTTTTGAGTGCGGTGTCACTCTGGTCGTGCTCAGCAAGATGGGATGTGAGAGCGTTGATGATTTCCGTCCCGTCAATGAGATCGAACTGAATCAGACCCTGCCAGCGAATTCGCAAGCCAACTCTCCCCGTCGACGACATCCTCGCAAGCCTGCAGCGGCGTTCTTCCCGAAACTCGCCATGGAAACCGAGTCGATTAAGTTCGCAAGTTACAGTCGGTCTCGTCAACATCCAATAGGTTGCGTCGCAGACGGAAACCACGACGCGTCACACCATATGTTCCCGCCGACTCGATGATATAAGCCATTATTGTCCTCGTGCGATCCACGTAGCCCCCGGTCCAGCACACAATGAAGAAACTGCCATCCCGCTCGGCTCCTTCGGCTTCGACGGCGTCGCAGGCGTGTTGCGAGTGGGGCCGCGACAAGCTGCTGGGGATCGTGCGCTCGGACAGGACAGAGGGATGAGAATCAATCATTCTGGATCCGTGGCAGCGCCCAAAGAAAGAGCTGGCTACTTCTCATCAAGGTGGAGAGAGGATCGATATCCGGGGCGGTGGATGGTGGGGGATTTCTGCAGACTTCGCAACTTGAATGGAAGAGTGGGCGTAGATACACTGAAGCGGTTGTGAATAAGGAGAAAAGGGTCGAGAAATATTTTGGAGCAGACCCTGATCAGTCGTATCCAGTCTGGACCTGGAGCAGAGCGCGAACCGGGTCGGAAACCCCCTTCGACATTGGAGTGGGGGCGGCCACTTTGGGTGACGCAGTGAGCAAGTTGAGTCGTGACCTTGAACCAAATAGACCTCCCGATTACCCAGCGGCATAAATCGTTCTGTTTCGTCTTGACAGTCTGCGAAAACGGCCTCTGGCGTATGGAGCATGCGGCGCAGCTGAACAAACCAGGCGACTTGAGGTAAATTGACAGACGCGCATGATGGAGTGGTTTATGATCAGCAATATGGGCCAAGCAGAGAACCTTCCTCTTTCCGTGCGGAAAAAAGAAGAGCGTTCCCGAGTCAGCAAGATCCCCAGTTGAGGAAGGATGGAAAGATCACGATGCTCTGATGTGTTGCGTGACCGAGTCCTCCTGTTTTTTGGCAGATGTGACACCTGACCTGTGAGAAAGTATGACACACTGCGGGGGGGCTTATTTTTTTTCCGTGGAAAATGCGTGACAATCTAGAAGTCCGATTTTCACCGTTCTGTTTTCAGACAAAAAATATATATTGAAAATAGACGTCGATTTACAGCTCGATTTTTACCATGAATAGACATCTATTCCTCCCGAAAACAGAACTGTAAATAGATCATCTTTTTCTTGATCGATTCCCACCGGGAATAGACGTCGATTTTCACTGGAAATAGAGACAAAGAAAAGATGATCTTTTTTCACTGAAAACAGATTAAAACCACTGGAAGAATCTGTTGATTCTGGCCCCAATTCACATCACAAGTCCTGCAGCATGATTCCAACATGTTGTGAGTAGCATCCAGTAGCCTTTTGCAAGGCTAGGGATGCAAATTGGGGCCAGAATCAACAGATTCTTCCAGTGGTTTTAATCTGTTTTCAGTGAAAAAAGATCATCTTTTCTTTGTCTCTATTTCCAGTGAAAATCGACGTCTATTCCCGGTGGGAATCGATCAAGAAAAAGATGATCTATTTACAGTTCTGTTTTCGGGAGGAATAGATGTCTATTCATGGTAAAAATCGAGCTGTAAATCGACGTCTATTTTCAATATATATTTTTTGTCTGAAAACAGAACGGTGAAAATCGGACTTCTAGATTGTCACGCATTTTCCACGGAAAAAAATTAAGTCCCCCTGCAGTGACAAGACCAGCTCATTTTTTCGGCAAAAACAAGTTGGGAAGCCATCTTTCAACTCGATGGCACCTTTCAGGTGTGCATCTGTGAGCTCTCGTAATCGCTGCAGCACTGCCACCTGTAAGACCGTCTGAAAATCGTGTCTCGGCGGGCCAAGAATGGAGCTCAAGCACACGGCGAGAGCATTCTGCTCGAGCAGAGGGTGGTTGTATGGATTCGGTGAACAGAGGACCGACAGTAGAAAGTAGTTGTAGCAATTGAAGCTCCGACGCCATCTTCGCTACCCCAGACACGAGGCCAATCCGATACGCCGGCGGTCGATCTCAGCTCATTATCTCGCACACACACACACTCGCCACCGCGTGCAATCTCATGCACTGTCGCTGGCACGAGCCTGCCCGGGAGCAGTCACTTCCCATGCAGAGACGGGGGCCAGGGGTGGACCGACGAGGGCGCGGCCGCGCGGGGCATATCTCCTGGTCGGCACTGTGGGTGGACGGGCCATCCGCTGGCAAGACAAATGATTGGTTTCGACCTTTGGCCCCGAAGCGGAAAGAGCCGGCCTTCTTGACTCGGGGAAAAGGAGTGTGCCGAACCCCACGTGTTGGGGTGCGATCGTGGGGCGCCAACAGAAAATCAGGGAGGGCCGCAATGAGATGGTCGCACCAGAGGATAAGAGACAAAGCAAAAAGGATGCGAGTTCCGGAAAAAGCCAGCGATAGACCATAAACGGAGGGAGGCCAGGGCTTTCGAGCGTGATGATAAAAAACAAACAAAGGACGACGAGATCATTGTGGTCCCAATGGAGACAAGAACATGCTGCTTCGCACAATCAACAACCAGTGAGGTGACTTGCCCTCTTCCCTCATAAATCGCTCTGCCTTAGAGGGTGGTGGCAGCCCCCGTCACAGTCTCCTCCCGCCCTCAACCCAGCATCCGCCGTCGATGAACCGTTCGCAGCAGCATCCGAGTACTGATCAGCAGACATTGATGGCCAGGGCATCCACTGGCACCCATATGTGGGTGAACCAGGAACCCTGCGGACAGCGGGGATGCATGCACATCCATTCATTCAGCCATCTCTCCGCGCTGCCGGCCTTGAAAGCCAGCCATGCAGCAGAATGTGGCAGGGCAGTGTCACAGTGGGTCCCCTGTGAAGATTCAGAGCGCCGGGAGCTGACAAGAGAACAGATTGCCCCAGGCCGCAGTTCCGACGTTGGAGAGTAGCATGACGATGCGTCTAGAGCCGTTGGATCTGAATCCTGCGTAAGAGCCCGAGTAACGCCCGTGCATTCGCTCCCTCATCGTCTTCAAGGTATCCCGAGGGATATGGGTACGATCTTGATCAGATTCGGATGGGCCAACGAGATATAGCCGTCCATAGTGCCATGGAGGATACTGGGTACGCCATCGATGTCGTCTTGAGCATTGTGCCGACGTCATTCTCTTTCCAGTGCGCGATCCATCCCCAGAGCGCGATCCTACATCCCCAGAGTGCGATCCTCCATCCCCAGGCTGCGCCATCTCCGTGTATGGGAGGACCCATCCCCCGACGAGATAGAGACCAATCTCGTTGGTCCCTACGCGCCGTTGGTCGATGTACCTTCTGGATTCTCGAGCCAATCACGAGTCGACACCAGCCCCCAGTTCACAGCAGATTCTGCTCGATCACAGCTCGCCGAGCTTGCGTCTCTGTGCTCCAGATACAATCCGATGCCGGCGTCCAATCCACAGTCGGCCGGCCCAGCATCTCTGGTCTCCGCAGATCATTCTCTGTCGCCGATGTCGACTTCTGGGTGGCAGAGCCCACAAACGCAGTCTTTGCTACCGGTGACGAGAAGAGCTCCTCCGCCCACGTCGTCATCTCCGACGACCAGTCTCTCTGCGGAGACTCCCTCCGGACCGTCGAGTGCCCACTCGGCGACATCCGAGACAGACTCCGCTTCCCCTCCGCTACGCAGAGAAAAGACCGAGCCTTGCCAACTGCCGCCGGTGCGCAGAATCGACAAGCACGGCGTCGTATGGTACTGCACCGTGTTCCAGAACGATACCGACTCAGGCTGGGCTACTGCTGTCTCGAAACAGGTGCGGCGGCGCCTTGAGAATCCACCGGCTAGAAGAGGCGGGAAGAAGACGAAGACCAGCCATACACTGGCTGAGCGGATCAGGATCCTTGCTACTGATCCCTGGGTGGAATCGTTCCATGCGAGGTGCGCGTTGTGCCGGGCGTGCGGGCAGCCTTTCCAGCTGGACGGCCGCAAGGACTTCTATGGATATGCCTGGACCAAGCACCGCGAGCGGTGCCCCAAAATCAAGAAGAAGCGGTTGCAGCTGAAAGCTGGCACGGAGGTATGCAGTGCCGTTCTTGCGTCCCAGTCAAGCATGGTATTGACGACCGCCCGCCCGCCCGGATTGTAGGCCCAGCTCAAAAGCTTCACTGCGTACTACGCCGAGCCAAGCAGAAAGTCGACAAAGCGGAAAGCAAACGAATCCGATCCGCGTGCAGACGCCCTGTCCGGGGACGAGACGACGGGCGCGAAAAAGCCGCGGACCAAAAAGCGTGGGCGGCCGTCGTCTGCTTGAAGAGGGGGCTGAAGAAGTACTGCAATTGTAAACTACTGGGTCAGTGGGTCCTCGTCCTTGTTCCGTATGTGGGAATTTGCTCACCTCTTCCCCAAGCATTTGCCCAACGGACGTCCCTCGTCCGCATATGTAATCCTGCCTCCTCGTCCCTGATGTACCCATGCGTTTCCAATGTACACTGAGCGAATTGGTCGTTTCCTGCTGAAGACATGCGTCGTCGTTAAGACCGAGATGTAAGAGCGAACGCACCACCATGAATCACCCGCGCTGCTGCCACACAGCACACACGCATCTTCCATCCCAGCGCTGCAGTGGATATAGAAACGAGCGTTCCAGCCACTGGCGTTTTGTCGGCCGCCACCATCCCGTACTCCTCCTGCCCCCTCCTTCCCTTTCTCGATGCAAAATCTGATGCTGCAGCCCTCCCGACGGTACCGCTGCCAGGAATATGGCTTTCAAGTAGCTCGTAGGTCGTCTACCCTTCCGCACTCATGTCTGAGTTCCAGGCCCATCGTATCATGAAGTCTCCCCTCATTTGCTTGGGCGGTGTGATGTCGTCTGGTGCTCTGGTCGAGGAAGACGATCAAAACTTCCGGGAAAGCAGGTCGGGCCGATCGATGGCAAAGCCAAAGGAGACATGGACCGGGTGCCCAAAAGTCTTATCGAACGCAGTACGTCGCAACTGGCTGAGATGTCTGGCCCTCTGGTCAAAGCAGTGGAGGACTCGATTATGGGTTAGGGTTGCCGCGCTGAGCTTCCAGGCACTACACAGGGCTTGGGTATCGTCTGTACGTGTCAAAGACTATTTACCACTCAAGCTAATCTGCAGGTCGAGCAGGACCAACCCTGAGGCTGCAAGACGACAAGGCTTCGAGGCCGCTCAATATCAATGATCACTTCCAAGCACTTGTTTGTCAGACCAGCAGGTCCGTTGCGGCTGTTTATCCATCTCGCACATGACTCGACTCATGCCAGCTCTTATTTATCCGAATCGTCGACACGACTTTCTCCAAGTCGATTGCTTTACGGGCGCTTAATTCATCAATTCGAAAGAAAGAAACATGGGGGGCATCACAAAAAAAAACAAGCCACTTGTGCTGTTGGTAAGTGAATTTATCTGAGTTTTTGTGCTTGAGACTCTGGAAGTTACTTGCTTGACCAGCGATCAGCGAAGTGTGACGCATAAGGAAATCGTCGATTGAGATAAGATTAGATCGAAAAGGGGGTAGCATCTCCTCAACCAAAAAGAGATAACGCGCTGTATTTGACGCTTTCCCTTTGCAGATTCCTCCTGAGGTGTACTCTGGAATTCCTGAAGCAACTTGCTGCTGGCTGCGCCCGTTGATTGGAAATGAAATCACGAAGGCGTCGAGACAAGATAAGCGACGCTGAGCCTTGATCGATCATCATCGATCATCCCCGGTCCGATTCAGGCGAGGCCCTTTCACTAACAATTTTCTCCTCGGAACAAGTTTCCTCCTCACTTGCTCCTCCTCCCCGCATGTCCTCGTCGTAATGCTTGCTACTCTATTCTCGTGCTGCTTGGCTCCGCGCGCCAAAGGCCCGCGCCATGGACGAGCTCCTCTTGATGTCCGTCATCCCCTCTGCGCTTCTAGAAGATGGAAGCAGGGCTGACCCGCGTGCAGGCGAATCCGACCGAGACGACGAACCTGATCCCGACGAGCGCCAGTGAAGACCTCACGTCGTGCGTGTGCAGCGCTGCGCGCATCGTCAGACTCTCAGCCTCCCCCTCTCTGACATAGATTGCCCCCATCAAACGACGGAATCGACCACCAGAAACTGCAAGAGCGCTATGGAAGTATAGTACGTGCGAAGGAAAGGTACGCGTGCAGACACGTCTTCGAGCCGCCTTCTGAACGCGGTCCACCACCAGCAAAATGGTCAACCTGACTGCCCGAGCGCCATTTGTGCTCCAAGTCGTCTCTCCGTCATCCTCGACACCGGTCTCTCCCGTCCTTCCCAATCAAGAACCTGCGATTGACGCGGACATGCCGACACCCGCCGCAAAACCATCGACCTCTCCGGTCCTCTCATCGCAGCCCATTCTGTCCCGCCGCCCGCCCATCCTCACGATGACCCCGGCGGTGGTGCGCCCAGCCTCGCGCATGACACTGGGCTACGACTCGCGCTTCTCGTCACCCAACACATCGCGCTCGTCGTCCCGCCGCCGGCCCGAATTCGATGGCTCGTCCGCTTATCGCGACAACCGCTTCTCGGCCTTACACGGCGCGCAGCAGCACATGCATCCGGATCTGGGCAGCACATGGCGGCGCCCGGCATTCACCGCGGCGGAGAGTGAGTGGCCGGAAAGCGAGACAGAGACGGAGGAGAGTGCTGCTGAGTCTGATGGCGATGACGAGGAGGAGGAAGAAGAGGAGGAGAGCGTTTCTCGTGGGAGTCAGGACAAACACAAGCCTGAAGATGTGGATGCCAAGGTGTCCCCAGTCTCGTGTGCCCCGCTAGCATCGCGCACGGTGAGTTCACCGTCTGTGTGTCCCGGATTCCTGTTGATGCGTTCTGCAAAGACTACGGCGGATCCTACTGTGGCGATCCCCGTCGCAGACAGCACAGACACCGAAGACCCATTGGACATTGCCTTTTCGTGGAGTGATGCTTGATACTTGCTACATACGTCGGAACACTTCCTCATAGTTTTTCACTGGTCTACTATGGTTACCCTCACGAATACTGCATTTGTTGTATACATCTACGAAGCTACTGTATCCGCTTTTTTGACTTCTGTCGTACTTATTGATTGACGAAAGCTCGACACCCCTGTCCGCGGCACAGACCCCACCGTTCCCATGCAGGCCGTTGTGATCGATTCGTCGATGCCAATTGCGCATCTGAAAATGAGAAATGTGGCAACATCCGGGTAAACTGAAGCCAGGTCAGGTAGTGCAGCATCCTTGTTCTCGTTTATCACAGGTCAAACACCGCGCTCAAACCGGTCAGGCAGTGACGCGAACTCGGAAATTTTCTAGTCCCGGAGTGCGCCGCACCACACGCCGATCAACTGTCGACAGTTTCATCTTTTCATTCAAGCGGCAAACCCACGGAAAGAGGTTATCCCTGTACTCTGCGATCGTGTGAAACCGCTGTCATCGACGAGAAACCTTTTTCTGAGGGAGATGGAGATCGCTATCAGATATCGTCACTCCGAGACTCCCCGTAGTATTTATTGATTGAAGGATCTTCGTTGTGCGCTGATGTCATTCAGCAGTGTAATAAATCCTGATCGTCCGTGGCGGAGATATCCGGTCCTCCAAAACCTTTCAGGTCGCTTCCTGTACAAATCGAGGCTTCGTGTATTGATCCATTTCCACTGATCATGGAGCATCTTACCTGGATTATCGAGATCGTCCTTAATCGCAGGCAGATATGTGCCCAGGTGATCGATCCTCCTCGTCCGCAAGTGTGTCTCCTGACCTCGGGGTGGTGTTTCTGAAACAACAAATCAAAACTTGTCTCGTGACACTGCCGTTTTTCCGTGTCGTCCCGCGCAAAAAAAAAATGACGAATCTGGACCGGTCTGGACTGCTGATAATTGAAGCAGAGAACCCGCACCGGGGTGCATGCCGCCTGGATTGTCAAAGTGTTGGATACGTCAGCGTTAGAAATAATGCGACTTCGAACAGTTCCTGCTGTTCCTCGGCTGTCGACCTAGCGTTTTAGCCTCTATCTGCGCACATTAAATGCACACTGTCTTTTGTCTAGAAAGGTTCTTGGCAAGACTGACACGAATAAAACTTGTCAGAGCACTAAAGGAGAAGGTTCATTTTGAGGTGTTAGATCTCATATATGCATGTTGAATATTCTCAGTCGTGCAATCGGCCCATCCGAACCTAGTGAAGAAGTGGAAGGGCCGGTGCGATTTTTAGTCTTCGTATGTGATTGGCTCTTCAAGCAATGTTCTCTTGAATATGATGCGTGCTTCGCATGCTTTCAATGTCCACGCTTCGAGCTTGGAAGATAAGCTACTGTAGTGCAGCCGAGTGTACGGCACAGAATGATACCTACTTACCCAGTGCGGGCGCCTCGATTTCTGCTATGCACGACGAGCAGCCGTTCGCCGCAACCCCGACACGACGCTTGACTTCCTCACAGCGGGAATTCCCGAGCGATCGCGCCATGACGAACTTCTTCAGGTGAACCTTTGACACCCGATCATGATAGAAGTCACCAAAATAGACCATGTCTCCTTTTTCGGGCCCTTCAATCGTACATAAATCTTGCGGAGGCTCAACTCGCCTCAATTTTCATGCTCACCGCCGCAATTTCAACTGCCATTAGTCTGTTCTCCAATTCGGATCCAAAATCCGAATTATCCGATGTGGTGAGAGTGTGCATCCAGAGATGGGAATGGCTTGGAATTAATGGAGCGCGGCTCATCTGTGGCGACGCTAGTGTCCACCGGAGAAGCAGATAAACTCTGTGACGTTCGGTGGACAGACGACAACCTCAAGTCATTAACAGCCGCGTCAAGAGCCTTGGTGCGTTCCATCGCTACAGGCTCAGACCTTAAGGTTTCCTCATCTGTCCAGGATACAGCCGCGATCGTTTTCTCCCTGACGGAACGCCTTCGGAAAATCCGGTGACTCATCGACCTGTATCCCCGGATGTGCGTACCTCCCTCACAAAGGTGCAGAGTAGGCATCCGAAGAGGCTCTCCCACGGAGATATTCGCCGAGCACAGATCTGAATGGGCGATGTGATCTGGATGACGCACCGGGCCGACATCCCGTTGCGACGCAAGATGCTGCTCTACGCACACGGTCTCCATCTCCCTCGCACATACACTTCTGCAATGGCCTTAGCACCTGATCCGTCTAGGCGTTCTCTCGGCGTTTATTGAAGTTGTACATTGCATTGCCCACACGGCGGCGCAGTGGTGTCACCCGCTAATGTGGTGGCTTTTGGCGCTTGGGAACAACCGGCTGCTGCCTTTTTTTACAAGCGCACAGCGTCACTCCGTGTCTGCCGTCCGATCATCTCGTACCCAGCGCTCCGATGCCACTGTTCCTGGAATGTCTCTGTGTGTTGTTCTCGATGCATGAAACCACGATGCACCCGTGTCCCGGTCTAGTTCTGCTGCATTCCAATGCCAATGCTAGCCGGGTCTCCAACTTCCCGGAAAGATGGGTCGTGAGAGGCAGTGTGTTGTGGGCTGCTTAAATACGCCCTTCGATATGCTCGCCTAGTCACTGCACCTCGAGCTCCAAACCCAGAATGCATCTTCTTACTGGCCCCGCACCTTCGTCTCCATCTTTGAACCGCGCACCTGACGATCTCGCGACATACGGCATGTCCCGTTCGCAGCTCGGACTGTGGCTCGCTTACAAGATGTCGCCTGATCATTCCATGTACAATCTCGCCATGAAGCTCGAGCTCGATCGCTCAGAATACAGATTGGAGACTGCTCTCCAGGGCAAGTGCTCTTCTCGTATCGTTCAACAAGATCTCAGCTGACGACAATCTGCAGCAATCACACACCTCGTGCGACGTCATCCCGCTCTTCGCAGCACCTGGCACGATGCCGATGTTCGGCATGCAGAGCCTTATGTTGCAGAATGGGCACCTAATGTTGCGGTTGCGCATCTCCAGATCCAGATACTGCACGTTACATCTCCGGTTCATTTCAGTAACCGGCTTCGCGCGCCAGTTCCCCTCTCGGACGAGTTCGCCGTGCGCTGGTTTGTTGTCCTCGGGCCCGAGATGATGTCGATTTATGTGGTGGCGCACCACATCGCGCTGGACGGGACGAGCATGAGCATTCTCTCGGATGAGATGCTGCGGTTCATGGCGTCCCCGTCGGATCCTGTCTGGGATCAGATGGACTGTGGCTTGCGCTCAATGGGGGATACAGCAACTATCTTGCGGGTGAGGATCAGCTCCCGCATCATTCCCAGAAACTTCGGGCTGACACGGCGAATGACCAGGCCGCCTACGCTGCCGCCGAGCCCGCAGCGCGCGACTTTTGGCTTAGTCAAGTCCGCGATACAGCACCCGTTCGGTGGATCAACAATGGCTCTGGGCATGTGTCATGCAGCCCAGATGGTAATCTGAATCCCGCTGCCACGCCACAGAATGGCCGGTCCATTATGTCCGACGCAGCTAGAGATTACCGCGCGATTGAAACATGGACCCTGTTCTCGAAAGCCGTCAGTCGTCATAGCACCGGCAATCCCTATAATTAAATCACCAACGCTGATCCGGATTCCAGGACCTCAGACAGTGGAGCGCCAGGTACAACACGTCCTGGTTCCGAGTCATGCTCGCGGCGATCGGCGTCCTGGTGCGGTCAAAGTGCGCCCCGCCCAGATGCGAGGACGCCGCGGACTTTGTGCTGACAACCGCGTTTGCTGGCCGGCCTGCAGGCCTAGGACACGCGCTCGGGCATTTCGTCAACGCGCTGCCTGTTCGCGTTCCGTTTACCGCAGTTCTCGGGCCGGATGGGGCCGGCACGTTTGATATGTTGGTCAAGCAGATCTCAGAATATGTGTCCGCTGCGAAGAGGCACGAGCTTTTCAGCCTGCTTGATCTACAGGACGCCGCTAGAGTGGAGGGGATGCAGATCCCTCGATCACAAGTCGCGGTGACCCTGTCCCCCCGTCTCGCGAGAAACGAGTGCGAGCTGCTGCCTGTGGAAGGTGCACACGACTTGTTCTTCTGCTTCCTGGAGGGTGTAGATGCGGTTGAGCTCGGGGTGAGTCGCAGGTTGGGAAACAAGATCTGCATCAAGTTTTGATGAAATTGTCCTTTTTTCAGGTCATTTATGATCCAACCATCTTCTCTGAGTCCACAATGACCTCCTTCAAGTCAGATTTTGCCTCCTTGTGCACACTCGTTCCAGAATCTGGCCCGCTTTCTCTGAGAACGATGGCCCCTGGCCTCGTTCGTCATCTTCGCACCCTCCCACCTGCGTTGGATTTACACAACGAGGACCAAATCAGCGAGACCCCGTGGCATCAATTGTTTACTTATCAAGCGGCTCAAAATCCGGATGCTGTTGCGCTTTTTTCGGCGGAGAGCCAAACTGCCATGACGTACGCGGAACTCGATCAAAGAAGCTCCGGTATCGCATCCTGTGCGTTTTCCTTCCATGTAGGAAAAGTCTAGTTTACTCACTAGCGCTTTCTGTCGCTTAGATCTACAGCGTGAATTCGAAATCCAGCAAGAGTCTTTGATCCAGCTTCATCTGACGCGCGGCTTTTCCGTCCTGGTGTGGATTCTCGCGGTGCTCAAGTCCGGTGGCGCCTTCTGCGTGTCGGATCTGGATCACCCACGCCAGAGAACGAAGCAGATCGTTGAAGTCGCTAGGCCGCTGCTTGTCGTCGTCGACGGAGAGGATTCTGACTGGTTGCTCGAGGACTTGCCAGTCGAGTCAAGTTCGGCTCGGGTGATCCACGTTCGCGAAGTCGAGCACCATCTTCGCTCAGCGGCGACTCCCGCACGAGCACGCCAGGTCACGAAAGGGAGCGACTTGGCATACGTAATTTTCACCTCTGGAAGTTCAGGTGTGTGGGACTTGACTTCCTCGTCGTCCGCTTGGACTCTAAACATGTCTCCCAGGCAAACCCAAGGGCGTCGAGATCACGCATTCCAATCTCACGCACTTCGTCACGGGCTCGCACTCCTCCGCGTCCCCGTTCCTGCCCGGGCTGGGCCCTGGCGCGCGCATGCTGCAGTGGGCGAACTTCACCTTCGACGCGTCACTCATCGAGTGGGCGCCGTGTCTCGCATTCGGTGGGACCCTGTGTTTGGCGGCGCACCCCAAGGCCCTCGTGGGCGAGTACCTGCTCGATGTCGTCGTCCGCAACGCCGTGACGCACGTGAATCTGACCGCCAGCGTGCTCGCGAGCGTGCCTGCGGATGGCGATCGGGGGATCGGACGGCTGCGCGTGGTGTCCGTCGGCGGGGAGATGGTGCCCGATGGCTTGGTCGAGGTGTGGAGGAAGAGGGGCGTTGTCGTGCAAAATGCATACGGGCCGACTGAATGGTGCGCTTCCAATCAGAGTTCCTCTTTCGCAAAGCTGATCTAAACTCGCAGCGCCATGGTGATGTCGCACCACACCTATCCTCGCATCTCCAAAAGTGAGACGGCGCCAGTGCCTGCCTGCGTCATCGGACACGCACACGATAAGATGTCGTTCTACGTTTGCTCAGAGGACAAATTTCATGCTGCCGCACTGGCTAACGGGGAGGTGGGTGAGATCTGCATTGCGGGACCCCAAGTCGGTCGAGGGTCTGTCATCTCGGATCTTATCTTCGCGACCGATCACTTATCTTATCTCGCTTAGATACCGGAACCGGCCGGACCTTACAGCTGACCGATTCTGTGTCCATCCGCTCATTGGGGCGCGCCTTTACAGGACGGGAGACCGAGGGAAGATGCTCCCGAACGGTAGCGTCATGCTTCTTGGACGTGTTGATAGAGAGGTCAAGATCCGTGGATTCAGGTTCGCGTCCGAAGCTCGAGCTCCGTCGCGAAACTAATCGATTCGACGCCACAGAATCAATTTCGCGGACGTCGAGCGTCACGTCGCGTCCGCAGCATCGCTCTCCACCGCCGTCTCGGCGCAGTCGCATCCTAGGCACGGCCTCTGCGTGTTCCTTGCACCAGAGATGCCCGACACGGACGTCCAAGTGCTCAAGCGTGTTCTGAAAGAGCGCGTTCCCGGGTATATGGTGCCGAGCGCCGTGTTTTCGGTACCTGTGAGCCAGTTCCCGCTCAACGTGAACGGCAAGACCGACCACAAGAGGGTGGGTGAGATGATGGATGCGCTTATCGGGAACTCTCCGGCTCTCGGAGTGCGAGTTTCTGATATCGCACCCTCGCAAGTAGTACTAGAAGCAAAGAGGTAGATTCAGGAGTCTTCATGTTTCATCGTCTCTAGCACTCACAAGTATCATTTCAGGGATGAAATCCAACAAGCAGTGCATGATATCTGGATGCACCATCTTCCGAGCCCAGGAAGCTCTAACGAGAACCGCCTCTCCGACGATGCCGACTTTTTCGATATCGGAGGAAACAGGTACGGAGTGACCACACAGATTCTGAGCTTAGTTTGATCCCCTTCAGTCTCATACTCAGTCAAATCCATGCGTCACTGCGCACTCGTTTCCCCACGGCCGCAGGGAAACTCTCGCTGATCGATCTGTTCCAGCACAAGACCATCGAGCAGCAAGCTCAGCTGATCCGCAACATCACCAACCATCCGCAATCCATCTCCGAAGCTCCGGGTGCAGCTCAATCAACCTCCCGCCCCAAGCTGCTTGGGAACGAGATTGCTGTGATCGGGATGGCGGGCCGGTTCCCCGGCGCTGCATCTCCCGCAGCGCTGCACGAGATGATGATGAACCGCACCGAGGCTATATCGACTTTCCACTCGCGAGTGAATCACACGATGAATGACTCGGAGATCTATGTCCCCCGACGCGGCATGTTGCTGGAACACGGACCTCGCAGGAAAGGGGTCGCAGAGTAAGCGTTAATTGCGCGGTTTCAAAGCCAGTGGCGTGTGGCTGACGCCGGTCAGATTTGGACAAGGGTTGTTTACGAAAGTTGCCGCGGAGGCCCTCATGGACGCCGGGATCAATCTCGATAGATACGACGCAGATCGTGTCGGCTTATATGTCGGTGTCTCTGGCATCGGAGGTAAGGCTGCGGATGTGTTGCATTTTCGGTTTCATTGATCAACTGAGCGGCAGATAACAAACACGATGCGCCGTCCATATCCGCGCGCACAGCATACGACTTGAACCTCCAAGGCCCGAATGTGACTCTGGATGCCGCCTGCTCCGGGGGAATGGTCGCGCTGTCCCTCGCCGTCGACCATCTCAGACTCGGACGCTGCGACGTCGCTGTTGTCGGCGCGGTCTGCGTCTCTGCAACCAGGCAAGTCTCATCCGCATCGCTCGGATTAAAAACGCGAGTGCTGATCGCCGCGCATCCAGTACCGGCTACCTCACAGCACCCAACAAGATCCTCTCCCCTTCCGGCCACTGCCGCCCCTTCGACGACAGATCCGACGGCACCGTCCCGGGGGAAGCCGTCTGCGCTCTAGTGCTGTGCCGCGAGCAGCAGCAGACGCCCGGAGGAGACTCAAAAGGAACGGTGTATGGCGTGATCAGCGGGATCTCGGCTGCATCCGATGGAAGTGAGGGAAAGCTGGGACCCACAGGGCCCTGCACCCTCGGACAGATCCGAGTGGTCAAACAGGCCTGGCGCGACTGTGGTTTGGATCCAGCCAAGCTTGCCTACGCCGAGTGAGTATCGAGATCGAGTTTTCCAGGGTAGCATCGTTTTGATTTTGATTTTCAGGATGCATGGAAGCGGAACGCGAATCGGGGATGCGCTGGAACTAGAGGCACTCGTGAAAGCACGGTCCCAGCTCGGGGTTGCTTCCAGCCGGTTTACGTTTGGCTCCAACAAAGGCAATGTGGGAAACTGCGAGGTTCGTCGCGTCTTCTCTCTCCCCTCTCTCAGGCGCACGATGTTAAGCGAATTCGGTAGGCCGCTTCGGGTCTGATCTCTGTGATCAAGCTTCTGCAGTCCTTCCAGCCCGCCAACCGCTGCATACCACCTCTGCAGTCATTCGAGAGACTCAACCCGTCGATCGATTTGCCGCTCCTTGCCGAGGCAGTTGTGGCTCAGCGCGAAACGGCTATTCCCGAAGCCCCGGACGGTGTGATATGCTCGGTGACGAGTTTAGGATATGGTGGGATCAATGTACATTGCATACTACGGTCTGTTACGTGAGGCGATACTTCTTGATATTTCAGACTTCTGGATATGTGTATGTATAACGTTATTTATTACGCGAAAATTGTGATCTATTTCGAAGGTGCATTCGAATGGCGGCTGGAGTGAATCCTGTGAGCATTCGCTCATACCGGTAAGTAGAAGCCTTTCATCCAAGTAGAAGGGCAGTGATCCGCAGATCAGGGGCACAAACTTCTCATGACAACACATGGGACTGGTTAGTTGACAGCTTCGGACTGATAGACAGCATGAATGAAGCCATCTTTCTCCTCGGCGTCATTTGGACGAGCCAGCGCTGTTTCAGAATCAGAGAGGATGGAGGCATCTGGAGGATAGGAGACTCCACAATGCCATAGTGGGTGGCAAAGTGAAGCGACATCAATCAATTAGGTCAGCGCACCTGCCATGGCATCACCTACACTACACCCACTACTTTAACTTTGGCCCTCAAGTGCTGAGAGCCACGATGTCACGGAGACAGACATGGATGGTGTTAAGGCGCCCTTAGCATATCTTCTTTAAAGTGAGATTGTGCCGCAGAAGTCACATCCGTCTCCCTCCGAGTTGCCAATTATGCAGAGCGTCTTGAGTCTGACATCCCTGTCCCTGCTCTCACTGCTAGGCGTCTTGGTCGTCCGATGGATCCTTGGGGATAAGGGAAATCTCAGCCGTCTTCCCGGTCCCCCTTCGCAGTCATGGTTGTTTGGTAGGTTCATCCGCGCCGCCGCCGCTACCTGAATCCTGATCCTGACGCCGTGTGCAGGACATCTCCCCCAGCTTTACCTCACATTCAATTACGGAGAGAACGAGTTCAAGTGGCTGAAGGAGTACGGGACGGTGTACCTGTTACGTGGTGTGCTCGGCGTGCGTCACTTCTCTCCGCTGGTCGAAGCGCTGACCGATACTAACGGGACCCCACAGCAAAAGCGGGTCATGGTCGCCGATCCTGTGGCAATCAACCACATGTTCCGCGGCGACGATGTGCACTTCTCGCCTATGTTCATGGCGATCGATACGGCCATTTACGGGGATGACAATGTGTCCGCCTCAAGAGGCGAGTCTTCATTCATAGGCTCCAGCACTCAGATTCTCATCCTTGTCTTCTTCTTGTAGGAGAGGCCCACAGGCAACTTCGAGCCGCTCTCAACCCAGGCTTCACGACCGCAGTCGTCAAGAGCTATCTTGCTGTCTTCGAAACCGTTGCTCAAGGCGTCAGTGAGATCGAGTTCGTCGCCAATCAGTTCACTCATACTCGGCTTTACAGGTCACTCTATCTCTGGATAAAGCCTTGACAGAGCGAAAGAATGCTCCAGTCAACGTCTCTCCCCTGCTTTCTGAGGCAACGCTGGCGGCCATCTCACAGGGTATCTAGACTAGAAACTCTCACTCTCAGAACAGAGGTTGATCACGTAAATTCATAGTCGTCCTCGGCCTCTCGCTCGAAGACCTCGGGCCCGATTTTGTGCGAATCAACTCACAAGTGATGTACACTCCTTCATCTCTTCTGGGTGCACCCGTTTACTTACTCGCCGGCCTGCCAGTGCACTCGCGTCCGGACTGGGGCGGGTGAACTTCCTCACGGATGCTCTCTCTGCGGTCTTCCCTCGGCTCCCGAGATACCTCATGCGTCTCCCCACCCAGAGCTTCCGCGCTGTGCATCAAGGAAGAACGCTCGCGGAGCAGGTCGGGAAGAAGATGATCGGAGCCCGCCTCGACGCGGGGATTCTGGAGCAGAAAGAGGATGATCACCTGTTCGGGAAGATCTGTGAGCGCCTTGGCACATCGCATCCGGAGGCTGGATAGGGTGCTGATGCTCAATTGAAGTGACGGAGAACGCAAAGAGATCCCTCCGGCCCGAGCTACTCGCCGCACAAACTAGTGTACTGCTTGTTGCTGGCCAGGACACGACGGTCCGGTCGTTTAATCCTGGTTCCTGGTCACTTGCTGACGTCGATTAGGCAAACACGTTGACGTTCGCGCTCTATGAGCTCGCGCAACGCCCTGAGGTCCAATCTCGGCTGCGAGCGGAAGTGTTGGATGCCGTCCAGGACACGGAGATCCGATACGATGCTATGCCTGTGCTCAATGCTGTCATCAAGGTTTGCTCTAGGCTATGTGATGCCGGTCATTGGAATGCTCATGGAACCCAGGAAGCGCTGCGTTTGTATCCGGCCGAGGCTCTCATGGACAGGATAGCTGCACATGACATGACGATCCCACTGAGCGCACCGGTACAGTTGTCGAACGGAGAAACTGTGCAGCAGCTGGTCGTCTCGAAGGGCCAGTGGATCACTGTCAGCAGTGCGTCGTATCAGAGGTAGGGATGCTCTCCATATACACATCCTCCTCCTCTGGTTTACCGTGTGATTCAGATCGGAGGGGCGATGGGGCCCCGAGCCTGAAATGTTCGATCCGAATCGGTGGATCGATGGCAAGGTGGCGGCGAATGGGGAACCGATGATCTCGAGCGCGTACGCCAATTTGTGAGTCTGGCTGGGGCCTACTTTCATACGCTGCCGGATCTTTCTGACATGGTGTGCTGCAGACTGACCTTCAACGCCGGTCCTCACACGTGCTTGGGGTGAGTCTTTGACCTATGCATCCATGGCTGCCCTGTGTCTGATCACTGATGCCATTCAGCTGGCGTTTTGCGTAAGCTCTCAGGCATCGCTTTTCGACGCTGACTGACTGACTGATCTATTCCAGTGTCTTGGAGATGCAGGTGATCTTGACCGAGCTCATATCCAAATTCGTTTTCGAGGTTCCAGAGGACCCAGCGATGAGCATGCGAACTATGTTCGCCACCACCATCATGCCTGCCGATGCAGAGGGTAAGAAACGGGCTATGCTTTGTGTCAGTCGTTTGTGAGAAGAGTGCAATGTAAATAAGATCAATTTCTCTTACGATGTACCGAGGAGCTCTAATGAAAAGATACCGAAGATACTAGGAACGCACAAAAAACCAAATCAGGCAACATATCCTGCTAGGCGCACCCTCGGCTGCACATCCGCGGCGGTCCCAGCCAAAGTCTGCATCGTTTGGACTTGAAGTAGGGACTACAGAGTTGTGCACCCTTGGGAGTGACTGCCAGGCATTCGTGCACTGCGTCTAAATTTCATTGGGAGCGAGAGATTCGGCGAACTTGTCTCCATCTCCCCAAGTTGTGCGATCTTATCCGAAACATCGGGGTGGTTTCGCGCCATTTTCATCATGAATTTGTGCTAGCCTTTCATGCAAGTCACGGTTCAATATATCTGTCCAATTTTTCCAGAGATATTCTCGGTGGAAAGTTAAGAATACCGTGACGTCAATACAGTCCTGCTTTGCGACCTGTCACTTTAGAAGCCCTCGTTTGAGAGGACACTATACGCAAGAATCGATCGTTCTATTGTCTGTGTCCAGTACATCACTCATTTCATCGCCATCGGTCAATCCGTGCGAAGAGAGCCATGGCCCTCACTACATGGCGCTTTAGCGGGGTGGAAGTCATTATGAGTCGCACGAGTGATGAGTACGAGATTCTCCTAGTAGCGGGATCAAGTCGAAGTCTCACGTGAGAGTGATCATTTGACAGCTCACCCTCTGTGAACGACTGTCAGTCCCCCAAAGCCACGATGCTCACGGGGAACTGTATTAACGGCCTTAAGACGGCCCACACATCCTCACTTTATATTGGACTGTCATGAGAGACTTGCGTCTGTCTCCCCTCCCTAGTCATGCAGAGCGTATCCAGCTTGACGTCGTTGTCCCTTCTCACACTGCTGGGCGTCTATGTCGTCCGATGGTTCCTCAGACCCAAGAACGATCTGGGCCGGCTTCCTAGCCCTCCTTCGGAGTCTTGGCTATTTGGTACGTAATCTTGTGCGGCACTGCTAGACACTGGTGCTGACCCCGCACGCAGGACATCTCCCGCAGCTGCTCCTCACCACTAATTACGGCGACAACGAGTTCCGATGGCAGAGGGAGCACGGGCCGGTGTATCTGCTGCGTGGTGTGCTCGGCGTGCGTCCCTGGTCTTCTTCTGCCGTAGTGCCTGTCCGGATCTGACAGGGCTGGGTTAGCAAAAGCGACTGATGCTCTCCGATCCCGTGGCCATCAACCATATCTTCCGCAGCGACGATGTGCAGTTCTCGCCCATGTTGATGGCGATGGACAAAGCCCTCTACGGGGACGACAATGTGTCTGCCTCAAGAGGTAAGGGCCTCTCACACACGCGCCTTTGCGCTGATTCTCGCGCCGACTCTCATTCTCCATCTTGCAGGAGAGGCCCACAGGCAGCTCCGATCCGCTCTCAACCCCGGATTCACGCCGGCGATCGTCAAGAGCTACCGGGACATATTTGAGAATGTCGCGCGAGGCGTGAGCAACGCAAAGCCCACTGCTGCACAGGGCACTGACATCCGTCTCCACAGGTCACTGTCCAACTGCAGGGGGCTTTGGCGCAGCGCAAGAACGCGCTAGTGAACATTTCCCCCTTGCTCTCCGAGGCAACGCTGTCGGCCATCTCACAGGGTAACGGCCCTCTGCTCCTGCGACACAGAATCGCATCTCAATCTTGCAGTTGTCCTCGGTCTCTCGCTCGATGATCTTGGGCCCTCATTCGTGGACGTCAGTTCGCAAGTACTGTGCGTGACCCTCGCCTCTTTCACCGTTAACCGCTGCTTGCTCAAATTCGCGCCAGCGCACTCGCGTCCGGATTAGGCCGGATGCATTTCATCGCGGATGCCTTCGCTGTCGTGCTCCCCGGTCTCCTGAAGTATCTCTTGCGTTTGCCCGTCCAGCGCTTCGCCTCTGTGCACCAAGCGAGGGTGCTCTCAGAGGAGGTTGGGAGACAGACGATCGCCGCGCGCCTCAATTCTGGGGTTCTCGAAGAGAAGGAGAGTGATCACTTGTTTGGCAGGATCCGTAAGCTCTTGAGGTTCTCTGTGGAAGCCTGATACAGTGCTGAATCTGCGGTTCGTTTCAAGTGACGGAGAACGCGAAGAAGTCCCTCCGCCCCGAACTCCTCGCCGCGCAAACGAGCATTCTGATGATCGCTGGCCAGGACACGACGGTTCGGGTGATCAAACTCAGCTCTTCCCCGCATCCTGACGTCGGTCAGGCAAACACGCTCGCTTTCGCACTCAACGAGCTCGCGAAACGCCCCGAGGTCCAATCACAGCTGCGAGCGGAAGTGCTGGACGCGATTCAGGACACGGAGATCCGATACGATGCGATGCCGTTTCTCAATGCTGTCGTCAAGGTGCGCTGCGGTGTCTGGTCTGGTCTGCTGAGCGGCCTGGGCGCTAACCTAATGGGATTCTAGGAAGCACTGCGCATGCACCCTGCCGAAGCCCTGGCCGATAAGATAGCTTTGCGCGATGTGACGATCCCCTTGGGCACACCGGTCCAGCTGTCGAACGGACGTACTGCAGAGCAGCTGGTCATTCCCAAGGGCCAGCTGATTACCATCGCTATTGGCTCGTATCAACGGTAAAGCCCCTTCCATATCCGGCACCCCCTCCGCTGTTCATCTGCTTGCGCTAGGTCGGAGGGACGATGGGGTCCTGATCCTAACCAGTTCGATCCCAGTCGGTGGCTCGATGGCAAGGTTGCAGCTACCGGGGAAACGATGGCGTTGAGTCCGTACGCTCATCTGTGAGTTTTCCCCCAACATCTGCACGCCGCGCTCGCCTGACGCGTTGCTCTGCGCTGCAGATTGAGCTTCTACGCTGGCCCTCACACCTGTCTCGGGTGAGCGATTGATTGCCCTTGCACCCGACGCTGACCTCTTTTCTTACGATCTCCATCTAGCTGGCGTTTCGCGTAAGCTGCGACTAAGTATCCCCCCACTTACGCTGACTGGCTGACATGACTGGTACAGTGTCCTGGAGATGCAAGTGATCCTCACCGAGCTGGTGTCCAAGTTCGTGTTCCAGCTCCCAGACGACCCGGCACTGCGCATGCGAGCCGTGCTCGTCAACACTCTGATGCCCGCCGATGCGGAAGGGAGGAAACGGGCGATGCTTTGTGTCAGCCCGCTTTGATAGGAAGCACGTACGCACTGTACTGTACGTGTGATGTGCGGGGCCGCTTTCTACTGCAGCGACATACCGTAGATGTAACTGAGATTTGAGATGTATGATCTGTAATGAGCAATGCAGAGCTAGCCTCTAGGCCAGAGGATCTCGAAATAGGAGAAAACTTTACCATCGATGTCATCGTCGCTGTCCGGCACGTACCGGGGCGCGCGGAACGGGGGAAGCGCCAGTCCGGCACCTTCGAGGGAGTCACCCCTTCGACATCAGAATACAGTACACAAGGCGATTAGAAATAAACATCCACAAGTTATGCTATGCTGAGATAAATGTATGCAGTAGTGAGTACAGGACATGGTACATTATGGAGTGGTACAGATGGAAACACAAAATACATTTCAGTAGTGCATGCCGTTGCCCTCGGGGGCGTAGAGATCGTCGTAGGGCATCATCGGGGGGTGGGTACCAGACCCAAAGAGCATGCCCTCCTCGCTCAGAGTCGGCAGCATCATGGGCGGGTGCACGAAGGAGTTGAATGATTCGTCCTGGTACAGGTAGGACGCCGGCATCATCGGCGGGTGGAGAAAGTCGTCGGAGGACGGGAGCATCGGCGGATGGATTTGGGCTTCGGGCGAATCGCGTTTCAGTGCCATTGGCGGATGCCAGAACGAGCCTTGCTGCTGCTGGTGCTGCTGCTGGTGCCGCTCGCTGAACGGAAACTCCATCGAAAACGATGTCGCGCTCGAATAACCGTCCGTGTAGTCGTTGTACGACGACCCGTAGCTGACGGCACTGGAAGGCGGCTCCGAGGTTGAGTCGACGCTCATCCGCCGGCGCTTGTTGACCCGCGCATCGCCATCCACTCCACCACTGACATCCACGCCTCCAAATGGAAGCACGTCCGCGTAGGTCTCGTGGTACGGGAATCGGTACGCTCCAGCCGCGGGCTTCGGCAGCGGCCCGAGCGCAGTGGTCAGCTCAGATGTGCTGCTGTCAGGTGCGAGCATCGGCGACCCCGAGCTCGAATGGGATGACGATCCCGGGACGGGGGAGCCCTGGCGACTGGCTGTGGGACTGGCTGTAGGCGTATCCGCCTGGGCTTGTGCTTGCGCTCGGACTTGCACTTCGTGGCGAGAACGTTTGCGGATGATGTCGCTTTTCATCGAAATCGGACGCGACGTTCCGTGCAACTTGTAATACAAGCCACAGGCGTTGCACACAGTCCGGCCTTCGTCGTCTTTGCGCCACAGCGGGGTCGTCGTCGTGTGGCAGTTGAAGCATTGCGCTGGAAGGCACTTAGAAAAGATCAAACAGTATAGCAACCGACCCACCCATGACGTCCGGGACTTCGGCTCGGGTCGACTGGCCTCTGCCTTCTCCCATGTTACGCATCGTCTTCGGTCGGGGCCGCTTGTGCTGTTTCTCGAATCAGCACCATGCGATACAAACAACAACGCCGAATACAAACCAGCTTGCAGTAGAGTCCGCAGGCGTTGCAGTTGAGTTCGTCATTGAGCCCTCGCCTCCAAAGCGGAGTATGGGTCGCTCCACAGTTGCTGCATTCGGCTTTGATACCAGCCCCAAGCGCATCACCAGCAACAGCGCCGGCCCGCAGCGCCGCACCCGAGCTCGCCGACGATGGCTTCTCCGACGACGATGCCGCAGCCGAAGACCGCACACCGGCCGGCACACGGACACTCAGCGGCGGGCGTCTCGACCCTTTCGACCCAGCGGCAGCAGCATCGCTGTTCCCCCGTCGACGGCCGACAGACACACCGCTCGCTCCGGCGCCAGCCACGGCAGAGCTGTTGCTCCGTTTCCGGAGCGCACCTCCACGGCCGCCACTGGCCTTCTTCGCCGCGCGTTTGCCGTCAAAGTAGAAATCCGAGTCCGCAGAGTCGTCCCCATCCGAGGACTCGGGCTCCGATTCGGCAGCACGCGACGCAGCAATCCGAGATGCCCGGCGGCCCGATGGGGTGAGCGGGGGGTACTGGTGGGCGACTGGAAATGAGACGAAACAGACGGAGTGGAAATCGTGGGCGTGGCTACCCGGACGTGATCAGCTTCGTAGGCGTCTACATCGCCTGTGAGAGTCGCAGAGGGATCGAGAGTGAGCTGTCCGGGAGCAAACCCGAGGAAGGTGTCGGCATTGTACCCCGGATCGTTGGGGCCCAATATGGGGCCCATGCTCATCCCAAAGTCAGCAGAGAACGTGTCGTGTTGGTGCTGCTGTTGCTGCGGTTGGTGGAAGTGATGGGTACCAGAAGGGAAATCCGGGAATGTAGAGGCGGCCTGCATGATTTCATCCCATCCTGACCAGTTGACGCCGCTGGGGTTTGCCATCGATATTCCCAAGCCCGATGCGGGGTCGGACGAAGACGAGGAGACCGAGTCCTCGAGATCCATGTCCTTCTCACCGTCGTCGCCATCATCAGCATGCAGCAGCTCATCGAGATGTAGTTCCACGGTCGGCCGCACGACCCGCATGCTGTCATAGTCACCACGTGTAGAAGAAAGCGAATGGGAAGAAAGCTGCGTCGAGTGGCCCGGAGACCGGTTCCCCGAAGAAGCAACAATGACGTCCGGGCCGCCGGTGCTCGCAAAGACGGTGGGAAGCCGCACTCCAGGTGTAGGAGTCGCTGTTGATGGCACGCGCTTGCGTTTGGCGCTCGGGGAAGTCTCGTTCTGACCGGCAGTCGGACCCCCGGGGACGTCCACGGAGAAAGTGAAAAGGTTGCGGTGCTGGAGGCCCTGGTGGGCAGCGGCTTCCCTTGTGCGCTCCTTCTCGACCGCCTTTTGCTGCAAAAGGTCGCTCGAGAAACTGCGTTTAAAGTCCGGCGCGGGAAGATCCTCGATGGAGCTGTCAGAGACTCATTCATCAGCGCCTAGGAGAAAACGTGAAAGGCAAACACGCACCGTCCACGCTCACGATCGAGTTTATCTCCCATAGATTTGGACAGCTTGCGGAATTCGCGCTTGGATTTGGCGTTATCAGAGTCTACCATGAGGCTTTGCAGGTGCCACAGTCTGTACAATAGGCGTTAGCGTAATGGCCAAAGAGCGAAAGTATTAGAGAACACAGGAAAGGCTGTACAAGATAGGAGCCGGAGGGAGGAGGGGGAGATTCCACAGAGAAGGATTGGCTGAGCCGCAGGAAGGAAGAGAGCATACGTAGAACAATGGACAAACGTGGGACAAGACATGATAGATGAACAAGAAGAGCAAGGAAGACAAGAAACCTACCGCCAGGCAAGGTTCTCCAGTCGGTCACCTTGTTCGAGGTAGCTCGCTACTTTGGTGCAGACCTAGCGCATATGAGCAGGAAACACGCGAATGGCGCGATAATGCGCACCTTCCACGTCTTGGTCAGCTCTCCGCGTCGTTGACGTTGCTGAAAGGGACGAAGGACTTGTTGCCCTGATTTGCAGAAGAAAGGGCATCGCAATCGTAGGTCGCGGGGCCAAGATGAACCAATGGTCAAAGGACGGCGAAAGGTAGGAGGCAGACGGTTTCGTGGGCGTTGATGGAGTCGTTGTGGACAAGTGGAGAGCGGCAAAGTGAGTACAGTCCCAAAAAGGAAGCAAGAGACGACGGGCCACAGTCAGCGTGCGACGCGTCGAGCGGGCAAAACACGGACCTTGAATTTGAGATTGAGGATGGCAGATGGCATTGTGGGGTGTACGTCGTCGTCGTGAGCGTCAAAGGAAAGCGTCAATAGTCGTGATGGAGCTGTGAACGCGAACGCGGAGTCTGTCAACACAAATGACTTCTGCTCCATATCAATCGACTCACACTGCGAGTCGGAGCTGTTGCCACTGGTGAGGCAGAACAGCAGGATACAGAGGAGAGTGGTGGTGGTCTGAGCAACTACTGTTGAGTGATAGATGTCGCGCTTTTACCGGATGCTAAATCCAATTTACTCCCAATCAAGAAGGCCGAGAAGATGCACACGTTGCTGTTTCTGACTGTTCTGTTCCTTCCTCCTTTTCCACGGGCGCCTTTTGTCTGGTGTAAATCGAACCCACCGGCATCGCCTGGGACTCACATAATAAAGTACGTATTAGCCGAGTCGCGTCGTGTGCGTCGGGTCCCCTTAGACCTCTGCTCCCGCTCCCCTTTCCTCGCGTGTTGTGCTACGAGGGCCAAATAGGGATGGAAACAAGATAATCCGTCCCTGCAATCAAGTTCTCCATCTGCATCTGCGCATCTTCAATCTGGACTCGAGTTCGCCTCGCTGCAATTCTAGGGCAAGGGCATGGCAAGAGCGATCTCTCGCTTAGCTAGCGCGCAAGAGCAGGCAGGCGTCACGGCGCGGCTGTTCCGTGAGCCGTATCACGCGGGCGGCCTCGAGGCGTGCCGATATTGGACCATCTCTGACAACTGGGGTCGCCTTGATATTCTGCGCAACATCTGTCGCCCGATACTCGCACACGGTCTTCTGCCCCTGCCAAATCCCTTGTGCTCTCCACAACACATGTTTTTAATTTTCCTCGGATTCTTCCCAGGGGGGCCTCTGCGCGAGCGACAGCCTCCCAGATATGTCGCTTTCCCTGAATCGGCAGTTTGGGCCCGCGCAACAGTCTCCTCCAGGGGCGGCGGCCCACGACGGCGATGTTCTCACGCAAACCCAATCACCATTGCGTGCCCGGCCTCATGTTGTCCTCCCCAGTATCGAGGCCGCTCTGTCAGTGCACGTTTTAACTATGCTCGCTACCCTCCGACCTTGTCTCGACTGTAAACTTACAGGGCGAGGATTCGCGAGGCAGTGGACTCAAGGTGGATTCGAAGCGTTCCACGCAGGGACGCCACCTGATCGTTTGATTCCTTCTCGTCCGTCTTTGTTCTTTTTCGATGGGACTTATCAAGTTCTTCCTTGACTGCATTTGAGCTGTTACCAACGTGTCTTCTGGCAGGGCGTACGTGTCTGCGCTCCGCAGTCCAGGCTCTGCTGACTTCTCTTGGCTCCAACCCCTCGCTCAAGCGACATGAAGATGTGCTCGGACATACTCCCCGGCCACGGGATTTTTTGCCGGCAAATGTCGTCATCGTCGTCGTCCTCGGACCGCGAACATGTTCTGATGAGTGGTGGTTTATCATATTCCGCCGGCTGCTTCATAAACGGCACTACGACCAACAGACTTCGGAATCTTCCCTGTGGGTCCCCCCCCTCGCGTATCTGGCAGCGGTAAAAAAACGAGGTCGGGTTATTGAGCCGACTTGGAGGCTGGAAATGAAACTGCCGCGCGGAACTTCAGATGTCGGCTACCATATTCATCTCCACAGCACCACAACGGCTAGATGGTATATGCGCTTAGATGATATACGCGCTTATATTTCCACTTTCGACCGCCACTCACGCGTTTTTGGAGGTGCCGCATGGCTTTCAAGCCCAAGTAACGGCACTATCTCTTTATCTTATCTTATCCAAACGTCTCTCATTGACCTTGATCATGAAGTGCATCAATTCCATCCCACAGAGTTGTTCCTCATGCCCTCAAAGCGGGAGAAGTACAAATCGGGGCCTATGTTCACATGACAGACTTCAATCTTCGGTGATGTGATTTCTCGCCCGTTTCTTCTTGTTTCTGCGAGCTCCGAGGCGTCGAAGCAGTGTGGGAAATCCGAGTCCTCGCTCTCTATCTTGACCATGCAGCTCAATCTAATAAAAGCCCGACATCCGTCGACAGGCCTGAATTCCATGCAATAGGAAATGAAATGAACCGCGGTTACTTGACTGACTGCCAACCGTACGGACAACCCCGGGTCGAACATGCATCCGGACCTGCCTGCCGGGCCCAGAAGCACGGTCTGTGTCACCAGACTAGGGGAGGGAGACTCGTCTCTGCACACATATCGCTGGACCGCGATGCTCCGCGCCACCGGGCTATATTCAGATAATCAAATCAAAACCTTGATCGTCGTTGTCTGTCGTGTGAGTCCACGACAGCCTGTGAGCCGCGAGGGATGGCGACATTCAACCACTACTTCTGAGGCCTGACGTCCTCGTATCGGGTGCGCTGTCAGTGCACAACGCATCTCGTCGCTTTTTTCCGGATGGTTATCGCCTGTCCCTGGCACGATCCTCCCGGTGAATCCAGCCACGAAATGCTTGGCACAGTCTGTGCTGTGTATCTTGCAGCTAGTGAGCGACCGATGCGAGTTCAAATAGCGCTCGGTGCTATCCTCTGATCTCCGATTCGAAGGTGGCATCTCGGTCTTACCTGCCTGATCGAAGGCTCGGAAAGGAGATGTTACTCTTTCCGTCCAGATCGATTCGCATGAGAGCGGATGGAAATTATCGATGGAAGATAAGTTGAAGTAACCCTGCACGTTGCCTCGGCGTGTTTTAGCCCTATGTCATGGGTAACGAAAGACCGGACGCTCAGACATGTCAGGCAGAATACTTGGCCGCCAGATTCTCTGCGAAAACGTGCATTCAATGCACAGAAACCAGGTAATATTGAAATGATACTACTACGATACACAAAAATGACAAGAGCATAGATCCTGACGCACTCAAGGGTAGTCAGGCTCTGGGTTATGATCAATCTTCCTTCGTTTTGGCGCCTTCAAGGCCGTGCAACCAGCGAGAACCATCTCAACACTCGAAAACTGCTTCTTCAACGCCTCGTTTTCTTCCTCAAGCTGTCGAATGCGCTTCCGCGATGCAGATTCCGAATTCTCATCAGACTCGGCGGGCCTGCTAGCAGTGGGCTTCATCGACCGCATCTGCACATCAATGCTCGCAATCCAGGCATCCCTTTCGGCGAGCATCGCCTCCACCTGGGCAACACGACTGCTCTTCTTCAACAGCTCGTCTTCCAGCTCCTTCACGCTATCGGTGTGACGCGCTTTCTGCCCGAAAAACGCGCTGTACGCGGTGCGCAGGTGCTGCTGCAGTTTGTCTCTTTCGGTTCGCGTTCTGTCGTACAGCATCTGGAGCTGGCCTTGCGCGTCGACAGTATCAAACGCGGGAGAAGGCTGGCTCGGACCAGGGGCATGCCGTTCGGGCGCCGCTGGCTCTGTCACTTCAGTCGCCGTGACCACATGTTCGGCTGAAGCTCGTCAGTTCTGTACAACGCTCACGGAGGAGCTCACCATCGTCAGCTGGCCGCTGTTCAGGAAGTGTCGGCGGTCGAATGAAATCTGGGGTGACACTCGTTGATGCTTCTGCGTTAGCGTCGAGTTCTGTATTCGGTTTCAAGGGTGAGGGTAAATCGAAGCGAACTGTTTTCTTCTCCTTCAACGCGTACTCGAGATCGGTCGTCTGGACCTCGACTGATGCGTACGTAACATCTACTATGACGTCACAACAGGGTGTTCGACGAACAGTCTGTACTTGCCTCTTGCCTCGAGCTTGAGGTCAGCTAGCATCTCTGTGTGTGATTTTATTGTGCCTGGCCGAGAAGGTCCACTCGGTTCGGAAGGGGAGAGCATTGCATCTGGCGGAGGACTGGAATCTGCGAGAGTCGGTGAACTCGCCGAATCTGCGAGGCGCTGTGAGTGAAATGGAATTCAACCCTGGAAAGAGAAACGCAGACCTGATTCGAGAACAGGCTGCGTGAGATATTTCTCGTCTTCGGTGTGCTGTGCTTTCCAATCTTCAGGCGCCAATGCCTGCCAAAGCTCAATTCCATTCTTAGTCTCTGCCGCGAAACTCACGCTCTCGTAAGCCTGTATAAGGAGTGCCTCGACGGGTTTCCTCCTTCCCCTCCGGATGGCGGTAAGGAACCCCTCGATGGCGCACTTCTCCAATGGTTTCACGTGCATCTCGCTTAACCAACAACTGGACGGAAGAGACCAAGGGCGCAAACATCAGCACTCCGTACCCCCAGAGACGCGCACGAGAAGACGTGCATACGCACTATTCACCCTCGGGGAAGAAGCGCACCGCGAAGAACCTGTGCGCGCCGCGCGGCCGCTGCAAGAGGATGGACTCCGCCAGCTCATCCTCGTTCACAATCTGCAGCAAACAGGTCAGCACCACCCGCGCGTGCGTGTCCGGTAGGCGGCCGCCGTGCGACCATCCTGATCGACGCACGCACCATGCCCGGCCATTCCGGATACCCCTCCATCTTCCCCAGCACCACGTCGTTCCCCACGAACTTCGGCCCTGCGGCTTCCAGCGCGCGCAGCGAGAGCCTCTTCGCGCGGCCGCTCGTGCGTGCCTTCTTCATCCCGAGCCCATCGTCCGGTGATCGTGTTGGGGGGGTATCTAGCAGCGCCATTCCGGGAGGGAGCGGAGGGGCGTCAGGCCGGCGGGTGAGGGAGAGCAATGTGGGGGTCTGCGGCGTTTCGCCGGTCTCGGTAGGGTGCAGATGGGATGGGCGCGCCGCAGACTGTGCGAAGCGGGGCAAGGTCGGTGAGAGGACACGGTCACGCCACGTGGTACGCGTGAGACAGCTGATGTGACTGCGAAAATGCCTCTTCTTGAATCTCCGACCATCTTCCTGTGTGATTCAAAGGCGTACAATACTGAGGAGTAATCCCACCCCCTTTCGAGCGTCCGTCAATAAGATAGGAAAGTGGTCTCATCCAGCTTGCTGCGCGTCCAAAGGCCCGTAGTCCTTCCTTGTGCATGTCCGATCAGCTGCCATAACGGGAGGATGGGAAGCTCTGAATTTGGGCGGAATCCGACTGATCATTGATGCGACTTGGGGCGGCTTTCTAACGCTAATCTCACTCCCCGAAGTCCTGATGGCATCCCAACCTGGTCTCTCTCTGTGCCAATCGAGCATGCCAGGCATACCATGTGAAGGCGATCCGGGCACATTCGCGCTGCACCGCGCACTAGGAGTCTTGTCGGTCTGTCGTCGCTTCCATCAACGCCGGGATTTCAGACCAGTTGTTGAGCATCCGCGGCCGTTGCCATTCTAGCCTTCGAATGCGCTGCAGAGATCTTGCTCTCGCCCGTCATCTCCAAGCCACTGCTTCGGCTTCGATCGTTTCTCCTCAGACACACACTGCCCGGTGTGCGTGGCCAGAGCACATGGCCCTTTATCCCAGAAGTCTCCAGCTTCGCTGGCTAACCGACCCGTCATGCCAACGGCCGGCGTCCCACTCCGTCTCTTGTGCCCAGCGATGGAGTTTCAAGACCTTGGCGTCCACTTCTTGGACTGACAAAGTTCTCCGTTGCGCCTGCGCGATGTGCTACTGACATTGCTCGTCAGTATCAAACGCTGGGTGCGGTTCGATGCGAGCCGACTCTCCGGTCCTGGGCAATGTGAACGCGGTGGAATGGATCGGTGGGGCACCCTGAATGTTCCAAGCTCTAGAGTGAAGGGGTGGAATGCTACATCGCAATGTGTAGAAGTGATGACGTGCAACTGCAGGCGCTGAATGGCCGGTCGTGCGAACTAGCTGTCTCAGAAACGAGCCCTCGTTGCGAGTAAGATGAGCAGGCTGTGCTGACCATCTTTCTTGTTTCATGTGCATCATCTAACGTCGCGCAAATGTACTGCGCAAGCTCACTCGGGACGCGAAGTGATTTCCATCATTCATTGCATTGCATTCATGAAACCCATCGCCCAATATTTAGAACAGGACGCGACTAATTTAGCTGTGGGTGATGGTGATCTTGGCGTTCGTCGCGCCGTTGGTGTTGACGGTGGTGGTGAGGTGGTCTTGGCTGCTGCTGACGGTGGACCACTTGACGGACGGGACAGCTCCGCTGGCGAGCGAGAGGTTGATGTTCGAGAAGACGGTCGAGCCAGAGGCGAAGTCGTTCTGGGAGGCGACGGAGTAGACCTCGAGGGTCTCGGTGGCCCAGGTGAGCTGCGCGGCGCCGTTGACGGTGAGGGAAGTCGAGCCGACGTTGGTGAACGACGAGACGTAGTTGTAGCTCGAGCCCGAGTGCGACTTGAGGGTGATGATGCCGTTCAGGTTGGCACCGGCGCTGACGCGGACCGGGTTGGTGTACATCACGCTGTTGCCGACGAGGTACCAGGTCGCAACAGCCCAGTACGAGCCTCCACCAGCGGCGGACGAACCGTACTAGTCGCGGGTCAGCCTTTGTCAAAGCGCGAAAAACAGCCCACACGAACCTGGAGCACGGGCTGGAGGATGGCGTTCCGGAGGTGGGCTCGATCGAGTTGAAGTAGAACAGGTCTGGCCGTCGTCGGTGGGCGGGACAGCAGGGACGGTCCAGCTAGTGGTGAACGACGCGATCGCGTCGGAACCCGAGTTTTGCCACGACGCGTAGGCGACCCAGCCGGTCGGCAGGGGAGCACCGCATCGGCGTTGACCTTGTCGGGGTGGCGAACTGCGGGGTCACGATGTGCACGACGCTGCCGGCCGCGTCCAGGACGTGGACCTTGTCGTCGACGTGCGAGACACTGCCACCCTCGGGACCTGGTAGAAGTTGGTCTCCGAGCGCGCGCGGTAGCCACCCGGGACGAGGACGTGCTCCGAGGGCGTCGGGACCGCAGACGCGAAGGGCGCAACGGCCGAGAGGATGGCGAGAGCAACAAAGGCGAACATCGTATCTGCGAAGAAGAATCGGCGTTAGCTCTTTGGTAGTCAAGGCGACTCACCAGCTGACTGGGTCAAGTGCGAGGTACCGACTGAGGAACCGTGAGGATGGACGGGCCCCCAGCCGCCTTTTATTGCTGCACGGAGGAGGATCGCATTGAATTACGATGATAAGGCGACATGCTCCGCCGAAGCAACCCCGGAATTGCGAAGGTTGCAGCCATATGATTTCTGGCGACGAGGCTTCGAAGCGATCAGACCTTTCTTCGAGATATGCGATAAGTGTGTGTGTGCGGGCTCCCGGAAACAATTCCTTTGATGGATGGTCCTGCTGGAAACGCGCCGGTCGGCGGGCGGGACCAGGGCACCGAGATCTCGACGAAGAGCGGGCTGCTTGCGTCTGCATTTGACGACGGAAAATACGCGTCGCCCAAGTGCACAAGAGTATCTTGAACGATCGGATGCTCAGTTCCAAGCCTTCGCTGCGGCCTCGTGAACCTGAGACTAGCAATTTTGGAGTGATCTGTCGTCGTTACATCGCGAGGTTACTAGGTTAAGAAGCCGCTTCCATGCGATAAAGTGCACCGCCACACTCGGGTCCGCGTGGCGCTGCGCAACAGATACTGTGTCACAACTTGTCACACCGATATCAGCTGAGGGTTGAGCCATATGATAATCGCCACAATCGCGCCCCATACGAGAACTCTAAACAGGGTTTCTTAGGAAATGCTGCTCCTGCCGTTTCGAGCTGAGCACACGAGTCCCACCGACAGACCGCTCTATTACATGTACCCAGATAATTATCCTGTACGTCGTCATAAGTACCAGCGCGTCCGAGCCCGGTCTTCTGACGCCTATGAGTCGTGACAATCTCAGACATCAAATGATGATGCCGACTCGCAGAAGCTGCAGAACGGTCCAGGGCTCTGGATTCTTTCTACAGATAACAGAACCGTGTGGCCGTCGTCGACGCTCCAGGTAGCTCACGGCTCATTCTCGGTCATCCTGACCCTGACCGGAGCGCGATCCGCTCAGCGAGAGAGCGGCTCTAGATCCATGGACAGAAATAATCCCGCTGCTTTCTAATCATCTAGACAATCAACGGCACCGTTATCAAACGTTTATTCTGGCGCGAAGCGCGAATCAGCTCCGCTGCAAGGATCTTCGAAGCCCGTCGACACATGAAGCCACATCTGACCTCCCGTGAATTGAGCAGATCCCCGCGTGGATTGCAGGCTCGGGAGATGTCCGTCCACACGCTCTCGGGGCAGATGACAGAGATTATCGAGACCGGCGTGCCCGACCCCGAGTTTGACGACCGCCCATGGGCGGCCGGGGAATGACGAAAGGGTCGGAGAAAGCGCCGCATAGGTCCGTGGGAGCGCTTGAAGGCCAGGACACGAGCTGCGGAGCCAACGGCTCGGACCCGGAAGCGCATGGAGAACACAGAGCACGAGCCCTGACCCAGCTGCAACCGGCTCCCTTTATCAGGAGCTTACGGTCTTGGAGAACAGCTAAGTAGTCCAACGAGCGAAGCCTCTGGCAGCTGTTCGTTCCCTGTCTCATCTGAACGCTCCCCCTGCCCAACTCTCATTTACGTACGTCGACCTACGTCGACACTAAACAAGCATCGTTCTGTGCCCACATGGGCCGGTTCCGATCACCCTTCTCATCGAATCCGCACAGCGGCCGAGAAGAAATACGCACCATCCGTTGATCGGCCATCATCTTGTTCCACAGCACACTCACCGTGCCTCTTAGTAGGATTCGGCTGCCTGTGCGAATGTCGTGCAGAAAACAGCACCCGGTGGGAGCTCGAGACGCTCGAGGCCTACTTACATCGAACATCTACGTGCAGCTTGTCAACTCCACTGCGTGGTTCGGAATTCCCGGCCCTTGCTCAGGATCTGCTTCATCCAGTTACTTCAGCGCCTATCCTCCGAGTCTGCTTACTTCCATCTGCCTCTGTCGATCGAGCCAGCTGACCGGATGTGAGTGAGAGTTTGCTCTGTCGCCAAGGACCAGCAGTCATGACGAAGTCCAGAAGCGGCGCATGTCGCGTGGACCAAATCTGCTCTATATAGAATATCCTGATTCTAGCGCTCGTATTGAGGGTGCAAATCTATCAGGTTGAGAACCGCTTCCAAGATACGATGGGTTCCTCCCGGCACTGCGTGGTGTTTACTGCAGGTGGCCCTCCTGTTGGCCCGGCTCAGGTTCTAGATTTTCGAATCGGGCGTCATTGGCGAAGGGTGATTCTTAGGAAAGTTGACCAGCGGAAAATTGTCATTGCCAGGGTCATAGGCTGTAGAGGAGCAGCTCAAGCCCAGGGAAGTGTGATATGCATAGCGAGCCGAGATAGAGGCGGAGAGAAGGGTATTGTAGAGTTGGGGATAAAAGAAAAAGCGAGCACCACAGGACTCGAACCTGTAACCTTTTGGTGACGGAAGAAGGCATCGAAGCCAAACACGCTAGCCATTGCGCCAGGCACCCATTCTCGGCCTCTCAATGGGCAATGATACTACCCGCACCAAGCAGTTCAGCGGTGTTGTGCTTGGCCCGCGCAACTCGTTGATCTGCTAGTCAGTATTCTGAGAGCCAATTCAGATCGGATTTACAGCCCTGAGGTCATCACATTACTATTTAACCATGCGAAGTGGTCGTTCTGCGTTGCGGACCACTTGGATACCATACATATTCAAGCTCTGGATCGTGCTGCCTGAATCCGTCCGATCAGTTAAGTTGTCGCTGACACCATCGGCCATCAACGTATGCGTCGCAGCAGTTGTTACCTCCGCGTCTTTTTAATTTGAGTCTCATTCTCTATCCAAACCACGGGCCGAATGCTCTTTCCCGCCCGGAGCCCGGTGGCTCTTCGGCGAGCTCATAGCGCTTTGGGTGAGCCTTGGACACTTCAGCGAGCAGGATCAAGGCGCTTAATCCTCATTGAAGTTTCAGATTGTATTCCAATCTCTGTGCTTGGACACTTGACGAGTAGGGGGGCAGGTATAACAGAGATGTTCGTCTTTCTGGAAGACGGAAGACTCGTTACAGCTGCTATCCACGCTCAGCGTGTTATCCTGGTCGTTATCCATCAGACCCTCGGTGTGTGACTCGAAATATTCTTCTCTCGTGGCCTTGAGAAATTTACTCGATACCGTTTCTCAAAGACAAAAAGCTCGAAGTCTCCACGGCAAGCGGGCTTTCCTGATCGTCAACTCATTTCAAAACATCCATTCCTAAGGAAATACGAGATCATCTATCCATAATCAGAACGTGTTCGAGCTCCTCACGGCCTCCCATAGCATCCCCGACGCGGGTGAGAGGGTCCTCACTATCGTCGATGGCCAAGTGAGCTCGCTCGTCGTTACTGCACTCCCGCCGCCAGTTCGGTCTGCCCTGGCAGGGTTCGGATCATTTCAGCCAGGAGGTGCTCGACAGCGTTAGTCACGTAACCATCCGTCTGGACTTTCTGTGTGATAACTGTCGCTAGGTCCCGAGCCACCGCTCCCAGCTCGGCTCACTTCGTTCGCGCAATAATAAAGACTTCGCTTTTCGCGGAAAAGAAAGGCCCTGGAGAGGGCATGCACTGCTCCTCATCCCCGGTGCTGGGTCTTAGGCGTATTCAAGACATGGTGGCCACCGTCCGGACTCCCCTTACACTGATGCCATGCGCGTGAAAGTCCGTTGCATAAGGGTGCTGCTCCGGAAGCTTTTGGGATTGAGAAGAAGGTCCCCGAATTTATGACGGTCCGCTCCCGATCAAGCTTGTGTACTTCAAGTGGTCATGAAGATTTGAGACTGATCGGCAGCTCTGTAAGCAAGCACCTCTCCACTTCGAGCATTCTCTGGTGGATCCCCGTGTGGTCTTGATTCTTGAAACGCCGAGATGACCAGACCTTTTTTTTCTCTATGATCTCGAACTGATCCCCTGCCTAGGAACGCGCGAGTATCATGCAAAAGGCAGGCGTGGATTTACTTGCTTTGTGATTGAGAGTTTCAACCCAAAACCAACGGAGTTTCAGTGGGATTTAGATGCGATAATGATGAAGCAAAATGTTCCCGGATTTAAACCCGCCAAATCAGGATGAACAATCTCGGTATTGAACAGTTGAAAATCCTTCGTAAGCTTCTAAGGCGAGGCGAATTCAGAACGACCTGAAGGAACGAGTCCAGGTGCTCTTCGCAAGAGATGTTTTCCAATTGCACGATCGAATATGTACTCGACACATAGTCTCTCGTCAAGCGTGCTCAATCAATCTCTTTCAGTATTACCGCATCCGATCATTACATATTACAGCCACACCCGCATAGTACAAAAATAGCTCGGGCACCAAACATCGCGCAATAAAGATAGCCGCTTATCGATGAGCGGTGGGTGTGCGCCGGGCAGTGCCTACAAGACACCTCCGACGGCGCTCCCGGCGGGAGCCATGTGCGCGGGACCGTCACTCGCCTCTTGGGGCACCGCGACAGGGACCGAGGGCACGTCCTCGGTCTTGGCTTCGTGGGACTTATGGTGGGCGTGTCCGTGCGGGTGGATGATCTTGTCGACGATCGCGCTGACGCCGTGTTTCTTGTGCGGCTCCTTGGAGGGGACGTCAGGGCCTGAGGGAGTGGAGTCGACCGCGCCGGGCACACGTACCTCTGCGATCACCGGGGCAGTGGTGGTCGTGGTGGTAGTGGTGGTAGGCTGGAAAGAAAGGGATCAGCCATGAAGAGAGAAAGGAAGTCGGAGAGAGCGTACTTCAACTTGAGTGGAGTCAGTCATCGTAGAGTGGATTAGCTGGGAGATGCAGTCGGGCGATGCGGCCTTTTATATCTTCGGGCTGCCATCATGACACAAGAGTTGATATCGATGTTGCATGTGCTCCCCACCATGACCGGTGGGTGCTTGTGATAAGAACTAGTCTCATTAATTCCGTATTGCATGGTGATCTTGAATGAATAGAAGAATAGAGACACCAGTCCTCCCGTACAACGTATGAATATTTCGAAGATATTCTCCTGTGCATACTTCTCATTTCACCTTCTACGATTCTCAAAAACTGGACGGATACGCACGGATCGTCTTGTGAGATGTTGTGACGTCATTATACGTCATTCACTCTCTACGATCATGTGATCGTCCAGCAATTGTGGGAACCTTCCAGTACGTTCCTAACAGAGTGAAAAGTGAGTGAACTCTCGAGTTTAGCAGCCAAGTGCAATAACCACGTGCGCAGAGCTCCTTTCACAGAGGGGTGCCCAAATCATCGCGATCAAATGGATCAGTTCCATCACTTGCATTGACCGCATGTCCCGCCCACCCCCACCCCCACACACAGCGCAAGCTGCACGGACCGCGCCCACCATGCCCCTCCCCCAATTAATCCACCCGAACTGCCTGCTCTCCGTCTCGCACGACGCCGACGACGGACTCGTGAGCGTGCTCCTCCCGCAGCAGCGCACGGACGGCTTCCCCGGCCAGATCTTCCACGCGGCACGCCTGAGCGAAAAGGTCGTCTTCTCTCCGCTTCTGCTGGATCCGCACGTGAATCTGGCGGCGGGCACGGGCAAGGTGTTCTCTGGGTGCCTGAGCATGGAGGGGCCCGCGCAGCAGCTGCTCGGCGGCCCACAGCCTCAGCTGGTCCAGTGCGCGCTGGCGGTGAAGGAGCAGGTTTTGTCTGAGACGCATGGCCCTGCTGGTGGGGTGCTGAGGTGAGTCTGAAGAGGCTCCGTCGTCGGTGTGGGCGGCTGAGATGTAGCCTTGAAGAACGGTGTGCGCGATCCGTGGCGAGGGGGAAACCCTCGAATTCACGTTGACGCGGTATGAATTCCAGAGAGTTGCTGGTGACTGGGTCATCACGGTGCGTCTGCACTCTGCGCACCATTGCTCATGTTCCCGTGTGCCAACCATGTGCACAGATCAGCGTGGGCCAGCGGGTGCTGGGCGGCCTCCAGGCGCATGCGGACGGTGTGTTCTGGATTGGCACGCCGGATTTACGGTACCCGCCGCATGGGCGCATCTTCGCCGTCGCTGCCGCTACACTTGTGGGGCCAGATCTGAGGGAATTGCCCTTTCGCCAGCCGACAGGGCCCTGGCCACAGTTGTTTCCAACGCAGTCTGATCCGTATTCTCGTCGGAGCTAGTGGGTAGATGCAACATTATTGGTTTGCTTGTGGCGTGTATGTCGACATTCCAAAACTGTCCTCATGAATCGTACAGACATTGAATCGCCGATCACTCACGATGAGGGCTGCTCCAGATCAGTCCGGCATTCATTCCTGTTTGTGCTGATGCGCGCGCTTGATTAAGTTCACGGAAGTATTATGAAACTCCACCCTTATGACACTTGGACACGCATCGAGCCCCAAGTGGGAACTTGACTGACACCCTCTGATCAAATCACAGACCCATCTTTGTGTTCAGCGTCCCACCTTTACAAATGAGTCTATAGTTCCTGATGTGCCGGCGCCATACGCCGCAGTCATCGCTTTTTGGGCGACGGAAAAGCACAGACTGCTCGGGGACGAAATCCGCTGCGTATTATCGAGTTCGCGCCGTCCACCAGCGCCCAAGCTTTTCGCGCTCTGCTGTAACATCGAACGCGCCCTAAATCCGTATCAGATCGAATACTCACCAATCAGAGAGTGACCGGTGACAGTGTGACTCTACTTTGCGCGCCTTGGGCCGCTTGGCACGTCCTTCGGGCCGTCAACAAATTTGACATCCGTGCCGGAACGCCAACGATTCTATGCCTGTCACGAAAGCGGCTCTCTCTCACTCACGCCCTCACTCCCTTTCCCTTTTCCTCTCCTCTCCTCCTCTCCCCCCCTTCGACTATACCGCTGCCGCGCCTCGCGTTCCCAGGCGGCCCGGATGGGAGAGACCTATGACATTCCGCTGACTCTCGGCGCGTTGTTGGTCGGCGGCTCCGTCGCGCTATTGTACGTCACCCTCATCTCAGTCGCCCCTTCAGCGCCCACTCGAAATACGACAGTCTGAGCGGAGTCGTCGCCGTGCAATGCATCATCTTCTTCAAGCTGTACCCCGGCGAGGGCGTCCGGTCGAGGGCGATGGTGTTGAGCGTGTGGTGCGTGAATTTTTCGGGTGCGCGGGGTGGGTGCGCCGGGACTCACACACATCCAGGCTGTTGGATTCGCTGCACTCGGCCTTCATCGTCACGTCGCTGTATATATACTTCATCCGATTGTTCGGAGATGCTTCAAAGACCCTGTTTATTCCCTGGTGCGTGCTGCTGTGTTGATCTGCTTTTCTACGTGGCTCAGGGCGCATTTCGCAGGTCTATCGGCGTGCGTGGGCTCGTTTCATACTCAAGATCTGAAGGACTGACGAAGCACCGAAGCTGTCGGTGTTAGTAACGGTGTGTTTCTCCCTCAGCTCTGCTTGCGGCGAATGTAACTCTGCGGCTCTCTACAGGCCTTGCAAACACTCATTGTCCACCTGTATTTTGCCCGAAAGATCTTCCGATGTGCGCCCTCAACCTTTCGCCCTCTCCTCCTCTGATCCGCCCATTTCAGCGAGTGGTGGGAGCTGGTGGATCACACTGCCAATTGTAAGTGCATTGCATCCATTACATGTCCAGGAAAATCTTAAAATTTCTCAGGTCCTCCTGGCGTGCTGCCGCCTTGGTCCGTCAACTAATGCGTAATTTTTTCTATCTGAATTGTAACTGACGGGTAGCGCAACAGTCGCGGCAACTTGTGGGTGGCCTTCGCATCTATTCGCCCAAATTACTGACATTACGCAGATTCGACTGCAGAAATGTGAGTCATCGTCAGATTCGGGACGAGCTTGGCGGCTCACCGGCTGCGCAGGATCCACCTGCAGCGCTATACGGCATTCAACGATGAGTATCCTGGCGGGATATTCACCACCGGCCTGTCACTCTCGGCTGTGGTGGATGTGCTTATCACCGGCTGCCTGTGCTACTTCCTGCAGCGCATGCGTCGCAGGACCGCTTCCGGGCCGATGTCGCAGATGGTCAATCTGTTGACTTTGTATACGCTGGAAAATGGGTTGCTCACGTGGTGAGTGGCGGAATGAGCGTTTTCAAGGTCCTGCTCACACTGCTTTGAAGCCTGACAACCACGGCTTCCCTGATTTGTGTGAGTTCGTATGGTCTTTTCTCTGCCTAGGCTGAACGTTCGCTGTCCTGTCTAGTGGCTGGCGATGCCAAACAATCTGGTCTTCCTCGGGCTCCACTTTATCATCGAGAAACGTGCGTATTGAGCTCTCAAAAGTTGAACCGCTGTCAAACTGATCGATCAGTCTACGCCAACTCGTTATTGATCTCGCTTAACACACGGAAGGAGCTGCGCGAGATGCGATGGAACAAAAGTGGAGGAACGCGCTGGGACAAATCCGTTCCTGTGTTCACACAGGACGACTTCACGGTCCCGTACTCGCAATCCCAGTCCGGCAGCTCCCATCACGGCTACGGCCACGGCGCGAACACCGAGCTGGCCATGTCGGTCCGTGTTTTCTTTCATCTCCTGCGCGTATCTCCGCACGGAAGCTGACCGAACCGCACCGCCCCTCACAGAAACCACACTCGGCGTACCGGCCCGCGTCGAAACTCAATCCGCGGACTTTTCCTGCGACGCTGCAAGTCAGCGTCGAGCGCAGCGTGCGCCGGACGTCGGCCGATCTGTCCGAGTACGCGCTGGCATATGCGAGCCCGTACGACGAGCGGCGCCGCGGCCGGGGTGCGCAGAGGTATCAGGTGCACCGCCCCGGATCGCACGAGCCTCTGGGCGACCAGCTGCGGTCTTTGCCCTGAGGCGTGTATATACATTGTTTGTGTACCATCATTTTAGTACGATATAATACTTTGCTGTTTGCTATCATGCAGTACTTTGGAAATGTACATGCACTTCTTGTTGTTGCTATTGACACGCCGCTGCGATTATCCTGGGAGAACTGGTCATACAGTGGATGTTCATTAAGACGATATGTCGACGAGTCCATGAGGAATATACAAAATGGAAAATGCTAGTGAAATGTGTGTCGAATGCCCGGCCGTGCAAGGTGTGCGTGCTTAACAGCAGCAAGGCAGCGGTATGATAAAACAGCATCCTCCATCTGCCAAGACCGATCAGCACCGTACTCCAACACATGAATGCACGCGGCGTGCTCCGGACACGCAACGCACCTGGACATGGAATGCATCCGCCCCGCAGCCGCTCCGATCTCCCCTCATCTGTCGTGCGCAGCGCACCGAGGCCCATCGTCGGCACCGGCGCCGGCTGCTCCGTCACCTTCGCCGAGCCCGTGTGTGCGGGAGGCGGGTACGTCAGCTCTACGCGCGTGTCGCGGGGCGCGGTGGGGGCGGCAAGCTGTGTGGGGGACATGGTATGTGCGGTCGGTATATGGTCGTTTCGGTCGTAGGTGTGAAGTATGAGCGCAGCACCGGGCTGGGTATTTATACCGTCCCGAGTGACGTCGATGACGCAGCCGCAGCTCCAGCGTGCACAGCCACCCATCCGGGTGATCGTTGTGGCAGCCCGCAGGTCGTCCGCGATGCGGATGTCAGAGTTGGCTTGGTATGGGTCCCTGGGTCGGGGACGAACTGAGACGCAATTGGGAAGCTCCGAAGATGAGAACGAGGAGATAATATTCGGACGTGAAACCACGTGCGTGTTCAACCTGGTCACATGTGCTTGGTTCGATTTTAAGTTCTTGTCCAGCCGAATTGCGCGCAACATGGATATTATTTCTCCTGTATAAAGAAGTTTTCCTTGAACTGTGAGGTACCCAAAACGATGCACAGCCAAAAATCGACGCATATCGTGTCAAGTCATGTGAGTGTTTCATTTCGCAACGAGTCACGTGTGACAGGTTCAACGTTCGAGCGTTTGTTCGTCGTGCACCTTTTTTCTTTGGCCAGGCATCATCAACGAGATCAAAATTCTCTTGGAGGCTTGCATGCTTTGCGATGATTTTCCCGACATGGCATTAAGATTGAATATATCAACACCGTTCTGCTGACCCCGGGGGCCGCGCGCGGGAATGCCGGCACAACTATCTCAGGAGGGACACCCCAGACAGGTAAACCACTCGCTGGCTATTTAATTTTTTGGAACTACAAGGAGTAGTAGGCACGAAGTCAAGTCATGGAGCCAACAGTGATTGAATCAGTTGCTTGGACGCCAAGTTGCAAAGGTCACTTTGACATCATGGAGGATCAGACGTTCGGACTCACGTCATACGATCGTATAACGTGCTGGATGTTATATTCAGAATCGCTGGAGATTTGAGCAAACACGGACTTCGCAGCGGAGGAAAAATTCACTCGCACTTTTGGCTTCCTGTCTCTCAGAAGACGAAAAAAAGTAACATGGTTAGATCACGGAAAGCATCTGGAACTTCGTTTCCAGCTTCTAAGGATCAAAACAAGGAAGAGCGGATTGGATCAATAGGGCTGCAGTAAGGGTCGCCCGTCGATGGTCAAGGACTCTAGTGACTCGGGGGAAGGTTCCAATGCATCGCATGCGTGATCGCTGGTCAGTTAGCCCCCTGGTGAAAGTGCGCTCTGTTTTGGAAAGGCGTCCTTGGACCAAAATAGTTTATTATTTGCAGTAACACTCACATCCAACAAAGCGCTATGAAGTCTGGCCGTGAGTCAAACAGAATGCACGGAAGATAACATCACAATTCTCAGCACTGGTGCATGTCCGGCGAGAATCCAAACGATGGTTCCAGTTTATTCACAGCCGTTCTGGGAAGCTCTACAAGTACCGTTCCCCGTTCCAAAATGTCCCGTTGTGATGATCCCTAGTATGATACACGTGATTTCGGAGAGAGTGGCGGCAATATGCAGGTGCGATCCGACAGCGAAGAATGCGACGATACGACGAAGCCAATTAAGTATGATAGAGGAGGGATGGATGGGTGAGTCCATCGAGATGTCCGTCGGGCATCCGGTCAGTCGGATCACACGAGCGCATGTGGCGCGAGATCCGCCGCTGGTCCATTGCTGTGGCGCATCACGCGTTTCGGCTAGTGGGCGCGCGCGCGCGCGAAAGAGTGATCAAGGATCGCTGTGCACAACCACACCCGTTTCTGGCTCGACTTTCGTCCGCTGCGCATGCTCGCGCTCGTCCAGGTCGACGGTGTCGATCTCCGACCCGGGCGGGCCGGAGAACTGCAGCGGAATGGCGTTGAGGGTGGTGTGGTTACCGATGTGCTGGTTCCGCGTCGTTGTCGTGGGCAGGGTGAGCGCCGTCGGGCGCTGGGAGAGCCCGAGGCGGGTGTTGCGGTACACGCGGCACGCCATGACGCTGGTGAGCGCCATGTTGGGCACGGCGAGAAGCCCGTGGTAGAGCGGCGACACGGGCAGGTACACCATCAGCGTCACAAGGATGTTTGAGATGACGGAGACCCTGGAAAGCACGGATGGGTAAGCACAAGTCTCGCGAACGGGCGCGCACAACGCACATGTAGTACACCTGGCCGTCGACAAACAGCGACCGCGAGAACGACGGCAGATACTTTCCGCAGATCAACGCGCGGAAGAGCTGCCCGTTCGTCTGGACGATGTGCGTGTTTGTGACCAGGCAGTACGAGATGGCCAGATACACGGCCGTGTCGTGGATTGTGACCATGATGGCCGCGGCACCCACATACGGCGCCACGCTCGTAATCAGGCAGTAGTCCGTGGGCCCGATGGGAATCGCCCGGCCGCCGATGGGAATCGTGACACTCGTGGCGAGCACGCCGAGCCACAGCGTGCCGAAGACGATGGTGGGGACGAGCGCACTCGCATACACCCCGCGGACGCGGAAGAAAAACAAAAGCGACGTCGCCGAGGTCGCGACCGGGTAAAACGAGTCGAAGACGCGGAACATGGTCGAGCAGTTCCCGAGGGGGTATGTGCCGAGCAGCGTAAACCCGAGGATGTATGCGAGGCTGAAGACCCTGGAGAATGTCCATGAGCGGCCGGCCAAGCTGCGCAGCCTGTCGTCACTACGCGGCGCACCTCGCAAACACATACGCGACAATCGGAAGCCGCAAGCGAGACCGCGTAAGCAGCTCGTACTCCGCCCTGCAGTTGTTGAGGAGGTCCCAGATGGCGATCTATCGTCCCGAGGATTATGCATCAGCCAACCTCTCCGCCCTTGGCGCGCACAAGCGACACGCACCCCAAGCGAGCCCGCACAGACGTAATCCGAGATGAGTACCTGCTGCGCAAGCGCCGGCGGCAGGAGTGTTATGCCGAGCGTACCAGGCGGGAGGTCGGCGGGAGGAGGAGGCATCCCAAGCGCGGCTGCGCACGGCCGAGAACGGGCTACCAGATGGAGGAAGACAGGAAGGAAAAGAGCTCGAGGTCGCAGATCAATTGACGGGTACTTAAGGCGATGTCTACCCGCGTCACCCGCAAATAGCCCTGGGATCCGTCGTGCCCGCCTATCAGATGCGTGTGCACTTGCCATGTATGCTCATGGAGGAGGCCATATGGACGGGCTTGTGGGTCGCGGGCGCTGGGTTTCATCAGTCATCTTGAGTCACCCAACATAGACGCAGGCCCAGGGGAGGGACAACGCACTGGCGAGGCGTGCCGGGGCTCTCACGATGGGAGTGGACTGCGTGGCGAAGCGCGGCATTTTTAGAGAGAGACGTGCGGGTTCCGCGCTCGGGGTGGACTCGGACATCGAGTTCCCCAGGGGCGGGCGACGACGGGCGCCGGATAAACCGCGGAGTTGTCACTGGCCCAGACCGCGGTCTTTATTGATCGATCTGCATCAGCCCCATCATGGCAGCTTGCCGAGTGCCGATCTTAAGAGATTGTTTGTCAAGCCCCTGTCTTTCGCTCTCGCCTTCGTGCGAGCACGTTGGATAATCCAGATTCCCAGGAGCCAACTGTTGAGAGGTCAGGGGTCGATCGCGTGTGAGTCAGCGTGTATCAGCGATCAGGTTCGGAGAAATGCGCCTGGATAGCCAATCTGTGCAGCAGCAGTACACACTCGAGGCAAGTCGGCGCACCTTCGCGAATGCAGATGTGACAGAAGCGATTGTGAGCTTCGATCATTGAGTCGCGGTCGAGGATGAGCATGATAATGAATGTTGCACGATAGCTTCGAGCGGGCCAAGGAAGTCCAGCAGCAGCCTCTTTCCTGGTCGGGAAGTGTTTGGGGTCTCGAGATTGAACGTGGGTAGTGTATTGCTAAGTCGCAAGGTGTGAAACCTCCACACCGGAGGAAGGCGTTGCTGAATTGCTTTGCACGTCCAATAGACTACTGGAGAAGCATCCTTATAGTGCTTTCAACGTCCAATAGACTATCTATGAAGAGAAAAGAAACTCCGAGAAAGTTCTGACCATTTGATGGACTGGTTGAGAATTCTGTGAGTTTCCATCGATGTACGCTTTTATGTACGACTGAAAGATCGATCCATCGACACACTCCTGATCCGAGCATGCACGTTCAGTAATTCCTACCACGTGGGTAATCAATCGCCTGTGTGAGAGAATGTTTTCTCGGAGAGTTGAAGCTTGTTGAATCCGATACAAACGAACGCCGGACATGATCTGCCCATTTGCAGCCCCTGCAGATCCTCATTCGGCTCAGCGCTGTCTGATCAACGACGTCTGCCAGCGAGGCTAATCTACGCGAGATCGACGTGCCCTGTAACCAGAGCAATCGCGGAGTTGTATATATCCAGCCACAGATATGCACCTCCAGCCAGGTTCATTGACGGAAAGCTTCACTCCATTACACCCCTCCCGGCTTTCTACACTACCATAAAACAAGTCCGTCGCACAAATGGCTAACGCAAGGAGACATCTACTATCTAAGTCGGCATCACGCCTACCGAATGAGCTCACAGGAGCCAGACGCCGATACAACCGACAGCCCCCGCAAGCAGGGCCGCGACAGCACCCGTCCGAGACGGAGACGTCGAAGGCACGCCTGACGTGGAGGAGGGCGACGACGACGGTGGCGAAGACGAATTGCCTGCCAGGGCAGAGGTGGCGCTCGGCGCCGACACGCTGGCGGAGGACGGGAACGCGCGTTCGGCCGAGAGGGCCAGCGATGCGGTGGGGACCGGCGCCAGGGCCGGGAGAGCGGATAGTTCCGGGGCCGCGCCGATGTCTGGAACCCAGGGTATCAGGCCGAGTTCACGGAAAGATGAGATGCAGAGGAAAGCTTGGGCGCACATTGAGCGAAAGTTGGCATCGTGAAGTTCGTCTCGACGTAGGGTTGCGTGACGTTCAGAGCAGTGGCAATCGGGACGATGTGCTGTTGAATGCGCGCGTCGTGAGGTGAATATATCGAGAGAGGTGCGGGAAGATTCTTACTTTGAATGCGGCGCTCAATTTGGGATAGTAATTGACAGCGGTTTGCATCGTGAAATTGTCCAGTTCGTGGGTGAGCAAGATTGCGCCGACCTAGGACATGTTGAGAAACACAGTGCAACAGACAACATCGCGGAACCGACCTCTGTGAACGTGCCATTCTTGGCGTCTGCGATGAACGAATCATAGTTCGCATCGATTTGTGCCGCGGTCATGCTCCCTTCCCCGAATTGCCAGTCATTCGAGTCATACTCCCAAATGACGAGGGTCAGATTAAGCTGCTGCGCGATATATCTGATTCTGTCGTCAACATCACCCATAGGAGGCTGCCGAGGAGAGGAAATTGCATCAGCGCAATCTCATTTGGGGCGGAATGAATCCGGAAGCGGAAACCCACCCGCCAGCATTTTGGGGTGTAGCCTGTTACGAGCTTGATTGCCTTTATGGCATAATAGAGCTCTGCGAACGCGGCTTCGTTCTCGAACGCGGTCATGGCCATATGAGACCATGTGTCTAAATACGGCGCGGCGCGACAAGATTAGACACGGGATGGAGGGATGCCGTCCCGCACTCACGGACGCAGATCTGATGTCCGTCATGTGCGGCGCGCTGGGCCTGTAATGGCATCGACATGACATTCGAGCCGATGTAAAAGAATGCTGCGCGGATTTGAGCAAATCGAATTCGGGAGGACAGCTGGGGAACGCACTGGCTTTCTGCTTGTTGGAGTCCATGAAGTCCAGGAACGCATCGTGCTCGCAAGCAGGCCCATCGTCAAATCCGTATCCCAAAGTTCCTGGCTGCGGGAGATGAATTAATTCAACGGTCACGCTGTTCGGTGGCGTTAAAAACTGCTCACGCACCTCGGGAACGCTCGCTACATCCGGCCAAATTCCCGCCCTCGACGACTTGACGCAGTTGGAGTACGTCCACCAACAATCCGGGTCGCTCGGATTGTACGATTTGAGCACGGACGAGGGAGTCACGCCGTTTTTCCCCTTTACAGGGATATTCGGGATGCTGGATGAGAAAGAATGAAAATGCGCCAAAGCCGCCGAGTCGCCTGAGAGCAGCTGCAGCGCCGGCTCCCAGACACCAGGGAACTGCGATAGCGCAGCCTGGGCAGGGGGATAGTCCGAGACATCGCAGTCTGAAAACGAGGGAAGAAGTGAAGGGACGGTCATATACCATTGAGCACACGATGCGCTTGCGGCAGGGGAGAAGAACACTTACGACCGCGGACAGCGCTCGGAAGCTTGAGCAAGACAACGGCTGCTGCCATCAACGTCGAAGCAGAAGGCATGGCTGAGCGACTTTAGAGTGGGGTCGAATGCCGTGGAAAGGGCTGAGGATCAGCACGACGAGGCGGAGGGAAGGGAAAGCAGAACGGGGGTTCAATGCATGTCGCCTCGGCCCATATAAGGGCCGCCCTCCAAGGACACGGTGCCCACCGGTCACGGCGTCTTCTCTCCGCAAATCCTCGTATACGTGCGCTAAATTCAGCGAGCGTAGACATGTTAGACCGGCTTTTGCGGAGATTCATCTATTGGAGGCCGTGTCTCGAACGATGTTTGTCCTCCCTGGAGCTAAGTATGTCTCAATTGGAACGGAGCTTTGACCGGATAAGACTCCAAATAGCACGGCGAGGAGATGTCGGGAGCGGGGGAGAAGCGCCCGAAGTTTGTCACCCCCGAACTCTCTGTGCACAGATGCAAAGCCTGAGCGTCTGGCACAAGAAACTGGCATTGTTTGGCACATGCCAATCAGCGGCATCATAGCGAGCCGCGGCCCCCGACCCGCGTGGCACACTGGGTAACCCCATTTGCACTGCAGAAAACCCAAGCGATCACGTGGTCTGGTTCAAATGATGATCCTGCCGAACAGTTCGGTAGATGGAGGAATCATCGAGGAATGTCGTTTGATTGTTACGTAGTCCCTCCGAGTCCTACTCAATCGGTGCCCGATGTCTTTCAAGGACTCCACGTGTCAGCGAAATCGAGGCATCGAAATCGGCACCGTTTTGGGCACTCAGAGAAGAATCTTTTCAGGAAACGAAGCCTGTCGCTCGCAGATGGTTTGAACGGGAAAGAATCAGGTCCCTGCCATCGAGGGAGCCGTTACGCGCCTAAAAAGGAGCGTGACGGGCTTCTTGCTCGCCAAAACGATCAGCAAACCGCACGTTTTGTTATGTCAGCAAGTGCTTCCCCACTATGCGAACGTTGGTCCACAATGAGAGCTTTGCCCAACGCCGTGTGGGAAGCAGGTGGTGAGCGCTTGGGAGTGCATGTATCGGCTGGTATGCGATCTGTATTCCGGAGGCTTTGAGCCAGCCAGTAGACTATCACTGATGTCCAGGAACAGAAATAGGCTTGAATGCACGATCTGAGCTGGATTTTCCCACTCCCTCATGTACATACGATGGGGCCGGGAGATGTTGGTGGCACCAGATAGCGTGTCGAATCCGGTCCCTTGACGACTGGAGAGGTTACCAGTCCGGACAGGGGACACACAGAACGCATTGGGCTCGACTCCAAGGCGGAGTTCGTCGGGTATGGGTCTGGATTCTTTCGGAGAGGGTCTCGGAACCAGCGAAGCACGGACGTCGCACGAACCTCGCTCGTTGGTCCAGTCAGTGTCCCGGCGTCGGGGAACGTGCATCAAATGTGTCGCGTTATACAGACAACTCGACACGCAGAATGTTTCCAGTGGCGACCTCTCCTACGATTCTAAATCTACACCATTTCTGCAAGTTAGGAGGCGGGGGTCGGCGGTCTTGGCTCTTGAGGACCATAGCACAGAAGAAGCACGAAGGATCCGCGGTGAATTAATCGGCGAATTCGCTAGCGACGGGCGGGGATCACTTGTTTCGTCCCGCTAAAAGTGTTCAAACGGCAGTGGCTTCCCAAAGAAATCAAGCGTAAATACGGGAGCTGTGCAGGGATCTTTGAGACTGGTCATGACCATGAGTGGGAGTTTATGGGAGTGGTTCCCACGGACGGTACGAATCAATACGTTTGTTCTGCTCGGAACTTTTCCGACATGTGTCCGTCAAAGACGTCTTTGAACGACAAAGCTGTTTTTGGTACAATCTTCTCTGATGAACTGGGCAGGACATGAGTCACTTTGGTCTGTTCAATCGGCAGCGTGGATGAGGCGAGGCTGGGCACATTGCATCGGGATAACGCTGCGGAACAGTAGAAGATGTATGCCGAGGCAAGAGACCGTTGGTTACAATTGAAACCGATTCATATCGCATGAGCGGATTTGTGGAAATTATGAGTCACAGCGTTCCGAAAGCTCTTTCTCTGCTTCTTGCGAAATTGCTCGCCCAATGACCTCGACGTAAGCCTCCGAAAGTGGAGGTCACACAACATAACATAACAACAATTGCATACAGATCTCGATCGACGTGTGGTGTGCACGCCGCGCGCTTGTGTGTTTCCCCCATTTTATGCGGGCTTCCTTTCGTCGCTTAAGTCTCCTTTAACCTCTCCGTCTGTCTCTTTTCTACCTTACCAGCATCCGAGACTACCCTGGCGCATTTCCTGCCACCACTCCCAGGGCCATGACAGCCGCCAGCTCGACCGTATCTCACACAGCGTTCTCAAAGAATGACTCGGCAATTTCATCACCACCCACAGTGGCAGGCCAGTGCTCTGCACCAGCACCACCTCCAGCACGTTGCCGGCCCCTGCGAAAGGTCGCCAGTCGGCGCGCAATCGATGCCGAAGACGCCCTCAAGAAGCAGCACCATTCCTGTCCGACCTGCAAGCGAGGATTCACCTCTGCCGGCCATCTCGCACGACATGTCAAGATCCACAGCGGAGAGAAGAAACACAAATGCCCGTTCCCTGGATGCGCGACGTCGTGCTCACGCCAGGACAATTTGCAGCAGCAGTGAGTTTGCTCGCTTTCCGATCTGCTGCGGCTGCTAAGCCGAGCGCACAGCTACCGCATCCATCTTTCGCCTGGTGCAGCCGCGCGGCGCAAGTCCGGCCGTCCATCCGTCATTCGCGCAATGGGCTTCCAGCTGCCGCCCCCGCAGGACCTCTACGAAGCATCCCCCGTGTCCCCTGTTTTCTCAGCCGAGTCCGCATCATCATCCAGGTCCTCCTTCTCGTCGTCCGCTTCGTCGTCCGGGTCCTCCAGCCAGCGCTCATTCTCTCCGCCCCTGACCCCGCCGCCGCTAGAAGACTCGACGCCGTACCTGCTCCGCGGCTCTGGATTCCTGCCCACTGATCCCCGACGGCGGCCGGCCACGCCGCCCCCCGCATACATCGACGTCGGGATCGCGGTCACGGGTGGCGGCGGGTACATTGAGCGGGCGGTCACCCCGGAACCCCTGTTGAACGGGTACCCGCGCCCGAAGCTAGAGGATCTGGCGGAGGATATCGAGGCCCAGAAGGGCGTACAGGCACACATGGCTGAGTTGCGCAAGGCTCAGAAGAGCGGCTGGTTTCGCGTGCGGGTGCCCGCGGACCCGCGGGCTTTGAAGGGGCTGTCACCCGAGCCCCACGCAGAGCCTGCGTCGCAGACAGCTCCGAAGACGGATCCGAAACCCGCGCGGAAGAGCAAGCAGACGCCAGCGGTGCTGCCTGCGATTGACACTTTGGGGTCGGCATTGGCGAACGCTCTGTCGCCTGCCTATTCGAAAGCGGGATCTTCTGTGGCTGCCACTCCGGCATCTTCCGCTGCACCATCGCCCGCCTTCTCGTATTTCTCCAGCCAGACTTCTCCGGCCTCCAATGTGGCTTCTCCGGCCATGGAGATCTCGTCTCCGCGCTACTCACCAGAACATCTCCCTGCCCTTGTCTCGTCCTCGACGTCATCAAGTGTGCACGCTGGAACCCAGCGCATTATAGATCTCGACGCCTATGATCGACAGGATCAGCATCTTTCGTCGCACGCCACATCCGGAGCCCCGCCGTCCTCTGTTTCGGTGCCTGTAGCTGCGTATGATGCTGATGCTGATCGACAGCGAGAGCTTGCTTACGGCAATGGCGTCTACCACCCAGAGCACGGATACTATGAAATGCATCTGGACCAGGGCCCGGATTCTTACCAGCAGCATGATCATCCTCAGCCTCGCCTCGAGCACCACGAGAGCCGCCACCACCATCAGGATCTAGCCTATCGTGGATTGCAGGCGGAGCCGTATGTCGGGGAGGGGCAAATGCGATCAGAATCGGCGTTCCAGCTCCAGTCTCCGCCTGCGGCTTGCGATGCGGTTTACACGGAGCAGCACGAGGCTCCACTCGAGATGCGCTATGGCCGACAAGTGGAGCAGTATCCGCAGTATCAGCTGTCGCCGACCGTGGACTCGGGCTACTACTATGACCCGCAGCAACAGCAGCATCATTCCTACCAGCACTACTATGCGCAATATGAAACCCCCAGCAGCCCGTTGACCGTGCCCATTTCTTCTCTCCGGCGCAGCGCGCCGCAATCCAATGCCTACGCCGAGCCTACCCCCTATCTGCATCAGCCCCAGCCCGTGTCCCCGGTGGATTACTTTGGTCATGTCCAGCATGGATGGAGGCAGGTCGGAGCTTTATGACCATGACGTTTCTTCATTCTCTATTGCTATCAGTATCCCGCGCTCTCCGATCTGCTCTTCGCTTCTCTTGTATATATCGGATCCAATCTCACGTGTAGTAATTACTCACCGGCCTATCATCATCTACGTATAGTCGCTATCTCTGGTATACAACATAATATAATCGCGCACCCGTGCCACCTACGTCTGTTTCAGGGAGATAATTTTTTCCGCAATACTTACTCAAAACCGATCTCAATGGATTAATTCAACTAGAACCTCGCTCGATATTTTCTGGAGCACGCCAGTAGGAATTCCCTCCGAGACGACGTCGGCTGGAGCTTGGCAACCAGCGAGCGAGACGAGAAATCAGCATGACGATCCCCCAGGGAACCGGCGAAGAGCTGCTGCCGCTCTTTCTCACACCAGAAGAAGCGTGGCTCTCCCAACGCCTGTGCAGAACGGAGTCTGAAATGCACATGGCGGAATGCCGACATTCCAAGGTCCGCCGGAAGAATCAAAACAAGGTTATGAAATCCATGTCATTCATATGGAAGGGGCCTTCTTTCAGTTATGTACATACGTATGTATCTGCTTGATGACCTAGGCCTCCAGTTCTTATTTGTGACAGGGACACGCATGACGCGTCAGAAAGCCCACGTGACATCTCTCAACGCGTTGCTTGGTCAGCAAATCAACAAACCAGCACTCGTCGTCCACGGCCCTCATCTGAATCGGTCAAGCGCAACGCATTGCTGCATACACCTCAACGCACTGCACATCTATCGACACCCGCCTATACATACACGCCAGCCATGCCTCCTGCGGCGGAGCCAAGCATCCTGCGGCACCTGCCACCCGACATGTCTGCGCTCAGCGACTCCTCGCAGTCCTTCTCGCTGTCATTCCAGATCCCCGATGCGGACGGAGACGACCTCATGCGCACCGACCTGGGCATGGGTATGGGTATGGGCATGGGCATGACGGCCGGGGAGAGCGACTTCTCGTTTGGATTCGGCTCGGGCGCTGATGCTAGATTCGATTTCGCCGGCGCAGGAGCTCGACTGGGTGTGCACGACGATCAGAGCATGGCCTGGGATATCACGCGGGACGAAATCGCTCCCGCTCTGCGCTCGCCGGTAAAGGTCACCCTACGCACGCCGCGCCGCGCCAAACAGACGTTACTCCCGACGACGAGGGACAATGTAGAGCTGCAACAGCAGACTGAGCAGGAGGAGGAGGAGGAGGAGGAGGAGGAGAAAGAGTTTAGGGCTGCCATGCAGGCGCAATCGTCTCCGCCAGGCCATTGCGCGCCTGCCCTGGACGATGTCTCTATGTCATACACCGATTCTCCGGCAGCAGAGCTGCCTGTCTCTCTACGCAGCGCTTCGGAAGACCGCACGTCGACGCCCAGAGCTCAATCACCGACACCGGAGGCACAAACATCGCCATCGCCATTCCAAGCATCCATTCCTGAAGCACACATGGCGACGACTGAGGCTCCTGATTCATCACTCGAGAATCACACATCATCGGACAATGTGGTGGAGGACACAACACCTTCCATTCCAGAAAAGCAACACGAACTGCTGCCTCCGGACGAAGTAGCTATGGCGCACCAGGCCGACTCGCCACCCGAACCTGCTGAGATTACTGTGGATGAAAATCAAGAAAACAAGCCAATCACAACGATCCCTGGTCCCAGCAAACTGAAGGTACGCACAAAGATCTACACTCTTTTGTGTCCGGTCCGGCTCATGCTGACACGCTATTGCAGCCAACTTTGAGGCCGCCGAAATCCAAGGCCACAGTCCGGCAGACCAGTGCTGCTGGGATCCCGAAACCGGGCTCGATGAAGGGGCCGGTCAAGGCAACTTCTACTACTTCTGCAAGGCCGGTGGTGGCTAGAACTACAAAGCCCAAACCTGTTCCGGTACCAGTACCCAAACTGCAGCCGCGTCCGGCCGTGGAAAGTACACCATCGACCACACAGGTTCCGGAGCCGCAGCAGGTTTCCGACGACCAAAGCGTGGATGCGTATGTGCACAACCCCTTCGAGGTCTTGTTACTAACGTGCGGAACAGAAAGGAGTCCATAGTAGACGTGGAACACAAGGAATCAGATGTGTGCGTGCCTGCCTGCAGTTGTCTGTCAACTCCACACTTGCTGATGATGCACCAAGCAGAAAGGAGGAGTTGTCAGAGATGCGCGAAGCATCTGCTGTGGTTGCTGATGTCGAGATGGCTCCGCCTCTTGAGTATGTCTATGTCATTCTTTCGAAGCGCCCACGTCTGACATCTAGTGCAGGGAAGACAACAGTACAGCATCTCCACATTCAGTCGCGGATGACAACACCGTTGCTTTGGTCCACGATGAAGAAGAAAAGCCGACATCTGCCTCAGATACGGTATCACCAGTCCAGGACCGGACATTCGACGAGGCTGACAACCAGAATGGAGGAGTCGAGTCCACAGCAATCGATCCAGCCGAACCCGAAATGACCGCCCCGGACAACACCCCGCTCACGCTCTCGCAACTCTCACCCCGGAAAGTGGCATTAGTGAGGGAGTCAGTCCCGATGACGACACGGACTAGTACGAAACGATCTGCATCTGCGGCAGCACTGTCCACTGCGGCCACTGGGGATCCGAAAGCTGTGTCAAAGAAGGCCAAGATTGATGTTGTACCACCCAAGCCGAAGCCGAAGCCGCGCCTGCCTGCGAGTGGCACTGCAACGGCTGCGAGGAAGAGGAGGGTCGTGTCTGCGCCCGCACCAGCACCCAGAACTCGGAAGATGAGCGTCTCAGTGTCCAAGGCGCCTGTGCTCCCTCGGTCGTCGAGGGCTTCTTCCTCGAAGCGCCCCGAGTGGAATCCGGGGCTGGGCGCTAGTGCTGTGCGTTTGATCTCACCTTCCTGCTGTCTGCTTCAACTGAAATCTCGCGTAGAGTGAAGCCGGCCCATCGCGACAACAGACGGACAGCATGGTGCGCAGCTGCTCACTTTTACCGTTGTGCTTCGTTCGCTGATTTGGCATGCACAGGACGCCGGATTTTCGGGATCGACTGCGACGACGGCTGCGGCGACAAGCAAGGCGTATACCATCCCGGACTTCAAGGCGATGCACGCCTCGCAGGCAGCGCGATACTCGCTGCGGCGGTCGCATGCTGCGCCGACGGTGCCAGTTCCGATAGCGTTCAGCACGGATCAGCGGGTGCGCGAGCGCCAGGCATTTGACGCGAAGGTGCGGGAGAGGGAGCAGGCTGAAGAGGCGCAGCGGGAGCGAGACCGTAAGGATCGGGAGCAGATGGAGGAGATGGAGGCCCGGGAATCGCGCAAGCGGGCTGTGGTTCGGGCTCATGAGGTGCCCGAGTGGTACAAGGATGCACCCAAGAGAAAGGGTTTGTAGTGAGGGATGTGCTCTGATGCGATGTCTTTCACGTCGTCGAGCTTTCCTCGTTCTTTGCCCCCAGTTGTAGGTTTCGCGGAGATTTGACGTTATTGGACTGGATACTTGGCACTGTTCTAGAGGGAAGGGTAGACCAGCTCTATATGTACCAACTGCAAAGAGTTACAGTCGAGAAGGACTGAATGTAGTATTCTAGTCTGTCGATATATGCGCAATCTAAGATTCGAGGTGCTAGTAATACATGACCTGCAGTCCCTCAGATAGCTGTGACTGCAATCTTCCAAAACCGTTAGCAAATGAGACGCACAAGACACGAGCACAGACGCACTGGCCCTCGGATATATGCGTTCCGGAAGCTCCCGAGTCTACGTCGGCCGTACGGCCGGGGACAGAACACACGACAGCATCAGCGACACAGGGAGCATGTGCGCATGCGCAACGCTGCGGCCAATCGTCGCAGCCGTGGCGAGGTGTGTCCCGAGGCAGCGCCACAGAGCGCGCTTCCACAGCAGCATCGCGGACGACGAGTCTGCGCAGCGCGGGCCGAGGATGTCAGGGGCCAGGTGGTCGTAGTAGTAGTAAGCAGGGGGTGAGGAAGAGGAGGAGGGGGCGGGGGAAGAGGGCACGGGGAAGATCCGCCCGGCGGTCTGTTTCCAAGCGGAGGAATCGTAGAGAGCGGGCAGGTAGGCTCGGTGCGCGTCGCTGCTCATCGGCGGTGGGCGCGGATGCTGCACGTGCAGATGAGGGTGAGTCGCTCCGCAGGTATGCGTGGAGCAGCAGACACATACCTCCGCTGCGCAGACGACACTCGTCTCGCGCTCCTGCCCCCCTGTGGCTGCTATAGCGTTGGGTGTGCGCGGGCGGCGGGGCCACCCAGAAACCGGGGCGGGTAAGGGCTGCTGCGTCGTGACTAGCTGGTACGTGGACTAACGATATAGGTGATTCGGTAGGAGGATGTCGGGACCGGCATCGGATCCTCCGTCCTTGCTATGTAAAAAATCATGGTCGTTGGTTGCGATATCATTCGCGATCGGAGATCGGTCCGATGGATTGCTGATCGTTGACCCGGGTCTGGGTGGGTCTCGGTCCAGTTCTTTGTCGGGTTTGCTGGAGGAGTTGGTGGGCTACCCACAGCATAGCCTGCGATATTCAAGGACTCGCGATTCGAGCTCCATGAATGTGGAGGAGCTCATGAAAAGTGAGGCCACAAGTGGATCTGCACAACAGCTTATACAACCCGATCAGCCTCGATTTGGACTGGGGAATCACGCGTCTCCATCTCAATAAGGACCTCTTTCGCATGAGCTCAGGGTTTGGAGGACGGCAACTGACTCACGTCTCAGCGCTTCAGCGCGTCCACAAGAATTGGAAAGCCATAAGGCTCCATACAAGCTCGACTTTGAAATTGCCTTCATGCATCTGGAGTCGTAGACGAGCGGGATGAACGTCGACATCCCTCCAAGGCTCACGAAATGATCTTTTCTCCAGTTGAGAATGCGCGATGAGAACCACGCTCGAGCACCTCAGCGGTATATTTCTGAGTTGCAGAGTCGAGAGTCGTCATGGAGACGCGGTAACAAGCACGGTGAATAGAAAGCTCTCGGCCCATCAGCATTCTAGGAGAAAGCGGTGACTGAGGCCTATGCAGCGCTCGCACAGGGATGCATACATAGGCGATGAACAGCTCCTGAGCGTGTTCAATCTGTGAATCGAAACGGAAGAGCATGAGAAAGCGCGCCGAGTCACCCGAGCATGGAGGCCTCGCGTGAAATTTTGTTTGAGTCGGGTTGTTTTCTACAAACGGAAGGGGGACCCTCCGCTGCGCGCATGACTACAAGACAATAGAGCCAACGAAGTGCAAGATGGAGGGCACCAAAGCTGCTCACCAATAAGCAGCTCACGTCCTTTCGATGGCCATTACCTCAAACGCAAATGAACTGACTGACTTAAAAGAAACGCGAGGGTGAAGATCAGTGTGGCTGTGCAACACACTTTACCGGGGCTGGAAATCACGCGCAGGCGGAGAGCTTCGCCATCAACGCGCTCGCCATGTACTTATCCTTTCCTCTATCTGACACAAGCCCACGCAGTGGTTGTGCGCGCGCTCCATACTCCCAGAGAGACATTCTCTAAAATGTTCGTGATCGACATCTGGAGCTGAAACAGTCGAATGAGGGGGAGGCGGAGGCGGAGGCGATGAACGGGACCCAGCCATCGAATTCTTAAATGAAATTCGGATTACGGGCGGCACGGTTTCGGTTTGATGTTGGCGGGAGGAACGGGGTAGGTATCGTTGCATCGTAGCATATAAGTTACGACGGGGTCGGCGACAGCGGGCGATCCCCACTTGTGTCAGGTCCTGATCTTGTCTGTCCTTGGCTACTTACTCCCTTCAATCTGATTCTTACTCCAAACCACTGCCATCTATGTCCAGGAATGTCTTTCCACGGGCCAACACCGGCGGCGGCGGCGGCGGCGGCGGCGGCAACGGATTGAGCGCGTCGACGAAAGCTTCGATCGCGCTCATCATCCTTCTCGCCCTCTCCTGGGTCGGTGCGCTCGTTTACTACTTTGCTCGGCGCCGCTATCGTCGCAACCGTCGCTCGCGCTTCTCATCCTCGTCGTCAACGGCGCCGTCACTGCCCTGGTTCCATGCCCTACTCGCTTCACTCCGCTGCCGCCGCTGGACCGACCGCGAGCTCGACCTCGAGAAAGAAGCGTTGACCGCTCATGTAGAGCTCCCTCTGCACCGGCCCTCTCTTTCTACTACCTCCGAAGTGAAGGACGACCGCGCGCCATCACGGGGTCGTGATAAGCCGCTTCCCGCAATCACTCAGCGTCCCGCCGTGCCAGCGCTGGACGTCAGCAGCGGCGCGCCGGGCAAGTTGCTCAAGGAGGACTCGTTCCTGGATCTGTCGCCCGCGTACGAATCAGCGTGCATGGATTCAGTGACGACGCCGCACGCGGAGAACCCGTTCCTGGGGCCGCCGAGCGCTGAGGGCCGAGCACGGGAGCTGGCACCTGCCGTTATTGCGCGCAGGCCGCAGATCACGCCGGGCGGTGAGCGCGGGAACGAGGAGTTGGAGACAGCGTCGTGGGTGGACTACGTGTATCCAGAGTACGAACGGGACAGCCTGCATTCCGAGCCCTCCTCCGCTTCTACCGTGCGCCCCTCCCTATCTCCCATCGATATCGCGTATTCGGCACCCCCAACTGACGCCCGGCCCCGTTCGCGATCGATCGAGCTGCCGACGCCGATCCTCTACCGGTCCGATACAGAGGAGCGTGAGGCGAGGGAAGACGGCGACGTCTGGGACCCGCGAAAGTCGCTTGCTGTACCCATGAGCGCGATCAGCTGGAGCGACAGCAGCTACTACGGCCCCACACCCAGCACCGCCTCAGTCAACATCGACCAATTCCCAATGCCGCCATGGCACAGGGCCGAGGATGTGCCACCTGTCCCTCCCTTGGCCGTCAAGCCCCCCAGTGCGTCTCGGGTCATGGCAGACCGCGGTGTTGCTCCCTCGGCAGCATCTGCTCCGTCGACACCGCGGTTGCGACCGCCCTTGCCTTTACCCCCGACGGCTGTGCAAAGCAGCAGGCCTTCAGATTCGGGACTGGATACACCGCGACTGGCACCCAGACCGCTGCCTCGGATGCCAGGCAGTTGATCCTACTTTGTTCTACGGAGACGGAGATTCTATACTAGTAATAATGACACGAGACAATCTTATCTTATCTATTCATCATATTGAGCTACACAGCTACCACTTCTTCACACGAGTAGCCCTCTGAACTTCTGCCGTCCTCCCTGCCAGCAGCCTCAGTCGGCCTCCGTTTAAAGACCAAGGCTGCCTGTTGTCACTGCGAGCTACCTCCACATCCTGCTGGGCTTTTGGTTGCGCGACTGATGTCTTTGACTCCAGCCCACGCTCGAGGCCACAACTGCCACCCCAGTCTTTGAGATGAACAAGCCTGCGTCGATCCTGTTCTCTGGCCGATCTCGACGATTGGAGCTTTCCAGGGCAATTTGCATCGCGTCTGCTGAGCCTACCCCCGGGCGATGTGCTGTCTGTGATGTCGTGCGCACCCGTCGCGCACCCGTCAGCCCGCCGGCTCCGCCCCAGCGAGTTGGTGATGAGATGCCCCAGCGTTGCCGACATACCAGCTCACATGCCACTCTCCGGAAGACTTGACAAATCTCATTCCAAGAATCGGACGGCTATTTATGATTGCCTATCGGCGAAGAACCGACGCATTCTCGGAAAGAGCACCCACCCCACGTATATAAGATGTAGACCAAGTCAGATTACAATATGTACAAGCATGCCTTTACACGCAAGAACCCCGGAAACGCAAACCCCAATCTTTTCACGTCATCCCAGCCGAGGCTGCTGAACGCCGATATCAAGCGGCGGCTGCTGCTGGTATTGCTGCTGCCCTTTCCCTTCACTGGTGCGTTTCCGCAGCAGCCGCGGTCGGCGTTGCCTCGCGATTCAGGACCACTGCGTCTTGTCCCAGGATGGATCCTGCAGGAACGCGCCAAGCACCTTGCTCCCCGTCTACGACGGACGATTGATAAGCCGCGCGCACGAAAAGGGCAGGACGGTGGCCAGATGCGGATGCACGCACCTGGAGCAGCGGATGCCCCGCAACGACCGTCAGAAAGCGCTCCAGGCCCTCCCTGCGTGCCTCGATAACCTCGTCCGAGAACCGGTTGGTGAATACTTTCCCCGGGAGCGGGGGGATGATGCTGACGCGCGTGGACTCGCGCTCGAGGATGTCGTAGAAGGCTTCAAAGTCCGAGTAGCGTCGGCGAACAGTCGAGTGGCGGAGTTTGAACGCAGGGATGTTCGTCTGGGGCACAGGGTGTGAGTACGGACCGGAGGTGGAAGCGGTGCAGCGCTAAGGCTGCTGCTGCTGCTAAGCAGTACACATCTTGTGGCGTACACACCTTGCATACGATCTCGTAGTCCGTGTACATCTTCCGCCCGAAGCCTAGTGCCACATCAGCCTCCACCTGTCTGTCCATCTTCGAGTCGGTCTGTCGACGCACCGTGCGTTTGCGGATTCCGGATGTCGATTTCGAGGAAGCTTTCTGGCACGCTGTACATCTCCTCGATCTGTGCATGCCTTAGCTCGAGACTCTTCCCAGATTTGGGAGGCAAGAACGCACGGTTTGCGTTCGCGAGCCAAATTGGGGCTCGTCATAGATAGACGAGCTGCGTGCGAAGGGCGAGGCGGCCATTGGTGGCAGTTACAGAGAGAGTTGTTGGTGACTTCGAGCTGTCAAAGGTCACTGATTGACGTATTGTGACTCATAGCAGCCAGACTTTCCACCTCGACCCTGAGTCGAATCTGGCAGCTGAAGCGGTGCGAGCGCTCTTGATCAGTCAGTCACCAGGGCTACAGAGCCTGTTCAACAACCCCAGTGAGAAACGGGGGCACGGACGTCATGACTCCCTCGTTGCATGGTCGGGATGGTCCCCCCAGCTCTTCGGGCGCTTCGCACACTCCTTCACGTCGGCGCTTGCACCGGCGGCTGATGCAAATTTTCCGGCGCATGATCCGCCTCTCTCATTGGCCGAACGGGAGACGATCGGCCATTGCCAATAGCGCCCATCATGGGTGTGTCAAATAGCCATCATTCTCATCGCCTGCTCTTGTCAAGTATAAATAGTCTCGTAACATTTTGATGCCATGTCGTCCTTGTTCCTCGTTCCCCTTCGCTTTCCTCTCCGATGCGTGGCGTCGTCCTCCTTGTTTCTTTTCTTCACTGTGTTCAGTCGTCGTGGGCGTTCAAGTTTGCGATCGCGCGTCCGCCCAAGGCTTCTTCTTCTTCTTCCACGGGCGGCGACAATAATCTGATTAATAAGGGAGATCAGCGTGTAAGTGCTGGAGTCCGGGATCCTATACACTCTCTGACGGGAAGATAGTACACGGCCAATATCACTATTGCCGGGACTGGTGCGTCCTCATGGTGGTCTCGAAAGTGTCCCGTGCCTTGTCCCTGAGTGCCGCCCAGTTGTCAACGTCATCCTCGACACCGGCAGCTCCGACCTCTACGTCCATCCCCCCGGTGGTCTCTCCTCCAACCTCTTCAACGACACTCGAATCCCGGCTAATCTCACCTTCGGAGACGGGTCCGACTTCGTTGCAGGAGAAATCTGCATCGCGAAATTTGAGCTCGGAGGGGCGGTAGTGCCTTTCCAAGCTTTTGTCAATGTGCAGCAGGTGCGCGTCATCATTGATCGCGAGTGGGGTCAATTTGCGATCATATACAGGAATCCGCCGATAATCAAGCCGACGAGGCGGAGGCGATCTTTGGGCTGTGGGGACTCGGCTTCAATACCCCCGGCGCGTCCGTGGTGATGACGCGCTTGCTCGCACGTATACGCAAGTCGAAGACGCAGATGGAGGTCGGGGACGAGTCTCGGACAAGCCGGTCCGTGATTGACAGGTGGCGGTACGTGATCAATAGCACCTGAGTTCAGCGGCACCACCCTTTTCCCTTCGACCACGTCGACTCATGGCTGCGGACGACACCACCGCGCGGTTTCTAACGACTCGGCGCATGTGGCTACATGTACCAGGCTCAGCTGAGCTCGCTTAGACAACGCCAAGGTCGATCCTCGCGGACTTACCCTTGCTTCCACCAAAAACCACCTGGCTGTCCTATATTATCCCTGTCCATACGACGCCGAGCTTTCTCTATTTTGATTTCCCACATGTTTCTACATTAATTAGACACCGGTAAATTTATCTCTACACTATATAAACCTGTATGTCTGTACTTGCAAAATAGACAGATTTTGGACTACCTTTCAAATTCGAGCCTTCGACACGCTCCGCTTTATTCTCGTACCTCGCCTTCGACTACGGCCATCGTCCCCGACACTTAGACACTCCATCCCCCGGACAACCGACACCCCTTTTGCTGCCCGATACGTCCCGGAGCAGTTGAACCCTCGCCTTCTTTTTATTTCTGCTGTTCATTGCGTAGTAGCTGACCTGTATTATTGTTAGCTCGCGCACGGCCGGCAGCGGAGTCGTCATTTTGGAGCCCACCGCGAGGGGTTTTCAACATTGATTCTGGTTCTTCGCGCAGCTTGCGAGAGAACGCTCACTCCGATCTTCGTCGAAATCTTCGGGAAGAAATCTTCGTTGCAGTACACGACCCCACCACCGTTTCCTTTGACGACGAGTCTCTCTTTGACCTTGTACCCGATCATCTTTCACGACACAACAATCTCTCGCCACATTCCCCAAGTTCGCCAAGTTTAGCTTGGCTATTCAACGCACCTTCGACACCTTCGAATCCATCTACACCTTCGTCTCCTTCTACCCACACTCCCCCGATCATGGCCAATCCAATTCCGATGCCGGCTCGAGGAGATCGCAATGCTCCAGTCTTCGATTCGTCGAGGCCACATGAGCTGCGTCGCTACTTCTCTGATCTCGAATTCCTGCTGACCCGTTCCGCTGTCACGGATGCCGCCGAAAAGAAGGGCCACGCAGTTCGTTTCCTTTCGGTCGATGATCAGGAGATCTGGGAAGGATTAGCGTCCTTCTCAGATGTGAGAAAATCCTACGAAGATTTCAAGGCTGAAGTACTTGGCCTTTACGCTGGCAACGATGCTGATCGCCGGTTCAGTCTTGATGACCTAGACCGGCTGGTTGGACAAACGTCTCGGGTTGGGATTCATACAAAAGAGGATCTCACCTTGTTCTATCGCCAATTCCTCCACATAACGACGTTTTTAATCAGCAAGGGGCGGCTCTCTGTATCTGAGCAGAGCCGTTTCTTCCTGCGAGCAATGCATCCGACTTCGTTAGCTGCAGCTGTCCGGCAACGGTTACAGATCAAGAAGCCCGATGTGCATCCCGAGGATCCATACGATTTAACAGACCTTTATGATGCTGCTAAATTCGTTCTCGCAGGATCGTCAAGCTCGTTCCCGTCGTTGCCATTGCCTTCGCCAAAGGCTGAGGTTATGGTGAAGCCTGATCCAGGCATTTCTGCGCTTGTCTCGTCGGTTTCAGACCTTGTGCGCATTATCGCGGCTCAGCAATCGACTCAGCCGGCTGCTCCGGTGACAACTGCACCTGCTCCTCGACGCCCACGGCCCGATGGCTGTGGCTACTGCAGCGAACTGGATCATTTTATTGGCCAGTGCCCACACGTGGTTACAGATACCCGTGCTGGGAAGTGTCGGCGAAACACGGATGGGAAGGTTGTACTCCCATCCGGTGCTTTTGTTCCTGGTTCTATTCAGGGACGCAACCTACGAGAGCGCATCAGCAAGTGGCATGAGGCGAATCCAGGTCAGACTGCAGCCGCGCAGATGATGCTAGAAGTTACTCACCAAAATATGTTTTCCTCTTCGTGTTCGGGCCCGGAAATCGCGCGAACATTTACGCTGACGGATGAGGAACGCATGGAAGTGCTGAAAGCCGAAATGTATCAGCTCCAAACGCGTGCTCAGGCAAAGCGAGCCATGGAAACAAGAAATCAGCCTGACGCACCTGATCGCACTATTCCAGCTCCGACTCGCAATTCCCCGCCTCCAGTGCACGCTCCTGTGCCTGCCCCGGTTCCACCGACCTCCGCACCTCTTCCGTCAACTCATCCGTTCGCCGCGGCTCGTGATGGCGCATATGCGCCTCCGAAACAGCGAAATCTGGGTGTGCCAGCTGCAAAAGCATTACCCCCCCGTTCTGCGGCGCCCATCTACAATCCCAAGGACGCAGCAACCGTATTTGATAGCGTTCTCGACACACCTATCACCCAGACGCTCCGGCAAGTTCTGTCAACAGCTCCCGAAGTTCGTGCGCAGATGCGCGAAGCTACGAGTTACCGCCGTGCTCCGGCCAAGACCGGCGATGTCGCTCCGCAGTTCTTCAATGCTGCATCTGTCGCGGTCGCTGTGGAGACGGAGGCATGGCCGTACGAAGACGAGGATGCGCTGGACCAGATGCTGCATCAACAGCGAGATCTTGATGCACATCTGGCGTCAATCTCCGAGCAGTTTCCGGCTGCCTATGCTAACGCGTCGAGGCCGCCTCCGCAGGATGCTTGGGTCGTGCCGGACGAGTTTGCGGTGTACTACGAGGAGATGGGGAAGCTTCCTCCGGCTGGTGATTTGATCGTTTCTGCTGAGTCTTCTGCGATTCGTTCTATACTCCCGGTTATCGACAATCAGCAGCAGATCGAGTGCATCGTTGATAGCGGATCTCAGATAAATGCCATGTCGCAAGCGGTCTGCCATAGTCTTGGCCTTGTCTACGACCCGCGGATAATTCTGCGAATGCAGTCTGCCAACGGAACGATTACTCCGTCGCTCGGTCTTGCTCGGAACGTACCAGTTCGCATCGGTGATATTACTGTCTACCTCCAGATTCACATTATTCGAGACGCTGCCTACGACATCTTGCTCGGACGACCGTTCGACGTTCTGACTGAAAGCGTGGTCCGGAACTTTGCAAATTCCGATCAGACAATCACGATTACCGATCCGAATACGGGCAAATCTGCGACAGTGCCGACTGTTCCTCGAGGAGCTCCACGCGCTCGTCCTCAGGTTTTTTGGAGCTCGAGGAATTGATTCCAGATCAAGGAGAGTTCGCCTTGGTGGTCGAGGCCAATCCTGGCCAACATGAACGCTACGTATTTTCTGCTTATGCTTCACTTCCTTCTTATGATACCACTGCACACTTGCAATATGCTTATTTATCTGCTTGCAGTAACCTTGGTTCGCATTCCGACACCGTATTACTCGCACATACCATCGCTCAACCGGTGTTTTCTTCGAGCCGTGATTCAACTCACGGAAAACAATTCATTCCTATTTTTTCTTTTTCTTCTTCGCATGTACAACTACCAGACAAGTCCCCCTCTTCTTGTCTCTTGCCGCCGCTTCAGCACTATGCTAACAAAAAGTACAAACCAGTTGCACAGAAAATCCGACCAGTACTTGGATCAGTTCCTGATCAATTCCGGATCGAGCGCAGGATTATTGGTGATCCACTCACGGATTTGCCAAAACTCGAGCCCAATCCCCCTCTATTCACGCCAACCGGACGCTATACGGCCGAACGAAAGGCCGCTCTTGACGACGCACACTGCGGTGATTTTCTGCGGCCTGCAGAGAGAGAACTGATGCATCATTTTATGTGTTTGCATCAAGGCGCGTTTGCGTGGCAAGAATCCGAGCGCGGAAGCTTTCGATCCGACTTCTTCCCCCCCGTCGACATCCCCGTCGTTCCCCATACGCCATGGGTACAACGTAATATCCCCATTCCGCCCGGGATCTACGATCAGGTCTGCAAGATCATTCGTTCGAAGATTGCTGCCGGTGTGTACGAAGCTTCCAATTCATCATATCGCTCTCGCTGGTTTTGTGTAGTAAAGAAGGACGGGACCAGTCTTCGGCTGGTTCATTCGCTCGAACCTCTCAATGCCGTCACAATCCAACATTCCGGAGTTACACCATTCACTGAGCAACTAGCCGAGCACTTCGCGGGACGAGCATGCGGTGCTATGCTTGATCTCTACGTTGGCTACGACGAGCGCTTAATTGCGCCTTCCTCTCGTGACTACACAACCTTCCAGACGCCTTTTGGAGCGCTTCGACTCGTTACATTACCAATGGGCTGGACAAACTCTGTCCCAATCTTCCATGACGACGTGACATTTATCTTACAGCCGGAGATTCCCGAACTCACCTGGCCGTACATTGACGACGTACCCGTTCGAGGGCCGAAGACAACTTACTTGCTATCTGATGGCTCCGCCGAGACGATCCCAGATAACCCAGGGATCCGCCGTTTTGTTTGGGAACACTTCAATAACCTCAATCGCATTGTGCAGCGGATGAAGTTTTGTGGTGGCACCTTTTCGGGCTTGAAGCTGACGCTTTGTGATCAGAATATCACGGTTGTAGGACACGTCTGTACGCCTGCGGGAAGAATTCCAGATCAGAAACGCGTCGAGAAGATCTCCAACTGGGGACCATGCAAGACGCTTTCAGAAGTTCGCGCTTTCCTCGGCACCATTGGTGTTTGTCGAGTTTTTATCAGCAATTTTGCGCATCGTGCGCACGCTTTGACTCTACTCACTCGGAAGGATATGCCATTCCATTTTGGAGATGCGCAGATTGCCGCACAAGAAGACCTCAAGCGGGCGTTGCTTTCCTCTCCTGCGTTACGTCCCATTGATTACCATTCTACCGATCCCGTAATTCTTGCAGTTGATACTTCACAGATTGCCGTTGGATTTCTCCTTGCGCAATGTGATCCAGCAGCTCCAGCTCGACGGTTCTATGCTCGTTTTGGCTCTATTACATTGAACGACCGTGAGGCTCGCTTTTCGCAGCCTAAACTTGAACTTTATGGCTTGTTCCGAGCCCTTCGGTCGTGGAAATTATATCTCATTGGCCTCCGGAATCTCGTTGTTGAAGTAGACGCTCGTTACATCAAGGGAATGCTACGTAACCCAGACCTCTTGCCTTCGGCCAGCATCAACCGTTGGATCCTCGCTATCCTTACCTTCCACTTCGAGCTCATCCACGTCCCGGGGATTCAGCACGGCCCAGACGGACTTTCGCGTCGTCCTGCGCAGCCTGGAGACGAGTTAGAGCCTGAAGATGATGGGTTTGAGGACTGGATCGACGAGGTGCATGGTTTCATGCATATGATCAATGACTCACCATTTACATTGCGTTGCCAACCCGCAACTTCGATCTACGCTGCCGAGATTGCCCCAACAGAATCAACTACGCCACCGCCGCTGTCTTATGACCAGGTCCCTCGAAGTGAGAATGCGCGTCTTGCCGATGTTCGCATCGACTTGGTCCGCAACTGGCTCGAAACGCTTCGTCGTCCACGGCAGATGTCCGACTCCCAGTACCAAGCCTTCGTCCGATATAGTATGGAGTTCTACACTGTCGATGATCAGCTCTGGCGGAAGGATTCTCATGGACGTCACAAGCTCGTTGTACCTCAGCACCGGCGCCTCTTCATTTTGCGCTCTGCTCATGACGATATCGGCCACAAGGGATTCCACGCGACCAGAGCGCTGCTTCTCGAACGGTTCTGGTGGCCATTCCTTGCACAAGACGTGACTTGGTATCTTCGAACCTGTCATCTCTGTCAGCTGCGACAAACTCGGAAGCTTGTAATACCACCCACGGTCGCTGTTCCCGCCCCGCTCTTCTCGAAGGTGTACATGGACACAATGTACATGCCTCCTAGCGGCGGATTCCGCTACATTGTTCAAGGAAGGTGCTCGATTTCGCACTTCCCCGAGTTCCGGATGCTCCGGCGCGAAACAGCGGCCACCCTGGGAGAGTGGATCTTTCAAGACTTCATTTGCCGATGGGGAACACTTACCGAGATCGTTTCCGACAACGGTACTCCGTTTGTGAAGGCTCTGGGGTATCTAGAAGCTAAGTATCATGTTCATCATATCCGCATTTCGGGATATAACTCACGCGCCAATGGGATGATTGAGAACTCGCACTTTGATGTCCGCGAGTCGCTCTTCAAGGCCGTGGACGGCGACCAGAAGCGCTGGAGCTCAGCCGCATACTCGGTGTTTTGGGCGGATCGTGTCACAGTTCGCCGGAGAATGGGTTGTTCACCCTACTTCGCGGTCACTGGGACGCATCCCCTTCTGCCGCTCGACATATCAGAAGCAACGTACCTGCTTCCGCCTCCTGAATCGGTGCTTTCGACCACCGAACTCATCACCCGACGTGCTATTGCCCTCCAGAAGCGACGAGAGGATCTTGCGGCGCTCCATTCCCGTGTATACGAAGCCCGACTCCACGACGCTGCCCGGTTCGAGTTGGACCACTCAGTAACGATGCGCGACTTCGACTTCAAGCGTGGCGACCTCGTTTTGATGCGGAATACAGCGATCGAGAAGTCGCTGAGCGCAAAGATGCGCAAGCGGTACCTTGGCCCTCTAATTGTCATCTCGCGCAACCGTGGGGGTGCGTACATTCTCTGCGAACTTGACGGCGCCGTCTTTCACCGCCCAATCGCCGCCTTCCGAGTAATTCCGTACTTCGCCCGGACGTCCATCCCACTTCCCTCCCTCGAAGATTTCTTGGACATTTCAACCGAAAAGCTGCGCGAGCTCGAGCAGTCGACACTGGAGGATCCGGACGGAGATGATGACGAAGAACAGCCTGAGCTAAGGCAGGATTAATGGACGAAGAAGATTTCAGTCGGGAGGACGCACCAGAAGGTTCTCCGGCCTCAATTCACCCTTTCCCAAAGTCGCATCCTCCGATTCGTCGTCGTATTGCGCGATTCTTCAGAACCAAGGCTATGAAAAGCTACTGAGCCTTCCTTTTCAATTTGGAGTTGCTTACAACGGACCCACGCACCTTCGAATGACCGAGGACGGTCATATTTTCAGTCGGGAGGAGATGACGCGCTTGCTCGCACGTATACGCAAGTCGAAGACGCAGATGGAGGTCGGGGACGAGTCTCGGACAAGCCGGTCCGTGATTGACAGGTGGCGGTACGTGATCAATAGCACCTGAGTTCAGCGGCACCACCCTTTTCCCTTCGACCACGTCGACTCATGGCTGCGGACGACACCACCGCGCGGTTTCTAACGACTCGGCGCATGTGGCTACATGTACCAGGCTCAGCTGAGCTCGCTTAGACAACGCCAAGGTCGATCCTCGCGGACTTACCCTTGCTTCCACCAAAAACCACCTGGCTGTCCTATATTATCCCTGTCCATACGACGCCGAGCTTTCTCTATTTTGATTTCCCACATGTTTCTACATTAATTAGACACCGGTAAATTTATCTCTACACTATATAAACCTGTATGTCTGTACTTGCAAAATAGACAGATTTTGGACTACCTTTCAAATTCGAGCCTTCGACACGCTCCGCTTTATTCTCGTACCTCGCCTTCGACTACGGCCATCGTCCCCGACACTTAGACACTCCATCCCCCGGACAACCGACACCCCTTTTGCTGCCCGATACGTCCCGGAGCAGTTGAACCCTCGCCTTCTTTTTATTTCTGCTGTTCATTGCGTAGTAGCTGACCTGTATTATTGTTAGCTCGCGCACGGCCGGCAGCGGAGTCGTCAGTGAACGACAACATCCAGCAAGCTTTCGGAGCCAAAGTCACCGACGGACAGTCTGTGCTGGCGAACATATTCCAGCAGAACCCCAAGTCGAATGACTTCCTTGCCATCTCTTTGTCCCGGCTGAACGACACTGCGGGTACGGCCGACGGTTCGATCGAAATTGGGCAGCTGGATCAGAAGTACACCGCGGTGTCGAAGTCTCCTGTGCTGGAGCAGTCGCCGCCGAATTCTGGTGCTTGGACGGTACCGATGGACGCGCTCAAAGTGGGCGGGCAGAAGATCGCCTGGCCGAGTACCGTCCAGGGAACCCTTGCGGGAAGCAATATCATCTCGCTTGATACGGGGTGCGTTTTTTTTGGCTAGTTGTGGTTTAAATTGCGTTCTGATTCGAATATTCTGTCAGAACGACCAACGTGCTAATGCCCACTGCACAAGTCGACGTGAGCCGGCCATATTTCAGAGTCGTGCCCAACTGACATGCATGCACAGGCCATCTACTCGGCGATACCTGGTGCAGTGCTAACGACAGACAACTTTGTGCCAAACGTCCAATTCAGCGAGAGCCATGCTGTGTGGGTCGTGCCCTGCACAGCCCAAGTCGCCGTCGCCGCCACATTTGGGTGAGCAATATCGCACACGACCGCACCACATTCTCACATCCCGCTTTTCCAGCGGCGTCGACTTCCCGATCCACCCGCTTGATCTCGCCGACATGACCATCGTCACAGCCCCTGACGGGAAAACAAACTTCACGGTCTGCATCGGCGCCTTCACCGACATCGGCACTCCGGATCAGATCTCCGGCGGCCGCTTTGACGCGCTGTTCGGCGACTCGTTCCTGCGCAACTCGTACACCGTACTCGACTTCGGAACTCAGGGAAACGTGCCCAATACTGCGCCGTTTGTGCAGATGCTGCCGACGACCGATGCGACGGCGTCGTTGACGGATTTCACGAGCGTGCGGCAGGGTCTGTTGAAAACGATGCCAACCGAGTTGACGCCGGTGGACCTGGTCAAAGTGATGAACGGCTCGGAGCGCGTGCCTTCGAGCTCGTCTTCCAGTGGAAGCGGTGGCAGCGGTCAGAAGAAAAACGATGCTGTTGGCAGCAGGACACGCAGTGGAATTATTCCTGCTGCACTGATGATCGCGATCGCGGCATATCTGTTATGAGTATCCAATCTCTTTGTTGGTTTCATCCCTATTTCGTGTCAGTCATAGGGTAATCAAGGGTCTACCTCTGTAAGTCTGACCTATTTACGTGTTCAAGAGCTCGGAATCAATATGTTGAAGCGTGTGTCATCTTGGCCCGTCAGTCAGGACCTGCTTTCAACTGGTCTGGGATCGGCCTGTAGGTTCTGGTCACATTTGGACGACAGCAACAAAGCTCGAGCTCCAATCAAGGCCGAACACGATTGGCAGTGTTGTGCTGATGAGAAAGCAGCAGGAAATCATCATGTCTTTGGGACATGGGCATACTGTGGGGATTGAGGAAAGGCCGCTGGGTTATGGAGGAACTCAGATTCCAGTTGGGCCGAATCTTGCTATTCCAATACGACCCCCTACATCCCAAATGCTACATGCAAACAAGATCTTACTGTCAGTTGAATCCAACATCAAGCGGCAAAAACTCGGCGCCTTCGAAGCCCTGGCCTATGGGACCTTTCGTGGCTCATGGCTGCGGCTTTGTTAGGCCGCAAATTTTGTGCCGGCGCCATGAGTCCATTCTAATTTAGCCATGAGCCCTTGAGTCATTCGAACTACGTTTCCGACCGACCCGCACAATGATCTGCACTGTCTCAGACTGCCGTCGTGGGTAGTGACCGGGGGCCTGTTCTACTTCCAATCCCCATAATCATGGGAAGATCATACTCGGGTATCCGCTGTGACAGAACACTCGCAATGATGGGACGTCGATGTTCAGCTCGAAAATAAGCACCGAGGGAATTCTACTACCCTTTACTCCGCGCACACACGTTTCCCTGAGACCTTGCAAGACCCGCCGCCAGCGGTCACAAGAAGCTCCAGATCTGTTCCCACCTTGAGCACCTTCCCGGAATCCCGTCCCTCATGTTTGATAAAGCTTGCTGTAGGATGCATAACTCGGAAACTTCCGTTTTTGAGCCCAAGGTTCGGAGCCGATGTATTGCGGAAGCTTACATGCGCGCAGGCAATGCCCGCAAAAGCGGTATACAGAAATTGCACCGTGAACCCCACGTGACTTACCCAACGGGTCGCAGTGATCTTCGCAATCCTTGCTGGTCGAAATCCTCTACCACACCACCAGGAAGGGCGCTGCACTGGCACAACGACCTAACAGACTGCTTTCACACAGGCCGCGATTCGGGGCGATCAAGTACGTGTTCGTGCTCAACTGCATGCGTAGCTTGCTCTCTCTCACGCCAGTCATCGGGTAAGTCCTCACGAGTTACATAACTGTGCAGCGCGATGCTGATCGTCGCCGCGTGCATCGCGCACCGGCGTGCACCGGACTTCGAGGTCACAGACATCTGAGCAGGGACGACGCGTGAAGCGGAGTTGGCGGCTGCTGCCCACAGACAGGCGGTGTTCCGGGCGGCGCGTGAGGGGCATCTGGCGGGATCGAGGCCTTTTAGGGCCAGATCCGCAGTCGTGCGGGTTTAGTGACTTTAGTCTCCTAACCACCGGAGATTAGTGATTGAAATGAGACTAGAAGAAGGATGATCGGTCGAGAGATAGCGAGGGAGGATCTCCAGCAAAAAAAAAAAGATGCTGTTGTGCTGTGAGGTCCGACTACATGGCTCGAGCCCACGGCATTCCTGCTATGTGACTGTAAAGAGCGGCGTCCCCGATGCGACGAGGGAATGTTACCAATTAGCTCCATAAAGCTAGATTTGCGAAAGCTGTAGTACGAGACAAACACCCGCACAGACAGAAGCGGCCCCACGCTCGGGGGCCGTATCGAACATGAGCCGGGATTCTCCCGCATAACGCCGGCAGTTTGTAGGCGCTAGCTGGACTGGGCTAAAGAAATTTTTCTGAATAAATCTGTACTTCGTCAGTCTACTCCTCGAGGAATTGTATACGGGTATCCGAAGAAATTCTTGGCAAAACTGGAGGAAGAACCAGCTGCTTGGGGCAGAGTGAGGCACTATGCACGTTGACTCCTGTCTCACAAAATATGGGGTACAAATGTGTGTGCTCGGCTACTACCTGACTGATCAGAATGCACAGATGTATGGAAGACGGTCGGATAGAGACGGACACGCGTGCTCAGCTTCTCGAGAGTGCAGGGCAGGTGCTACAAAGTTCAATCCACCGTGTTTGGTAAGTTCCGCGTCGCTACTGGCAACTTGAAGATCGACAGCAATCTTCCATGTGTTTTTTCAGCAGTGGGCTCACAATTCTGATTTCCCGACCACTGTGGAAATGAGTAGCATCGATAAGAGATAAAGAAGAGGAGATAGTTCCCCCGGGATCACCAGATATCAAAACCACTGGTAGTACTCAAGGGCAAAGGCACCACCCCTGCTAAAGCCACAGGGAACGCCATCCATATCACATGAACACTCGCTGAGCTTCTTTCACTCTCCGAGTCGTCCTCTGAGCTGGAATGAGGCTATGTAACACTAAATTGGCACCCGGACGACAGCTTTGGTCCAATCAACTATGCCGGCCATCCATCCAGCCCAGTATTAGACATGTCTGCTTGCTCGAACTGGATCTTCGAAGCCAAGTCGTCCGGATGACATGCGATGTTTGACGAGGGTTCGATCCTGCAACGGGGAGATCGTGATGGATGAGATTGCACAGCATCCTGCCGGCATCTCCAAGCTCTTGGAGTTATGATGCGGTCTGTGTTGAAACACTCTAAAACCTTGATGAAATCGAAAATATGTCTCTTCTATCTTGTTTTTGCGAAAATAGTTCCTACGACGCGTTGAACCATGCGGTGACCATCTTTTCACGGCATCCGTCCTCCTCCTAATGCTACGGGCTTTGGATAGGAAGATCGTGTCCGTAAAGATGTCGTAAGGCCGACATTCGGCCAAGGCAGGCTTGCGCGCGAACTTGTCTCGGAGAAATTTGAAGAGACGAAGCCTCGGGTCTACTTCCTTCCAACAGGTAAGCGGTGGATGGCAATCAATACCGTAGATCGTGAATAGAACAGTCAACACCCAAAGGGATATTAGAGCGAGGCAGCGAACATCGCGAGCCTCAAGGCTATGCGTCGATCATTCAGAACTTCTGGGATTGTTTGCGGGACATTTGAAAATCTATTGAAACCAGGCCACATTGAAGAGGTCTTGAGTGGACGCGAGAGGCACGACGACACTGAAGGAGATGCGACGCACTCGCATTCTATTATAGCAAGGGTCGAGGCCTGAATCCGGCGTCCTGAATGCTTTGGAAGCCCGTCGTTTGATCTGTCGGCAGGTAAGTGCCGAATTGAAAATCAAAGAAAGTCATCAAAAATTGTCAGCGGCATCTTAGCGTCATTTCGGATTTGTGGTCTCCGTCTCTCATCCGTCTCCATCCATACCTCGAAGATCAAGCCGGCTCACGATACTATTTAGATGCAGACCCATGGCCTCGCTGTGGTCTTTCATCCTTTTGTCCCTCCAAGATGTCCTCCTCACACTACGGCATTCCCTACATCCTCGAAGACACGACAGGGAACCTCAACGAGTCTGACTTCGTCGACATCAACGGGCGCATGCACCTCCGTGTCCAGTGCACAGCCAAGGACACCCAGCACACCTTTTACATGATCTACAACACCCATCACAGCTCGACTCCTGGGAGTGCAGCAATTCCATTGCCCGTTGCTGGGCTGGAATTTGGGCCGCAGCACGCGCTTGGGACGATCAATTTCGCTTCGCGGGGTATGCCGATGCGTAAGTACCTCGTCAGACCCGAGACCAAGGCCGCATCACTTGGGTTCGTCCGCAGCAGCTTCAAGGGATTTTTCTGTGCAGGCTGACTCCTGGGCAGGATCAGCAGCGGCGGACACCGCGTTCGACAATTTCGCGCCTCGGACGGGCAGGTATACCAGTGGGCTAGGAGGATAAAGATGAATCAAGAATGGACGGTACGCCGCCCTCACGGACATCGCGCCTCTAGCTGACCGTGTTCATATATTGTGTCCGTTCTTCATTTCCTCATATGTTGTGCCCGTTCTCTATCTCCCCCTCCAGTGCACAAACCTCAACGGTTATATCATTGCCTCATACAGCCTGAAGCCCCCAGGCGAGCCCACCTACCCGAACTCGTCCGGCTGTATCCTCGATATCGCCGAACAATTTGGCGGACTAGCCGTGGGTGTGTGACCTCGATCGGTGTTGTTTCCTATGAAAGACAGTCGAGTACTGATCGTGTTGTGTCTAGAAATTCTCGCCTCGCTACTTATCATGCGACACATCGTCGCGTACGATCTGTCGTGAGCGGCTGAGCGGTGACCGCTGTCTCCTTGTCAAACTCCGTTTTGTTTCATTCTCTGTCATTCCGCCGCAAGGCGCTCATGTTATTTCCTGTGCTCTGTCATCCATACGTCCGCTATACGAACAGTCTGTCATCATTGTAGATACCTAGTGTTGAATGTACATCCTCACCTGTTACAGTGTGAAACGAGGTTTCACGCCGCCACAGAGCCACCTCACACGGGTCCCATGGGAAAATTCGAGGGCTCCCAGTCACGGGCTAAGGTCCCACTGCTTGGATTTTGCGCATCGCCGGGCCCCGGTCGACAGATCAAATTTTTGACGTGGAGACCGAAATCAGTGGGCATCGTCTTTTCTGGTGATTTTGATTGCGCAGATCATCGGACCCCGCGCACCACCTATTAGAGTCCACGCAGTCAGGTGATAATCGGGGAAAAGTCCACATTTCCGCATCATTTGACCCGGCCCCTTGCAAAAATGGGTGTAAGGGGAGTGGAGCCCATGTCATTCCCTGACAGTGGGGTGAAACAGTTCCTCTTGGAAGCGCAGGAGCCTCAGGCAAGGAATTTAATGTTTGATGGAGTTTTCTACATTTTCGTCTCTTCTGGCCAAATAACAGCAGAAAGGTGGGGCATAATCTGGACCAATTTAGTCCATTTGAATGAAAGTGTAGTAGGGTGCAATGGATTGATGGATGATGAACTGCACCACTGCGGCAATCTCAAGTCTCCAATGACAGTTCTGAGGTTATAGGTATCAAATAGATACTGAAATTAGACATTCTACACATTACAATAAGTATTATCCATGGTGTCAGTACAAAAGGAGGTAATTTTGCTGTGGAAGTCAGAACATCACATTTCTGGTCTACTGGATGCACACAAACATGATAGGACTGATAGCAGAATTAGTGGCCCAGTGTGACAATCAATGCAAAAACAAAGTCAAAAAGAGAAGTGAATTTGAAGACTGGAGAATACAACAAAGTAGCTACAGTATTTATACCCGAATCCAGTCTGAGTCATATCTACAACTAATGAGTCATGGGGCTATGTACCGCATGGAACACTGGTCATGGGTTGTAGTAGAACCTTCCGGAGCATATGTCGCGCAGCCTTGAATCGATAAAGATGACCCCTATCCCCCTAGTCCGGACCGTCAGATGCCGTGATCCGTGATAAGATAATCTGTGTCGTGATAAGATAAGATCGCCGATGATAAGATGAAAAAGAGTCGAATTATGACATTACCCCCTCTCTAGGGTCGATGTCCTCATCGACTAGGCCGATGGGCGTGAAGACGTTTTTGTAGGGGTCGAAGAGTTGTTGTTGTGGATATGGAAGGCGCTCGTCTTTGGGTTTGTAGCGATGGATGAGATAATCCCAGTGTCCGGCTTTGAGCGTTAGCAGGAGGCGAATGTGTGTGTCTGGATTTGATTGTTTCCTCTGCCAATCTCTTAGGACCTGCTTCGTGTGGGTAAGGTGACGTGATGGTTCCCAGGTGTTCTCGCTATGCGGCCATCCCTTCCATTTGACCAAGTACTGTTTTCCTTGGCCAACGTTTCGCTCTTTCACAATCTCTTCGGCTTCCCACTCCTCTGCTCCTCCGATCATCTTGGCTACGGGTCTCTTCTCTTGGCGATGGGGGGGTGGTTCGTGATATGGTGTCAATAGTGACTCGTTGAACACCGGGTGTCTTCGGTCCGTGTCCGGCAAATCCAGCTTCCATGCGGCCGCTCCAACCTTCTCCAGTATCTTGTATGGTCCTAATCTCTTGTCGCTCATCTTCTTCGATGGTCTATCCGTCTCGATGTTCTCCCCTTCTATGTACACCTTCATTCCAACCTTCAACTCCGGAACTTCTTTTCTTTGTTTATCGTAGTATTTTTTCATTTTTTCTTTTGCTTTTTCCAATGCTGCTTTTGCTTCGTCTTGTATTTCTTTGATTCTTTTTACAAACTCCTCCGCTGACTCGTTCCTTGATTCCATCCGTTGTTCCACTCCCTTCCATGGGTGATATCCGTGATTCGCGTAGAATGGCGATACTTTGGTGGACGTGTTCATTTTGTCATTGTATGCGAACTCCGCCATTCCCAGCCACTCCGACCAGTCCGTCTGATGGTAGTTGACGTAGATACGGAGATAACGCTCGATCTCCTGATTCATGCGTTCTGTCTGCCCATCCGTGATCGGGTGATATGCGGTCCCCAGGTTCATTTCCACGCCCAACATCCGATTTGTCTCCCTCATGAAGCCCTTGATGTAACGCGAATCCCTGTCGGTGATGATCTTGCGAGGGATCCCGTGGTGGCGGAAAACTCGGTCCCTGGTTCATCGTGCCACTCCTTCGCTGCTGATGTCAGTACTAATTGGTTCGACGTGGATCATTTTGGTGAAGGTGTCACACCACACATGAATTGCGTCATACCCGTTACTGACCGGCAAGGGTCCGATCTGATCCATGGAGATGATTTCCCACGGCACGTTTGGAACTGCATGCGGGTGCAGAGTCCCTGTCCTTGCTCTCCTGGTCTTGGTCCGCTGGCACGCCTCGCACGTCTGGATGTATTTCCGGATTTGGTTCCCCATCCTTGGCCACCAGTAGTTCCTTTCCACCATTTCCTGCGTTCGATTGATCCCAGCGTGTCCGACCAAGGGTGTGTCGTGTTGTAGCCCGATGATCTTGTCTCGCAGTTCCTCGTCCCTCGGTACGTAGAGCTTCCCGTGGTATGTGATGAGCCCATCTTCCTTTCTCCATCCAGCGAGTGACTTCTCCAACGCCACCTTGACGCTTCCATCAATCGATCGAGTGGTCTTGATTTCATCGATTAGCTGCTGATCCTGTCCCTCAAATGTGACTTCTTGTGATCAGAAGAACTCGGGCTTCAGTAGCGTGACGTCCTTGTTGTCGTTCTTGCCCTGATCGTGATCTGCTCGTCGAGACAGGAGATCCGCCTTGCGGTTGAGTGCGCCGGGTCGGTGTCGTAAGGTGAAATCAAACTCCGCCAACTCCGTGATCCATCGTGCCTGCCGTCGATTGAGCTTCTGCGGCTTCCGGAAGTACTCGAGGTTCTGATGATCGGTGAAGATCTCAAATGTTTCCGTGGCTCCCATCAGTAGTTGCCTCCATTCGTCCAATGATAGCATGATTGCGAGCATTTCCTTGTCGTAGATCTCGTAATTTCGCTCGGTTTTGGTCAGTGTGTGCAAAATAAATGCGATTGGGCGCCAAATGCCATCTTGGTTTTGGCTCAAAACGGAGCCTGTTGCCCCTTCCCAAGCATCGGCTTCCAGACGATATTGGCCGGTGTCATTTGGCAGTGCTAGGACCGCATCCTCTGCGATTCTCTTCTTCAATCCCTCAAATGCCGCGTGCTCATCTGTACCCCATGACCAACCTGCATTCCATGTCAGCCGTGTCAACGGCTTCGCAACCTCCGCATATCCCCGCACAAAGCGTCGGTAGAAGTTGGTGAACCCTAGGAATGCTTGGACCTGTTTGACGCTCCTTGGTTCGGGCCATTCCATCACGCCCTTGATCTTGACTGGGTCCATCCGCATCGAATTGTGTCCTATAATTACACCCAAATATTCGATCTCCGGAAACCGATACCAGCTGCCGCTGATCTCCGAACTGGTCCATAATCTATGTGGTGCAAAGTTCTTCACCAAGCTTGACATCCAGTGGGGATACAACAACGTACGGATCAAAGAGGGTGACGAGTGGAAGGCCGCGTTCCGCACAAACCGTGGGCTGTACGAGCCCTTGGTCATGTTCTTCGGTCTCACCAACTCCCCAGCAACCTTTCAAAACATGATGAACGACATACTCCGAGAGTTGATCAACAAGGGTCACGTGGTAGTCTATCTGGACGATATACTGATCTTCACAGAAAACTTGGACGAACACCGACAGATCATGAAGCGAGTACTCGAATTGCTCCAAAAACACAAGTTGTACCTGAAACCCGAAAAGTGCGAGGTCGAACGCACGGAGATCGAATATTTGGGTGTAATTATAGGACACAATTCGATGCGGATGGACCCAGTCAAGATCAAGGGCGTGATGGAATGGCCCGAACCAAGGAGCGTCAAACAGGTCCAAGCATTCCTAGGGTTCACCAACTTCTACCGACGCTTTGTGCGGGGATATGCGGAGGTTGCGAAGCCGTTGACACGGCTGACATGGAATGCAGGTTGGTCATGGGGTACAGATGAGCACGCGGCATTTGAGGGATTGAAGAAGAGAATCGCAGAGGATGCGGTCCTAGCACTGCCAAATGACACCGGCCAATATCGTCTGGAAGCCGATGCTTGGGAAGGGGCAACAGGCTCCGTTTTGAGCCAAAACCAAGATGGCATTTGGCGCCCAATCGCATTTATTTTGCACACACTGACCAAAACCGAGCGAAATTACGAGATCTACGACAAGGAAATGCTCGCAATCATGCTATCATTGGACGAATGGAGGCAACTACTGATGGGAGCCACGGAAACATTTGAGATCTTCACCGATCATCAGAACCTCGAGTACTTCCGGAAGCCGCAGAAGCTCAATCGACGGCAGGCACGATGGATCACGGAGTTGGCGGAGTTTGATTTCACCTTACGACACCGACCCGGCGCACTCAACCGCAAGGCGGATCTCCTGTCTCGACGAGCAGATCACGATCAGGGCAAGAACGACAACAAGGACGTCACGCTACTGAAGCCCGAGTTCTTCTGATCACAAGAAGTCACATTTGAGGGACAGGATCAGCAGCTAATCGATGAAATCAAGACCACTCGATCGATTGATGGAAGCGTCAAGGTGGCGTTGGAGAAGTCACTCGCTGGATGGAGAAAGGAAGATGGGCTCATCACATACCACGGGAAGCTCTACGTACCGAGGGACGAGGAACTGCGAGACAAGATCATCGGGCTACAACACGACACACCCTTGGTCGGACACGCTGGGATCAATCGAACGCAGGAAATGGTGGAAAGGAACTACTGGTGGCCAAGGATGGGGAACCAAATCCGGAAATACATCCAGACGTGCGAGGCGTGCCAGCGGACCAAGACCAGGAGAGCAAGGACAGGGACTCTGCACCCGCATGCAGTTCCAAACGTGCCGTGGGAAATCATCTCCATGGATCAGATCGGACCCTTGCCGGTCAGTAACGGGTATGACGCAATTCATGTGTGGTGTGACACCTTCACCAAAATGATCCACGTCGAACCAATTAGTACTGACATCAGCAGCGAAGGAGTGGCACGATGAACCAGGGACCGAGTTTTCCGCCACCACGGGATCCCTCGCAAGATCATCACCGACAGGGATTCGCGTTACATCAAGGGCTTCATGAGGGAGACAAATCGGATGTTGGGCGTGGAAATGAACCTGGGGACCGCATATCACCCGATCACGGATGGGCAGACAGAACGCATGAATCAGGAGATCGAGCGTTATCTCCGTATCTACGTCAACTACCATCAGACGGACTGGTCGGAGTGGCTGGGAATGGCGGAGTTCGCATACAATGACAAAATGAACACGTCCACCAAAGTATCGCCATTCTACGCGAATCACGGATATCACCCATGGAAGGGAGTGGAACAACGGATGGAATCAAGGAACGAGTCAGCGGAGGAGTTTGTAAAAAGAATCAAAGAAATACAAGACGAAGCAAAAGCAGCATTGGAAAAAGCAAAAGAAAAAATGAAAAAATACTACGATAAACAAAGAAAAGAAGTTCCGGAGTTGAAGGTTGGAATGAAGGTGTACATAGAAGGGGAGAACATCGAGACGGATAGACCATCGAAGAAGATGAGCGACAAGAGATTAGGACCATACAAGATACTGGAGAAGGTTGGAGCGGCCGCATGGAAGCTGGATTTGCCGGACACGGACCGAAGACACCCGGTGTTCAACGAGTCACTATTGACACCATATCACGAACCACCCCCCCATCGCCAAGAGAAGAGACCCGTAGCCAAGATGATCGGAGGAGCAGAGGAGTGGGAAGCCGAAGAGATTGTGAAAGAGCGAAACGTTGGCCAAGGAAAACAGTACTTGGTCAAATGGAAGGGATGGCCGCATAGCGAGAACACCTGGGAACCATCACGTCACCTTACCCACACGAAGCAGGTCCTAAGAGATTGGCAGAGGAAACAATCAAATCCAGACACACACATTCGCCTCCTGCTAACGCTCAAAGCCGGACACTGGGATTATCTCATCCATCGCTACAAACCCAAAGACGAGCGCCTTCCATATCCACAACAACAACTCTTCGACCCCTACAAAAACGTCTTCACGCCCATCGGCCTAGTCGATGAGGACATCGACCCTAGAGAGGGGGTAATGTCATAATTCGACTCTTTTTCATCTTATCATCGGCGATCTTATCTTATCACGACACAGATTATCTTATCACGGATCACGGCATCTGACGGTCCGGACTAGGGGGATAGGGGTCATCTTTATCGATTCAAGGCTGCGCGACATATGCTCCAGAAGGTTCTACTACAACCCATGACCAGTGTTCCATGCGGTACATAGCCCCATGACTCATTAGTTGTAGATATGACTCAGACTGGATTCGGGTATAAATACTGTAGCTACTTTGTTGTATTCTCCAGTCTTCGAATTCACTTCTCTTTTCGACTTTGTTTTTGGGTTGATTGTCACAGCTAGGACCGCATCCTCCGCAATTCTCTTCTTCAATCCATCAAATGCCGCATGCTCATCCGTTGATAGGCTGGCTACCAGACGCGCTCTGCACCAGCTCTGTAAGGGCGTATTTTTGCGCTTTTTACAGAGTTTACTCTTGAACCACTCGGTGTATCGTGTCGCGGTTAACAGTGTTGCGCTCAGTAGGACTTATGGGTCTACTGCCCAGTCGACGACTGTGGGTAGTGTCGACGATAGCAAGGCAGTCAGACCACTACTGTGGAACTGGTCTTATGAGTCTACACCAGGCTCAGGGCCATTAGTGACGAACGCTTGGACCGCGACCATTCCCCAAAAAGGGATATGTCGTTGCGTCGACTTCTCAATAAGGGTCATTCTCTGCAGATGGGAACTTGGGCTGAAGGGCTGAGCAATGCGCGACGTTCTCAATAATAGAACTACTACTGGACAGGACTTGGCGTTACAAGACTTAAACCATCTTGTCGCGGCAACTCCCGGTTTTGAGTTGGACGTTTCCTCAGATCATGCCACGACGACGACTTGTCACATGTCAGGATCCATTCGATCACGGGACATTGTGGACGCGTCGCGGTGACACTTCCAAGTGTCACGGCGAGTCGCGTCCATACCCAAACACACTAGAAATCGATACGGCTAGATCCGTGAACCGAGCCATGTGGGGGACGATTGGCGTGCCTAGAGTCATACGGCTTCTTGGGGCGCCCACGTTGGTCTCACATGCCAAGACATACCCGTTGGCCAATCCAGCACGTCGTATTCCAAAAGTATGACGCGGTGGGTTGGCCCACATCAAAAAGTATCATATGGACGATGGAGCGGGGTCCTGATCACTCAGGACCTGTCCGATCGTTCAAACTTTTCAATTACCCTAAAAGGCAACCGATCTTAGATAGCGTAGCTACTATGCAGTTGTACAGGACTTTACTAAGCAGCGTCGTAGACAGTATAAGTAGCACGTCGTCTCTTTGTATTAGGGAGCTTTTCCCGGACTGTGAATCACTACCATTTCAGATTGTTTTGTACAATTTGCGTGTGGCGTGATTCCACCCTAAGAAGTTCTGCCATCCCTGCCCGGTCGCGACGAGTTGCTCCCTGAGCACTTGTAGCTACTGTGATCTGAGTTTGAGTTGAGATATCAGAAAGTCGGATTCGCCGCATCTGGTATTGTCGCGGCATTTAGTGTCATCGCCTTAGGGCTTTGTTGAGATCGTTCCACACCTCTAGCTTGGCAGTGCGTCGACTAGTTGTGCTCGGGTTGTTTTGGTCAGTTGGCAGTGCGTCGACTTGAGAACTTTGGTTCCACACTTCTTGCTTGGCAGTGCGTCGACAAGTTGTGCTCGGGTTTTGGACATTGGATATTGGCTGTTAGTTGGCAGTGCGTCGACGCGGCATTTTGGTTTACTAGTTGGCAGTGCGTCGACTCAGTACTTTTGGTTGTGTCAGTTGGCAGTGCGTCGACTTGACATTCTGGTTCTACTAGTTGGCAGTGCGTCGACTCAGTATATTGGTTGTATCAGTTGGCAGTGCGTCGACTTGATATTTGGGCTTTGCGTCACCATCTAGACGCTGTCGCTACAAGGGATCTTAATACTTCGTATTAAGCTCTGACTTGTTATATTGTTGTTGTGGATTGGATTAGTGTTGGTTGTGATCGTATAGAAGATATTGGTTGAGATACCATTGTTTGCTATATATATATATATATTCTTGTCGTCGACTCCGTCTCCGCGACTATTGGATCTGCGTCTATTGAGAGTTGTGATACTGGTGCTCTGTCCACCCCGAAGCCCTCGCATCTTTCACACACTGAGAAGCTGATTACGAGGAGTGTGAACGTGTTTATATTTGGGTTTACTTTCATAGTAGATTCACTTGTGAGCACGCCCTCAGCATTTCATCTGGAGCCCACCGCGAGGGGCTTCTAAAGTTTCATAAACTTTAAAAATCAATAAACCGGATTCTTTACCGCGACGTCGGATAGAGACCAAGGGTTTATCCCGCGAAGCAGTTTATTCCGATCCCAAGCTCCTGCGCGACCTCTTGAGGACCAAGCGGAGATTGAGACTGAAGGAAACGCTTCAACCTCAGGACCTTTCGAAAAACCACGAAGGTCTGCAAGACATAAAACACCTTTGTATCTACCACCCTTGCCTTCCAAGGCAAAAGGAAAACAAAGAGTGAATTCGACGTCGAAGCTCCCAGCTTTAGACGCAGCTACCTCGAGTTCGACGACAATCAGTCGATCTCAGACTAGCTCACAAACCCTCTCAGAATTGTCTAGTAGCGTCACCGCTACAAACACGAATTCTAACAACATCCCTACTTCCCCTGTGACTTCAGTCGCGACAACTATGGCTCCAAAGACTGGGTTCAAAATCCCCCAACCTTGGGACACAAGTAGACCTATACTTGATGAAAAGGATCCCCTGTCGATTGAGGCATATTTGCGTCACTGCGCGCAGATCGTGGAGGATGGTGGCATCACAGATGTCAAACAAGCAAAAAGCATGTACATCCGTTATTTGCCGTCGCGGCAAGTGATGGACGTATGGGAAGGTCTCGATACCTATTCCGACGACACGAAAACTGTCGCGGAGTTCGAGGCCGAAATATTGAAAGGATACCCTGAGGTGTCCAAGCGAAAAACAGGGACCATGGCGGATCTAGATAGACTCTGTCGCGAGAACCGTGGAATCAAAATAACGGATGAAGGAGATTTGAAGCGTTTCGGCCTTCAAATGTATAGTCACTACAAGCGACTGTCAGTCCCTCCTGCCATTATCACCAACAAAGTCGCGTGTGAACGCTACATGCGTACTTTGGACTCTGAGTTCAGTACCGTCTTGAGGAACGCTTTGGCTACGAGTCAAGTATTCAATAAGCGCTATCAAACTCGCGCCGGGATAGCAAACGCTAATGTCCCCGCGACTGGAGTCAATCGGCAGGACGACCCCATCCAGTTGAAAGAACTAATGACAATGGCGGAAGAAATGGCGTCGACGTTGAGCAACGAAGACGAAATTCCCATAATCGCGCGACCTCCCAAGGTTCGTTTCGACTATGAGACTAGTCCACCCAACCATGCTAAGGTTGAGGAGTTGGAAAACTCGATTTCCAACTTGAAGGATTCATTTCTTCTACACCAAAAAGAGCTACAGACTCAGTTGCAGGAAGCGCTGAAGACGTTCGTACAGACTGCTCGCGAAGCGCCCATACAGCGGTCGCGGCCAGTAGGCAACAACTCTTCTGTGCCCCACTTTGAAAGTCGCGCACAAGGAGGAGCTGCCGCACGGAACGACGACTGTCGCTACTGCGGACAAACTGGTCACTGGTCGAACGAGTGCCCGCTCAAGAGGTCTCACATTGAGAAAAACCTTCTCAAAGTCGACACCAAAGGGATGTGGAGGCTCTTCGACGACAGCTTCTTACCAAATGGAGAAGGGACTCAGGGGCAACGAGTAGAGGCTTATTGGAAGAAGAAGGGCAAATCCGTCAACTTCCAGGACTCCTACTACTTGGATCAGTTCGATAGCCGCGACAATGATGATATGTCCGACTACCCTGAAGAAGTGGCAGATGAAATACGCTCCCTTCGAAGTCAACTCATCCAATACGAGAGGAAGTCGTCGCGACCAACCCCAGAGAGTCGCGCTGAGCCAAAGACTCAAAGAGCTGCATCTGGTTCTACCAGTAATGCAATAGAAAGTGCCATGGGCCAATTCATGCAGAAAGCCATGACCGACGCCATGGCCGGCTACTTCAACAACATGAACAGTGGTTATCCTCAGACTCAGGAGCAGTTCATTCAAACCCGTCGTGGTGCGAATAGCCAACCTGAGCGCGACGATAACAACTCGGGTTTCTAAATGGTTCAAGGAAGGGGGCTAAACCCACAAACTCAGCCAAGCCCTCTGAGGACCATGATAAACGAGCTGAGCGACGAGAGAAACCGAGAAAACCTGTGACTATTGAAGAAGTTAGTGATAGCGACGATGATGAGGAATCAGTGCGCGACAACGTCGAAAAGAGAAAGGAACTACCGTTTGAGAAAGTCAAGCCCGTTCTACAAGAACCAGTACATTCTTCAAAAGCGCGCGTTCCAGATAAATACCAGTTGCGTGCACCGATTCAAAGGAAGGCTGTAGCAGAAGCAGTCTACGACAAAATGAAAAACGCGTCAGTCGACGTCACTGTGGGTGAACTCCTAGCAGTTTCGGGGACTGTCCGCGACTCCATTCTGAAGGACTCTTCGAAGAAACGAGTACCGGTTCAGAAGTCCATGCTTCAAGAAACTAGTCGCGTCGTTGAAGACGTTTGGGATGGAGAACTGAGCTACAACCTAGTCAGCGCTAAGGAATTGCCCGAACCTGTGTTCTATCATAACACAGTTGAAGGAGAAATTCCCATTGGCGCAGTTGTCGCGACGGATCCATATGAGATGTACTTGGAGTCGATACCCTCTAATGAGAACCCAAGACATGTCTATGTTGGTGATTCGTCGGCTGCTCTCAGAACGATAAACGGACGGATTAACGCGCGTCTCGACGCGGACTGCATCCTAGACAGTGGATCTCAGATTGTATCGATGGCTTTCTCAGAGGCCGTCGACGCACAATTGAGCTGGGACCCAAAAGTCGTCATCTATATGGAAAGTGCAAATGGATCTATCTCTAAGTCACTGGGATTAGCGAGAAATGTACCCTTCAGGTTTGGGACCATCCTGGTCTACCTGCAAGTGCACATTTTGGAAAGTCCAGCTTATAAGGTGTTGCTCGGCAGACCGTTCGATATCGCGACTGAAAGCAATATCAAGAACGCGGCTGACGGCAGCCAGATAATCACCATGCGCAATCCCAATTTAAAGACACGTTGTGCAATGGCTACGCAGCCACGTCGTGCAGACGACTTGCCGCGTAACACCAAAAACAACGACGGATCTACCGAGCCCTACAGTTCGTCGAAACCGACGACCAGTCCAGACGAACCGAACCCTGAACGGGATTTTCAAAGAGCTTCGAGGAATTGACCAGGTTGAGTCAAGGAGAAGAAGTCGCGGTGACTGTGTCGTTGGGAAAAGATGGGAATGTAGTGTTCGAGGATCTAAGAAAGCCGCGTTCTAGTGGCCAGTTTACCCAAACTGAGCTAGTAGAGGCATATATCTTGTCGTCGAAAGAGGACAAGGAAATGAAGAAAGACGTCGCTGCGTCGACTTTGTTTCATTCATATATGAATGAAAGACTCTCAGACGCGGCAACAGAAAAACTGACTGTTGGTACTTGGAGTGTACTAGACGACGACTCTTCTAGTCGCGACAAATACTCTGTGTTCGCAGGAAAGAAATACAAACCTGTAGACCAGAAGGTCAGACCAGTGTACACGATGGGTTCTGAGAGCGACCGGATAATCCGAGAAATGGTGGGAGATCCCTTGGATACGCTACCTACTCTAAACCCGCGACCACCTGATTTTACCCCAACTGGTAGATTCACGGCGGAACGCAGGGATATTGTGGACAAGTTACACAAAGGGGACTTCTTATTGCCAGAAGAACGGAAGTTGCTCATGCACTTCTACATGCTTCACAGTCAGAGTTTCGCGTTCAATGATGAAGAACGTGGCGCATTAAGACAGGATATATTTCCTCCTGTCAAGATCGCGACAGTTCCCCATACAGCATATCGCGAAGGGAATATTCCTATACCTCGCGGCATGTTCGACCAAGTGTGCAAGGTCATTAAAGACAAAATCGCGGCCCAGGTCTACGAGCCTTCCAATTCCTCTTATCGAAGCAAGTTCTTCGCTGTACTTAAGAAGGATGGGAAGAGTATCAGACTGGTGCACTCGCTAGAACCACTCAATGCAATCACTATCGCACATTCAGGATTGCCGCCCGCGACAGAAGAGTTAGCAAACCACTTTGCCGGTCGCGCCTGTGGTGCTGCGCTAGATTTGTACTCAGGCTACGACCAGCGTGACATCGATCCAGCTAGTCGCGACTTGACTACATTCCAGTCACCGTTCGGTGCGCTGAGGTTGGTCAAACTCCCACAAGGATGGACCAACTCAGTACCCATATTCCATGAGGACGTTACTTTCATTTTGAAAGACGAAATCCCTCATGTTACTATTCCATACATCGACGACGTACCCGTTCGAGGACCTGGAACCAGGTATCTGTTACCCGATGGAACCTGTGAAATGATTCCGGAAAATCCTGGGATCCGTCGCTTTGTATGGGAACACTTTCAGAATGTGAACCGCGTCGTGCACAGAATCGGCTACTGTGGCGCGACTCTGTCTGGTACCAAGTCGGTGGTTTGCGCCGACGAGTTCGCTGTGGTTGGCCACATCTGTTCGTTTGAAGGTAGAAAACCGGACGCGGACAGAGTTGGCGTAATCATGCGTTGGCCAGACTTGAGAGACGTCTCGGAAGTTCGACAATTTATGGGCACGATTGGGGTCATGCGAATGTTCATTAAGGATTTTCTGAAATGGCGCGACCAATTCAGAGACTAGTGAACAAGAACGCGCATTTTGAATGGGGTGACAAACAGAGACTCGCATTTCAAAGACTTAAAGACGCGATACAAGTCTGTCCGTCGCTTAAGCCTCTGAACTACGAGTGGGACTCTGAGATTGTCGTCGCAATAGACACATCCTGGATGGCCGCGGGTTTCGAAATTTACCAGCGCGACCCAGATGATCCAAAGAAAGTCTATTACGCAAAATTTGGGAGTATCCCGCTTACAGAAAGAGAAGCTAGGTTTTCTCAACCGAAGCGTGAACTTTATGGTGTGAAGCGCGTGCTTCAAGCCATGGCTCACTGGCTCCTTGGTTGTAGAAAATTGGTAGTCGAAACCGACGCGCTGTATTTGGCAGGCATGCTAAGGAACGTTGGTAACCTGCCAAATGCAAATATCAACCGTTGGGCTGAGGAGATCCTCATGTTTCAGTTTACCTTGAAACATGTCAGAGGAATCACCTTCTCACCAGATGGCTTGTCGCGACGACGACCTGCACCTGGAGACGAAGAGTATCCCAATGACGAAGAGGAAATCTTCGACGAGCCACCACCAGAGAACAACGAGAATTGGGATTACGACACAGAACAACCATTAGACTTTGAAGAGTTCAAAAGGGACATTGACACCAGAGGTGGCTACCTTAACTCTATGGTCGGGTGTGCTGAGTCGGTCGACGACATATCCAAAGAGCTAGTCGAAGCTTGCGACTCTCGTCGCGCTGAGAATCGGCGCGTCAAAGACGCATATGACGCTCAAGGGCTCGTCGTCCCAGTCTTCATGTTGAACGATGTGGCAAACGGAGAACCACTTTTGCCTGATCTTGAACTGCGCGACAATCCTGAGGATCCCTATATTGAGGATCACCGGACTGGCACAGGGATCGAACAGGACAATAAGTTGGTAATGGCTAGGAAGTGGTTGAAAGACACTTCTATAAGGCCTGAAATGACAGATAAACGGTTCAGATCGTTTCTCAAATTCTCGCGACAGTTTTTCCTCAAAAATGGAAAAATGTACAAGAGATCGACCAACGGGATTCATAGACTGGTCGTGGACAAGCACCACAGGACTTATATGATGAAGGCGTGTCACGACGCGCTGGGTCATAAGGGTCTTTTCAGCACTAAGAGCCTGTTGGAAACTCGGTTTTGGTGGCCTGAGATGGAAAGAGACGTCGACTGGTGGATAAAGACTTGTCATAGCTGCCAAGTCCGCCAGAAAACTCTCCTCCGTACTCCACCGACGCCGACAATGACTCCAAGTGTATTTCAGAAAATACATACAGACGTCATGATTATGGGAACACCTTCCAACGGATACAGATATGTCGTCGCAGCAAGGGATTCTTTGACCCGCTACGTGGAAGCGCGACCGCTGCAGGCTGACAACGCCAAGGCAATCGCGCGTTTCTTGCTCGAGGACATAGTGTGTCGCTGGGGGTGTCCTAAGTGGATTGTAACCGACAACGCAGGACAATTTGTCGCGGCGTTGAATTGGCTACAGAAGAAATATGGTATCGAGGGAATAAGGATATCTCCTTACAATTCCCAAGCAAATGGCACTGTTGAAAGAGGTCACTGGGACATTCGACAGTCACTGTACAAAGCTACTGGGGGAAACGCCTCCAAATGGTTTTGGTTCTTCCCACAGGTCTTGTGGGCAGATAGAATTACAGTGCGTCGCGGGCTGGGTTGTTCACCATACTTCGCAGTATGTGGGGCCCACCCTACCATCCCTCTGGATATAGTCGAAGCTACGTGGTTAGTCGAATATCCTGACCGGATCGTCGACTCTGCGGATCTCATTGGTCTCAGAGCACGCGCTCTAGCGAAGCACGCCGACCATATAGAAGATATGCGCAGCCGCGTCAGCGACGCCAAACTAAAGGTGGTTCAACGCTACGAACTCGAGTACAAGCATGTGATCAAAGATTACAAGTTTGTACCAGGGGACTTAGTGTTGGTCAGGAACACAGCTATTGAAAAATCATTGGACAACAAGATGAAAGCTAGATATCTTGGGCCCATGATTGTAGTTCGAAAGACCAAAGGAGGTTCTTACTTAGTCTGTGAAATGAACGGCGCGATGTTCCATGCGAAAGTCGCGGCGTTCCGAGTAATACCCTATTTGGCAAGACAGAAATTGACACTCTCTGAAGATATAAAAAAGCTGATAGATATTTCGCCTGCTAAACTCGATGAGTTGGTGGAGGAAATATCTGACGTCCGCGACTACCAGTTCGAAGGGGTGAAACTCAAGAACTCGGATAGTGACGACGACGACGATCCTGTAGAGGATCCAGCTTCTGTCGAGTGAAAGTCTGGCGCGCAAATAATTGTCGCGGCAAGCCCTCGCACGACAAGACGTCGCTTCTCTCAGTTTTAGACAGAATTCAGTATATTGCTTGGGTGCTAGCTGGTACCTAAGGACTATACTGGGTTGTATCTAAGAGAAAAAGGTCATAAGGAGGTGCGCGAGAAGAAGAGACGCGACTTCATAAATAAGTGACATGAGAGAGGAGAGACATATGGAAGGAGAGTGCATATAGAACAAAATATGAAAAGATTAGGCCGCATTCTTCGACATCGAGAGGTCAATGGCTTCCTTGACGTCCTTGAGCGCGGTCTTCCATTCCTCTAGCCGCGACGAGACGTAGTCGCGTTCCTCGATGAGGAGCTCGAGTGGAATGGACCGCCGCAACCGGTACAATTGATGTTGATGCACTCGGTCCGCAATAAACCTTCGGTCGGACGCGGACGCTGCCAATCGGTTAGCGAAGTGTCGCGACAGGAGGTGGAACTGCGAGACTCACCCGGGGTCGCATCAGTGGTACTGTTGCTGAGTCGCTGCCTCTTCGAGCCGGTGACAACGAACGATGGCTGGGTAATTGGTCAGAAATGTAGTCGCCGCGACTGAGTAAAACTCACGTCTGGAAACTCTGGAGACAGCTCCCTAGAGCCTCCATCTGCTCCGCGTGAAGCTTCGACATTTTGGCGCTGAGAAGACGCATCGACCTATCGTGCTCGTCTATGAGTCGAATGATAGTCCCATAGACGTCCGCGAGCCCTACGGAGTCGTCATGACCAGATCCGTCGACCGATCGAGAACCGGACCGTCCTGCGACGGTCTTGCGAGTAGATGGTCGCGGGGTCTGTGAAGAATCAACCTGTGCTCGGCAAAGGCTCGAGACGGACGCACCTTCTCTTGAACAGGAGTGGGGGCCTCCATCTCGACGTCTGAATCAATGTCGATAGCAGGAGTTGGGCCTGAAGCCTCAGGAACAGGGTCTTCGGCCTGTGCAACAATATCCGTAAGAAAATCTGGACAAAGACAGGGAATCATACCTTGGCCTTCCCAGACGACGACGGAGTCGCAGCAGGACGTGGGATGCTCTCCTGAGCCTGTCGCAGGCTGATGATCGCCGCGACAAGGGACTCATGCCAAATCAGATAGGCTCGATACTTGTTGATGGCCTTAGTCTGAGAGGCGTCGCGCTGCTTCTCTGGAACTTCCTTGAGCAGTTCCGTCTGAGACAGAGCGAGCGTGGTGGCCTCCTCGAGACAATCCAAAACGTCGCGGGGAGGATCTTGAGCAGCAAACGAGCTGGCTTGAAAGCGGGTCTGTCGACGAGATAAGATAATCGCCGCGACACGCCATCACGAGTCAACTCACTCGAACAAAGAAAATATCCTTGCCAACGCTGAGGATGCCCTCTGAACCACCTAGACCCAGCTTGTTCATCGCTGCGAGAGAAGGCTTAGCCTTCTTCCACGACGCGACGAGCGATGCGAAGTCTTGGGGGAGAGGAAATGCGGACATAGCGAGGCCTGGGTAGAGAGAAAGAATGGGAACGAAATAAGGACTGAGAATGGGACTGGACATAATCTGTCGAGCCCACCCAGACTTTATATCGTCGACTCTGGAAAAACTTTTCTAGTCGCGCATCAGATAAGCCGAGGACGGCTTAGATCTGTGTTCCTGGGAGAGGGCAGATCTTACGAAAGATCAGCCACAGAGTCCGCAGAAGTCCACACATTGGAAATTGAGGTGCGCGACAACGTGCACACCCCTTGGACCCATGTGCTGGAAAGTGGAAAATCCAATGACGCTACTGAGGACGGGGTCCGGGACTTTTTCAAAATGTTTCAAGAAAATTCTTCTAAGAATTTTGAAAATTTCGACTCAAAGGTTCACGCGACGATGACTCAGGCAGCAAGATGATAGATTGGATTACTCTGCGACGACGATATGTATGCAATGTAATAAATAAAAACGGGCCGCGACGTTCACGGACGGTGGAACGAGCTGAACTACTGCTCATCCACCTCCATGGCAGTCTCACCCGCGGCGACGGAGCCCTCGTCCTCGACGTTCTCGTCGTCGACGTTCTCGTCGTCGACTTTCCCGTCGTCGGCGTTCTCGTTGCCGGCAGACCCGTCTTCTTCACCCTCCGCGTCTTCACCCGAATCGGCCTTGGTGGACTCGGCCGAGGTCTCGCTGTAGTTGTCGGAAAAATCCAAGACCTGCAAAACGGCTTGGGACGACGACGCAACAGGAGGCGGCGATGGCGAAGGCTGGGGCGACGAAGAGGGCGCACGGGTACGACTACTCGCCAAGTGCGCGACGTCGATCTCGTGGTCCTCGAGGGGCTGGAAGGCTTGATCCTGGATGGTCGCGGGGTCCGACTTGTCGAATTCCTGGGCCTTCTCGATCTCCCTCTGGAACTGCTTCTCCATCTTTTCCATCTCGCGATAGAAAAATGGATCGAAGAAGGCAGGGGGTGCTGCGAACCGCTCGTTCGCCTCGCCATCCAACAAGTCCCCGTGGGTCAAGATCATCCGAACACCCTTACGGATGTCGGCCATCTCGGCGGCGTCGATCTCGGTCGCGGTGTGGACGAACATCGCCTTGATGCGTTCGTCCGAGCCGTCGTCGAAGTGCTCCTTCAGCTGACCAACGAAATCACGGAACTGGCCAATGGCCAGGACGCGGATCTCGTTGGCCGTGCGAAGAAGCCCGCCGTACGCGTCCAAGGTGTCGGCGAGACGGTTGGCGGACTTGTTGAGATCTGAAGACGTCGTCAGAAACGATCAAAAATAGAAATGAATGATAAGAATGGACTCTTACCGTCCGCGCTCATTTGCGCGATGTACCCGAAGCGTTGCCCCATATACAGCTGCTCCGCGGGCTTGTAGCCGTTGGTGCAAGTCTGTTTATAGAGCACGCACGGGGCGCACCGATTGCCGTGGCGCCCGTCGACGCTCTTGAAGCAGACGCGCTGCCGCGTCACGCACATCGCGCAGGGCCTTGGCGCGACCTCCTATGAAAAAGGAAGTCAGTCGTCGAGGCATGGCAGAAAAAGATAGAGGAACGCACGAAGTCAGTTGGCACCTCGACGCCGGCCCTTTCCAACTTCCCCGCGAACCCTTGGCGTGCCACCGAAAGGAGCGCCTCGGTGTCGTAGGCGGCGGGAGTGAACGGAGCTCGGGGCGTGGGAGCCGACGCCTTCGCAGGAGTCTAGAAACAAGTCAAGTCAGTAAAAAGTCAACGACAAGAAAAAGTCGCGACTCACCGAGTCAGATTTCTTCTTGGCCGCCGCAACGGACTTTTCTGCCTTCTGAGCCTTGAGCTCGGCCTTGGCCGCAGCAACACTCCGCTCGCGACCAAGGGTCGCGGCCACCCTGCCCAACTCACTGCGTGGAGTCTTGGTAGCGGCGGGGGCCGCCTGGGCAACCTAGAAAAGAAAGAAAAACGAGTTAGTCGACGTCTGGGAACCAAGGTCTGTGTCTCACCTTAGCCACTGGGGTCGGGGTAGTCGTCGCTCGCGGGGCGCTCGCCTTGCGACTGGCCTCCACCTTCGGCACCGGTTGGGGAGGCACGGACTTGGTCGACTTGGACGATCCCTCCGCGACCTTCTTGATTGGCTAAAAAGCTGGATTAAGGGGCGCGGTCTGGAAAAAGGAGCCGGCTCACCTTGGGCTTGACGCGGGTCTCGCTGACCTGCTTCTTGGCCACAACGAAGTCACCGGTCTCCTCCCCACTTTCGGAAGTGTCGTCCATGACGATGACGGACGGGGCTACGAAAGTGTGAGTAATCAACAGAGGGGGCAAGAGGAGGAACGCACTCAAATTCGATCGAGCTTTCCCCTTGGACTTGGGCCCCTGTCAAAAACAAACCAACCATGAGACGAAGAATCGCGATCGACGAACTGGGTCACTTACCTGAAGGGCCAGCTCGTCGGCCGATGACGCGTCTCCCTCCTGGACCCCCTCGTCGTCGACATCCATCGCAGTGTCGGCGACGGCGGCGGCTTCCTCATCGCTGAGGGACTCGGGTTGCACGGGCTGTGCTTGGATCCGGGCTGGGAGGGACCAAGTGGTTAGTCTCAGGATCAACGAAATAAGACATAGGGTGCACACACCTGCGTGCGTCTTCTTGGGGACGCGCTTGGGGGGTGCCTCCTGTGAAACAGGGACCGGAGTAGCAGCTACAATAGATCAGTGCCCGCGACTTCGGTGAACCGAATGAAAAGGCCACTTACGAGTAGGCGCATGCGACGACGCCTTGAGCTCCTTTGCAGGAGTCGCCTTGGGTCGCTTCCCCTGCGGCTTCTCGCTCGACTTCTTGGCGACGGCAACCTTGCTGCCCGCGACGGCGGCAGGGGCCTGCGGCTTGGAACCGTCACCCTTCCCCTTCTGCTTGGCAGGCCGGGACGACGAAGAGGCGGCGACTTGTTCGGTTGGAGCCGCCTGGGGGTCGATCAGAACATAGTAAACGAATGAAACAGATTACACGTACGGGCTCGACGACTCGCTTGCGTTTCTTGGGCGGCGACGACTCCTCGACTGGAGCGTTGGTGGTCAAGGACGCAGGCGCCGGCTAGCCCTTACGTTAGTGAAAAGAATGGAAGGCCAAAGCGAACAGACGCGGCAATCATTGATCGCCGTGACTATTCGCTCCAGCGGGCTTAAGACGGAGCTCACCTGTTGGATCTGGCGGACGTCGACGGCCATCTGCCGCAACATCTGGTTGTAGGCCTCGGGGCTAGGCAGGTGGTGAGTTGAGTCGACAAACCATGGGAGAGACCTTGACGGACGGCATGAACTGCCGCCAGTCGATGGCAGGCAGGTTTGCTCCCGGGACAGCTGATTCGGTGACGGCTGATGGATGGTTAGCGTGGTTGAAAAGTCGCAGTAGCCGTCTTGGGCGTCACTCACGGTTGGTGTCTTGGGGGCGGGGGCTCTGGTCGGGCGCGGACATGGTGGTCAAAAGGCAAGAGTGTCTCGTACTAGGGAGACTCTCGACCCTGAAAATTGAGGGCATTTATATGGTGAACATGCCGGAAGAAGTTTGATTGCGGCAGATCACGGAAGGAACCGAACAACCAAATGAATAAGACGTGGGAACATAACTCTATGTCTCCGCGGCTTTAATAATAAATAAACGAGACGTCGACTGTTGGACTTAGACCTGACGCAGTGAGACTGTCGCGGGATTGACCAGGAGGTCAAAATTAGTGTTCCTGGGAGATGATAGGCTGGCTACCAGACGCGCTCTGCACCAGCTCTGTAAGGGCGTATTTTTGCGCTTTTTACAGAGTTTACTCTTGAACCACTCGGTGTATCGTGTCGCGGTTAACAGTGTTGCGCTCAGTAGGACTTATGGGTCTACTGCCCAGTCGACGACTGTGGGTAGTGTCGACGATAGCAAGGCAGTCAGACCACTACTGTGGAACTGGTCTTATGAGTCTACACCAGGCTCAGGGCCATTAGTGACGAACGCTTGGACCGCGACCATTCCCCAAAAAGGGATATGTCGTTGCGTCGACTTCTCAATAAGGGTCATTCTCTGCAGATGGGAACTTGGGCTGAAGGGCTGAGCAATGCGCGACGTTCTCAATAATAGAACTACTACTGGACAGGACTTGGCGTTACAAGACTTAAACCATCTTGTCGCGGCAACTCCCGGTTTTGAGTTGGACGTTTCCTCAGATCATGCCACGACGACGACTTGTCACATGTCAGGATCCATTCGATCACGGGACATTGTGGACGCGTCGCGGTGACACTTCCAAGTGTCACGGCGAGTCGCGTCCATACCCAAACACACTAGAAATCGATACGGCTAGATCCGTGAACCGAGCCATGTGGGGGACGATTGGCGTGCCTAGAGTCATACGGCTTCTTGGGGCGCCCACGTTGGTCTCACATGCCAAGACATACCCGTTGGCCAATCCAGCACGTCGTATTCCAAAAGTATGACGCGGTGGGTTGGCCCACATCAAAAAGTATCATATGGACGATGGAGCGGGGTCCTGATCACTCAGGACCTGTCCGATCGTTCAAACTTTTCAATTACCCTAAAAGGCAACCGATCTTAGATAGCGTAGCTACTATGCAGTTGTACAGGACTTTACTAAGCAGCGTCGTAGACAGTATAAGTAGCACGTCGTCTCTTTGTATTAGGGAGCTTTTCCCGGACTGTGAATCACTACCATTTCAGATTGTTTTGTACAATTTGCGTGTGGCGTGATTCCACCCTAAGAAGTTCTGCCATCCCTGCCCGGTCGCGACGAGTTGCTCCCTGAGCACTTGTAGCTACTGTGATCTGAGTTTGAGTTGAGATATCAGAAAGTCGGATTCGCCGCATCTGGTATTGTCGCGGCATTTAGTGTCATCGCCTTAGGGCTTTGTTGAGATCGTTCCACACCTCTAGCTTGGCAGTGCGTCGACTAGTTGTGCTCGGGTTGTTTTGGTCAGTTGGCAGTGCGTCGACTTGAGAACTTTGGTTCCACACTTCTTGCTTGGCAGTGCGTCGACAAGTTGTGCTCGGGTTTTGGACATTGGATATTGGCTGTTAGTTGGCAGTGCGTCGACGCGGCATTTTGGTTTACTAGTTGGCAGTGCGTCGACTCAGTACTTTTGGTTGTGTCAGTTGGCAGTGCGTCGACTTGACATTCTGGTTCTACTAGTTGGCAGTGCGTCGACTCAGTATATTGGTTGTATCAGTTGGCAGTGCGTCGACTTGATATTTGGGCTTTGCGTCACCATCTAGACGCTGTCGCTACAAGGGATCTTAATACTTCGTATTAAGCTCTGACTTGTTATATTGTTGTTGTGGATTGGATTAGTGTTGGTTGTGATCGTATAGAAGATATTGGTTGAGATACCATTGTTTGCTATATATATATATATTCTTGTCGTCGACTCCGTCTCCGCGACTATTGGATCTGCGTCTATTGAGAGTTGTGATACTGGTGCTCTGTCCACCCCGAAGCCCTCGCATCTTTCACACACTGAGAAGCTGATTACGAGGAGTGTGAACGTGTTTATATTTGGGTTTACTTTCATAGTAGATTCACTTGTGAGCACGCCCTCAGCATTTCACCGTACCCCATGACCATCCTGCATTCCCTGTCAGCCGTGTCAACGGCTTCGCAACCTCCGCGTATCCCCGGACGAAGCATCGATAGAAGTTTGTGAACCCTAGAAACGCTTGGACTTGTTTGACGCTTTTTGGTTCCGGCCATTCCATCACGCCCTTGATCTTGACTGGGTCCATCCGCATCGAATTGTGTCCAATAATTACACCCAAATATTCGATTTCCGTGCGTTCGAACTCGCACTTTTCGGGCTTCAGGTATAGCTTATGTTTCTGGAGCAATTCGAGCACTCGTTTCGTGATCTGTCGGTGTTCGTCCAAGTTCTCTGTGAAGATCAATATATCATCAAGATAGACTACCACGTGAACCTCGTTGATCAGTTCTTGGAGTATGTTGTTCAGCATGTTTTGAAAGGTTGCCGGGGAATTCATGAGACCAAAGAACATGACCAAGGGCTTGTACAGTCCGCTGTTCGTGTGGAACGCAGCCTCCCACTCGTCGCCTTCTTTGATTCATACGTTGTATCCCCACTGGATGTCAAGCTTTGTGAAGAACTTGGCGCCACATAGATTATGGACCAGTTTGGAGATCAGCGGCAGTGGGTATCGATTTCGGATTGTCATTTCATTGAGCTTCCGGTAATCTTGGACAGGACGTACACTACAGTCAGACGGGTAACTAGGCCTCTAAGGGGCGTCATGACAAAAGTGGGACCCACCTTAGAGGCCAGTTTTCAGCATAGCTACCACTGTGGTATGTACCAGTCTGGTATCTACCTGAGTGCAGGTATGTACCTGCAACTGGTGGGTGGGACCCCAGCTAGCAGCCGGGGGCAAAAAATACATTTGTGGGGCCGTTTCTAGGCTGTTTTAGCTGATTGTTTGAGCATTCTGCCAGGCTAGATTTACTCATTTTTTGTGCAAAACTTTGATCCACATCATTTCTGAAGTGATCCCATCATGGAAACCATTTTGGATGCTGCGCTCCAACCAGTGATCTGATCACCCATGTGTGTAGATGAAAGTTGTTCAGTTTTGTGAGGGCTACAACTTTGGTTTCTCATCACTTTCTTTGTCAGCATCAATCACATGCTCTACTGCCACGTCAAATGGCTCTGTTTTTGATTGCGCATCAATTTTTGATGGTGCCAATGATGCCAGTTCCAATCTCATCTTATCTTTCAGACCTAGATTGACATTTGGTGCTTACTCAATGGTGGTCCCTGATAACCAAATCCCAGAGAAATCTAATCTTGATGTGGCTGTGTGTGATTGGATCAATAATGTGGCACAGCTTCCATTTTAGGTTGCATGTTCAACTTACATAATCTCAATTGAACATATTGGACATGTGACTTCCTTTTGGGGATATTTTGATGCAACTTATAGCAACCCAAAAAGGAAATTTCCCTCAATTTTGCAATAGCACATGCTCATATTGTGGGTTTCTTCTCAGCTCTTTAGGATATATTCTCTTATGTGATTCCTTGCACTTGTGCTCTTCAAAACTTCGACACTGGTGTTTAATGCCTCTATATCCTAATTCTTTCAATGATACCCTACATGACTTTTATTGACAACACATACTTCTCTATGCATATTCCTATTTATTTCTAATGTTTTATGCCTTTCAAGTAATGTGCTGCTGTCCTGGATTACATAGTAGAGCCAGCCATTGCATATATATATGGATAGTAACCATTGCCTACCCATCCTGCTTTACCACATAACCGGCTATTTCTACACCCCCAATTTACATGAGTCATGCCTTCATTGTTACAAAGAAGAGTTATTGAGATTAACATGAACATAGAAACAAAGAATACAGTGAAAGCAATGGTCACAGGTGGGAAATCAAAGTGCCCTTTGTAATGCAGGTATTCTTGCTTCAGTAACTCAAAGCAATGTTTCACTTTATTGTAGCAACCAATTCGAAGATTTTCCGCACTTCATTGATCTGAAAATGAGGCTGTATCTATTTCATTCAGGTGCATCTGGTTTTATATTGCAAGGTGAATAGGGACTCTTTGGATGGGTTTCATGCTCTCTGCAACATTGCAATGAGCTTTCACAGTGATAATCTTCCAGATTATAACATCTATTGCAGAGGCAGACAGAAAAGTGCGATTTTTTTCGAACTTGCATTGGTGGAATATCTGAATCATGTTGAGACACACTAATTCAATGTCATGTGGTCTTTTTGTGTTTCCTTGCCATCGATGTTATAATCTGGAAGATTATCACAGTGAAAGCTCATTGCAATGTTGCAGAGAGCATGAAACCCATCCAAAGAGTCCCTATTCACCTTGCAATATAAAACCAGATGCACCTGAATGAAATAGATACAGCCTCATTTTCAGATCAATGAAGTGCGGAAAATCTTCGAATTGGTTGCTACAATAAAGTGAAACATTGCTTTGAGTTACTGAAGCAAGAATACCTGCATTACAAAGGGCACTTTGATTTCCCACCTGTGACCATTGCTTTCACTGTATTCTTTGTTTCTATGTTCATGTTAATCTCAATAACTCTTCTTTGTAACAATGAAGGCATGACTCATGTAAATTGGGGGTGTAGAAATAGCCGGTTATGTGGTAAAGCAGGATGGGTAGGCAATGGTTACTATCCATATATATATGCAATGGCTGGCTCTACTATGTAATCCAGGACAGCAGCACATTACTTGAAAGGCATAAAACATTAGAAATAAATAGGAATATGCATAGAGAAGTATGTGTTGTCAATAAAAGTCATGTAGGGTATCATTGAAAGAATTAGGATATAGAGGCATTAAACACCAGTGTAGAAGTTTTGAAGAGCACAAGTGCAAGGAATCACATAAGAGAATATATCCTAAAGAGCTGAGAAGAAACCCACAATATGAGCATGTGCTATTGCAAAATTGAGGGAAATTTCCTTTTTGGGTTGCTATAAGTTGCATCAAAATATCCCCAAAAGGAAGTCACATGTCCAATATGTTCAATTGAGATTATGTAAGTTGAACATGCAACCTAAAATGGAAGCTGTGCCACATTATTGATCCAATCACACACAGCCACATCAAGATTAGATTTCTCTGGGATTTGATTATCAGGGACCACCATTGAGTAAGCACCAAATGTCAATCTAGGTCTGAAAGATAAGATGAGATTGGAACTGGCATCATTGGCACCATCAAAAATTGATGCGCAATCAAAAACAGAGCCATTTGACGTGGCAGTAGAGCATGTGATTGATGCTGACAAAGAAAGTGATGAGAAACCAAAGTTGTAGCCCTCGCGATGTGCCCTGGCTGCTGACGGTTGTAACAGATGATATTGCGTCCGCGGGCATGGGTCCGATCGATTTCCATTGGGACTGGTTCGTTGGCAGCCGGTGATAGGCTGGCTACCAGACGCGCTCTGCACCAGCTCTGTAAGGGCGTATTTTTGCGCTTTTTACAAAGTTTACTCTCGAACCATTCGGTGTATCGTGTCGCGGGTGACAGTGTTGCGCTCAGTAGGACTTAAGGGTCTACTGCCCAGTCGACGACTGTGGATAGTGTTGACGATAGCAAGGCAGTCAGACCACTACTGTGGAATTGGTCTTATGAGTCTATACCAGGCTCAGGGCCATTAGTGACAAACGCTTGGACCGCGACCATTCCCCAAAAAGGGATCTGTCGTTGCGTCGACCTCTCGAAAAGGGTCATTCTCTGCAGATGGGAACTTGGGCTGAAGGGCTGAGCAATTGCGCGACGTTCTCAATAATACAACTACTACTGGACAGGACTTGGCGTTACGAGACTTAAACCATCTTGTCGCGGCAACTCCCGGTTTTGAGTTGGGCGTTTCCTCAGATCATGCCACGACGACGACTCGTCACATGTCAGGATCCATTCGATCACGGGACATTGTGGACGCGTCGCGGTGACACTTCCGAGTGTCACGGCGAGTCGCGTCCATACCCAAACACACTAGAAATCGACACGGCTAGATCCGTGAACCGAGCCATGTGGGGGACGACTGGCGTGCCTAGGGCCATACAGCTTCTTGGGGCGCCCACGTTGGTCTCACATGCCAAGACATACCCGTTGGCTAATCCAGCACGTCGTATTCCAAAAGTATGACGCGGTGAGTTGGCCCACATCAAAAAGTATCATATGGACAATGGGGCGGGGTCCTGATCACTCAGGACCTGTCCGATCGTTCAACTTTTCAATTACCCTAAAAGGCAACTGATCTTAGATAGCGTAGCTACTATGCAGTTGTACAGGACTTTACTAAGCATCGTCGTAGCCAGTATAAGTAGCACGTCGTTTCTTTGTATTAGGAAGCTTTCCCCCGGACTGTGAATCACTCTCATTTCAGATTGTTTTGTACAATTTGCGTGCTGCGTGATTCCACCCTAAGAAGTTCTGCTACCCCTGCCCGGTCGCGACGAGTTGCTCCCTGAGCACTTGTAGCTACTGTGATTTGAGTTTGAGTTGAGACATCAGAAAGTCGGACTCGCCGCATCTGGTTTAGTCGCGGCATTTAGTGTCGTTGCCTTCGGGCTTTGTTGAGATCGTTCCACACCTCTAGCTTGGCAGTGCGTCGACAAGTTGTGCTCGGGTTTTGGACATTGGATATTGGCTGTTAGTTGGCAGTGCGTCGACGCGGCATTTTGGTTTACTAGTTGGCAGTGCGTCGACTCAGTACTTTTGGTTGTGTCAGTTGGCAGTGCGTCGACTTGACATTCTGGTTCTACTAGTTGGCAGTGCGTCGACTCAGTATATTGGTTGTATCAGTTGGCAGTGCGTCGACTTGATATTTGGGCTTTGCGTCACCATCTAGACGCTGTCGCTACAAGGGATCTTAATACTTCTTATTAAGTTCTGACTTGTTATATTGTTGTTTGTGGATTGGATTAGTGTTGGTTGTGTCCGTATAGAAGATATTGGTTGAGATACCATTGTTTGCTATATATAAATTCTTGTCGTCGACTTTGTCTCCGCGACTATTGGATCTGTGTCTATTGAGAGTTGTGATACTGGTGCTCTGTCCACCCCGAAGCCCTCGCATCTTTCACACACTGAGAAGCTGATTACGAGGAGTGTGAACGTGTTTATATTTGGGTTTACTTTCATAGTAGATTCACTTGTGAGCACGCCCTCAGCATTTCACCGCCGCTGACGTATATAGTTACGTTACCTTGATACAAATATGGGCACTTACTATACCGCTTTATTTCGTTATCATTCCCCGCGCGTATATGGGCATCATGGATGGGATGGGGACACTTGGTCGTTCTCGTTTCAGAGATTTGGCACTTGGGATTTGTTTCTTGGTCTGCAGAGAATCTGGGGCTGACTTCGTCGCTCTAGTCTTCATCTCTATCACCCTGTCATCACCAGACGACCCTCCCGTTGGGGTCATCCTATTTCCTGTTGTCCGTTGGGCTCAGGGACCTTCTTACACTACCCTTCAAGACACCGATTGCGAAGACCTATACGAACTTGGTGAACACAACAACGAAGATCTATTTCACCATCAGGACAATTGGACTCCTGAACTTCGGTCCCTATTTGGTGATCCTCCCTATATCAAATTCCCCTTTCTTCATTACCAAACCGCCGACGTTATCGAGTATCTCCCCACCATGTCGGGAATCGAGAAACTCAACAACTCCATTCTGAGTGTCTTCGATGGCACCAATTGGAATACGTGGTCGGACAACTACATGAGCATCTGCATGCATCAGGGCACCTGGGGAGTGGTTAAACCCACTCATATTATGGTTAACGGCACATCTACCTCGAACCCTGGTTCTATGGAGCGTCCTGGAACGGCTGGTGACAGCCAATATCAATGGGACGTTGCCAATGAAAAAGCACTGGGTCTTGCGCGGGTTTATATCACCCAGAATCTGCGCAAGGGAATCTTTATGGACGGTCAGCGGGAGCGCACTGCGCGCAAGGTTTTTGCGAAGATGGCGACGGATTATGGCCAACCAAATGCCATCGATGCTTTCGTCGAGTACCGCCTCCTGAACACCACCACCTTCCACGGTGGTGATACCATTGAAAAACAAATCATGGAAATGGAGACTCATCGTCGCCAGTGTTCGGAAGGAGGAATCGAGATCCCTGACTACCTCTTCGCAACTCTAATGCTCGCCGCTTTGCCCGCTTCCAGCAGAGGTTTCGTCACCTCTTACCTGGCCAATCGTCCTATCGCTTCCCTGAACCCAGTCGATGTCAAGAACAGCGTCATAGGGAATATCAAGATCGAGAACCTCGACACGACATCGAACTCAAAGATTTCCACCGTTCCGTCCCTTGCCACCCGCTGCACTCATTGCAACAAGTCCGGTCACGTTGCAGCATCCTGCTACAAGAAGTATCCCAACCTCAAGCCGACTGGTCAATCTTCTGACAAAGGCAAGGGGAAGCAGGATGAGGGGAAGAAGAAAAAGAAGAAGGAAAAGAAGAGCGGTGATGGTACTAGCACTGTAAAAGAAGTTGTAGCCGCTCCCGCGGTTGCAGCTGCCTCCAATGGAATGCACATTTCGTCCTATCTCATGAGTGACTCCCTTAAACACATCGATGATGGAATTTTTGTTGAAGAAATGGGAGACAACTCCAAAGTTCGTTTTCTATGGGACTCAGGTTGTACGCATCATATGACAAACACCCGATCCGATCTTCACAACATCAGACCTATCGACACCTATGTAATTGTTGGGTCGGGAGCTCGCTTCAAGAATGAAGCTGTTGGAGATATTGTGTTGCGGGGTCATACTAGTAGTGGCATGGACTACACCTTCACGCTGAAGGATGTCATCTACAACCCGCACATAAGAGGGCGTTACCTTTCTGGGTATGCGCTCAATCAGGCTGGTTACTACACCGTGGTTGGTGACAACAAGGCAATCCTAGTCACCAAGGATTGGCTCAACAAGGGAAAAGCGCATGGGGATGTCTTGATGACCTTTAAAGCAAGCAATCGCTGCTACTGGTACTACCCCGAGGAGCTCGTGGCACCATCTGTGTCTGCATCTCACGAGTCTACCGCGCTCGCTTCCCTGGAAACTACCGATCGTGAATTGTGGCATAAGCGTTTTGGTCATGCGGCTCGGAGGACCCTTACTCACTTGCCGACACAAGTTGAAGGTGTTCCCCCCTTGCGACGCAATAAAGACCAGCGCGGCATGTGCGATGGATGTATGCTTGGAAAACAGCACAAGCATCCGTACCCTGCATCAGAGAAACGTGCTAGCAAACCCCTCGAGCTTATCCACACTGATTTGATGGGCCCCTGGCCTACTCAGTCGTTGGAAGGTTCACGCTACACAATTTCGTTCTACGATGATTTCTCGAGCTTCGGCATGATGGTGTTCATTAAATCAAAGGACCAAGCCTCTACTGCGATTAAAAACTTTGTTGCCCTTACAGAGCGTCAGCTTGGCACAAAAGTACTGGCCTTCCGGTCAGATCGTGGAGGCAAATATATGTCCAATGAACTCAGAGCCTGGCTCAATGCACGTGGTATTATGCACCCTAAGTCCGCGCCACGCGAACCACAGCAAAATGGGAGGTCTGAACGTTGGAATCGCACAGCCTACAAGAAAGCGGAATGCATGCGCCTCAATGCCGGCCTATCCAAAGGCTTCTGGCAATGTGCTATGGATGCATCTGTCCACGTTCAAAATAGACAACCTATGGCACAATTGGGATGGCAAACACCTGCGGAACTGTGGCTTGGAAAGAAGCCAGACGTCTCTTATTTCCGTGTGTTTGGATGCAAGGCGTCTCTCTATGTGGATGTTGAAAAACGCCCGAAAGGGTTGGAGCATGGACGCCCCGACCACATCTTCGTTGGATACAAACGAGAGACAAAAGCTTGGAAAGTGTGGGATCCGAATCAACGCAAGATACGAGTCTCTTCAAATGTTGAGTTTGATGAGCGAGTATTCCCTGCCAAGTCCAAGCTAGTCACCGGCAATGTGTCCTCTGGACCGGAGCCGTTCACACCATTCAAGGAAACCTTCCCTGACCTTATCAATAATCCTGCGCCTGCAACGCCTTATGCAAGCATACCACCTCCTGCTCTCCCACCGCCACCGGCACCCCTCGCGCAACAAGGTCCTGTCACAGGATCGCGAGAAGTACCCCTAATGCCTGGCCCGATAGACGATTGCCCAATTGCCCATCGCCGCCCTCGTCAGAATAAGCCCCGCATTATGCCAGATGGAACTACGTATCAGAGGCCTAGCAGCATTGAGTCCATGTTATCAGCTGCCCAAGCTGAGCATGACTTGCCTCAAAACGTACGGGACGTAGCAAAGAGCCCGGATGCACTCAAGTGGGAGCGCGCGATGCGCGAAGAACTGGACTCTCTCGAGGAAAACTGTACTTGGGATTTGACCAGCCTCCCACGCGGTCGAAAGACTGTCAAATGCAGATGGGTGTTTAGCAGGAAGCGTGACGGTCGTTTCAAAGCACGACTTGTTGCCAAGGGATTTACTCAGGTTCATGGGTTTGACTATGATGAGACCTTCTCGCCAGTATTGCGCTACGAATCCTTGCGCATACTTATGGCTCTGGCTGCTCTCGAAGATTGGGAGATTCATGCCATGGATGTCAAAACGGCATTCCTAAACGGGGATCTGGAGGAAGAAATCTATATGGAACTTCCGGAATTACCCAAAGGTTTCTCGTCATGGCCAAAAGAAAAGGTGGCACGCCTTCGTAAATCACTCTATGGGTTGAAACAGGTGTCTCGTCAGTGGAATATCAAAATCCACAATGCCCTCCTCGAACTTGGTTTTGCTCGGACATACTCCGACGCCGGTGTCTACACATATCGCCAACAAATGGGAGATACGGTCATCATCTTGGTGCTGTATGTTGACGATATGCTCATTATGGGCAACAATCTGCCGGAGATAGCGCGGATCAAATCAATGCTTGCGAACCGCTTCAAAATGACAGATCTTGGTCCTGCGAAGGATTTCCTCGGTCTGAACATAGTTCGTGATTGCAAAGCGCGTAAAATCTGGATCAATCAGACTTCTTATATCGAGGGAGTTCTAGAATGATTCCGGATGTCTTCTTGCAAAGAAGCTTGTACTCCCCTGCCTTCCGGCATCGTGCTCGAGAAGCATGATGGAGAAGTTGATGAAGACCGTTGTACCCGATACCAGCAACTGATTGGCAGCCTTCTATACGCCATGCTTGGTACTCGCCCCGACATTGCCTATGCAGTCATCCGTCTATCAAAGTTCAACAGCAACCCGTCAGAACATCATTGGAACATGGCAAAATACATACTCCGGTACCTTCAGGGCACCAAAAACTACCAACTTTGCTATGATGGTTCCACTGGCGCAGGCCTTATCGGTTATTCCGATGCTGATTGGGCGGAGAACAAAGACGACAGGCATTCAACCACGGGATATTCCTTCTTCATCGCCGGTTGTGCAGTGACCTGGGTTTCTAGACGCCAACCCACGGTCGCTTTGTCCTCAACAGAGGCCAAATACATGGCTCTGAGCGATGCTACGCGCCAGATTGCCTGGATCCGCACTTTGTTGACTGAGCTCGGATATGACTTGCCATCCACGCCTCTTTGTGTTGATAACCAAGGCGCTATCTTTATGGCAGTAAATCCGGTTCATGATAGGAGGACGAAGCACATCGACATCCGCTATCACTTCGTACGAGAATCCGTCGAAGCTGGCAATGTCCAACTTTACCATGTGCTGACTGATGCAATGATCTCCGACACGCTCACAAAGTCTTTGGCATGGGTGAAGTTCCAACAACATCGGCTGTCTTTGGGTCTTCATGATCCGACTGTTTAGTCGAGTGGGAGTGTTGAAGCTTGTTTGTATTAGCGACTATCACAGTATGTAGACATGACATCATATGTAGTATCTTTAGATTACTTTGGCTCGCTCCACAATGACCTCATACCTGACCTCATTATTGCGTCATCCATTAATCATCTATGATATCACTACTCCACTATGACATCATGATATCTGCTCCAGACTGGTATATAAACCTAGTACTATACACTCCATATCCTCAGCTCTGTGTCTTCTACACTCGCTGAGGTATGCATACTCTCTTATGATCTCTTACGACTCATACTCATGACTTGTACCTAGACTCTGTCTCTATAGGTACTGCTAATGTCAGCTCTGTGTCTTCTACACTCGCTGAGACTCTGTCTCTATAGGTGATCGCTACTGGTCGTATCTCCACTGTGCGGTATTGTCTGCGACATTGTGACCTTGGTATTCTGTCCACCTCGAAGCCCTCTCATCTTTCACACACTGAGAAGCTGATTATGAGGAGTGTGAATGTGTTTATATTTAGATTTCCTTTCATAGTAGATTCCACTGCAAGCATGCCCTCAGCATTTCACTGTCTTAACACTTCCATTGGTCAATCAAACAGCTTTGATTTCATTGATCAATTGCTGATCCTGTTCCTCAAATGTGACTTCTTGTGATTGGAAGAACTCGGGCTTCACCAAGGTGATGTCCTTGTTGTTGTTCTTGCCCTCATCATGATCTGCCCATTGGGATAAGAGATCCGCCTTGCAATTGAGCACGCCTGGCCAGTGTCGTAATGTGAAATCAAACTCTGCCAACTCCATGATCCATTGTGCTTGCGTCAATTGGGTTTCTGCAGCTTCCAGAAGTACTTGTCAGAGGAATGCCTGCTTTTGTCTGATCATCATGGGATCTTCCATGTGACCACGCACATGCCATCTGTCAAGCGTCACATGCTTTGGCCCAGACTTCCCTGCCAAGCACGCCCTCATGACCCTCAGACCTCGGCCCCCATTGTTCCAACGGTCTGGCTCACATTGTTCTCCCTGATCCGGCCCCTTATTATTCCCTTGCCCCATTGTCTGGTGCTTCCCATTGTGCTTGGTCATCCATTGTTCTTTAGGCTATATATAGTGGGCCCTGACAAGAAGAGTCCCCAACTCAGTTTCTCTTTAGACTCTCCCTTGTCAGGTTTGCCAGTCTCCTGTATTGTGTAAGGGCAACCTTGAAACCTGATCTCAGAGTTCTGGCAGAGGAGAATCCAAAGTGAATAACAGTGGTAGCTAGGTACAAGACCGGCATACCTGGCAAGGGAGAATCCAAAAAGAAACCGTGTTGGGGATTCTCCTTGCCAGGCACCACTATTTATATGATACAGGAACAATAGACTATGCAGCAACAAACAAGAACAATAGAAATGATAAGTACAATGGCCATAACAGAACAATAGGAAACGGAGACAATAGGAACCATGGCACCACCTGCCATCAAAGAGAAGCACTTGGCGCGGCGGTCCAGGCCGCTGCGCATGACAGCTGACAAGTCACACGAGCGCGATCACATGCCAGATCCCAGGCTGATCAATCTGAAGCGGGCATTCCCCTGACATAAACACTTGCAAGCAGTTCTTATATTATGCAATTATTATTATATGTACCAGGGTGTTTGTCAGCTGGATATTACTTCTGGAAGTGTCTGTTTTCCTGAAAGCAATTTGAGTTATTTTTGATACTAATACAAACTTCACTCAGATTCACCTTGCTCCCAGGCCAACATTGTTGAGCTTTCTCCAAGTATACTAAGGCTCAAAAGCCATGAGTGCATGAGATATTAACAGAAGCAGAACTGATCAAGAGGGCAGGCAAGCAACTTCATGTATATAAAGTTTATGTCAATTTGTTTGAGGGCTAATAGAGTAGAATTTCCGTATTGCTTCCCTGGCAAGTTGTTCATCGACGTCATCATTTCACATGTCAAGCATCAAGTCAACGCGCATGTGTAATTGCCCGATCATTGTGGAGATTGGAAGTAACATGTGCGTTTGATCCTTGCTGCAGTCTGTATGCAAGGCTCGGGAATTTCCGATTCGTGTGTGGGAGCCAAAATTTGAAGCCGAAGAACAGCGGGATCTGAGTGTTCATTGGACGAGCACGCCCGGATCACCAATAATCCTCGGGTAAGCGGAAGGAGGAATCGATAACTTGAGCGACGCGTGGCACCGTCAAACCTTGAAAAACCTCTGAGAGAGCGCGCGAGCGTCGCCGGCCTCAAGGCTGCATGCAGATCATAAAGGCTCCTGCGATCAACTGCGCACACGAGTCCTATCGATCCCGGAACCCATCGGGGAGGTTTAGGCATTCCGAATGAGCGCGAAAAACGCAATAACTAGCACGGCGATGCGACGCACTCGCATTTTGTTTGAGTAGATGTCAGGGCCCTGAATCTCTGCGTCATGGGCTGCTTGTGAGGCAACCATTTGACCTGTCGGCAGGCAAATGCCGGATCGATAATCAAACTAAGTCATCGGCAATCGGAAGCGGCATCTTGACGTCGTTTCACATTAGTGAACCGTCGCACCTTCCTCTTTCATCCATCTTCCCTCGACACCTCGTTGATAAAGCTGCTCGGAATACCATTCAGATGAAGACGCCTCACCTCTCTGTGCTTGCTTACCCTTCAATCTGTCCACGATGCCATCCACGCGCTACGGCATGCCCTACATCCTCGAAGACACGACGGGCAGTCTCACCGGGTCTGAATTCATCGACATCAACGAGCGGATGCACTTCCGTGTCCGGTGCACGGCAAAAGACACTCAACACACCGCATATATGATCTACAACTCCCACCACAGCTCCAACCCGGGGCGCGTGGCGATTCCCCTCCCCGTCGCGGGGCTGGACTTCGGGCGCGAGCACGCGTTGGGGACGATCAGTTACTCATCGGAGGGGGTGCCGATGCGCAAATACCTCGTCAGGCCAGAGAACAAAGTCATCTCGTTCGGGTATGCCAGCGAGAGGTTGCTCAATGGCGTGCTGACTCTGCAGCAGGATCCATAGTGGCGGGCACCGCGTTCGCCGCTTTCTCGCTTCAGACGGGCAGGTGTACCAATGGGCTAGGAAGACCCATGTGAATCAGGAATGGACGGTACGCAACCCTTCATTGCATCATGCGTCTACCTCCGCCAGTTTGCTCATACATGTTTTCACTCTTCTCCTCCTCACTCAGTGCACGGACCTGAACGGATATGTCATTGCGTCGTACAGCCTAAAGTCCCCAGGCGAGCCGGACTACACGACTTCGTCTGGCTGTATTCTGGAAATTGCCGAACAATTCGGTGGACTGGCCGTGGGTGAGTGGCCTTGCATGGAGGTGATACCGATCACATACAGACCAGTACTCATCGTCTTGTGTTCAGAGATACTCGCCTCGCTGCTTATCATGCGGCACATCGTGGCGTATGACCTGTCATGAGCGGCTGAATTGTCCTCAACTCCGCGCTCCTCGTTCAAATGTATCTTACCGCATCACCTATTATATCCGCCGTCAGGCGCTCCATGTTATGTCTCTTACTCACACGCACAACCGCACGCTGCAAAGTGTTGTAATTCCTCATTGATACCTGTACATATCCACCTATTAGCTTTGCTCTGTTGTATCCTGTATAAATGGAAGTGAATTCATGTCTACACTTCATCTTAACACAAGCTTCGGTTTTCCCGATGAAAATCTGATCCGCCACGTGCGTCTGCTCCGAGCCTTCGTGGTGGGTTCCCAAGCATTGATTTCAATACTCATCCTCATCTAGTTCGGAGGTTCTCGCAAATCTCCGACGATTATTGATCTGAAGATTCCTTCCCATATGTAAGGCTCGGCCCTGCACCATAGCACAGATGCACAGATGAAGCACTGTGCAGATACGACATTGACTCGGGCGTTGCACGACTAGAGCTTACTTTTGTTTTTTGGAATCCTCCTCCGCTGTTTTGAAAGAGTATCCTTCTTCTCGTCCCCCTTCCGATCAATATCTCCCCGGTCATCAACCACGCCTGCCAGCCTCCGGATCTGCTCCCAATCGACCTCAATGCCCTCCACCTCATACGCCGTCCGGAAGGCCGGCTGGCTGTAGACAATCCACGCCAGCCGGGCCTCACGCGTCATCCCCTCCGGATGCGTGAGCTCGAACTCTGGCACACGTCGATGAGCGATGCATGCAGCGTCGATTAGAATCGCGCTAGCGGGTTTGCAACATATCAGCCCCCGGTGACTCTCGTGAGACAGTAACAGTAGGGCACATACGCAGTGAGCCCGAACACGGGCTTGATCCCACCGGCCTCGCGACCGGTCAGAAACCGGTGCCCACGGGAGAAGTACATCTGGCCATTTGGCCCGGGGTAGCGCCAATCACTGGTGGTGTGGTACGGGACTTCGACAAGCTCTGGCTCGGTAGAAAACGGCGGGGAAGAGGACAGGAAAGAGGCCAGAGGATGCGAGAAGAGGGATGCGACTTCTGCGGTGTTGAGGATCGGCTGGAGATGGCTGAATACTGTCAGATAAACGAGTTGGCAGAAGACACGTACACGCAGAGTGTTGTCAAGGATGAGAACGACCACACTGGTCTGCATATCAGTGTGAACCATATTTGAGGGAATGCCCTCGGACGCACGGTGTGACGACGAGGTAATTGGAGGCGACGACGGGACTCAGAATGCATAGTAATGGGACCTTGAGTTTGTCCGCTGGAAGGCCAATCTGACACATACACGGGCAGACGTTCAGAAACCTGCCCTTCATCATTCCACTGCACGCATACCTCCTCAAATGCCTCCCTGCGCTTCGAGACTGAGGTTTCCTTATCCGACGAAGAGAGGGATCGCTTACCGCGGCATCCTCCAATGACCCATCATCCGGATCGACCTTCCCACCGGGCAGCGCGGTATCTCCGGCGTACGATCTCAGCGTCGAGGAGCGCCTGTGACGTTCCTATGTAAATGCGCCTTCAGCGGCATCGACACACGCACCGGCTCAGCAAGACATGTAGATCCCCCCTCCTCCCGACAAACAACGCGACTAACACAGCCGCACACCGTGTACGCGGAAAGGGTATCCGCTCCGGCGGTGCCTTGTACGCTGAAAGGTTCCGCAGACATCTTGCCGGGAGCTAACGAGTGAGCACATGCGCTGTTTCGTGTAAGACCTTGGACGGACCGCTTTGACTCGGCACTGAGTGCGGGGATGCGACTGCCTACCGCACCCAGCTTTATCCTCGGAGGCCGGTGGTAGTCGCGCAGGTTGCGAGGCTTTGGGGCCTTGTCAGAGTCTGGTGGTGGCATGATTGTGAGGAAGACGGCAAAATGTCATCAGCCATCACTACTAGGCTGAGCATCACAGATGAGTCACACTCTCGCAGAGAGCAGACAAAAAAGAACATCTCTGCACTCGTTGCTAGCAGCAACTCGTTTCGATCGAGTGACTTCGGGGTTATGGGCCCCGCGCGCTCCCAGACTGCGCCATGCTGCTGAAGTGCACAAGCTCATGTCATATACATGACACATCCATTTCTGTGTGTTCTCATTAACGCCTGAGATCTTGTGCCTGCAAACGGCAAGGCAGAGAGATAAGAACCGAAAAGAAAGTTGGAATTCAAACGAGAGTAAGTAGCACTCGACGACTACACAATTATAGCCTGAACAGCAGATAGAACCAACAAGCGGATAGTCCGTAGGAGCAAACGCTCTCTAACTCAGCATCACACAGCAAATCAATCACAGACACCAGGCGCCCGCTAACAGCAATCCGCCCACGAACAATGCTGACGACCTCATGGCCGTGCGAGAGGCGCCAGATTGAGCGTTGGAGCTCGCGCTCAGCGTCGAGGCCGTGGAAGACGTCGAGGCTGGGGCACTGCTCGACTTCGACCCAGCGGGTGCGGCTTTCTGCGACGATACGCTCGAGATGGGTGAGCTCGGATTGGGTGCGGAACTGGATGCAGCAGAGCTCGTCGATGGCGTCGACGGTCCAGCAGCACCGATCACTAGGAAGCACACGGTCAGCTTCAAATGAAAGGAAAACCACGACGTGCAGCCCACATTGATCGAAGGTCGGCATAGTCACGGTCGTCTCCACATAAGGGTTGGTGCGGTTCAGCGCGACGGCAATGGGCACAATGTGCTGGAAGAGGGGGATGAGCTTTGGCATGTCTTTGATACGTAGGGAAGCCCAAACTGACCTTGAAGACAGCGCTAAGTTTGGGATGGTAGTCCACGGCGGTCTGCATCGTGAAGTTGTCCAGTTCGTGCGTTAGGATGATCGTGCCTCGCTATTGTGAAGCTCCGTCCTCAGTATCACAAAAGACACGTTTTGATAGACATCCCGCACCTGAGCAAACTTGCCGGCGCTGGCATCTGCGATGAATGCGTCGTAGTTGCCTCGGATCTTATCCGCCGTGAGGGAGCCGTCGCCAAAGCGCCAGTCGTTGGCGTCGTACTCCCAGAGCACATTGGTCAGGCCGAGCTTTTGAGCGATGAACCGGATTCGGTCATCGACGTCACCAGTGGGTGGCTGCGAGTTCCTCAGCAAGCAAATAAGTCTCATGAAACAAACACACGTACGCGCCAGCACTTGGGGGTATATCCGGTAACGAGTTTGATGGCCTTCATGGTATAGTACAGCTCCGAAAAAGCCGCTTCGTTGTCGAACGAAGTCATGGGGTGGTGCGACCAGCCGTCTACACATATCGACTTCAGCCGCGCATGTGAAAGGGAAATCTGTATGGGCTACGTACGAACACAGATTTCGTGACCGTCTGTGGCAGCACGCTGGGCCTCGAGTGGCATCGAGATGACATTCGAGCCAATGTAAAAGAAAGCTGCAGAGGACGCGCTCAGTCAGGCCAGTGCACACGAGCGTAGCAAGACACATACTGGCTTTCTGCTTCTTTGTGTCCATGAAGTCGAGGAACGCCTCATGCTGGCATGCTGGTCCGTCGTCAAATCCGTAACCCATCGTTTGCGGCTAAGAGCATGATATCCCATCAGGGCAACCCCAGATACAAGAAAAACCGACTTACCTCGGGTACGATACCCACATCGGGCTCAAGGCCTGCGATCTTCGGCTGCGTACACTTGGTGTAGCTCCACCAGCAGTCAGGGTCGCTGGGGTCATATGCAGCGGCCACCGCGGGGTCAGGGACACCGTCTTTACCGCGGACGGCGATGTTGGGGATGCTATCCTTGAACGAAGCGTACAGGTTCTGGCCGTCCGTGTCGGAGGGCAAGATACGCAGGACAGGGGTGAAGGTCGGAGGAAGGGCGCCCGAGCTGAGCGCAGCTTGGCCAGCGGGGAAGTCGGTGCCGGAGCAGGCTGTAGAGGGTCAGATGCCACAGCAAGGCACAGGAAGTGGGTACTTACATGCATGCACGGCACGGAGGTGGAGGGCGACAGAGAACGCAGCCGCTGCGGAAAGAGAGCGCATCGTAGCTGGAGGGGGAGGGGGAGGGGAGGAGACTCTGTACCGGAGAGAGATGATGAGGTAAAAGGGAAGAGACGGTCGATATTCAAGTCTTTCTTACGTGCCCAGCCAGCCCTTCAGTTGTCACACAAGCGGGTAAAGACATGCGATGTTAACGTCCAAGACAATAGTTGCCTCCAGTGGATCCGATACTGACGCTCGCAAGGACGATCCTCCCCGCCGAAGGTCCTACTAGTTGTCCCAGAGCCTCTCTCAACGTTCTCCGACCCGTCTACAACACCTCAATCCGCACGCTGCCTGCCATTTTCATGAGTCCCCTGTCAATGCCAAGGTCGCGCACGTCGTGCTCATAGCTTGGCGCCAAGGCCCATGGTTACGTAAGTGTTTCGAGTTGCTGTGTGTACCTGCTTTCCACACTCTGGCACAGAAGGAAGAGAAGGGCAAGTGAGCACCGCATGAGAAGTTGCCCGAGATTAAGCAGAACATTTAGCAGAGGAAGTGTGGAGAAAAACATGAGCGCCGGCGGAGAGAGCTGCATTGGGAGCACAGCCACCCGCATCAACAAACCCCGAGAGTTCCCGCGCCGGTGTGGTCCACCATGGATGGGGTTAGGGTTAGAATCAGTTTCTTCACGCAAAAAAAGGACCCATCTCCTGGTCGGCGCAAGCTGACAGGGAGACAAGTCCAAAAAACAACTTGCGGGAGTTTCAATTTCCATGTGAATGCATTGCCGACTGCATTCACACGTCAATTTCCGCCCCGTCTCGGATAGTCAGACCGAGACTTGTTTCCGCCAGACGCTGGGCTCGTCTGACGGTAGCCGTTTTTTCCCCCGGATTCCCAAATGAAGAGAAGAAGTGAGCGGACCAGTCCCGAATGGGATCTGCTCGTTCCTCTCCCTTGTCCGATGAATTCCAAAGCACACCATGCACACTCTTGCGATCGTCACCGCGCGTGAGATGAAGTATTTTGCATCCAAGGACCGAGCGCGAGTTTGTCAGACTGCGCGCCCCGTGAGTTCCCTTACCAGATACAGCAATGCACGTCGAGACACGGCTGCCGATCGCCGATGCCCGCAATGCCACAACTGCACCCGCCTTGAGAACACACGAAATCCCTCAAGCCCAAACCGGGACATCTCCCAGTCAAGAAAGACATCGCCGGTAGACGAGAGTCTGAAAGCAGACCCAGGTCCTATCCGAGACTGAGCTTGCCAGGCTACGAGTCTCGTTGTTGCCGTCATCTCATTGAGATGCGGTTAGAAGACGAGGGGTTGTCAAGCCCAAGTCAAGTCGCCAATCGAACAGATAGGGCCATCCTCGAACTGTAGTTAGATTCGTCAGAATCTGAATGAGGCGGGGCGAGGGATGAAGACGCACAGAAATACAATCTAAACCCCGCCACCATAACTCTCCGACCATCATTGAACCAGGGCAGGTCAAGTTTCGCCGTGGAAGAGCACTTGGCGTGCGGAACCATCTCAAGTCTAGTCGAAAAGCATCAAAAAACATGAACCGTGCAGGTGGCGGTAACGACCGACCGAAATGCGACCTAGATTCCGCCATCACATCAAGTAACCAAGGTCCCAACCGAGAGCGAGGCGAGACGCAACGCGAGCAGTAAGCCAGAGGACAGTCGACAGAGAGAGCCTTTCGCGAAGGGAATCATCATGGGTCTGATAGAACATGAGCAAGAACTCAGGTGGAGGAGGGTAAAAATTGACAGAAATGCAACCTAGACCCCACCAGCACACGATAAACAAAAGCGAGGCGATGAACGAGGGATGAGGCGCGCAGAAATGCATACGATGAGAGGAAAAGTGACCGCGAGCTGAGCCACTAGAGTGAGGGATCATCGTGGTTCTAGAGCAATTGTACGTGAGCCATCGGCGCGTCCATGAAAGGCCGAATCAGACTCACCGAGATGCGGTCCAGTTCTCGCGAGTGAGCAATGAATCCGGGACATGAAACTTGAGACCAGAAATGCAGTACGGGGGCGGAGGAGAAGAGCGAGATGAGTCGGATGTCCCATAAAACCCAGAGGAATCGAAGCTAAACCCAGTACCCAACATATTCCCCGAAACCAGAGACGAAATTGCGAATTCGAAAAAGAAGGAGGAAAATAGAAGGAAAAGAGAAAGAGAAAGAAGCAAAGCAAAACCAGCAGCAAGCAAGATCCCGTGTTTTTTCTGTGATTTTCTCATTTTCATCGTCCCCACGTGACTCGGCAATATCCGGCTGGCGCACCCGCTCATAGCAAATGACACGACCGAAGGAGTTCTCGTGCCCGCGAAAACTCGACCTGCTCGAAGGCGTGACGAGACGGCGGTACCTTCTTCATCTGCGGGTCCGGGATGTAGCTTGGTGGCCTGGGGAATACCAAGGTGTCTCCGTCTCCCAGAAGGATCACGAAGTCGTCTTCTTCGTAGTGCGCACCAGACGAATCAAAGTATGAAGCTGACGTCGAGGACGACGGAGAACAACGCCCTTTGTGGTCTTCGAAGGAGCGCCACGACTCGGACCGCCGCGAGCAGCCGACACCAGGCGGGAGGCAAGCGAGGTTACCACTCGCCGTGGGGATCTGAACGCCGATAGGAAACCGAGGCGAGACGCGATTTGCTGCGACGGGAATTGAGATTCCGGGCGGATACCGAGGCGGTTCGCGAATCGTCTGGGGGAGAAGAATGCCGGGAGGAAACCGAGGGCATGAGACAGCAGAGGTGGCGAGTGACGTCGGTGGAGTCGTGTTCTGCTCAGCACGGAGAAAGGCGTCGTCGGCGCTGAGATCCGTGTCGTCATAGATAGGAACAGACAGATTCATGCTGCTCGCAGTCTGAGCCACGACATGGCGGGAGATGCGGATGGCGGCGGTGAATGGAGGAGGTTGGTCGTCGGGGAGCATGTACCCGTCAGAGGCGAGCAGAGAAGCGATCTCACTTGCCGAGGGCGTGCACTTGGAGCACATGAGGGAGCAGTCACAGGCAAACAGGGAGTCAAGGACGGCCGGGGGAGGGGGAGGACCAGCAGCCGGCCAAAAGCCAAGCGAAGGGATCTCGAAGCGAGGGTGCGGAGCGGGTGTCCTGTCGCCGGGGAGAACGAACTCGTCGATAGCATTCATGGCGTCTCGGAACTCGTCCAGTGTCGGGCGTAGAGCGGCCTTCTTGGAGAAACACCAGTTCAAAAGATCCGCCGTGGGCTGGGTGATGTTAAGCGCGTCACGCAGGACAGACGGGTCATTCAGATACTCCTTGTAACCCGGGTCACTGCGCTCAGCCTTAAACCAGGGGAACCGAGACGTCAATACATTGACTAGAATGACAGCGCAGGCCCAGAGATCCGTGTCGCGAGCAAAGTACGATCCGCCAGCAACAAGTCGATCCAGATTCTCTGTGTTAGACCGGTCAGCGATGAATGCAGAGAATGGACGAAAAGAACATACCGGGACTCATGTACAGTCTGCTACCGCATCCAAACTGGGAGCTGACACCAACCCGGGTGGATAATCCAAAGTCCGCAATCTTGACGTCCAGCTCGTCACCACTCGACTTGAGAAGGATGTTCTCGGGCTTGAGGTCGCGGTGGTACGTGCTGTTGCGGTGCATGTAGGCCACGCCATCGAGCAACTGGTTCATGAAGATCTTGACCAGAGAAACGTTACCGTCGAAGCGACCTTCTTGAATGGCCCCGTACAGGTCCCCGCCAGCACAGTAGTCGAGGACGGTGAAGAAGAACTTGTCGTCGTCGCTGAGGAATGTACGATGGAAGGCGAGGATCCGGTCATCGTACGAAATGGAGGAATGCAGTTCGATCTCGTTGTCGAGCATGTTGCCATAGGACGTGGCGGGGTCGTAGTGGATCTGACATTTGACGGCATAGTAGATAGGGGAGGATTCGGACGAGGAGGTGTCTTTGGCCTGATAAACTCGTCCGTAGGAACCCACTCCGAGGAGACGAACGAGTTGTAGGCGACCGGCGTTAACGACGGTACCAGTCAAGTCAGGGAGGGCATACGAGATAGGAGACATGAGGAAGAGGAGGAGGAGAGACAGAACAGACGAAAAGCTATGGAGAAATCGGTGAATGGAATTCGATGTTGTGAGAGCAGAAGACGGTGTGAAGCAATGCGCAGCAGATGTAAGAGCAGTGAAGGTTTGGAGGATAAATGCAGGTAACAAAAGTGGAAGTAGATGGGGGTGAAGAAGCAAAAAGCTGAAGAGGAAGGAGCGTTCTCGTCCGACCTCTTAAGGTACCCCAGTGTCTCAGACACTCTCCATTCCCCGTCCATCCGCCCCGCCGTGCAAGGGTGACTGTTCGGGTTCACTGAGCCAGTTGGGATCCAGCATCGAGCGCTGAGAGGCCCTGCAATCGATCTCGAGCGCATGAATCGTGAGGGCATTAGGAGATCTCTTGAATACGGTGGAAATCCGAGCGGGGTGAACATATGCAGTGAGCGCGCCATCAGCGACAGGTGGCAGTGTAATCAAGTTTGACCGGATCACATCGCCAGAATTTGCATACGGATCACTTCCTTGCCCAATGCCCATTATGTATGGACGGAATACCGCATGAAAAACAATTCAATGGTTTCAATGTATCTTTCTCTGCGCTGGAATTGCTTGCAGAGGGCATAAGAAGAAGACATTCAATCCCAGATCATCTGCCGCAGAGCCCAGCATAGGGAAGTCGCCGACCGGATGGCGTGCCAGTAGCTTCAACGATCGATTGATCATTCACCCATAAAAAGAATCTATTCGTACCAGAACAGACCAATCGAAGCAGGTCTCCCAGATCTCACTCGCCAAAGGTCTGTTTAATGCCTCCGATGATCGCGAACTGTTCCCATGCGATCTATCTCAACTTGGCGCCCTCGAAGCCAATATCGGTAACTTCCGAAAGTCGTCTAATCGTGACCCAATTGACTCCAAGCCATAGGGTTCCCGACTCGCACCATCTATGTTAGGCTCTTTCTCGGTGGTTTTCTCAACTTCTCTGTGTTCTAATTCCTCTAATTCCTGCTTGTGGCCCTTCGACTGCTGATATTTTCCCTCGAGAGCCCCCACATGGTGACCGACGGGGACACGTCTATAAAGAGCCCTACGGGCATGGCTCGATGTCCCACAAAACACAATCCTCCCTCCCATGCCAGCCTCTACCGAAAAATCTACCTCGACTTTCGTATTTATCAACAGAGCCGCCGATGCGGGACCTGGAGACGCACTCAAGAAACGAGTGGATGCGATCTTCCAGAACGCCGTTCGTCAGCCTTTTGTGAAGGATAGGATCACCGGCCCAATCCAGATTGTGAAATGCCCATAGAACTCTCCATGCCGCTGCTGATCGCCCACTCCCAGATACACCCAAACGAGAACGCGGCGTCGCTGATCGCCAACCTAGGCATCCAAGCACCCGAAGGTCCATTGATCATCAGTATCCTCCCCGCCAAAGTGAGATGTTCCTGCTCTATGTCAGTTTTCCTTGTCCCTGATCAGTGCCTATCAAAAAGACGACAGAAGCGTTCCGTGAGGTAAATCCTGTCTCCTCTCCAAGTCCGTGTGCTGACCAAGGTCAAGATTCTGAGCCATCCTTCGATTTCTCGGGACCTCGCCGCTGCGGAGGAAGAGTTCGGATTCAAGAGCTCCGATTCGGTCTTCGCCACCGAGCGCGTCGTGTACCAATCCACTGCTTCGCTCGACAACTCGGGCGTGTGGGCCGCAGGTATCTTTAATTCCCCGGCTGATCCTGCTGGCATGCAGGCCATGCGTCAGAAAGTCGAGGCTTTGGCGAACACAGCCAAAGAATTCCCGATTTTCAAGAGACATATGCTCAACGGTATGATGGTATGCATTTCATAATGAAAACAACCGACAGGAGCAGAACTGAATATTCGAGACTAGTTTTACCCGACGCCCCAGCATGATGGTATGGAGCAGCACCTGTCCGAGTTAGGATACCCTTCTGCTCGACCGCAATTGGTCTGGCTGTTCCAGCTCTCGGTGCGTCATGCCTTTATTCCAAGTGTCCGTGCTTACAAGTTCTCCGGCATAAGGGTCCAGCCGCGATTCAATCAGTGAGCATGGATGCAATCACACAACGCAGTGTGCTGATGCATTTTTTTCAGATTATTGAAGACCAGACCTTCCAAGATTTCTTCACCCAGCTTCCGAAAGAGATCCTGGATGGCGCTAATGTCTTTACCGCCGACGTCTCGCACTTCTAGGGCTCAAACTTGAATGTGAGCGAATGTAGTGGGAAGTGATGTATGATAGGAAAGAGATGTGCAAATTCGCGACTGTAACTGGTTTCCAAAGTTCCAAACGTTCGGGGTATACAATATGCATACCTTTGAAATGTGATCAGTATCTGCAAGCCAAGCTGCGGATTCAACTGGACCATTCTTTCCCTCCACCTAGCAAAGTCAGGACACTGACCTTGCTCCACAAACATTTGATCAGGGGGGCCACACACCCGCTTTGAGCAGTCCACCTGCTTTTTCATTAGGCAGAAGCTGGAGAGTGGTTGCGGTAGAAGTGTGTTCAGCGTCGTCGCGCACAAGGAGTAGGGTGAACTCGAGTAAGCGGAGTGCATAATGTAGGAAATTTGATGGTCGAACGACAACGAGTAGACGTCATTAATTCGGAAAGTTTAAATAATCGAGAAAGGTGTGTATTTACCTGATAAATCATCAATGAAAACAAGCAGTCGGTCCGCTGCGGTCCGCGGACATGTCGCAGATGCCATTTTAAGTTTTGAGTTTTTAGCTTGCCGGGGTCTGATCCATAATGCATAAAGCACCGTCTGTCCCCAGTGCATGGCGCAATGCGGGTTTGTGCGCAGGACAGATGAAATTGCCGAAGATCTACACCTATATCTGCCGGCACGCGACAATGGCGCTGGGCCATAGAAAGCGCGTCAACTGCGCTGTTCATGAGCTCAGCGAGAGGGTTCTGATGGAGCTATAGGTTTACCTCGAGATCACACGGCCGGGAGACGAGGGCATGTAGTTCCTGTTGGCGAGATCGAAGCGCTGACTTAGCTCCAGAATCGTAGTGTCTGGTTCCGGTTGTGAGAATATCTGGTCAATGGGCGAAATATTATTTGAGGGATTTAATTTGTTCTGCGTGATGCATTCGATAAATTCTGCTTGACTTCATCTGAACATTGTTCTGGAGTTCTTCTGCCATTTATTGAAGCAAATATCTGAGATGGTGCTGATCCAAATACTTTTCGCAAAGCATCTATGATGATTGAGTCTCCGTTTATTGGACAATCAATTACATACTGTATCATTCTGATGGACTGGGGACCACAAGCCCCTCGGATCCGGCTTACGTAAAGCTAAATTGGTGCCAATCCATGCATCATCCTCATACATTATGGTCCACGCCGTCGCGGACAAGCTCTCAAGGGCCTTTACTTCAATCTCCTTCAATCTCCTTCCTCCTTCCTCCTTCCTCCTTCCTCCTTCCTCCTTCCTCCTCCAGCTTCTGAGAGAGAGCACTGAGTTGACTATCAGTTCTGACTTCTGCGAGCGTTGATTTCAAAGCAAAGTCAACCGATCCCTGCCTCGAGCATCTCAGGCAGTATTGAAACCTGTCCTCGAGCCATCCCCTCATCTGTCTTTCAATCCTAGATCCTGTCAATAGCAAAGATATCCTCTAGTGATGATCGATGGCGGAGCGTGGATTGAGCCGAGGCAATCGATCTTCCACTGCTGGCACTCTGGGAAGCAATCTCGTTTCTTCTGGAAAGCCCCTGGAATGGGTGCAGGCAAAGATGCAGGCACATTGCGACAGCAGGATTTCTCGAGACATCTTTCCGGCAGGATATCGCTCGTGTCGACGATGTCCTCTGCTTCACTCTTCGTGAATTCTTTCCAGCCAAGTATTGGAATCGATTGACACCATGAACGAACGGTGCAGAGACCCTTCTTTTTATTGCACATCCGATTCATCCTGGCATCGGCTTCAATAATCAAGGAAAAGGATGCTTCGCAAAACAGGTGTTCTCCGCGCTACAGAGCAATTCCTAAGAGACCCGAGTCTGGATGACATGAACCGGGGTAGGACTGTCAGCGCTTACGGATTCCCGCACCAATCGGCATTCATAATCGGTCAGCTCTCCAGATCCAACAAAATCGTGCCCGAGCACAGGAGGACGTTGTCGGAAAGCGCAGTCCGGGTTTGGCGCCGACTCGTCATTTACTGGACACATACGATACCCGCCGGTCCACGAGTTTGGGCCAAGTCGGACATGTCTCCGATTTGGCCACAGCTCGTGATAATATACGGGCGAGCGCTTACAGATTTCAAGCCACAGGATCCATCCGTGAGCTGCGCCCGGCCTCCTAAAAGAGAAGCGAATTACGTGCTTGCCAAGTCTGTCGTCGCCCGGCGAGATGCTGCCCTAAGCAGCGCCAGGCTAGGGGTTAGATCCATCACCGAAGCGGCTGCGAGATTATCGAACTGACGGGCGCTGACGGGGGCTTCTCTTCAAGTTTCAGCCAGCTGGCGTGAAAAACAATGTCTTCCCGGTTTGCTCTCAAACTCTGTTTCGACTGAGCGGATCCGAACCAGTCTATCCCCGTGCTCTGTTTCTGAACATATCGCCGCATGAGGCCGATCCCCTTTCTGACATTCTCTTTGCCATTCTTCGTGATCTAGACGAGCCGGGATGTTATGCGGTCGTTGTCGAACACGGAAATGTAGCCACAGTCGTTCTGAACCGCGGACCAGGTGGCTCTGCCGCTGCAATCACCTCATCGCACCTCACCGCTTCTGTGATGCCTGATGAAACTCTCTCTTTGTGCGCAATTTTATTGGCTCACGGACTTTGCGGAGTAAAGATCGGATGCAGGTGATTGTAGTTCCACTTACAGCGCAATGATATCTCGGGGGAAGCCAGAATCACATCTGTTAACCATTCAACAGCACTCACCTGGAGAAGTGTTTCGTAGAATCTAACTGCACTACCAGGAAGCGATTCGGAGCCGCATATTGAATAATAAAATCAATCACGTGGGAGTCCTCGAACTCCTTGAAATTTGGGTGATCCCAGGGTAAGTCGTATGGCAGTTAGTTCTCTCGAGATGAATGCAAAAATCTTCAAAACGTTGCTACACTCTAATACACACTGTCTATATGTACAATTGACCGTTGAATTCAGTACATAGTATGCCTCGCTCCAAGAACCAATAAAAAAAACAAAGGATAGAATGCATCGAGGATGGCACATGTCATGAGCCCGCCATCCCCACACCAATCGCGGTGGCAGCGACCAATCCAGTGCCCACTGCGACCAGATTCAGTCTCGACTCCGCGGAGTGGCCCTTCCTCCGACTCCCATTCGGGCGGGGCCGAGCGACTAATCGCGGAGGCGAGCGTGCGGGGCCGTCGAACATCACGACACGGCTGGGACTGGGAGCTGCCGCACTCTCGTCGTGATATGGCGTTTCCACGCGGACCGGCCGCGTGCCTGCAGGCCCGGAGAACACCAGAACCTGCGGGGTGGAAAGGTGGGTTCGGCTCGGGGTGGGGTGATAGGGCAGGGGCTGCATCGACGGGGAGGCGAGTGGGGCATGCCGCCTGAGACGCACTGGGGCGTCGAAGATGTCTAGACCGGGTGGAGGCATGGTAAAGGGCAGAGGCTGCTGGGGGACGGAGAGAGTCGCAGCTCGGGCGGCCGACGACGTGTGGATGTTCCGCGTCAGGCGCGACACAACAGTATGCGACTTTGAGCAGGCCATTTGTGTGGGCTTCCCTGGGTTCAAGTGCGCCACTGTATTCGGACTTTATACATGTCCGACCTTGACCACTGACAGATCCATCTCGAAGACACCCAAGCACTCCCCGCGAATTTGCCAAGACTCGGTTTTACTTCGCCTCCAGATTCTCATGCCCTGAGATCGGGCGTATCCGGCTTGGCTCCACTAAAGCCCACATCCAAAGCCTATGCTGAGGTGGAGTTAGTCGGCGTTTAATAAAGGCAAGCAACAGCCTGCAGTTGACAGCGCATACGAAAATAGCTTTCATTCCCACCGTCCACATATAGGCTTGGGATTAGACACGAGCGTGTGTCTCCGCATGTTTTCAGGGACATGTTGCCGGAGAACCCGCAAAACCGAATCAGGAAAGTCAAGTACACCCACTCGCAGTGAGAGGTCTGCGCAGCACATCCGATGGTGCGCACCTTGCGATTTGCCAAGGATGAGCCTGGGGGAGGCTAACAGTCATCTCGATGTCATCCGCCTACACAAGCAATACTTGGATTCATTTCAGCGGATGGAAGCCCGACCAAAAGAGGCATCCCAACAGCTTGAAGCAACAGCACAAACAGTGCCAAGACTCAGAGTGAATGAAGCTTTAATCATCGTCAGTGCCATGGTTGAGTTGACGTCAACAGCTGATCCCAAGGCTACGTCCCCCAGATCGTTATCTAATCATATCTGTTGGGTTATTCCCCGCCAGTGGGAGCTTGCGCGGAAACGTTCACCGAGGCAAGTTTGAAACGTGATCGGAGCATCTTTGAGGTTCATAGACTCTAAGCGGCGATCGATTCCAAGGATGTCGAGAGGATGTCGAGATAGTCTCGCACCGAGCAAGTGCCGACGAAGACTAGGCTTAGGGTGGTTGCTCACGTATCCGAGAATGCAGAATCATCCAACAGCTCGATCGGCGACTTTCTAAATGGACGACATTAGTAAGGATGGGCAAATGATCACATCCATGTGCTAGCTTCCAGGCTCAGGCGCCGGCAACATAGGATCATCGATGGTAATTGATGTCCAAGGGCCCACTCGGTGCAGGCCCGCGGTGGACCCTTCTTCCGCGACTGGATCGATATCCGCCATCAAGATAGTGCTACCCGCACCAGAAGGGTTGCGACTGCGCGCAGCACGGAGAATCCGTTCGAAGGACGAATCACCGTAGGGATCCAGAAGCATCCGGGGCTGCGCAGATCTAGGAGAATCCATCCAAAGACCGTCCTCAGTGTCGATGCCTCGGTCTTCGCCTTCCTCAGATAGACCCGCAGACAACGGCGGCATGCCCTGTGGACCAGCGCCGGTGGCCGGAGATGGCCGGGCCTCAGCTGACATGGCATCGACATCTGCAGAACGCGACGCGGTTCCGAAAACCAAATCGCGGCGCGAGCCAGAGCGCGCAGTTGCTGGAGCCACAACCGGAGCGGATGATTCCCCTGAGCCGAAATGAGCTTCGAAGCTGCTCTGGGTGCGTAGAGTATGTCGCCGAACCGGCTGTCGCGGCCGTCCCGAAACTTCGACTGAAGCTGATGCAGGCAGGCTGTCTGTGGCTGACACCGCCATTGCACGCAGAGGAGCCCTCAGGAACCCCCGTCGAGGAGGGGAGGAGGGGGTCTGAGGGGGTCGGAATAGCGCCTGCAAAGTGCTGCTGCTGTAATGTGAAGCATGAGCATGTAGCGGGAGGCAGGATAGTCGAGGACGCACCCTCGATCCAGAGGGAGCCGCGTGTCGCGGTCGGGTGGCAATCGGAATTCTCGACCATCTGCGCTTGGCAGTCGTGCACTTATCACAGGATCCGTCAACACAAGGATGCATCCGCGTGCATTGAATCACTCACTCCACCGCTTCACCAGCCACTTCACGCGGTATATGAGGTCGGGCTTCTCGCGCATTCGCCGTCGCTGTCACGGAACCTGGCCAAATGACATACCCGTTTGGAGCCGCGCGGGGAGCATGTACATGGCAAAACGTGCGAAGAGCACCTAAAGCGTTGCCACTAAAAGGGTGGCCCCAACGTCAGCGAGAGCACAGAGACGATGAATCCACGCCTACCACATCATGCACCCGACACCATGCACTTCACAACCGCACGTAGAGCTTCCCCGATCTAGATTGAGCTCCCTGGCGGCGTCCGCGGGAAAGTAGTGGGGGTCGAGTGGCAGAACAGTGGTCGCCAACCCACCCGCTGAAACGCTCCACAGCTCCTTGCTGACAATCTGATTCGTCGGGAGAGGCTCGAGCGTCGAGTTTGCACGCGTAGACGGACACCGAGTGGCTTTGTCGTGCACGCGCGCGCCGCACCCTGTGCGGCGCACCTGCACTCTCCTCCTTTCTTTCGGCGCTCTCTGCTCCTCCGGGAGGATCCGCACACCGGAATAAAGACCTCCTGGAAGCGCGGGCTCGTAGATGTCCTCCATGGGAACGCTTTCGTGCGCGGACACATGCACCTCTGTGCCGCACGTTAGGCTGAATGTCTGGTGCGGAGACTGCGTAGATGGACCAGCCGAGGGTGACGATGACGCCCGGTCTGTCCCTCGAGACGCGCGTGTGCGGCGCTGTGTTTCGGTGGACATGATGAGTGTGAGTGGCAAATGTCGGTAGACCAATGGTCATTTAGATCATCCTGGGCGTGGGATTCGGAGGGCCCAGCGACGAAGCCGAGGCTGATGATCAATCAGATCATGACCCGATTCCGGCGAAATTTGATTTCCGAACCAGACTGTCAAGCCGCAAAATCGGTTTTCGAGGAAAGACTATTCAGAACATGATTGTGAGGATGTAGACAAGTTCAAATTACAAGACAATGCAAAAGGGGCAAGAGCACCATCACATCAGCAATCAAGCATCACTTGTCCGTCCGCAATTTCGCGACAGCGTGTTTCAGGGCGGCGAGCTTGATAGGACTCAAGACCATGGAGTTTCCGTAGGCTGATTTCCCCATCGCATCAACAAAGATTTGGAGCAGCTCGTTGTTCGAGTATCCGTCAGCAAGAGCTTTCAGCATATCCAGGCTTAGTCCGGCCGATTGAAGCGCATCGAGATCCGTGCCACTGTCCATACCTGGAGCTTTGTCCAGAAAGACCGCCAGCGGATCCTTTTTAGAACGATTGGGCTGAAACAGCGCTCTTAGGGACTGCATCAAGATACCTTGGCCCAAAATTGGACGGACCGAAGTTTCGCGAGAGCGCTTGGCTGAAGGGTGGCTTCTCTGCGGTGGATACCTCTGCCAAGAATTTGAGCGTTCAACGATATCAAGGAGTGGACTATCGCACCTTACGAGCCAAGGAAGACGTAGTGTCAGCATTGGGCTTGGGCATTGGCCGGATTGGTTCCTTCCGCGAGATGGGAATTCAATCTAATTTCCTGTGCCGTGACTCGCATCGCATGACTGACCTCTTCCTCGTCACTCGAGTCAGCCTCGCGTCTCATCCGTCTCTTGGAAATGGAGCTACTACTCTGAAACTATTGAGTCAATCAAAACGGCCCATCATGCAAGCGCGAAACTCCTGAACCTGGTCGAGACGACTGCGAGTCTTGTTTCTCTGCTGGATACGATGCAGAACAGGCTTCACTCCCGCCAATCGATGCTGAGAAAATGTCAGATACTCCAGGATCTCGAAATCACTGGTACCACTTTCCTTCAACGCCGGAAACCGCATTTTGAAGGCCCGTTCGGCAATGTGGCTGTCGTCCATTCTGATGTCGTCGGGAGTTGAAAGACTGTTGCTGCTGATTCGATATATGGTGTTCAGGGAGGCAGAGAATACGAGCGCAATGTCTGCTGCACTCCATTCATAATCCAGAAGTCGACGGCATATCGCTCGGCCCTCTCGATTGAAGGCTCGCTCGCCTTTGTGACTGACGCGTTTATGCCATATTGGTCTAGTACATATCGAACCCATTGAGCTCAGATCACTCACGCAAGGTTCGGGACTGGTTCCATGTTCTCAAAGTTCTTAAGCGAGGGTATAATCCTCTCCCCCGTTGGAGACTCGTAGCCTGGATCATCAGTCGTTTTGAATGCCTTTTTTCTCTTCCGGATGCCGGTCAGATCTCTCAAGCTCTCAGTCTCCTCCTGCTTTTCAGATCGAATGAGCGCGAGCTCCGTAATAATCCAGTATCACTCACTTTTATTCCGTACTTGTCCTCATCTCTGCCTAGGAACGAAGTGGAATGGGATTTCTCTGACCGGTCTTCGGACGGCGACTAGAGCAGAAAAGTGAGTTTTAATTGGCTCTCATCAGGCAGGCCTACAATTCTGTCGTTCCGCTCGCGGCCAGATTGATGGCCAGGCAACGAACTAGCCTTGGGACCTGGGTCCGGATCGTGCCTGGAAGCAGCTGGAAATGAGAGTCGGGTCACGGTCTTGAGTTCGCGAGCTGACATCGTTATCTCAAAGTCTCTCCTCGTAGTCATTCTTTCACCCAGGGAGTCGCAAAGTTTGAGGAAAGGTTTGGGAAAAAATCTAACTACGCGCAAAGAGAGCCACACACGAACAAAGTATCGGGATCATGAGATCAATAATTCGGAACTAAACCGGGCCGTATCGATCCGGTCCGAGGTTCCCCTGATACGTATGCCAAGCGGCAAGAATCACTTCTTTTCAGCTCTCGTTGCAATGGATAGTCGTCTATGGAAGCTGCCGAGAACGCGGCTGCGCGTACTAGTCGGCCCTCTTCTGAGCTTCTGCATTATCTCATCAGTATCGAGGAGCCCATCCGGTCGAAGTGTCCAAGCTTCAAGCCGCCCGACACCGGAAATCGATGCCGTTCTCCGCCTCTTGGTGTTCTCCAGGATCAGCACTCGGCGGTTTTTGTTCGTCTGGGAACTTCTGAAATGATGTGAGCCTCGCGAACGTGCGCGAATGCGAGTGCTATGTTCTTCTATCCAAGCGAAAATTGACTAGAAAGAACACGATCACAACTTGGATTCGACGAAGAGAGCGCGGACAGTGTGCTTGCTCCACTGCCATCTGGTCAACTTTGTGCAAAGTCTCACGTCGACGGGATATCTGCAACCCCAGCAGAATTCTTTGTCTCCACCTGGAGCGAGTAGTCTGCAGTTGCACATGATGCGCTGCACATAACGGCGCCCTATCTTCAGCACTCTCTCACGAATCCGCTTTCCCACGTCAAGCAACTCGAGGTCCATCTCCTTCTTCTTTATTATCCTGCTGGGCTTGGCTTCTCTCCCGTCCGCCTGACGACAAACGAGGATGATAAGACTGGATCCCCATGTATAATCACGCTGTAGGCCGCCTCGACTAATGTCGGTTGCAAAGCGAGGATCTCTCTCTTTCGATGTATCAGGAACTCGGGACGAGGTTACCAGCGTGGTCTGGGTCTATTTTAGTACTCAGCTTGTCACTAGGAACGGTCCGGCCAGGAAAAGAATATCACAGGCACTGTCTGATCTGTAGGAGAGAAGATCTCTCGGACTCCGCGCTGCCTGTTCGCAGGGAGTGACGGCGGGTGACATCAAAGCCGCGCAAGTCCATCAGTCTGGAATTGGAAAACGCGAGCCGCGCAACTTCAGCGAAGACTCGGGTATCCTTTCTCGGGGACGAACGGAAATTTGGCACTATCTATGCACATAGTAGCATTTGAAATCGTCAAGCCGGGATGAGGACATAGCAAACCGGGCCTGAGTCGTGTTCAATTTACTTCCTAGCGTCGATGACGGCACCGAAAAGCTGTTGGGTTTCGTCTTCCCTGACAGCGAACCGCTCAACACATGTTCTGCCATGCATTTCCTGTCGCGGTTTCTCCCCGGTCCATGTGCCGTCACCATCAAACTCTGATCCGGGTGGCACTGCTCCCGGAAAAACCCTGTCACCACCGACGCAGATCTCCGGATGTGGGCGTGGTACAAGAACACCATGGGCTTGTCTTGGAGATTCTTTGCATCGCTGCGCATCTCCTTGTCCTCAACCCACCACCGCGTTACCGCCGTCGATCCCAGCCACCCCTCCTCCCACTTTCCGAGTCCTTGCGCTGCTGCTGCGATGGCCGTCGAAACTTCTCGCCCTTACACATCCACTCTATTCAACGATCAAGAACCTGGTCATCTGTCCATGGATCACCCCGGAGTAGCACCTGAGGTGGGCGGCCCGCTGTCACCCATCGACGACATACAGCATCTGTGTCGCCCGACCTCCTCGCACAGTTCATCCTCTTCGCCGACGTCACCGACCGTGACGACATCTGACATGCAAAAACGCGATCTGGGAAAGCAGCAGTCCCGTTTCCGGTTAGCGCCCCAAAATCCACCGGATCGCAGGGCCACGCATAACGCCGTAGAGAAGGCGCGTAGAGAGAGATTGAACGACAAGTTCTCGGTGAGTAGTCTGGTCCCCCCTCCACTATCTCCACACTCTGCAAACTTCGCGCTCGCGCATGGTCCACTATTGATTGGAATCACAAGCAAGCATGTGAATGTTGGCTTGTGGCTCTATCTGAAGACCGACTTGTGGCAGGGTTGCTTTCCGACGTCTATTCTCTGATTTGACCGGAGCTTAACGAGAACGAGACTGACGCTTCTTCAGACTCTCGCATCGATTCTCCCTCCCCTCGCGGGTCTTTCCCGGCCCACGCGGTCGCAAATCGTCAACTCAACGTGAGCAGCGCCATCATCAAAAAAACCCACGAGTCGTTCTGATGCCACAATCGCAGCATTGCCACTGTCGTCGCTACTCAGCGCCACCGTGTTAGAACAGCGCATGTCTTGCGCGATTTGATTGTGGAGACAGAGAGTCTGCGGCATGTGAGTGTTACCACGTCCTTTCCTCTCCTCCCACGCCAGTTCTCAATCTTGCGCCTCAGGAAGTTAATAGATGGCGCTCATCGGCCCACATCCCACCGCTCGCTGCGTCCATCCGCGAGGTGCACATGGATGTTCTCCTCGGAATCAAGGAGGATGATCGGCTCGGAAACTTGGATGCCGTTAAAATCGAACTCGAAGACGACGGCAGTGGTGACAGCGTTACTTCACCCGAGGCATCGCCTCTGCACATGGCACCTCCTCGTCACGCTCATTCACACTCGCATGCAAACCAGTGGTACGACATGGCCGCCGATCAGCAAGCCCCCTTCCACCTCGCGCACCACAGCTCGTATCGCCCATCGTCAGCTGTCGCTGACCACCGTCACATGGCATCGTCCTATCCACCTGGCCTGCCCCCCATCGACACACGCAGATTTAGACAGGAAGACGACGAGCGTGCTTACGCAGAGGATCAGTTTGCTTTCCAATCGGACGCCGGCATGGGCGGCCGCCCAGCCTTTGGCCCCCATCGACGGCCGATGCAAGCCCGCAGACTGTCAAACGAATCTATCCAGACCGGGGCCCGCGGCGGAGGCGGAGGCGGTGGGGCCGGATACAACCTCAGACGCTGAATCCGGGCGCACCGATCGACGACTGTAGACATGTACTTTTAACTCGCGTGTTTGTATTGGAGGACCCTTTTAGAATTTCCATGCGGCAGCTACCGAAGCTGCATTGGACCAGCTGTACTTAGCAGTAGAAATAGAACGCCTGAGATCCGTAGCCTGTACCATCAATAAAAGCAGCGCATTCGAAACGTCTGTTGGTTGAGTCGCAAGAACAGATCGCTTCATGGTTGAAGATCGCTCCAAGGTCCGCCTCCAACCCGCGACTTTCTGACAGATCTTCTCGAACCGACGCACAAGGAAGGAGGACGATGGCGCCCGAGGGGGGAACGAGAATACGGTATTGTCTCCGCCCCATACCGTTGGAACTGATCCCCACAGCCCTCGAGTGGACGTGTCGAGCAGAGTTTATCATCGGCCACCGGTGCGTCACAATTTCTACGGTTGACACCTTAGCTCAGACGCGCCACCTTGTGCTGCCTGCTCATGAAGATCGATTCTTCGTAGTCAACTCAGTCTAATCCTGTCGAGAATGCTCGAATTTTCCGTCCGGCTAAGATTGAACTGTCACTCGACTCATCTCTACCGGTGTCATTGAGGACAGACCGACATGTCTAGGTCTAACAGATCTTCGCCTGGACCGCTTTTCGAAACTTGCTCGCAACGGTTGGAATGAGGAGACGAACTCGTCTGTGCACATGTCAATCAAGCCTATTTTCAGACAATGGTGTCGCATGTTCTTCTTAGCGGCAAAGATACAGAACTAGACGGTCCAAGTTGTGCATGGCTTTTCACAACATGGTAAGATGTTTCACGAGAATGTCTTGCGCGGATGCCTTTCCGTATGACTCAAGCATGGTCTTAAATTTACCGAGCGGTTCCAGTGAATCACTTTCCGTAAGCAGTTCCAAGTAGTTGAAAATCAGGTCAATGAATCTGCCGTCATGCCGGAGTTGCCATCAATAGCCCATGCTGTCGAACTCTCGCTTAACGTGTTGGCTAAACTAATACCAACTTCAGTCTATTCGGGGGTAGCCACCGTCAGAAGGGGCATTGATTCGATCTGAATGTTCAGATCGAGCAGTGAATTCGCGATCGATCAGATAGCCGGTGCAAGGGCTTTCCGCTCATACTATTGATCGCAACGAGGCGGCTAAAGTGCATCGACCCGGTTAATTCACTCTAGTGCACTCATTTGTGCGATTTTCTTCCCGGAGTTTTTTGCAATCTATTTCTATGTATCTAAAGTTGAGTCCTGCAAATTACTACGTGGTTCTAAGAGGAACGGCTCGAGAACTAAGAGTGCCGAACCATCAATATCAGCATCCTGAACTTCTTTTGACTCATTCTCGACCTCCCATTGCTCCGTTTACTCCGGGTAGGAAATGGCAAACATTCATTACTTTTATCTTGATGTGTACATGCTACGATGGTCGTGCCGGGCGCGTATTGCCTTACAGTACCAAGGAGAGGGTTCTTGTCACAGATAGTCACATTCAGCGTCATGATCTCAGCTGATGCCTCGATTGCCGAATCGGCACACTCGCGAGTAAGAAAATGACGACGAAATCAAATCATGATTTTTGATCATAAATGATTGACTAAGCTTCAAATGTCACGCTCCTTAAGATGGAATCCAAACCCAAGGCTATTTTGCCCCGGCACAACAGTCGTAGCATGTAAACATCCAGATACGAGTAATGAATGTTTGCCATTTCTTACCCAGAGTAAACGGAGCAATGGGAGGTCGAGAACGAGTCAAAAGAAGTTCAGGATGCTGATATTGATGGTTCGGCACTCTTAGTTCTCGAGCCGTTCCTCTTAGAACCACGTAGTAATTTGCAGGACTCAACTTTAGATACATAGAAATAGATTGCAAAAAACTCCGGGAAGAAAATCGCACAAATGAGTGCACTAGAGTGAATTAACCGGGTCGATGCACTTTAGCCGCCTTGTTGCGATCAATAGTATGCGCTGAACTCACACCTTCGAACTCGCTTCTCAGCTTTTTCAACGTCACCGAAAAAGCCCTGGAGAGTTGACAAGGTTGAATCAGGATCTATGCTGCCTGATGGCATTTTATTTTCACATGCTAGCCAGTTTTCGTAATGGCTGCATTGGGTCCCTCATCATCGATAGCCCTCTGGATAGGACACCAAGTGGTTTTTTTCTTCCGAATTGTTTGAGTGCAAATTATGCTGTTGGACTCATCTTGGAAGTATGCCCTTTGGTACAGTATGTAACGAGACGCAAAGGTGTCCGGCGGAGATTCTATCCCTGCGCCAGTTGATCAAATATAAACTCCAGACCATCAAGGGGATCAAAGCCAAGCCTACGGCGACCCAGGCACACGAAAAATGATGGTCGCAATCAAGTTACGTCGCTACTTACAAATTTAAGACATAGCGAAGTCATCCGGAGATGGATTCAAGTTGGTGATAATCGAAATACGTCCAACTAAGCAAGATATTTCACCGCAAACACTCTGCGTGACAGTATCAGAGGCATCCATCCGTTCGGAGTCCAATGGGCAGAGAGAATCAATGGGCCACAATGTACATGTACTCTCCAGAATAAGTCAAGGTCATGATAGTCCCTCTTGTGTTGTCCAGTGCGCCAGGCATTGCGGTGAATAGGCAGTGGGTGATTCACGTGTCGCATGTTCAGACCCCAATGAATACCTCTCTTCAGTTCATGAGAGCGTTTGTACACTGTGTTAGGTTGTAAGCCTAATCTCCACTTCACTTAAGGGGACCTCCTGCAGCAAGGTAGGTACTCTGAAATCGATACTCGATGGTTCTACAAATTCCAAACCGTCGGCATTACAAAAACAAGTTCGTCTTCGCGGCGTCACATGCGACCAAATTCAAGAGAAGTCCAATATGTAAATTGTCCATGAGCGCCGCAGAGCTTCATTTTGATCGGCTATTCCAGTCCTCCATCAACAGTTCAGAGCGAGGTCGCGCTCGCGAGCTCGATCGAAGTCGAGAACACAGCGGTCACACTGATGAGCGATGATGTTGCACTGCCGCTGATGGCCGAGGTGGCAGTGGTGGGAAGGAACACCAGACAGGTGGTGAAGACAACGGGCACGTTCCCGAGTACTGCTGACTGCACATGGGTCAGAAGAGTGGAGAATTTGCGCGCGAAAGAGACGCACGGTAGACCGAGTGGAGCTACTAGTGATTGCGGTGGTCGGAGACGCAGTCACACTGACAATCGGCGCAGTGACGAGCGAAGCGGTCTGTGCAAAGATAGATGAGAATCGGGAGGAGATTCCAGTGAGGAGATGGACTTAGTACAGACAATTTCATGCCCGGTGACGGTGGTGGTGGGAGCGGGGAGGACAGAGAGAGAGGGGGTCTAGAGAAAGACAGCAAAGGAACGCGACTCAGCGTCAGGGATCATTCAGGCGTCCAAGTTGATCATGCTGACCTCAAAGCCAGAGACGGTACTCGTGCTAGCAACCGGCTCGCCACCCGTAGCAGTCGGCGCAGCAGAATCATCAAACGTCACCGCAATGCAAGTCGTGTAGACACCGAGCACCGTATATCCGCCCGTGGGTGCCAAAGGAACTGCGGCGGAGGTGATGACTCCACTAGAAACGGCGGGAGCCGAAGGGCTGATCGAAATCACCGCTGCGGTGGTTCTGACAGTCCCAACGTCGATGAAGGACGAGGTCACCTGCAAAATCCACGGCGATCAGACTTTCCGCCCGCGGCACCGATCCGGGATCCAACAAACGCACCGCAGCAGCGTTCGCACCGACGATCGCACCGAGAACAGCTGAGATGAACAACATGGGTGGCTGCAATAGAACTGTAAGAGTGATGTTGCTGATCGTTCTTAGCAATACTCCAGGGCTTAAATACAAGCCTCTGCATCTATCCCATAAGGCAAGTCCGGGAGACATGGGCTTTGCTGACCGTGTTTTCTCGTAAAGAAAGAGATAAGGCATCGGACCCCCTGGGGCCATTGTCTTGGCCAGCGTCATGGAGATGAGGATTAGTTGCCAGACCAGAGACGGACAGTGTGGCAGAGTATTCACAAAGCCTATCTCAGAAAACCGCTCCGTTGGAAACGAGCTTGATGCTGACACACACAGTCTTTCCACGGCTAAACCAGCAGCAAAAACCGTCTTAATTTGCCCAGGGGCATGAGATACACTCGAATTGAGCGGCCTCAAATGACCGTGGTGAGTAACTTGTGTATAAATCAATATATTATTGCACATGTGTCAGTTGATTTGACAGTTTACAAAGTTATAGCGGTGTTGGTCTGATTGACGCTCACGCCCGCAGTTGCGATGGATGAATCAACACCTTCGTGTATCCCTCCTCGCGCTTGTCGAACTTATTATAAGCATCAGGAGCCTCGTCGAGTGAGATGTGATGTGAAATGATGAAGCTGGGCTTTGCGCGTCCCGAGATGATGAGGTCCCGCAGGTAGCGATTGTATTTCTGTATCATCCATTCCTCGTCAGAGAAGCTGCAAAACACCGGAAAAATCATACATACTTTGACATCACACTGCCCGCTGCCCATCGACAACCCTTTTTCAAAAAATTTGCCTGTGATATACTGAGTGACAACACGATATTCATTCTGTCTTGTGACGTCACTTACCGAACGGCAGCGTCAGCAGTCCTCTAGTGAAGCGATATCATACGTCAGCAAGAGGTGGAAAGTGGGTCAAAGAGAGACACGCACTGCTCAGCATTCTTGTCTGCCGAGCCGGGTGCAATCGGCAAGTACAGGCCGGGAACGCCCAGTCCGCCCGTGGGACGTACAACCCGAATAAGCGCATCGAGCACAGCGTTCGGCTGCTCGCCCTTTCCATCGTGGGAATTGGCTGAGGACAGGGCTCGTATGCATTTTACAGACGAATCGGAATGTCAGAGAACACACCCTGATACCCAACAGCTGGGGACTAGGATGAGATCTGTCATGAGCGAGACACAATCGAAACTCACCATCGACACCACGATCGACCATCTTCCTATCCGGTTGCCTCAGTATCCCAGGCAGTGACGAGGATGCGCATTCGCACTGACCCCTTGCGCAGCTTTACAATCTGATCGGCAGGATCCCCAGCCGTAAAGTCGATCGGAACGCATCCCATCTCTTGAGCTATATGCAACCGGGCGGGGACGCGATCAACGACATAAACTGCCGACGCGCCGCGCAGCAGGGCTGAGTACGCAGCCATCAGACCCACTGCACCGGCCCCGAAGACGGCAATCGATTCGCCAGATTTGAAGCCGGAGAGCTCCACACCGTGCCAGCCCTAGCAGCATCAAGTCAACAGGGAAGCTGAAAGTGTTGTATACAGAACGCACGGTGGGCCAGACGTCAGCGAGCAGAACGAAGTCGTCTTCGTGCTCGGAGCCTTGCGGGAGCTGCAAGGCGTTGAAGTCGGCGAATGGCACACGAAGGTATTCCTGAGGAGCAGTAAGAATGGCAGAGTCCGTAGTTTGTGCTGATCCTACCGCCTGGCCACCAGAGAACGGACCCATGGCAACGTATCTGGCGCGCGATGTGAGCAGCCGGAGAGGGGATGAGCGCTTCCACGTACCCATAGACGCTAGGAGACAAAGGTTAGATCTCCTCATCATCTATTCCAGACTGAAAAGGAAACACGCACCCTCCAGCCTATTACATGTGAATCAGTTACTAACTCACGGTGTAAAGATACAGCAGACTCACCGCTCCGGGGTTTACAGTCGTGCAGAAGCCTGTCTTCCCCTCTTCGCAGTTGAGGCAGCGGCCACACCCAATGTTGAAGGGAAGCACGACACGATCACCTTCCTTGAGCAGCTGGGAGGGGAGCGTTAGCTAGCCGATAACCACGTATGGTCAAGGGGCTGACTGTGACTGCACTGCCGACTTGCTGAGAGACTAGGTTGTCAGTGAAAGGGACCGATGGGGTTGCGATAAGTGATACGGACATCAACGATACCGAGGCTGCGATGGATTAGGACTCTGAAGCAGAACGGAGGGACCACCACGCACTTCTCGTGTCCCAAGATCATCCCTGCCTCCGCGGCGGTGCGTCCCTCGTACATGTGCAGGTCACTAAGGCCAACGTGAGTGGAGTGATTTACACATGTGAAGACTCAGAGTGCCGTACCTGCCGCAGATACACGTCGTCGTAACTGCACCCAGTCAGCTGTCATTGCACTATCCACCCGGGCGACGCACTTTTCACGATGACGTCCTCGGGATGCTCAATCGTGGGCTTCTTCACATCCTTAACGTTCACCTCGAACGCCTTGTCGTACACCACTGCGCGCATTGTCTGACTGTCTTTGCCAGTTCCGGATGTCATGAGTTTCCACAGTGGTTCCAGTGACAGAGAGTGGTGGGTTATGAGTATGGAAGTGAGAGTGGCTGAGCCGCATGGGCTTATATACTGGCTGTGATACTTGGTGAACAACTTATTCGCTCATTTTTGACATGGACCGAAGCAATTCACTGCTTACCAGTGGATGTCGTCATCGTACTGTTAGCCTATCCGCGCAGAATGATATGTGACCCGGGCGCCGTTAATAGTACTCGAAGGGGAAGAAGGAACCATGGTGAGAGCACGGGTGTAGATGAACGACTGTAAGAATACTCGTGATGAATACGGGAAGAGTGGGCGTGGGAATTGAATGATTTGTCAGCCGATGGACAAGCAGATCCTATCTTATCGCTCTGGTGATCGAAACATCACGGAGCTGCAGTCGGTCAGTATTCTGCCTAAAATTGCACCATGCCTTGAAGCTCATTTGGAAATTATTGAGATTCACTGCATTCCCAGGCAGGCTAGACCCTGCTGGGGGTGAGTCAAGTAGTGCCTGCTAGCCCCCAAGCAGGGAAAGATACACTAAGTGATCAAAAGTAATGACCAATCAATATTATTTTTGTTTATGATACAATCTCCTATGTGAGCCTAATACTCACATGTCTTGACGTATTACTCGGGCCTGTCCTGTTGGAAGAGTACACGGGCCTTCGGGTCAAAGCTCTGTATCTCTAGCAACAAGTCCTTCACTTACAACCTGCCCTAAAATCCTCATATTGCGACAGCAATCACTTTCGGACCAAAAGAAATCGGTCATTACTTTTGATCACTTAGTGTAGGCATCACACACCGGCAGATGCCAAATAACAGGAGCCATAAAGCTTCATTTATAGTTGAGATACTGTCCCATTTTGACCAAGTGTTGAAAAATTTTAAATTTTGAAACCAAAGATTTTTGTTTTGATTTGTTGCCAAGTTTGGCACATCAAAAAATTAGCCAAGAGGCTGTTGTGACCTGTGACCTGAATAGTTGGTCGAAATTGGACAGTATTGGAGTACAAAAAAAGTCCTACAATAGTCGAATCAATAGTTAAAATATGTCAGGGGAACCCCCGCTTCGGACCGCTCTGCCTTCGATCAGGCATGTGATCGTGCTCGCGTGACCTGTCAGCTGTCACGTGCCACGGCCCGGACCGCCACGCCAAGCGCTTCTCTCTGACGGGCACATGGTCAGGTGTCCCATCGTTCCCACTGTCTCGGTTTCCTATTGTTCTGTCATGGCCATTGTACTTATTGTTCCCATTGTCCTTTGTTTGTCGCTGCGTGGTCTATGGTTCTTGTACCATATAAATAGTGGCGCCTGGCAAGGAGAATCCCCAACACGGTTTCTCTTTGGATTCTCCCTTGCCAGGTATGCCGGTCTTGTACCTAGCTACCGCTATTAATCACCTTTGGATTCTCCCTTGCCAGAACTCTGAGATCGGGTCTCGAGGTTGCCCTTACAAAATATAATGCATACCTAAAGAGCCCCTGTTCAATTCCCTATCAGAGCATAAATGTAGCTTTAGAAAAATGACATATCAGGACTCTAATTAGACTACTCATTTATGTAGCTTTTTTTGCCACAGATCAAGGACACTTATTTGGAGCAGAAAAGGAGCAATATGAGGAAGGACATGTTTGACCGCAATATGACCTAAAAAGATCTTGCTAATGGTGACAATCATATCTGTGATATAAGTGCAGCCCAAAAAGCTGCACTTATATCACAGATATCACTTGTGACAATGAACCAAAAAACAAGTCATTTCAGGACTGGAGAATACATCACAATAGCCAGAGTATTTATACCAGTCCCAGTATGAGTCATATCTACATCAAACAAGTTATGAGACTATGTACCATGTGGAGCGTTGGTCATGGGTTGTTGTAGAAGCTTCTGGAGCACATGTTATGCAGCCTCTGTACAGATAACCCCCCTGAACCCCTAACCCAGACCATGTGATGCCGTGATCCATGATAAGATAACGAAATGTTGAGATTAGATGAGATCATTGAAGGAATGATGAAAAATTGATTGAATTATGAGATTACCCCCTCTCTAGGGTCGATGTCCTCATTGACCAAGCCAATGGGTGTGAAGACATTTTCATAGGGGTCAAAGACTTGTTGTCTGGGATATGGAAGCCACTTGTCTTTGGGTTTGTAGCAATGGATGAGGTAGTCCCGATGTCCAGCTTCAAGCATTGGCAGCAGGCAAATGTGTGTGTCTGGGTCAGATTGTTTCCTCTGCCAAGCCTTCAGGACTCTCTTTGCATGGGTAAGGTGATGTGATGGTTCCCAGGTGCACTATGCGGCCGTCCCTTCCATTTGACCAAGTACTGCTTCCCTTGGCCGACTTTGCATTCCTTCACGATTTCTTTGACCTCCTACTCTTCTGCTCCTCCGATCATCTTGGCTACAGGTCTCTTCTCTCAGTGATGAGGGGGCAGTCCGTGATAGGGTGTCAACAGTGACTTGTTAAACACTGGGTGACTTTGGTCCATTTCCGGCAGATCCAACTTCTGTGTGGCTGCTCCGACCTTCTCAAGAATCTTGTATGGCCCCAACTGTTTGTCACTCATCTTCTTTGATTGTCTGTCCATCTCAATATTGTCTCCTTCTATGTACACCTTTATCCCAACTGTCATAGTTCGGCCACTTTTTCATCTTATCATTGACAATCTTATCTTATCTCAGCACAGGTTATCTTATCATGGATCACAGCATCACATGGTCCGGGTTAGGGGTTCAGAGGAGTTATCTGTACAAAGGCTGCACAACATGTGCCATCCGAGTTGTCTCCTTCATGAAGCCCTTGATGTATCGTGAGTTAGGGTTAGGACCTCCTGCTCTCCCACTGCCACTGGCACCCCTCACGCAACAACATCTTGTCACGGGATTGCGAGAAGTACCCCTAATGCCTGGCCCGATAGATGATTGCCTGATTGCCCATTGCCGCACTTGTTGGAATAAGCCCCACATTATGCCAGATGGAACTACATATCAGAGGCCTAATTGAGTCTATGTTGTCAGCTGCCCAAGCTGAGCATGACTTGCCTCAGAACATGCGGGACGTAGCAAAGAGCCCGGATGCACTCAAGTGGGAGTGGGCAATGCGCAAAGAACTGGACTCTCTTAAGGAAAACTTTACTTGGGATTTGACCAGCCTTCCACGTGGTCAAAAGACTGTCCAATGCAGATGGGTGTTTAGCAGGAAGTGTGATAGTTGTTTCAAAGCACGACTTGTTGCCAAGGGATTTACTCAGGTTCATGGGTTTGACTACGATGAGACCTTCTTGCCAGTATTGCGCTAGAAATCCTTGTGCATACTTATGGCTCTTGGAAATGGGGAGATTCATGCCATGGATGTCAAAATGGCATTCGTAAACGGGGTTCTGGAGGAAGAAATCTATGGGGAACTTCCAGAATTACCCAAAGGTTTCTCATCATGGCCAAAAGAAAAGGTGGCACGCCTTCGCAAATCACTCTATGGATTGAAACAGGCGTCATGTCAGTGAAATATCAAAATCCACAATGCGCTCCTCGAACTTGGTTTTGCTTGGACATACTCTGATGCTGGTGTCTACACATATTGCCAACAAGTGGGAGATACAGTCATCATCTCGGTGCTGTATGTTGACAATATGCTCATTATAGACAACAATCTGCCAGAGATAGCGTGGATCAAATCATTGCTTGCAAACCGCTGATAGGCTGGCTACCAGACGTGCTCTGCACCAGCTCTATAAGGGCGTATTATTGCACTTTTACAGAGTTTACTCTTGAACCACTTGGTGTATTGTGTCGCAGTTGACAGTGTTGCGCTCAGTAGGGCTTAAGGGTCTACTGCCCAGTCAACGACTGTGGATAGTGTCGACGATAGCAAGGCAGTCAGACCACTACTGTGGAATTGGTCTTATGAGTCTACACCAGGCTCAGGGCTATTAGTGACGGACACTTGGACTGCGACAATTCCCCAAAAGGGTTCTTTGTTGCGGCGACTTCTCAAAAGGGTCATTCTCTGCAGATGGGAACTTGGGCTGAAGGGCTGAGCAATGCGTGACGTTCTCAATATTACAACTACTACTGGACAGGACTTGGCGTTACAAGATTAAACCAATCTTGTTGCGGCAACTCCCGGTTTTGGGTTGGACGTTTCCTCAGGTCATGCCATGGCAACGACTTGTCACATGTCAGGATCCACTCAATCACGGGACATTTTGGATGCGTCGTGGTGACACTTCCAAGTGTCACAGTGAGTTGTGTCCATACCCAAACACATCAAAAGCGACACGGGCTAGATCCGTGAACCAAACCATGTGAGGAACGTCTGGCGTGCCTAGGGCCATACGGCATCTTGGGGCACCCAGGTTGGACTCACTTGCCAAGACATACCAGTTGGCCAATCCAGCAAGTCGTATTCCAAAAGTATGACGCGGTGGGTTGACCCACATCAAAAGTACCATATGGACTATGGGGCGGGGTCCTGATCACTCAGGACCTGTCCAATCATTCAACTTTTCATTACTCTAAAAGGCAACCGATCTTAGATACCGTAGCTACTATGCAGTTGTACAGGACTTTACTCAGCGTCGTCGTAGACAGTATAAGTAGTACGTCGTCTCTTTGTATTGGGGAGCTTTCCCCTGGACTGTGAATCACTCTCATATCAGATTGTTTTGTACAATTTGCGTGCCGCGTGATTCCACCCTAAGAAGTTCTGTTACCCCTGCCCGGTCGCGACGAGTTGCTCCCTAAGCACTTGTAGCTACTGTGATTTGAGTTTGAGTTTTGAGATATCAGAAAGTCGGATTCGCCGCTTCTGGTTTTGTCGCTGCATTTAGTGTCGTTGCCTTTGGGCTTTGTTGAGATTGTTTTCCACACCTCTAGCTTGGCAGTGTGTCAACTAGTTGTGCTCGGGTAGCTTTGGTCAGTTGGCAGTGCGTCAACTCAGTACTTTGATTGTGTCAGTTGGCAGTGCGTTGACTTGACATTTTGGTTCTACTAGTTGGCAGTGCGTCAACTCAGTATATTGGTTGCATCAGTTGGCAGTGCGTCGACTCGATACTTGGGCTTTGCATTGCCATCTGGACGCTGTTGCTACAAGGGATCTTAATACTTTGTATTAAGCTCTGACTTGTGATATTGTTGGTTGTGGTTGGATTAGTGTTGGTTTTGGTTGTATAGAAGATATTGGTTGAGACACCACTGTTTGCTATATATAAATTCTTGTCGTCCACTTTGTCTTCCGCGACTATTGGATCTGCATCTATTGAGAGTTGTGATACTGGTGCTCTGTCCACCCCGAAGCCCTTGCATCTTTCACACACTGAGAAGCTGATTACGAGGAGTGTGAACGTATTTATATCTGGGTTTACTTCCATAGTAGACTCACCTGTGAGCACGCCCTCAGCATTTCACCGCTTCAAAATGATAGATCTTGGTCCTGCAAAGGATTTCCTTGGTCTGAACATGGTTTGTGATTGCAAAGTGCGTAAAATCTGGGTCGATCAAACTTCCTACATCTGTCATAATTCAGCCACTTTTTCATCTTCTATCTTCAACTTGTTTTTGGTTGATTGTCACAACATCACTGGAGTTCTAGATCATTTCCAAATGTCTTTGTGTAAAGAAGCTTGTACTCCCCTGCCTTCCGGCATTGTGCTCAAGAAGCGTGATGGAGAAGTTGATGAGGACCGTCGTACCCATTACCAGCAGTTGATTGGCAGTCTTCTATATGCCATACTTGGTACACACCCCAATATTGCCTATGCAGTCATCCGTCTTTCAAAGTTCAACAGCAACCCGTCAGAACATCATTGGAACATGGCAAAATACATACTCCAGTACATTCAGGGCACCAAGCACTACCAACTTTGCTGTGATGGTTCCACTGGCGCAGGCCTTATCGGTTATTCCGATGCTGATTGGGCAGAGAACAAAGACGACAGGCATTCCACCAGGGGATATTCCTTCTTCATTGCCAGTTGTGCAGTGACCTGGGTTTCTAGACGCCAACCCATGGTTGCTTTGTCTTCAACAGAGGCCAAATACATGGCTCTGAGTGATGCTACGCACCAGATTGCCTGGATCTGCACTTTGTTAACCAAGCTCAGATAAGACTTGCCATCCACGCCTCTTTGTGTTAATAACCAGGGCGCTATCTTTATGGCAGTAAATCCAGTTCATGATAGGAGGACCCAGCACATCAACATTCACTATCACTTTGTACAAGAATCCCTTGAAGCTGGCAATGTCCAACTTTACCATGTGCCGACTGATGCAATGATCTCCGAGATGCTCACAAAGTCTTTGGCATGGGTGAAGTTCCAACAACATCGGCTGTCTTTGGGTCTTTGTGATCCAACTGTTTAGTTGAGTGGGAGTGTTGATGCTTGTTTGAAAAAGTGACTATCACAGTATGTAGACATGACATCATATGTAGCATCTTTAGATTACTTTGGCTTGCTCCACAATGACCTCATACCTGACCTCATTATTGCGTCATCCATTACTCATCTATGATATCACTACTACACTATGACATCATGATATCTGCTCCAGACTGGTATATAAACCTAGTACTACACGCTCCATATCCTTGGCTCCTGTGTCTCTACACTCGCTGAGACTCTGTCTTATAGGTGATCCCTACTGGTCGTATCTCCACTGCGCGGTATTGTCTGTGACAGTATGTTACTCAGACTCATAACCTATCAGGTGCATGCGCAATTGCAGTTCAATCAACAACTGAAGGGCAAGCTCGGAAGAACCACAAGGTTCCTGAGACTGTCCAAATTTGACCCCTTTTTCATCTTATCATCAATGATCTCATCTTATCTTGGCACGGATTATCTTATCACGGATCACAGGCATTTGACAGTCCGGGCTAGGGGCCTAGGGATTATCCTTATTGATCCAAGGCTGCACAACATATGCTCCAGAAGGTTCTACTACAACCCATGACCAGTGCTCCATGCGGTACATAGCCTTATGACTCATTAGTCGTAGATATGACTCAGACTGGACTTGGGTATAAATACTGTAGCTACTTGGTTGTATTCTCCAGTCTTCGAATTGACTTCTCTTTCCAACATTATTTCTTGTTGATTGTCACATAATTCGAAGACTCCCCTCATACCCTCCTACCTTGTACCTCTTACCCCTGCATCCCTCACCGCTATGCCCGCTATATCCTCTTGAACCTTGTAACGGTCAGACTCCGTATGTACCCTACAGTTCTTTTTTCCCGTCTGACTACGTATTTTTCCACTTCTCCTTCGTGTCTGTGTACTTATCCCTTGATCCCATCGTTACACAGCCACTCTGATTAGATGATACGGTAGTCACATGGTAGATAATTCTTCAGTGAATACTACTACATTGAACAGTCAGCCTTCGCTCTACGTGTAGCAGAACTCGATTCGTCGCTTCTGTTACATCTTTTTGACTCTCCGTAACTCGTCGCTGCTTGCCTCTGGTCTCCGTGGTCTGATCAACCACTTCGCCGTCTCGCATCGACAACCCCACCGAATCTATCTACCAAAACCCCATCTTCGACCAGCATGTCGAGAAATCCCCCCAAAACCATCCTGCCTGCTCGCTCCCCTCCTCTCCTCCGGCCCCTCCCTCGTCGTATCCAGCAAGCCAACGCTGGAGAATCGACTGCCGGCGGAGAGGTGGGCGAGCCTGCAGAAGTGCGGGCGGTGTCTCCTCCGGTGCACCGTCCGTTAAACTGGGTGCGCCCCGGTCGCGGCCCGTTGAAATGCTGAGGGCGTGCTCACAAGTGAATCTACTATGAAAGTAAACCCCAATATAAACACGTTCACACTCCTCGTAATCAGCTTCTCAGTGTGTGAAAGATGCGAGGGCTTCGGGGTGGACAGAGCACCAGTATCACAACTCTCAATAGACGCAGATCCAATAGTCGCGGAGACGGAGTCGACGACAAGAATATATATATATAGCAAACAATGGTGTCTCAACCAATATCTTCTATACGATCACAACCAACACTAATCCAATCTACAACCAACAATATAACAAGTCAGAACTTAATACGAAGTATTAAGATCCCTTGTAGCGACAGCGTCCAGATGGTGACGCAAAGCCCAAATATCAAGTCGACGCACTGCCAACTGATACAACCAATATACTGAGTCGACGCACTGCCAACTAGTAAACCAAAATGTCGAGTCGACGCACTGCCAACTGACACAACCAAAAGTACTGAGTCGACGCACTGCCAACTAGTAAACCAAAATGCCGCGTCGACGCACTGCCAACTAACAGCCAATATCCAATGTCCAAAACCCGAGCACAACTTGTCGACGCACTGCCAAGCAAGAAGTGTGGAACCAAAGTTCTCAAGTCGACGCACTGCCAACTGACCAAAACAACCCGAGCACAACTAGTCGACGCACTGCCAAGCTAGAGGTGTGGAACGATCTCAACAAAGCCCGAAGGCGACGACACTAAATGCCGCGACTAAACCAGATGCGGCGAATCCGACTTTCTGATGTCTCAAAACTCAAAACTCAAATCACAGTAGCTACAAGTGCTCAGGGAGCAACTCGTCGCGACCGGGCAGGGATGGCAGAACTTCTTAGGGTGGAATCACGCGGCACGCAAATTGTACAAAACAATCTGAAATGATAGTGATTCACAGTCCGGGGGAAAGCTTTCTAATACAAAGAGACGACGTGCTACTTATACTGTCTACGACGCTGCTTAGTAAAGTCCTGTACAACTGCATAGTAGCTACGCTATCTAAGATCGGTTGCCTTTTAGGGTAATTGAAAAGTTGAACGATCGGACAGGTCCTGAGTGATCAGGACCCCGCCCCATAGTCCATATGATACTTTTGATGTGGGCCAACCCACCGCGTCATACTTTTGGAATACGACGTGCTGGATTGGCCAACGGGTATGTCTTGGCATGTGAGGCCAACGTGGGCGCCCCAAGAAGCCGTATGGCTCTAGGCACGCCAGTCGTCTCCCACATGGTTCGGTTCACGGATCTAGCCGTATCGATTTTAGTGTGTTTGAGTATGGGCGCGACTCGCCGTGACACTTGGAAGTGTCACCGCGACGCGTCCACAATGTCCCGTGATCGAATGGATCCTGACATGTGACAAGTCGTCGTCGTGGCATGATCTGAGGAAACGTCCAACTCAAAACCGGGAGTTGCCGCGACAAGATGGTTTAAGTCTCGTAACGCCAAGCCCTGTCCAGTAGTAGTTCTATTATTGAGAACGTCGCGCATTGCTCAGCCCTTCAGCCCAAGTTCCCATCTGCAGAGAATGACCCTTTTCGAGAAGTCGACGCAACGACAGATCCCCTTTCTGGGGAATGGTCGCGGTCCAAGCGTTCGTCACTAATGGCCCTGAGCCTGGTGTAGACTCATAAGACCAATTCCACAGTAGTGGTCTGACTGCCTTGCTATCGTCGACACTATCCACAGTCGTCGACTGGGCAGTAGACCCATAAGTCCTACTGAGCGCAACACTGTCAACCGCGACATGATACACCGAGTGGTTCAAGAGTAAACTCTGTAAAAGCGCAAAAATACGCCCTTACAGAGCTGGTGCAGAGCGCGTCTGGTAGCCAGCCTATCATCTCCCAGGAACACTAATTTTGACCTCCTGGTCAACCCCGCGGCAGTCTCACTGCGTCAGGTCTAAGTCCAACAGTCGACGTCTCGTTCATTTATTATTAAAGCCGCGGAGACATAGAGTTATGTTCCCACGTCTTATTCATTTGGTTGTTCGGTTCCTTCCGTGATCTGCCGCGATCAAACTTCTTCCGGCATGTTCACCATATAAATGCCCTCAATTTTCAGGGTCGAGAGTCTCCCTAGTACGAGACACTCTTGCCTTTTGACCACCATGTCCGCGCCCGACCAGAGCCCCCGCCCCCAAGACACCAACCGTGAGTGACGCCCAAGACGGTTACCGCGACTTTTCAACCACGCTAACCATCCATCAGCCGTCACCAAATCAGCTGTCTCGGGAGCAAACCTGCCTGCCATCGACTGGTGGCAGTTCATGCCGTCCGTCAAGGTCTCTCCCATGGCTTGTCGACTCAACTCACCACCTGCCTAGCCCCGAGGCCTACAACCAGATGTTGCGGCAGATGGCCGTCGACGTCCGCCAGATCCAACAGGTGAGCTCCGTCTTAAGCCCGCTGGAGCGAATAGTCACGGCGATCAATGATTGCCGCGTCTGTTCGCTTTGGCCTTCCATTCTTTTCACTAACGTAAGGGCTAGCCGGCGCCTGCGCCCTTGACCACCAACGCTCCAGTCGAGGAGTCGTCGCCGCCCAAGAAACGCAAGCGAGTCGTCGAACCCGTACGTGTAATCTGTTCCATTCGTTTACTATGTTCTGATCGACCCCCAGGCGGCTCCAACCGAACAAGTCGCCGCCCCTTTGTCGTCCCGGCCTGCCAAGCAGAAGGGGAAGGGTGACGGCTCCAAGCCGCAGGCCCCTGCCGCCGTCGCGGGCAGCAAGGTCGCCGTCGCCCAGAAGTCGAGCGAGAAGTCGGAGGGGAAGCGACCCAAGGCGACTCCTGCAAAGGAGCCCAAGGCGTCGTCCCATGCGCCTACTCGTAAGTGGCTTTTTCATTTCATTCACCAAAGTCGCGGGTACTGATCTTGTCGTAGCCGCTACCTTGGTCCCTGTTCCACAGGGGTCACCTCCCAAGCGCGTCCACAAGAAGACGCACGCAGGTGTGTGATCCTATGTCTTATTTCATTGATCTTTAGACTAACCACTTGGTCCCTCCCAGCCCGGATCCAAGCACAACCCGTGCAGCCCAAGTCCCTCAGCGATGAGGAAGCCGCCGCCGTCGCCGACACTGCGATGGATGTCGACGACGAGGGGGTCCAGGAGGGAGACGCGTCCTCGGCCGACGAGCTGGCCCTTCAGGTAAGTGAGCCAGTTCGTCGATCGCGATTCTTCGTCTCATGGTTGGTTTGTTTTTGACAGGGGCCCAAGTCCAAGGGGAAAGCGCGATCGAATCTGAGTGCGTTTTTCCTCTTGTTCCCCCTTGTCGTTTACTCATACTCTCGTAGCCCCGTCCGTCATTGTCATGGACGACACCTCCGAGAGCGGAGAGGAGACCGGCGATTTCGTCGTGGCCAAGAAGCAGGTCAACGAGACCCGCGTCAAGCCCAAGGCGAGCCGACTCCTTTTTCCCAGACCACGCCCCTTAATCCAGCTTTTTAGTCAATCAAGAAGGTCGCGGACGGATCGTCCAAGTCGACCAAGTCCGTGCCTCCCCAACCGGTGCCAAAGGTGGAGGCCAGTCGCAAGGCGAGCGCCCCGCGAGCGACGACTACCCCGACCCCAGTGGCTAAGGTGAGACACAAACCTTGAGTCCCAGACGTCGACTAATTCGTTTTTTTTTCTTTTCTAGGTTGCCCAGGCGGCTCCCGCCGCTACCAAGACTCCACGCAGTGAGTTGGGCAGGGTGGCCGCGACCCTTGGTCGCGAGCGGAGTGTTGCTGCGGCCAAGGCCGAGCTCAAGGCTCAGAAGGCAGAAAAGTCCGTTGCGGCGGCCAAGAAGAAATCTGACTCGGTGAGTCGCGACTTTTTCTTGTCGTTGACTTTTTACTGACTTGACTGTTTCTAGACTCCTGCGAAGGCGTCGGCTCCCACGCCCCGAGCTCCGTTCACTCCCGCCGCCTACGACACCGAGGCGCTCCTTTCGGTGGCACGCCAAGGGTTCGTGGGGAAGTTGGAAAGGGCCGGCGTAGAGGTGCCCACTGACTTCGTGCGTTCTTTTATCTTTTTCTCTCATGCCTCGACGACTGACTCCCTTTTTCATAGGAGGTCGCGCCAAGGCCCTGCGCGATGTGCGTGACGCGGCAGCGCGTCTGCTTCAAGAGCGTCGACGGGCGCCACGGCAATCGGTGCGCCCCGTGCGTGCTCTATAAACAGACTTGCACCAACGGCTACAAGCCCGCGGAGCAGCTGTACATGGGGCAACGCTTCGGGTATATCGCGCAGATGAGCGCGGATGGTACGAGTCCACTCTTATCATTCATTTCTATTTTTGATCGTTTCTGACGACGTCTTCAGATCTCAACAAGTCCGCCAACCGTCTCGCCGACACCTTGGACGCGTACGGCGGGCTTCTTCGCACGGCCAACGAGATCCGCGTCCTGGCCATTGGCCAGTTCCGTGATTTCGTTGGTCAGTTGAAGGAGCACTTCGACGACGGCTCGGACGAACGCATCAAGGCGATGTTCGTCCACACCGCGACCGAGATCGACGCCGCCGAGATGGCCGACATCCGCAAGGGTGTCCAGATGATCTTGGCCCACGGGGACTTGTTGGATGGCGAGGCAAACGAGCGGTTCGCAGCACCCCCTGCCTTCTTCGATCCCTTTTTCTATCGCGAGATGGAAAAGATGGAGAAGCAGTTCCAGAGGGAGATCGAGAAGGCCCAGGAATTCGACAAGTCGGACCCCGCGACCGTTCAAGATCAAGCGTTCCAACCTGGCGAGGACCACGAGATCGACGTCGCGCACTTGGCGAGTAGTCGTACCCGTGCGCCTTCGTTGTTGCCCCAGCCTTCGCCATCGCCGCCTCCTGTTGCGTCGTCGTCCCAAGCCGTTTTACAGGTCTTGGATTTTTCCGACAACTACAGCGAGACCTCGGCCGAGTCCACCAAGGCCGATTTGGGTGAAGACGCGGAGGGTGAAGAAGACGGGTCTGCCGGCGACGAGAACGCCGACGACGGGAAAGTCGACGACGAGAACGTCGAGGACGAGAACGTCGAGGACGAGGGCTCCGTCGCCGCGGGTGAGACTGCCATGGAGGTGGATGAGCAGTAGTTCAGCTCGTTCCACCGTCCGTGAACGTCGCGGCCCGTTTTTATTTATTACATTGCATCAACGTATTGTCGTCGTAGAATCATCCAAATCTATCATTGTTGCTGCCTGAGTCGTCGTCGCGTGAACCTTTGAGTCTAAATTTTCAAAATTCTTGGGAGAATTTTCTTGAAACATTTTGAAAAAGTCCCGGACCCCGTCCTCAGTAGCGTCATTGGATTTTCCACTTTCCAGCACATGGGTCCAAGGGGTGTGCACGTTGTCGCGCACCTCAATTTCCAATGTGTGGACTTCTGCGGACTCTGTGGCTGATCTTTCGTAAGATCTGCCCTCTCCCAGGAACACAGATCTAAGCCGTCCTCGGCTTATCTGATGCGCGACTAGAAAAGTTTTTCCAGAGTCGACGATATAAAGTCTGGGTGGGCTCGACAGATTATGTCCAGTCCCATTCTCAGTCCTTATTTCGTTCCCATTCTTTCTCTCTACCCAGGCCTCGCTATGTCCGCATTTCCTCTCCCCCAAGACTTCGCATCGCTCGTCGCGTCGTGGAAGAAGGCTAAGCCTTCTCTCGCAGCGATGAACAAGCTGGGTCTAGGTGGTTCAGAGGGCATCCTCAGCGTTGGCAAGGATATTTTCTTTGTTCGAGTGAGTTGATTCGTGATGGCGTGTCGCGGCGACTATCTTATCTCGTCGACAGACCCGCTTTCAAGCCAGCTCGTTTGCTGCTCAAGATCCTCCCCGCGACGTTTTGGATTGTCTCGAGGAGGCCACCACGCTCGCTCTGTCTCAGACGGAACTGCTCAAGGAAGTTCCAGAGAAGCAGCGCGACGCCTCTCAGACTAAGGCCGTCAACAAGTATCGAGCCTATCTGATTTGGCATGAGTCCCTTGTCGCGGCGATCATCAGCCTGCGACAGGCTCAGGAGAGCATCCCACGTCCTGCTGCGACTCCGTCGTCGTCTGGGAAGGCCAAGGTATGATTCCCTGTCTTTGTCCAGATTTTCTTACGGATATTGTTGCACAGGCCGAAGACCCTGTTCCTGAGGCTTCAGGCCCAACTCCTGCCATCGACATTGATTCAGACGTCGAGATGGAGGCCCCCACTCCTGTTCAAGAGAAGGTGCGTCCGTCTCGAGCCTTTGCCGAGCACAGGTTGATTTTTCACAGACCCCGCGACCATCTACTCGCAAGACCGTCGCAGGACGGTCCGGTTCTCGATCGGTCGACGGATCTGGTCACGACGACTCCGTAGGGCTCGCGGACGTCTATGGGACTATCATTCGACTCATAGACGAGCACGATAGGTCGATGCGTCTTCTCAGCGCCAAAATGTCGAAGCTTCACGCGGAGCAGATGGAGGCTCTAGGGAGCTGTCTCCAGAGTTTCCAGACGTGAGTTTTACTCAGTCGCGGCGACTACATTTCTGACCAATTACCCAGCCATCGTTCGGTGTCACCGGCTCGAAGAGGCAGCGACTCAGCAACAGTACCACTGATGCGGCCCCGGGTGAGTCTCGCAGTTCCCTCTCCTGTCGCGACACTTTGCTAACCAATTGGCAGCGTCCGCGTCCGACCGAAGGTTTATTGCGGACCGAGTGCATCGACATCAATTGTACTGGTTGCGGCGGTCCATTCCACTCGAGCTCCTCATTGAGGAACGCGACTACGTCTCGTCGCGGCTAGAGGAATGGAAGACCGCGCTCAAGGACGTCAAGGAAGCCATTGACCTCTCGATGTCGAAGAATGCGGCCTAATTTTTTCATATTTTGTTCTATATGCACTCTCCTTCCGCATCGCTCGTCGCGTCGTGGAAGAAGGCTAAGCCTTCTCTCGCAGCGATGAACAAGCTGGGTCTAGGTGGTTCAGAGGGCATCCTCAGCGTTGGCAAGGATATTTTCTTTGTTCGAGTGAGTTGATTCGTGATGGCGTGTCGCGGCGACTATCTTATCTCGTCGACAGACCCGCTTTCAAGCCAGCTCGTTTGCTGCTCAAGATCCTCCCCGCGACGTTTTGGATTGTCTCGAGGAGGCCACCACGCTCGCTCTGTCTCAGACGGAACTGCTCAAGGAAGTTCCAGAGAAGCAGCGCGACGCCTCTCAGACTAAGGCCGTCAACAAGTATCGAGCCTATCTGATTTGGCATGAGTCCCTTGTCGCGGCGATCATCAGCCTGCGACAGGCTCAGGAGAGCATCCCACGTCCTGCTGCGACTCCGTCGTCGTCTGGGAAGGCCAAGGTATGATTCCCTGTCTTTGTCCAGATTTTCTTACGGATATTGTTGCACAGGCCGAAGACCCTGTTCCTGAGGCTTCAGGCCCAACTCCTGCCATCGACATTGATTCAGACGTCGAGATGGAGGCCCCCACTCCTGTTCAAGAGAAGGTGCGTCCGTCTCGAGCCTTTGCCGAGCACAGGTTGATTTTTCACAGACCCCGCGACCATCTACTCGCAAGACCGTCGCAGGACGGTCCGGTTCTCGATCGGTCGACGGATCTGGTCACGACGACTCCGTAGGGCTCGCGGACGTCTATGGGACTATCATTCGACTCATAGACGAGCACGATAGGTCGATGCGTCTTCTCAGCGCCAAAATGTCGAAGCTTCACGCGGAGCAGATGGAGGCTCTAGGGAGCTGTCTCCAGAGTTTCCAGACGTGAGTTTTACTCAGTCGCGGCGACTACATTTCTGACCAATTACCCAGCCATCGTTCGGTGTCACCGGCTCGAAGAGGCAGCGACTCAGCAACAGTACCACTGATGCGGCCCCGGGTGAGTCTCGCAGTTCCCTCTCCTGTCGCGACACTTTGCTAACCAATTGGCAGCGTCCGCGTCCGACCGAAGGTTTATTGCGGACCGAGTGCATCGACATCAATTGTACTGGTTGCGGCGGTCCATTCCACTCGAGCTCCTCATTGAGGAACGCGACTACGTCTCGTCGCGGCTAGAGGAATGGAAGACCGCGCTCAAGGACGTCAAGGAAGCCATTGACCTCTCGATGTCGAAGAATGCGGCCTAATTTTTTCATATTTTGTTCTATATGCACTCTCCTTCCATATGTCTCTCTTCTCTCATGTCACTTATTTATGAAGTCGCGTCTCTTCTTCTCGCGCACCTCCTTATGACCTTTTTCTCTTAGATACAACCCAGTATAGTCCTGAGGTACCAGCTAGCACCCAAGCAATATACTGACTTCTGTCTAAAACTGAGAGAAGCGACGTCTTGTCGTGCGAGAGCCTGCCGCGAAAATTATTTGCGCGCCAGACTTTCACTCGACAGAAGCTGGATCCTCTACAGGATCGTCGTCGTCGTCACTATCCGAGTTCTTGAGTTTCACCCCTTCGAACTGGTAGTCGCGGACGTCAGATATTTCCTCCACCAACTCATCGAGTTTAGCAGGCGAAATATCTATCAGCTTTTTTATATCTTCAGAGAGTGTCAATTTCTGTCTTGCCAAATAGGGTATTACTCGGAACGCCGCGACTTTCGCATGGAACATCGCACCGTTCATTTCACAGACCAAGTAAGACCCTCCTTTGGTCTTTCGAACTACAATCATGGGTCCAAGATATCTAGCTTTCATCTTGTTGTCCAATGATTTTTCAATAGCTGTGTTCCTGACCAACACTAAGTCCCCTGGCACAAACTTGTAATCTTTGATCACATGTTTGTACTCGAGTTCGTAGCGTTGAACCATCTTTAATTTGGCGTCGCTGACGCGGCTGCGCATATCTTCTATATGGTCGGCGTGTTTCGCTAGAGCGCGTGCTCTGAGACCAATGAGATCCGCAGAGTCGACGATCCGGTCAGGATATTCGACTAACCACGTAGCTTCGACTATATCCAGAGGGATGGTAGGGTGGGCCCCACATACTGCGAAGTATGGTGAACAACCCAGCCCGCGACGCACTGTAATTCTATCTGCCCACAAGACCTGTGGGAAGAACCAAAACCATTTGGAGGCGTTTCCCCCAGTAGCTTTGTACAGTGACTGTCGAATGTCCCAATGACCTCTTTCAACAGTGCCATTCGCTTGGGAATTGTAAAGAGATATCCTTATTCCCTTGATGCCATACTTCTTCTGTAACCAATTCAACGCCGCGACAAATTGTCCTGCGTTGTCGGTTACAATCCACTTAGGACACCCCCAACGACACACTATGTCCTCGAGCAAGAAACGCGCGATTGCCTTGGCGTTGTCAGCCTGTAGCGGTCGCGCTTCCACGTAACGGGTCAAAGAATCCCTTGCTGCGACGACATATCTGTATCCGTTGATAGGCTGGCTACCAGACGCGCTCTGCACCAGCTCTGTAAGGGCGTATTTTTGCGCTTTTTACAGAGTTTACTCTTGAACCACTCGGTGTATCGTGTCGCGGTTAACAGTGTTGCGCTCAGTAGGACTTATGGGTCTACTGCCCAGTCGACGACTGTGGGTAGTGTCGACGATAGCAAGGCAGTCAGACCACTACTGTGGAACTGGTCTTATGAGTCTACACCAGGCTCAGGGCCATTAGTGACGAACGCTTGGACCGCGACCATTCCCCAAAAAGGGATATGTCGTTGCGTCGACTTCTCAATAAGGGTCATTCTCTGCAGATGGGAACTTGGGCTGAAGGGCTGAGCAATGCGCGACGTTCTCAATAATAGAACTACTACTGGACAGGACTTGGCGTTACAAGACTTAAAACCATCTTGTCGCGGCAACTCCCGGTTTTGAGTTGGACGTTTCCTCAGATCATGCCACGACGACGACTTGTCACATGTCAGGATCCATTCGATCACGGGACATTGTGGACGCGTCGCGGTGACACTTCCAAGTGTCACGGCGAGTCGCGCCCATACTCAAACACACTAAAATCGATACGGCTAGATCCGTGAACCGAGCCATGTGGGGGACGATTGGCGTGCCTAGAGTCATACGGCTTCTTGGGGCGCCCACGTTGGTCTCACATGCCAAGACATACCCGTTGGCCAATCCAGCACGTCGTATTCCAAAAGTATGACGCGGTGGGTTGGCCCACATCAAAAGTATCATATGGACGATGGAGCGGGGTCCTGATCACTCAGGACCTGTCCGATCGTTCAACTTTTCAATTACCCTAAAAGGCAACCGATCTTAGATAGCGTAGCTACTATGCAGTTGTACAGGACTTTACTAAGCAGCGTCGTAGACAGTATAAGTAGCACGTCGTCTCTTTGTATTAGAAAGCTTTCCCCCGGACTGTGAATCACTATCATTTCAGATTGTTTTGTACAATTTGCGTGCCGCGTGATTCCACCCTAAGAAGTTCTGCCATCCCTGCCCGGTCGCGACGAGTTGCTCCCTGAGCACTTGTAGCTACTGTGATTTGAGTTTGAGTTTTGAGACATCAGAAAGTCGGATTCGCCGCATCTGGTTTAGTCGCGGCATTTAGTGTCGTCGCCTTCGGGCTTTGTTGAGATCGTTCCACACCTCTAGCTTGGCAGTGCGTCGACTAGTTGTGCTCGGGTTGTTTTGGTCAGTTGGCAGTGCGTCGACTTGAGAACTTTGGTTCCACACTTCTTGCTTGGCAGTGCGTCGACAAGTTGTGCTCGGGTTTTGGACATTGGATATTGGCTGTTAGTTGGCAGTGCGTCGACGCGGCGTTTCGGTTTACTAGTTGGCAGTGCGTCGACTCAGTACTTTTGGTTGTGTCAGTTGGCAGTGCGTCGACTCGACATTTTGGTTTACTAGTTGGCAGTGCGTCGACTCAGTATATTGGTTGTATCGGTTGGCAGTGCGTCGACTTGGTATTTGGGCTTTGCGTCACCATCTAGACGCTGTCGCTACAAGGGATCTTAATACTTCGTATTAAGCTCTGACTTGTTATATTGTTGTTGTGGATTGGATTAGTGTTGGTTGTGATTGTATAGAAGATATTGGTTGAGACACCATTGTTTGCTATATATATATATCCTTGTCGTCGACTCCGTCTCCGCGACTATTGGATCTGCGTCCATTGAGAGTTGTGATACTGGTGCTCTGTCCACCCCGAAGCCCTCGCATCTTTCACACACTGAGAAGCTGATTACGAGGAGTGTGAACGTGTTTATATTTGGGTTTACTTTCATAGTAGATTCACTTGTGAGCACGCCCTCAGCATTTCATCTGGAGCCCACCGCGAGGGGCTTCTAAAGTTTCATAAACTTTAAAAAATCAATAAACCGGATTCTTTACCGCGACGTCGGATAGAGACCAAGGGTTTATCCCGCGAAGCAGTTTATTTCGATCCCAAGCTCCTGCGCGACCTCTTGAGGACCAAGCGGAGATTGAGACTGAAGGAAACGCTTCAACCTCAGGACCTTTCGAAAAACCACGAAGGTCTGCAAGACATAAAACACCTTTGTATCTACCACCCTTGCCCTCCAAGGCAAAAGGAAAACAAAGAGTGAATTCGACGTCGAAGCTCCCAGCTTTAGACGCAGCTACCTCGAGTTCGACGACAATCAGTCGATCTCAGACTAGCTCACAAACCCTCTCAGAATTGTCTAGTAGCGTCACCGCTACAAACACGAATTCTAACAACATCCCTACTTCCCCTGTGACTTCAGTCGCGACAACTATGGCTCCAAAGACTGGGTTCAAAATCCCCCAACCTTGGGACACAAGTAGACCTATACTTGATGAAAAGGATCCCCTGTCGATTGAGGCATATTTGCGTCACTGCGCGCAGATCGTGGAGGATGGTGGCATCACAGATGTCAAACAAGCAAAAAGCATGTACATCCGTTATTTGCCGTCGCGGCAAGTGATGGACGTATGGGAAGGTCTCGATACCTATTCCGACGACACGAAAACTGTCGCGGAGTTCGAGGCCGAAATATTGAAAGGATACCCTGAGGTGTCCAAGCGAAAAACGGGGACCATGGCGGATCTAGATAGACTCTGTCGCGAGAACCGTGGAATCAAAATAACGGATGAAGGAGATTTGAAGCGTTTCGGCCTTCAAATGTATAGTCACTACAAGCGACTGTCAGTCCCTCCTGCCATTATCACCAACAAAGTCGCGTGTGAACGCTACATGCGTACTTTGGACTCTGAGTTCAGTACTGTCTTGAGGAACGCTTTGGCTACGAGTCAAGTATTCAATAAGCGCTATCAAACTCGCGCCGGGATAGCAAACGCTAATGTCCCCGCGACTGGAGTCAATCGGCAGGACGACCCCATCCAGTTGAAAGAACTAATGACAATGGCGGAAGAAATGGCGTCGACGTTGAGCAACGAAGACGAAATTCCCATAATCGCGCGACCTCCCAAGGTTCGTTTCGACTATGAGACTAGTCCACCCAACCATGCTAAGGTTGAGGAGTTGGAAAACTCGATTTCCAACTTGAAGGATTCATTTCTTCTACACCAAAAAGAGCTACAGACTCAGTTGCAGGAAGCGCTGAAGACGTTCGTACAGACTGCTCGCGAAGCGCCCATACAGCGGTCGCGGCCAGTAGGCAACAACTCTTCTGTGCCCCACTTTGAAAGTCGCGCACAAGGAGGAGCTGCCGCACGGAACGACGATTGTCGCTACTGTGGACAAACTGGTCATTGGTCGAACGAGTGCCCGCTCAAGAGGTCTCACATTGAGAAAAACCTTCTCAAAGTCGACACCAAAGGGATGTGGAGGCTCTTCGACGACAGTTTCCTACCAAATGGAGAAGGGACTCAGGGACAACGAGTAGAGGCTTACTGGAAGAAGAAGGGCAAATCCGTCAACTTCCAGGACTCCTACTACTTGGATCAGTTCGATAGCCGCGACAATGATGATATGTCCGACTACCCTGAAGAAGTGGCAGATGAAATACGCTCCCTTCGAAGTCAACTCATCCAATACGAGAGGAAGTCGTCGCGACCAACCCCAGAGAGTCGCGCTGAGCCAAAGACTCAAAGAGCTGCATCTGGTTCAACCAGCAATGCAATGGAAAGTGCCATGGGCCAATTCATGCAGAAAGCCATGACCGACACCATGGCCGGCTACTTCAACAACATGAACAGTGGTTATCCTCAGACTCAGGAGCAGTTCATTCAAACCCGTCGTGGTGCGAATAGCCAACCTGAGCGCGACGATAACAACTCGGGTTTCTAAATGGTTCAAGGAAGGGGGCTAAACCCACAAACTCAGCCAAGCCCTCTGAGGACCATGATAAACGAGCTGAGCGACGAGAGAAACCGAGAAAACCTGTGACTATTGAAGAAGTTAGTGATAGCGACGATGATGAGGAATCAGTGCGCGACAACGTCGAAAAGAGAAAGGAACTACCGTTCGAGAAAGTCAAGCCCGTTCTACAAGAACCAGTACATTCTTCAAAAGCGCGCGTTCCAGATAAATACCAGTTGCGTGCACCGATTCAAAGGAAGGCTGTAGCAGAAGCAGTCTACGACAAAATGAAAAACGCGTCAGTCGACGTCACTGTGGGTGAACTCCTAGCAGTTTCGGGGACTGTCCGCGACTCCATCCTGAAGGACTCTTCGAAGAAACGAGTACCGGTTCAGAAGTCCATGCTTCAAGAAACTAGTCGCGTTGTTGAAGACGTTTGGGATGGAGAACTGAGCTACAACCTAGTCAGTGCTAAGGAATTGCCCGAACCTGTGTTCTATCATAACACAGTTGAAGGAGAAATTCCCATTGGCGCAGTTGTCGCGACGGATCCATATGAGATGTACTTGGAGTCGATACCCTCTAATGAGAACCCAAGACATGTCTATGTTGGTGATTCGTCGGCTGCTCTCAGAACGATAAACGGACGGATTAACGCGCGTCTCGACGCGGACTGCATCCTAGACAGTGGATCTCAGATTGTATCGATGGCTTTCTCAGAGGCCGTCGACGCACAATTGAGCTGGGACCCAAAAGTCGTCATCTATATGGAAAGTGCAAATGGATCTATCTCTAAGTCACTGGGATTAGCGAGAAATGTACCCTTCAGGTTTGGGACCATCCTGGTCTACCTGCAAGTGCACATTTTGGAAAGTCCAGCTTATAAGGTGTTGCTCGGCAGACCGTTCGATATCGCGACTGAAAGCAATATCAAGAACGCGGCTGACGGCAGCCAGATAATCACCATGCGCGATCCCAATCTAAAGACACGTTGTGCAATGGCTACGCAGCCGCGTCGTGCAGACGACTTGCCGCGTAACACTAAAAAGAACGACGGATCTACCGAGCCCTACAGTTCGTCGAAACCGACGACCAGTCCAGACGAACCGAACCCTGAACGGGATTTTCAAAGAGCTTCGAGGAATTGACCAGGTTGAGTCAAGGAGAAGAAGTCGCGGTGACTGTGTCGTTGGGAAAAGATGGGAATGTAGTGTTCGAGGATCTAAGAAAGCCGCGTTCTAGTGGCCAGTTTACCCAAACTGAGCTAGTAGAAGCATATATCTTGTCGTCGAAAGAGGACAAGGAAATGAAGAAAGACGTCGCTGCGTCGACTTTGTTTCATTCCTATATGAATGAAAGACTCTCAGACGCGGCAACGGAAAAACTGACTGTTGGTACTTGGAGTGTACTAGACGACGACTCTTCTAGTCGCGACAAATACTCTGTGTTCGCAGGGAAGAAATACAAACCTGTAGACCAGAAAGTCAGACCAGTGTACACTATGGGTTCTGAGGACGACCGAATAATTCGAGAAATGGTGGGGGATCCTTTGGATACGCTGCCTACTCTAAACCCGCGACCACCTGATTTTACCCCAACTGGTAGATTCACGACGGAACGCAGGGATATTGTGGACAAGTTACACAAAGGAGACTTCTTATTACCAGAAGAACGGAAGTTGCTCATGCACTTCTATATGCTTCACAATCAAAGTTTCGCGTTCAATGATGAAGAGCGTGGCGCATTGAGACAGGACATATTTCCTCCTGTCAAGATCGCGACAGTTCCCCATACGGCATATCGCGAAGGAATATTCCTATACCTCGCGGCATGTTTGATCAAGTGTGCAAGGTCATAAAAGACAAAATCGCGGCCCAGGTCTATGAGCCTTCCAATTCCTCTTATCGAAGCAAGTTCTTTGCTGTACTTAAGAAGGATGGGAAGAGTATCAGACTGGTGCACTCGCTAGAACCACTCAATGCAATTACTATCGCACATTCAGGATTGCCGCCCGCGACAGAGGAGTTAGCCAACCACTTCGCCGGTCGCGCCTGTGGTGCTGCGCTAGATTTGTACTCAGGCTACGACCAGCGTGACATCGATCCTGCTAGTCGCGACTTGACTACATTCCAGTCACCGTTCGGTGCGCTGAGGTTGGTCAAACTCCCACAAGGATGGACCAACTCAGTACCCATATTCCATGAGGACGTTACTTTCATTTTGAAAGACGAAATCCCTCATGTTACTATTCCATACATCGACGACGTACCCGTTCGAGGACCTGGAACCAGGTATCTGTTACCCGATGGAACCTGTGAAACGATTCCGGAAAATCCTGGGATCCGTCGCTTCGTATGGGAACACTTTCAGAATGTGAACCGCGTCGTGCACAGAATCGGCTACTGTGGCGCGACTCTGTCTGGTACCAAGTCGGTGGTTTGCGCCGACGAGTTCGCTGTGGTTGGCCATATCTGCTCGTTTGAAGGTAGAAAACCTGACGCGGACAGAGTTGGTGTAATCATGCGTTGGCCAGACTTGAGGGACGTCTCGGAGGTTCGACAATTTATGGGCACGATTGGGGTCATGCGAATGTTCATTAGAGGATTTTCTGAAATGGTGCGACCAATTCAGAGACTAGTGAACAAGAACGCGCATTTTGAATGGGGTGACAAACAGAAACTCGCATTTCAAAGACTTAAAGACGCGATACAAGTCTGTCCGTCGCTTAAGCCTCTGAACTACGAGTGGGACTCTGAGATTGTCGTCGCAATAGACACATCCTGGATGGCCGCGGGTTTTGAAATTTACCAGCGCGACCCAGATGATCCAAAGAAAGTCTATTACGCAAAATTTGGGAGTATCCCGCTTACAGAAAGAGAAGCTAGGTTTTCTCAACCGAAGCGTGAACTTTATGGTGTGAAGCGCGTGCTTCAAGCCATGGCTCACTGGCTCCTTGGTTGTAGAAAATTGGTAGTCGAAACCGACGCGCTGTACTTGGCAGGCATGCTAAGGAACGTTGGTAACCTGCCAAATGCAAATATCAACCGTTGGGCTGAAGAGATCCTCATGTTTCAGTTTACCTTGAAACATGTCAGAGGAATCACCTTCTCACCAGATGGCTTGTCGCGACGACGACCTGCACCTGGAGATGAAGAGTATCCCAATGACGAAGAGGAAATCTTCGACGAGCCACCACCAGAGAACAACGAGAATTGGGACTACGACACAGAACAACCACTAGACTTTGAAGAGTTCAAAAGGGACATTGACACCAGAGGTGGCTACCTTAACTCTATGGTCGGGTGTGCTGAGTCGGTCGACGACATATCCAAAGAGTTAGTCGAAGCTTGCGACTCTCGTCGCGCTGAGAATCGGCGTGTCAAAGACGCATATGACGCTCAAGGGCTTGTCGTCCCAGTCTTCATGTTGAACGACGTGGCAAACGGGGAACCACTTTTGCCTGATCTCGAACTGCGCGACAATCCTGAGGATCCCTATATTGAGGATCACCGGACTGGCACAGGGATCGAACAGGACAATAAGTTGGTAATGGCTAGGAAGTGGTTGAAAGACACTTCTATAAGGCCTGAAATGACAGATAAACGGTTCAGATCGTTTCTCAAATTCTCGCGACAGTTTTTCCTCAAAAATGGAAAAATGTACAAGAGATCGACCAACGGGATTCATAGACTGGTCGTGGACAAGCACCACAGGACTTATATGATGAAGGCGTGTCACGACGCGCTGGGTCATAAGGGTCTTTTCAGCACTAAGAGCCTGTTGGAAACTCGGTTTTGGTGGCCTGAGATGGAAAGAGACGTCGACTGGTGGATAAAGACTTGTCATAGCTGCCAAGTCCGCCAGAAAACTCTCCTCCGTACTCCACCGACGCCGACAATGACTCCAAGTGTATTTCAGAAAATACATACAGACGTCATGATTATGGGAACACCTTCCAACGGATACAGATATGTCGTCGCAGCAAGGGATTCTTTGACCCGCTACGTGGAAGCGCGACCGCTACAGGCTGACAACGCCAAGGCAATCGCGCGTTTCTTGCTCGAAGACATAGTGTGTCGTTGGGGGTGTCCTAAGTGGATTGTAACCGATAAAGCAGGACAATTTGTCGCGGTGCTGAATTGGTTACACAAGAAATATGGTATCAAGGGAATAAGGATATCTCCTTACAATTCCCAAGCAAATGGCACTGTTGAAAGAGGTCACTGGGACATTCGACAGTCACTGTACAAAGCTACTGGAGGAAACGCCTCCAAATGGTTTTGGTTCTTCCCACAGGTCTTGTGGGCAGATAGAATTACAGTGCGTCGCGGGCTGGGTTGCTCACCATACTTCGCAGTATGTGGGGCCCACCCTACCATCCCTCTGGATATAGTCGAAGCTACGTGGTTAGTCGAATATCCTGACCGGATCGTCGACTCTGCGGATCTCATTGGTCTCAGAGCACGCGCTCTAGCGAAGCATGCCGACCATATAGAAGATATGCGCAGCCGCGTCAGCGACGCCAAGCTAAAGATGGTTCAACGCTACGAACTCGAGTACAAGCATGTGATCAAAGATTACAAGTTTGTGCCAGGGGACTTAGTGTTGGTCAGGAACACGGCTATTGAAAAATCATTGGACAACAAGATGAAAGCTAGATATCTTGGGCCCATGATTGTAGTTCGAAAGACCAAAGGAGGTTCTTACTTAGTCTGTGAAATGAACGGCGCGATGTTCCATGCGAAAGTCGCGGCGTTCCGAGTAATACCCTATTTGGCAAGACAGAAATTGACACTCTCTGAAGATATAAAGAAGCTGATAGATATTTCGCCTGCTAAACTCGATGAGTTGGTGGAGGAAATATCTGATGTCCGCGACTACCAGTTCGAAGGGGTGAAACTCAAGAACTCGGATAGTGACGACGACGACGATCCTGTAGAAGATCCAGCTTCTGTCGAGTGAAAGTCTGGCGCGCAAATAATTGTCGCGGCAAGCCCTCGCACGACAAGACGTCGCTTCTCTCAGTTTTAGACAGAATTCAGTATATTGCTTGGGTGCTAGCTGGTACCTAAGGACTATACTGGGTTGTATCTAAGAGAAAAAGGTCATAAGGAGGTGCGCGAGAAGAAGAGACGCGACTTCATAAATAAGTGACATGAGAGAGGAGAGACATATGGAAGGAGAGTGCATATAGAACAAAATATGAAAAGATTAGGCCGCATTCTTCGACATCGAGAGGTCAATGGCTTCCTTGACGTCCTTGAGCGCGGTCTTCCATTCCTCTAGCCGCGACGAGACGTAGTCGCGTTCCTCGATGAGGAGCTCGAGTGGAATGGACCGCCGCAACCGGTACAATTGATGTCGATGCACTCGGTCCGCAATAAACCTTCGGTCGGACGCGGACGCTGCCAATCGGTTAGCGAAGTGTCGCGACAGGAGGTGGAACTGCGAGACTCACCCGGGGTCGCATCAGTGGTACTGTTGCTGAGTCGCTGCCTCTTCGAGCCGGTGACAACGAACGATGGCTGGGTAATTGGTCAGAAATGTAGTCGCCGCGACTGAGTAAAACTCACGTCTGGAAACTCTGGAGACAGCTCCCTAGAGCCTCCATCTGCTCCGCGTGAAGCTTCGACATTTTGGCGCTGAGAAGACGCATCGACCTATCGTGCTCGTCTATGAGTCGAATGATAGTCCCATAGACGTCCGCGAGCCCTACGGAGTCGTCGTGACCAGATCCGTCGACCGATCGAGAACCGGACCGTCCTGCGACGGTCTTGCGAGTAGATGGTCGCGGGGTCTGTGAAAAATCAACCTGTGCTCGGCAAAGGCTCGAGACGGACGCACCTTCTCTTGAACAGGAGTGGGGGCCTCCATCTCGACGTCTGAATCAATGTCGATGGCAGGAGTTGGGCCTGAAGCCTCAGGAACAGGGTCTTCGGCCTGTGCAACAATATCCGTAAGAAAATCTGGACAAAGACAGGGAATCATACCTTGGCCTTCCCAGACGACGACGGAGTCGCAGCAGGACGTGGGATGCTCTCCTGAGCCTGTCGCAGGCTGATGATCGCCGCGACAAGGGACTCATGCCAAATCAGATAGGCTCGATACTTGTTGACGGCCTTAGTCTGAGAGGCGTCGCGCTGCTTCTCTGGAACTTCCTTGAGCAGTTCCGTCTGAGACAGAGCGAGCGTGGTGGCCTCCTCGAGACAATCCAAAACGTCGCGGGGAGGATCTTGAGCAGCAAACGAGCTGGCTTGAAAGCGGGTCTGTCGACGAGATAAGATAGTCGCCGCGACACGCCATCACGAATCAACTCACTCGAACAAAGAAAATATCCTTGCCAACGCTGAGGATGCCCTCTGAACCACCTAGACCCAGCTTGTTCATCGCTGCGAGAGAAGGCTTAGCCTTCTTCCACGACGCGACGAGCGATGCGAAGTCTTGGGGGAGAGGAAATGCGGACATAGCGAGGCCTGGGTAGAGAGAAAGAATGGGAACGAAATAAGGACTGAGAATGGGACTGGACATAATCTGTCGAGCCCACCCAGACTTTATATCGTCGACTCTGGAAAAACTTTTCTAGTCGCGCATCAGATAAGCCGAGGACGGCTTAGATCTGTGTTCCTGGGAGAGGGCAGATCTTACGAAAGATCAGCCACAGAGTCCGCAGAAGTCCACACATTGGAAATTGAGGTGCGCGACAACGTGCACACCCCTTGGACCCATGTGCTGGAAAGTGGAAAATCCAATGACGCTACTGAGGACGGGGTCCGGGACTTTTTCAAAATGTTTCAAGAAAATTCTTCTAAGAATTTTGAAAATTTCGACTTAAGGGTTCACGCGACGACGACTCAGGCAGCGATGATAGATTGGATTATTCTACGACGACGATACGATGTGTGCAATGTAATAAATAAAATCGGGACCGCGACGTTCACGGACGGTGGAACGAGCTGGTCTACTGCTCATCCACCTCCATGGCAGTCTCACCCGCGGCGTTGGAGCCCTCGTCCTCGACGTTCTCGTCCTCGACGTTCTCGTCGTCGACTTTCCCGTCGTCGGCGTTCTCGTCGCCGGCAGACCCGTCTTCTTCACCCTCCGCGTCTTCACCCGAATCGGCCTTGGTGGACTCGGCCGAGGTCTCGCTGTAGTTGTCGGAAAAATCCAAGACCTGCAAAACGGCTTGGGACGACGACGCAACGGGAGGCGGCGATGGCGAAGGCTGGGGCGACGAGGAGGGCGCACGGGTGCGACTACTCGCCAAGTGCGCGACGTCGATCTCGTGGTCCTCGAGGGGCTGGAACGCTTGATCCTGGACGGTCGCGGGGTCCGACTTGTCGAATTCCTGGGCCTTCTCGATCTCCCTCTGGAACTGCTTCTCCATCTTTTCCATCTCGCGATAGAAAAAGGGATCGAAGAAGGCAGGGGGTGCCGCGAACCGCTCGTTCGCCTCGCCATCCAACAAGTCCCCGTGGGCCAAGATCATCCGAACACCCTTGCGGATGTCGGCCATCTCGGCGGCATCGATCTCGGTCGCGGTGTGGACGAACATCGCCTTGATGCGTTCGTCCGAGCCGTCGTCGAAATGCTCCTTCAGCTGACCAACGAAATCGCGGAACTGGTCAATGGCCAGGACGCGGATCTCGTTGGCCGTGCGAAGAAGCCCGCCGTACGCGTCCAAGGTGTCGGCGAGACGGTTGGCGGACTTGTTGAGATCTGAAGACGTCGTCAGAAACGATCAAAAATAGAAATGAATGATAAGAGTGGACTCGTACCATCCGCGCTCATCTGCGCGATATACCCGAAGCGTTGCCCCATGTACAGCTGCTCCGCGGGCTTGTAGCCGTTGGTGCAAGTCTGTTTATAGAGCACGCACGGGGCGCACCGATTGCCGTGGCGCCCGTCGACGCTCTTGAAGCAGACGCGCTGCCGCGTCACGCACATCGCGCAGGGCCTTGGCGCGACCTCCTATGAAAAGGGAATCAGTCGTCGAGGCATGGCAGAAAAAGATAAAGGAACGCACGAAGTCAGTGGGCACCTCAACGCCGGCCCTTTCCAACTTCCCCGCAAACCCTTGGCGTGCCACCGAAAGGAGCGCCTCGGTGTCGTAGGCGGCGGGAGTGAACGGAGCTCGGGGCGTGGGAGCCGACGCCTTCGCAGGAGTCTAGAAACAGTCAAATCAGTAAAAAGTCGACGACAAGAAAAAGTCGCGACTCACCGAGTCAGATTTCTTCTTGGCCGCCGCAACGGACTTTTCTGCCTTCTGAGCCTTGAGCTCGGCCTTGGCCGCCGCAACACTCCGCTCGCGACCAAGGGTCGCGGCCACCCTGCCCAACTCACTGCGTGGAGTCTTGGTAGTGGCGGGGGCCGCCTGGGCAACCTAGAAAAAAAAGAAAAACGAGTTAGTCGACGTCTGGGAACCAAGGTCTGTGTCTCACCTTAGCCACTGGGGTCGGGGTAGTCGTCGCTCGCGGGGCGCTCGCCTTGCGACTGGCCTCCACCTTCGGCACCGGTTGGGCGGGCACGGACTTGGTCGACTTGGACGATCCGTCCGCGACCTTCTTGATTGGCTAAAAAGCTGGATTAAGGGGCGTGGTCTGGGAAAAAGGAGTCGGCTTACCTTGGGCTTGACGCGGGTCTCGCTGACCTGCTTCTTGGCCACGACGAAATCGCCGGTCTCCTCCCCACTTTCGGAAGTGTCGTCCATGACGATAACGGACGGGGCTACGAAAGTATGAGTAATCGACAGAGGGGGCAAGAGGAAGAACGCACTCAAATTCGATCGCGCTTTCCCCTTGGACTTGGGCCCCTGTCAAAAACAAACCAACCATGAGACGAAGGAATCGCGATCGACGAACTGGGTCACTTACCTGAAGGGCCAGCTCGTCGGCCGATGACGCGTCTCCCTCCTGGACCCCCTCGTCGTCGACATCCATCGCAGTGTCAGCGACGGCGGCGGCTTCCTCATCGCTGAGGGACTCGGGTTGCACGGGCTGTGCTTGGATCCGGGCTGGGAGGGACCAAGTGGTTAGTCTCAGGATCAACGAAATAAGACATAGGGTGCACACACCTGCGTGCGTCTTCTTGGGGACGCGCTTGGGGGGTGCCTCCTGTGAAACAGGGACCGGAGTAGCAGCTACAATAGATCAGTGCCCGCGACTTCGGTGAACCGAATGAAAAGGCCACTTACGAGTAGGCGCATGCGACGACGCCTTGGGCTCCTTTGCAGGAGTCGCCTTGGGTCGCTTCCCCTGCGGCTTCTCGCTCGACTTCTTGGCGACGGCGACCTTGCTGCCCGCGACGGCGGCAGGGGCCTGCGGCTTGGAGCCGTCACCCTTCCCCTTCTGCTTGGCAGGCCGGGACGACGAAGGGGCGGCGACTTGTTCGGTTGGAGCCGCCTGGGGGTCGATCAGAACATAGTGAACGAATGAAACAGATTACACGTACGGGCTCGACGACGCGCTTGCGTTTCTTGGGCGGCGACGACTCCTCGACTGGAGCGTTGGTGGTCAAGGGCGCAGGCACCGGCTAGCCCTTACGTTAGTGAAAAGAACGGAAGGCCAAAGCGAACAGACGCGGCAATCATTGATCGCCGTGACTATTCGCTCCAGCGGGCTTAAGACGGAGCTCACCTGTTGGATCTGGCGGACGTCGACGGCCATCTGCCGCAACATCTGGTTATAGGCCTCGGGGCTAGGCAGGTGGTGAGTTGAGTCGACAAGCCATGGGAGAGACCTTGACGGACGGCATGAACTGCCGCCAGTCGATGGCAGGCAGGTTTGCTCCCGGGACAGCTGATTCGGTGACGGCTGATGGACGGTTAGCGTGGTTGAAAAGTCGCGGTAATCGCCTTGGGCGTCACTCACGGTTGGTGTCTTGGGGGCGGAGGCTCTGGTCGGGCGCGGACATGGTGGTCAAAAGGCAAGAGTGTCTCGTACTAGGGAGACTCTCGACCCTGAAAATTGAGGGCATTTATATGGTGAACATGCCGGAAGAAGTTTGATCGCGGCAGATCACGGAAGGAACCGAACAACCAAATGAATAAGACGTGGGAACATAACTCTATGTCTCCGCGGCTTTAATAATAAATAAACGAGACGTCGACTGTTGGACTTAGACCTGACGCAGTGAGACTGTCGCGGGATTGACCAGGAGGTCAAAATTAGTGTTCCTGGGAGATGATAGGCTGGCTACCAGACGCGCTCTGCACCAGCTCTGTAAGGGCGTATTTTTGCGCTTTTTACAGAGTTTACTCTTGAACCACTCGGTGTATCGTGTCGCGGTTAACAGTGTTGCGCTCAGTAGGACTTATGGGTCTACTGCCCAGTCGACGACTGTGGGTAGTGTCGACGATAGCAAGGCAGTCAGACCACTACTGTGGAACTGGTCTTATGAGTCTACACCAGGCTCAGGGCCATTAGTGACGAACGCTTGGACCGCGACCATTCCCCAAAAAGGGATATGTCGTTGCGTCGACTTCTCAATAAGGGTCATTCTCTGCAGATGGGAACTTGGGCTGAAGGGCTGAGCAATGCGCGACGTTCTCAATAATAGAACTACTACTGGACAGGACTTGGCGTTACAAGACTTAAAACCATCTTGTCGCGGCAACTCCCGGTTTTGAGTTGGACGTTTCCTCAGATCATGCCACGACGACGACTTGTCACATGTCAGGATCCATTCGATCACGGGACATTGTGGACGCGTCGCGGTGACACTTCCAAGTGTCACGGCGAGTCGCGCCCATACTCAAACACACTAAAATCGATACGGCTAGATCCGTGAACCGAGCCATGTGGGGGACGATTGGCGTGCCTAGAGTCATACGGCTTCTTGGGGCGCCCACGTTGGTCTCACATGCCAAGACATACCCGTTGGCCAATCCAGCACGTCGTATTCCAAAAGTATGACGCGGTGGGTTGGCCCACATCAAAAGTATCATATGGACGATGGAGCGGGGTCCTGATCACTCAGGACCTGTCCGATCGTTCAACTTTTCAATTACCCTAAAAGGCAACCGATCTTAGATAGCGTAGCTACTATGCAGTTGTACAGGACTTTACTAAGCAGCGTCGTAGACAGTATAAGTAGCACGTCGTCTCTTTGTATTAGAAAGCTTTCCCCCGGACTGTGAATCACTATCATTTCAGATTGTTTTGTACAATTTGCGTGCCGCGTGATTCCACCCTAAGAAGTTCTGCCATCCCTGCCCGGTCGCGACGAGTTGCTCCCTGAGCACTTGTAGCTACTGTGATTTGAGTTTTGAGTTTTGAGACATCAGAAAGTCGGATTCGCCGCATCTGGTTTAGTCGCGGCATTTAGTGTCGTCGCCTTCGGGCTTTGTTGAGATCGTTCCACACCTCTAGCTTGGCAGTGCGTCGACTAGTTGTGCTCGGGTTGTTTTGGTCAGTTGGCAGTGCGTCGACTTGAGAACTTTGGTTCCACACTTCTTGCTTGGCAGTGCGTCGACAAGTTGTGCTCGGGTTTTGGACATTGGATATTGGCTGTTAGTTGGCAGTGCGTCGACGCGGCATTTCGGTTTACTAGTTGGCAGTGCGTCGACTCAGTACTTTTGGTTGTGTCAGTTGGCAGTGCGTCGACTCGACATTTTGGTTTACTAGTTGGCAGTGCGTCGACTCAGTATATTGGTTGTATCGGTTGGCAGTGCGTCGACTTGGTATTTGGGCTTTGCGTCACCATCTAGACGCTGTCGCTACAAGGGATCTTAATACTTCGTATTAAGCTCTGACTTGTTATATTGTTGTTGTGGATTGGATTAGTGTTGGTTGTGATCGTATAGAAGATATTGGTTGAGACACCATTGTTTGCTATATATATATATCCTTGTCGTCGACTCCGTCTCCGCGACTATTGGATCTGCGTCCATTGAGAGTTGTGATACTGGTGCTCTGTCCACCCCGAAGCCCTCGCATCTTTCACACACTGAGAAGCTGATTACGAGGAGTGTGAACGTGTTTATATTTGGGTTTACTTTCATAGTAGATTCACTTGTGAGCACGCCCTCAGCATTTCACCGTTGGAAGGTGTTCCCATAGTCATGACGTCTGTATGTATTTTCTGAAATACACTTGGAGTCATTGTCGGTGTCGGTGGAGTACGGAGGAGAGTTTTCTGGCGGACTTGGCAGCTATGACAAGTCTTTATCCACCAGTCGACGTCTCTTTCCATCTCAGGCCACCAAAACCGAGTTTCCAACAGGCTCTTAGTGCTGAAAAGACCCTTATGACCCAGCGCGTCGTGACACGCCTTCATCATATAAGTCCTGTGGTGCTTGTCCACGACCAGTCTATGAATCCCGTTGGTCGATCTCTTGTACATTTTTCCATTTTTGAGGAAAAACTGTCGCGAGAATTTGAGAAACGATCTGAACCGTTTATCTGTCATTTCAGGCCTTATAGAAGTGTCTTTCAACCACTTCCTAGCCATTACCAACTTATTGTCCTGTTCGATCCCTGTGCCAGTCCGGTGATCCTCAATATAGGGATCCTCAGGATTGTCGCGCAGTTCGAGATCAGGCAAAAGTGGTTCCCCGTTTGCCACGTCGTTCAACATGAAGACTGGGACGACAAGCCCTTGAGCGTCATATGCGTCTTTGACACGCCGATTCTCAGCGCGACGAGAGTCGCAAGCTTCGACTAACTCTTTGGATATGTCGTCGACCGACTCAGCACACCCGACCATAGAGTTAAGGTAGCCACCTCTGGTGTCAATGTCCCTTTTGAACTCTTCAAAGTCTAGTGGTTGTTCTGTGTCGTAGTCCCAATTCTCGTTGTTCTCTGGTGGTGGCTCGTCGAAGATTTCCTCTTCGTCATTGGGATACTCTTCATCTCCAGGTGCAGGTCGTCGTCGCGACAAGCCATCTGGTGAGAAGGTGATTCCTCTGACATGTTTCAAGGTAAACTGAAACATGAGGATCTCTTCAGCCCAACGGTTGATATTTGCATTTGGCAGGTTACCAACGTTCCTTAGCATGCCTGCCAAGTACAGCGCGTCGGTTTCGACTACCAATTTTCTACAACCAAGGAGCCAGTGAGCCATGGCTTGAAGCACGCGCTTCACACCATAAAGTTCACGCTTCGGTTGAGAAAACCTAGCTTCTCTTTCTGTAAGCGGGATACTCCCAAATTTTGCGTAATAGACTTTCTTTGGATCATCTGGGTCGCGCTGGTAAATTTCAAAACCCGCGGCCATCCAGGATGTGTCTATTGCGACGACAATCTCAGAGTCCCACTCGTAGTTCAGAGGCTTAAGCGACGGACAGACTTGTATCGCGTCTTTAAGTCTTTGAAATGCGAGTTTCTGTTTGTCACCCCATTCAAAATGCGCGTTCTTGTTCACTAGTCTCTGAATTGGTCGCACCATTTCAGAAAATCCTCTAATGAACATTCGCATGACCCCAATCGTGCCCATAAATTGTCGAACCTCCGAGACGTCCCTCAAGTCTGGCCAACGCATGATTACACCAACTCTGTCCGCGTCAGGTTTTCTACCTTCAAACGAGCAGATATGGCCAACCACAGCGAACTCGTCGGCGCAAACCACCGACTTGGTACCAGACAGAGTCGCGCCACAGTAGCCGATTCTGTGCACGACGCGGTTCACATTCTGAAAGTGTTCCCATACGAAGCGACGGATCCCAGGATTTTCCGGAATCGTTTCACAGGTTCCATCGGGTAACAGATACCTGGTTCCAGGTCCTCGAACGGGTACGTCGTCGATGTATGGAATAGTAACATGAGGGATTTCGTCTTTCAAAATGAAAGTAACGTCCTCATGGAATATGGGTACTGAGTTGGTCCATCCTTGTGGGAGTTTGACCAACCTCAGCGCACCGAACGGTGACTGGAATGTAGTCAAGTCGCGACTAGCAGGATCGATGTCACGCTGGTCGTAGCCTGAGTACAAATCTAGCGCAGCACCACAGGCGCGACCGGCGAAGTGGTTGGCTAACTCCTCTGTCGCGGGTGGCAACCCTGAATGTGCGATAGTAATTGCATTGAGTGGTTCTAGCGAGTGCACCAGTCTGATACTCTTCCCATCCTTCTTAAGTACAGCAAAGAACTTGCTTCGATAAGAGGAATTGGAAGGCTCATAGACCTGGGCCGCGATTTTGTCTTTTATGACCTTGCACACTTGATCAAACATGCCGCGAGGTATAGGAATATTTCCTTCGCGATATGCCGTATGGGGAACTGTCGCGATCTTGACAGGAGGAAATATGTCCTGTCTCAATGCGCCACGCTCTTCATCATTGAACGCGAAACTTTGATTGTGAAGCATATAGAAGTGCATGAGCAACTTCCGTTCTTCTGGTAATAAGAAGTCTCCTTTGTGTAACTTGTCCACAATATCCCTGCGTTCCGTCGTGAATCTACCAGTTGGGGTAAAATCAGGTGGTCGCGGGTTTAGAGTAGGCAGCGTATCCAAAGGATCCCCCACCATTTCTCGAATTATTCGGTCGTCCTCAGAACCCATAGTGTACACTGGTCTGACTTTCTGGTCTACAGGTTTGTATTTCTTCCCTGCGAACACAGAGTATTTGTCGCGACTAGAAGAGTCGTCGTCTAGTACACTCCAAGTACCAACAGTCAGTTTTTCCGTTGCCGCGTCTGAGAGTCTTTCATTCATATAGGAATGAAACAAAGTCGACGCAGCGACGTCTTTCTTCATTTCCTTGTCCTCTTTCGACGACAAGATATATGCTTCTACTAGCTCAGTTTGGGTAAACTGGCCACTAGAACGCAGCTTTCTTAGATCCTCGAACACTACATTCCCATCTTTTCCCAACGACACAGTCACCGCGACTTCTTCTCCTTGACTCAACCTGGTCAATTCCTCGAAGCTCTTTGAAAATCCCGTTCAGGGTTCGGTTCGTCTGGACTGGTCGTCGGTTTCGACGAACTGTAGGGCTCGGTAGATCCGTCGTTCTTTTTAGTGTTACGCGGCAAGTCGTCTGCACGACGCGGCTGCGTAGCCATTGCACAACGTGTCTTTAGATTGGGATCGCGCATGGTGATTATCTGGCTGCCGTCAGCCGCGTTCTTGATATTGCTTTCAGTCGCGATATCGAACGGTCTGCCGAGCAACACCTTATAAGCTGGACTTTCCAAAATGTGCACCTGCAGGTAGACCAGGATGGTCCCAAACCTGAAGGGTACATTTCTCGCTAATCCCAGTGACTTAGAGATAGATCCATTTGCGCTTTCCATATAGATGACGACTTTTGGGTCCCAGCTTAATTGTGCGTCGACGGCTTCTGAGAAAGCCATCGAGACAATCTGAGATCCACTGTCTAGGATGCAGTCCGCGTCGAGACGCGCGTTAATCCGTCCGTTTATCGTTCTGAGAGCAGCGAACGAATCACCAACATAGACATGTCTTGGGTTCTCATTAGAGGGTATCGACTCCAAGTACATCTCATATGGGTCCGTCGCGACAACTGCGCCAATGGGAATTTCTCCTTCAACTGTGTTATGATAGAACACAGGCTCGGGCAATTCCTTAGCACTGACTAGGTTGTAGCTCAGTTCTCCATCCCAAACGTCTTCAACGACGCGACCAGTTTCTTGAAGCATGGACTTCTGAACCGGTACTCGTTTCTTCGAAGAGTCCTTCAGGATGGAGTCGCGGACAGTCCCCGAAACTGCTAGGAGTTCACCCACAGTGACGTCGACTGACGCGTTTTTCATTTTGTCGTAGACTGCTTCTGCCACAGCCTTCTTTTGAATCGGTGCACGCAACTGGTATTTATCTGGAACGCGCGCTTTTGAAGAATGTACTGGTTCTTGTAGAACGGGCTTGACTTTCTCAAACGGTAGTTCCTTTCTCTTTTCGGTGTTGTCGCGCACTGATTCCTCATCATCGTCGTTATCACTAACTTCTTCAATAATCACAGGTTTCCTCGGTTTCTCTCGTCGCTCAGCTCGCTTATCATGGTCCTCAGAGGGCTTGGCTGAGTTTGTGGGTTTAGCCCCCTTCCTTGAACCATTTAGAAACCCGAGTTGTTATCGTCGCGCTCAGGTTGGCTATTCGCACCACGACGGGTTTGAATGAACTGCTCCTGAGTCTGAGGATAACCACTGTTCATGTTGTTGAAGTAGCCGGCCATGGCGTCGGTCATGGCTTTCTGCATGAATTGGCCCATGGCACTTTCCATTACATTACTGGTCGAACCAGATGCAGTTCTTTGAGTCTTTGGCTCAGCGCGACTCTCTGGGGTTGGCCGCGACGACTTCCTCTCGTATTGGATGAGTTGACTTCGAAGGGAGCGTATCTCATCTGCCACTTCTTCAGGGTAGTCGGACATATCATCATTGTCGCGGCTATCGAACTGATCCAAGTAGTAAGAGTCTTGGAAGTTGACGGACTTGCCCTTCTTCTTCCAATAAGCCTCTACTCGTTGTCCCTGAGTCCCTTCTCCATTTGGTAAGAAGCTGTCATCGAAGAGCCTCCACATCCCTTTGGTGTCTACTTTGAGAAGGTTTTTCTCAATGTGAGACCTCTTGAGCGGGCACTCGTTCGACCAATGACCAGTTTGTCCACAGTAGCGACAGTCGTCGTTTCGTGCGGCAGCTCCTCCTTGTGCGCGACTTTCAAAGTGGGGCACAGAAGAGTTGTTGCCTACTGGCCGCGACCGCTGTATGGGCGCTTCGCGAGCAGTCTGTACGAACGTCTTCAGCGCTTCCTGCAACTGAGTCTGTAGCTCTTTTTGGTGTAGAAGAAATGAGTCCTTCAAGTTGGAAATCGAGTTTTCCAACTCCTCAACCTTAGCATGGTTGGGTGGACTGGTCTCATAGTCAAAGCGAACCTTGGGAGGCCGCGCGATTATGGGAATTTCGTCTTCGTTGCTCAACGTCGACGCCATTTCTTCCGCCATCGTCATTAATTCTTTTAGCTGGATGGGGTCGTCCTGCCGGTTGACTCCAGTCGCGGGGACATTAGCATTTGCTATCCCGGCGCGAGTTTGGTAGCGCTTGTTGAATACTTGACTCGTAGCCAAAGCGTTCCTCAAGACGGTACTGAACTCAGAGTCCAAAGTACGCATGTAGCGTTCACACGCGACTTTGTTGGTAATAATGGCAGGAGGGACTGACAGTCGCTTGTAGTGACTGTACATTTGAAGGCCGAAGCGCTTCAAATCACCCTCATCCGTGATTTTGATTCCACGGTTCTCGCGACAGAGTCTATCTAGATCTGCCATGGTCCCCGTTTTTCGCTTGGACACCTCAGGGTATCCTTTTAATATTTCGGCCTCGAATTCCGCAACAGTTTTCGTGTCGTCGGAATAGGTATCGAGACCTTCCCATACGTCCATCACTTGCCGCGACGGCAAATAACGAATGTACATACTTTTCGCTTGTTTGACATCCGTGATGCCACCATCCTCCACGATCTGCGCGCAGTGACGCAAATATGCCTCAATCGACAGGGGATCCTTTTCATCAAGTATAGGTCTACTTGTGTCCCAAGGTTGAGGGATTTTGAACCCAGTCTTTGGAGCCATAGTTGTCGCGACTGAAGTCACAGGGGAAGTAGGGATGTTGTTAGAATTCATGTTTGTAGCAGTGACGCTACTAGACAATTCTGAGAGGGTTTATGAGCTAGTCTGAGATCGACTGATTGTCGTCGAACTCGAAGTAGCCGCGTCTAAAGCTGGAAGCTTCGTCGACGAATTCACTCTTTGTTTTCCTTTTGCCTTGGAAGGCAAGGGTGGTAGATACAAAGGTGTTTTATGTCTTGCAGACCTTCGTGGTTTTTCGAAAGGTCCTGAAGTTGAAGCGTTTCCTTCAGTCTCAATCTCCGCTTGGTCCTCAAGAGGTCGCGCAGGAGCTTGGGATCGAAATAAACTGCTTCGCGGGATAAACCCTTGGTCTCTATCCGACGTCGCGGTAAAGAATCCGGTTTGTTGATTTTTTAAAGTTTATGAAACTTTAGAAGCCCCTCGCGGTGGGCTCCAGATGAAATGCTGAGGGCGTGCTCACAAGTGAATCTACTATGAAAGTAAACCCCAATATAAACACGTTCACACTCCTCGTAATCAGCTTCTCAGTGTGTGAAAGATGTGAGGGCTTCGGGGTGGACAGAGCACCAGTATCACAACTCTCAATAGACGCAGATCCAATAGTCGCGGAGACGGAGTCGACGACAAGAATATATATATATAGCAAACAATGGTGTCTCAACCAATATCTTCTATACCATCACAACCAACACTAATCCAATCTACAACCAACAATATAACAAGTCAGAACTTAATACGAAGTATTAAGATCCCTTGTAGCGACAGCGTCCAGATGGTGACGCAAAGCCCAAATGTCGAGTCGACGCACTGCCAACTGACACAACCAAAAGTACTGAGTCGACGCACTGCCAACTAGTAAACCAAAATGCCGCGTCGACGCACTGCCAACTAACAGCCAATATCCAATGTCCAAAACCCGAGCACAACTTGTCGACGCACTGCCAAGCAAGAAGTGTGGAACCAAAGTTCTCAAGTCGACGCACTGCCAACTGACCAAAACAACCCGAGCACAACTAGTCGACGCACTGCCAAGCTAGAGGTGTGGAACGATCTCAACAAAGCCCGAAGGCGACGACACTAAATGCCGCGACTAAACCAGATGCGGCGAATCCGACTTTCTGATTTCTCAACTCAAAACTCAAATCACAGTAGCTACAAGTGCTCAGGGAGCAACTCGTCGCGACCGGGCAGGGGTAGCAGAACTTCTTAGGGTGGAATCACGCGGCACGCAAATTGTACAAAACAATCTGAAATGAGAGTGATTCACAGTCCGGGGGAAAGCTTTTTAATACAAAGAGACGACGTGCTACTTATACTGTCTACGACGCTGCTTAGTAAAGTCCTGTACAACTGCATAGTAGCTACGCTATCTAAGATCGGTTGCCTTTTAGGGTAATTGAAAAGTTGAACGATCGGACAGGTCCTGAGTGATCAGGACCCCGCCCCATAGTCCATATGATACTTTTGATGTGGGCCAACCCACCGCGTCATACTTTTGGAATACGACGTGCTGGATTTGTTGAAGCTTGTTTGTATTAGTGACTATCACAGTATGTAGACATGACATCATAAGTAGTATTCTTAGATTACTTTGGCTCGCTCCACAATGACCTCATACCTGACATCATTATTGCGTCATCCATTACTCATCTATGATATCATTACTCCACTATGACATCATGATATCTGCTCCAGACTGGTATATAAACCTAGTACTATACGCTCCATATCCTCAGCTCCTGTGTCTTACACTCGCTGAGGTATGCATTCTCCCTTACGATCTAATGACCCTTACTTATGACTTGTACCACAGACTCTGTGTCTTTAGGTACAGCAAATGATATAGCTCCTGTGTCTTACACTCGCTGAGACTCTGTGTCTTTAGGTGATCGCTACTGGTCGTATCTCCACTGCGCGGTATTGTCTGCGACAGGTTATGGGCCCCGCCTGAACCACTAGCGGCAAATCAAGAAACATCGAACTACTCCCTTTACTAAGGCGAGTATCTTTCACTCGTTCAGCCCTTCTAGAGCGCCGTCTTTGTGCGCTCGTCCCACTTGCTGGATGTCGGTCCTCGCATTTGTGCTCTCACCCTCAAGGGGTTACGCGAGCGGCGTCAGGGAGTCATTCAGTTGGCAGACGCGCCGTTAGCTATTCCGTCCATGATTGCTCGCGCGCGTTTTACGTTACATCTTTTTATTGTACAGCGGACATACCCACCAGGTACTGGTCCTTTGGTCAATCCCACTCCTGAACCTTGCGCGAAGCGCCTAGGTGGTGTGGTAGCTCTCAACAGCTGCTGGAGGTCGATCCCTCCGCCAGGCAAAACAATCCTTCGGGGTTGACTCGCATTCCTCACAAGGGACCCTGCGGGCTGGTGACACTACGAGGATTCATGCAATGACGCTCTGCGTGTATGCATGTCTTTAAAAGGGAGAAGATGGGCGGTCAAACCCGGTGCTTGGGACGGCCTTGGGCACGTGTCCCTTGGCCAGTGACGGACTGCGAGGGCAGTAATCACCGTCGGGTACTGCCGCCGCTGACGTATATAGTTACGTTACTTTGATACAAATATGGGCACTTACTATACCGCTTTATTTCGTTATCATTCCCCGCGCGTATATGGGCATCATGGATGGGATGGGGACGCTTGGTCGTTCTCGTTTCAGAGATTTGGCACTCGGGATTTTGTTTCTTGGTCTGCAGAGAATCTGGGGCTGACTTTGTCGCTCTAGTCATCTCTATCACCCTGTCATCACCAGACGACCCTCCCGTTGGGGTTATCCTATTTCCTGTTGTCCGCTGGGCTCAGGGACCTTCTTACATTCCTCTCCAAGACGCCGATTGGAGGGATCTATACGATCTTGGAGAACACGACAACGAAGAGTTCTTCCATCACCAAGAGAATTGGACTCCAGAACTTCGATCTCTATTCGGTGATCCTCCCTATATCGAATTTCCCTCTCTTCACTACCAAACCGCCGACGTTATCGAGTATCTCCCCACCATGTCGGGAATCGAGAAGCTCAACAACTCCATTCTGAGTGTCTTCGATGGCACCAATTGGAATACGTGGTTGGACAACTACATGAGCATCTGCATGCATCAGGGCACCTGGGGAGTGGTTAAACCCACTCATATTACGGTTAACGGCACATCTACCTCAAACCCTGGTTCTATGGAGCGTCCTGGAACGGCTGGCGACAGCCAATATCAATGGGACGTTGCCAATGAAAAGGCACTGGGTCTTGCGCGGGTTTACATCACCCAGAATCTGCGCAAGGGAATCTTTATGGATGGTCAGCAGGAGCGCACTGCGCGCGAGGTTTTTGCGAAAATGGCGACGGATTATGGCCAGCCAAATGCCATCGATGCTTTCGTCGAGTACCGCCTCCTGAACACCACCACCTTTCACGGTGGTGATACCATTGAAAAACAGATCATGGAAATGGAGACTCGTCGTCGCCAGTGTTCAGAAGGAGGAATCGAGATCCCCGACTACCTCTTCGCTACTCTCATGCTCGCCGCCTTGCCCGCTTCCAGCAGAGGTTTCGTCACCTCTTACCTGGCCAATCGTCCTATCGCTTCCTTGAATCCGGTCGATGTCAAGAACAGCGTCATAGGGAATATCAAAATCGAGAACCTCGACACGACGTCGAACTCAAAGATTTCCACCGTTCCGTCCCTTGCCACCCGCTGCACTCATTGCAACAAGTCCGGTCACGTTGCGGCATCCTGCTACAAGAAGTATCCCAACCTCAAGCCTAATGGTCAATCATCTGACAAAGGCAAGGGGAAGCAGGATGAGGGGAAGAAGAAAAAAAAAGAAGGAAAAGAAGAGCGGTGATGGTACTAGCGCTGTAAAAGAAGTTGTAGCCGCTCCCGCGGTTGCAGCTGCCTCCAATGGAATGCACATTTCGTCCTATCTCATGAGTGACTCCCTCAAACACATCGATGATGGAATTTTTGTTGAAGAAATGGGAGACGACTCCAAAATTCGTTTTCTATGGGACTCGGGTTGTACGCATCATATGACAAACACCCGATCTGATCTTCACAACATCAGACCTATCGACACCTATGTAATCGTTGGGTTGGGAGCTCGCTTCAAGAATGAAGCCGTTGGAGACATTGTGTTGCGGGGTCATACTAGTAGTGGCATGGACTACACCTTCACGCTGAAGGATGTCATCTACAACCCGCACATAAGAGGGCGCTATCTTTCTGGGTATGCGCTCGATCAGGCTGGTTACTACACCGTGGTTGGTGACAACAAGGCAATCCTAGTCACCAAGGATTGGCTCAACAAGGGAAAAGCGCATGGGGATGTCTTGATGACCTTTAAAGCAAGCAATCGCTGCTACTGGTACTACCCCGAGGAGCTCGTGGCACCATCTGTGTCTGCATCTCACGAGTCTACCGCGCTCGCTTCCCTGGAAACTACCGATCGTGAATTGTGGCATAAGCGTTTTGGTCATGCGGCTCGGAGGACCCTTTCTCACTTGCCGACACAAGTTGAAGGTGTTCCCCCCTTGCGACGCAATAAAGACCAGCGCGGCATGTGCGATGGATGTATGCTTGGAAAACAGCACAAGCATCCGTACCCTGCATCAGAGAAACGTGCTAGCAAACCCCTCGAGCTTATCCACACTGATTTGATGGGCCCCTGGCCTACTCAGTCGTTGGAAGGTTCACGCTACACAATTTCGTTCTACGATGATTTCTCGAGCTTCGGCATGATGGTGTTCATTAAATCAAAGGACCAAGCCTCTACTGCGATTAAAAACTTTGTTGCCCTTACAGAGCGTCAGCTTGGCACAAAAGTACTGGCCTTCCGGTCAGATCGTGGAGGCAAATATATGTCCGATGAACTCACAGCCTGGCTCAATGCACGTGGTATTATGCACCCTAAGTCCGCGCCACGCGAACCACAGCAAAATGGGAGGTCTGAACGTTGGAATCGCACAGCCTACGAGAAAGCGGAATGCATGCGCCTCGATGCCGGCCTATCCAAAGGCTTCTGGCAATGTGCTATGGATGCATCTGTCCACGTTCATAATAGACAACCTATGGCACGATTGGGATGGCGAACACCTGCGGAACTGTGGCTTGGAAAGAAGCCAGACGTCTCTTATTTCCGTGTGTTTGGATGCAAGGCGTCTCTCTATGTAGATGTTGAAAAACGCCCGAAAGGGTTGGAGCATGGACGCCCCGACCACATCTTCGTTGGATACGAACGAGAGACAAAAGCTTGGAAAGTGTGGGATCCGAATCAACGCAAGATACGAGTCTCTTCAAATGTTGAGTTCGATGAGCGAGTATTCCCTGCCAAGTCCAAGCTAGTCACCGGCAATGTGTCCTCTGGACCGGAGCCGTTCACACCATTCGAGGAAACCTTCCCTGACCTTATCAATAATCCTGCGCCTGCAACACCTTATGCAAGTGTACCACCCCCTGCTCTTCCACCGCCCCCGGCACCCCTCGCGCAACAAGGTCCTGTCACGGGATCGCGAGAAGTACCCCTAATGCCTGGCCCAATAGACGATCGCCCGATTGCCCATCGCCGCCCTCGTCGAAACAAGCCCCGCATTTTGCCGGATGGAACTACGTATCAGAGGCCTAACAGCATTGAGTCCATGCTTTCAGCTGCCCAAGCTGAACATGACTTGCCTCAGAACGTGCGGGACGTAGCAAAGAGCCCGGATGCACTCAAGTGGGAGCGCGCAATGCGCAAAGAACTGGACTCTCTCGAGGAAAACTGTACTTGGGATTTGACCAGCCTTCCACGCGGTCGAAAGACTGTCAAATGCAGATGGGTGTTTAGCAGGAAGCGTGACGGTCGTTTCAAAGCACGACTTGTTGCCAAGGGATTCACTCAGGTTCATGGGTTTGACTATGATGAGACCTTCTCGCCAGTATTGCGCTACGAATCTCTGCGCATACTTATGGCTCTGGCTGCTCTCGAAGATTGGGAGATTCATGCCATGGATGTCAAAACGGCATTCCTAAACGGGGATCTGGAGGAAGAAATCTATATGGAACTTCCGGAATTACCCAAAGGTTTCTCATCATGGCCAAAAGAAAAGGTGGCACGCCTTCGTAAATCACTCTATGGGTTGAAACAGGCGTCTCGACAGTGGAATATCAAAATCCACAATGCCCTCCTCGAACTTGGTTTTGCTCGGACATACTCCGACGCCGGTGTCTACACATATCGCCAACAAATGGGAGATACGGTCATCATCTTGGTGCTGTATGTTGACGATATGCTCATTATGGGCAACAATCTGCCGGAGATAGCGCGTATCAAATCCTTGCTCGCGAATCGCTTCAAAATGACAGATCTCGGTCCTGCGAAGGATTTCCTTGGTCTGAACATAGTTCGTGATCGCAAAGCGCGTAAAATCTGGATCGATCAGGCTTCCTATATCGAAGGAGTTCTAGAACGATTCCGGATGTCTTCGTGTAAAGAAGCTCGTACTCCCCTGCCTTCCGGCATCGTGCTCGAGAAGCATGATGGAGAAGTTGATGAAGACCGTCGTACCCGATACCAGCAACTGATTGGCAGCCTTCTATACGCCATGCTTGGTACTCGCCCCGACATTGCCTATGCAGTCATCCGTCTATCAAAGTTCAACAGCAACCCGTCAGAACATCATTGGAACATGGCAAAATACATACTCCGGTACCTTCAGGGCACCAAAAACTACCAACTTTGCTATGATGGTTCCACTGGCGCAGGCCTTATCGGTTATTCCGATGCTGATTGGGCGGAGAACAAAGACGACAGGCATTCAACCACGGGATATTCCTTCTTCATCGCCGGTTGTGCAGTGACCTGGGTTTCTAGACGCCAACCCACGGTCGCTTTGTCCTCAACAGAGGCCGAATACATGGCTCTGAGCGATGCTACACGCCAGATTGCCTGGATCCGCACTTTGTTGACTGAGCTCGGATATGACTTGCCATCCACGCCTCTTTGTGTTGATAACCAAGGCGCTATCTTTATGGCAGTAAATCCAGTTCATGATAGGAGGACGAAGCACATCGACATCCGCTATCACTTCGTACGAGAATCCGTCGAAGCTGGCAATGTCCAACTTTACCATGTGCCGACTGATGCGATGATCTCCGACACGCTCACAAAGTCTCTGGCATGGGTGAAGTTCCAACAACATCGGCTGTCTTTGGGTCTTCGTGATCCGACTGTTTAGTCGAGTGGGAGTGTTGAAGCTTGTTTGTATTAGCGACTATCACAGTATGTAGACATGACATCATAAGTAGTATTCTTAGATTACTTTGGCTCGCTCCACAATGACCTCATACCTGACATCATTATTGCGTCATCCATTACTCATCTATGATATCATTACTCCACTATGACATCATGATATCTGCTCCAGACTGGTATATAAACCTAGTACTATACGCTCCATATCCTCAGCTCCTGTGTCTTACACTCGCTGAGGTATGCATTCTCCCTTACGATCTAATGACCCTTACTTATGACTTGTACCACAGACTCTGTGTCTTTAGGTACAGCAAATGATATAGCTCCTGTGTCTTACACTCGCTGAGACTCTGTGTCTTTAGGTGATCGCTACTGGTCGTATCTCCACTGCGCGGTATTGTCTGCGACAGGATTGGCCAACGGGTATGTCTTGGCATGTGAGGCCAACGTGGGCGCCCCAAGAAGCCGTATGGCTCTAGGCACGCCAGTCGTCTCCCACATGGTTCGGTTCACGGATCTAGCCGTATCGATTTTAGTGTGTTTGAGTATGGGCGCGACTCGCCGTGACACTTGGAAGTGTCACCGCGACGCGTCCACAATGTCCCGTGATCGAATGGATCCTGACATGTGACAAGTCGTCGTCGTGGCATGATCTGAGGAAACGTCCAACTCAAAACCGGGAGTTGCCGCGACAAGATGGTTTAAGTCTCGTAACGCCAAGCCCTGTCCAGTAGTAGTTCTATTATTGAGAACGTCGCGCATTGCTCAGCCCTTCAGCCCAAGTTCCCATCTGCAGAGAATGACCCTTTTCGAGAAGTCGACGCAACGACAGATCCCCTTTCTGGGGAATGGTCGCGGTCCAAGCGTTCGTCACTAATGGCCCTGAGCCTGGTGTAGACTCATAAGACCAATTCCACAGTAGTGGTCTGACTGCCTTGCTATCGTCGACACTATCCACAGTCGTCGACTGGGCAGTAGACCCATAAGTCCTACTGAGCGCAACACTGTCAACCGCGACACGATACACCGAGTGGTTCAAGAGTAAACTCTGTAAAAGCGCAAAAATACGCCCTTACAGAGCTGGTGCAGAGCGCGTCTGGTAGCCAGCCTATCACCGTCACACCAGATCTGTCGTACCGGCAGATTGTGGCAGGGTTTGCATCCCCCCCGGAAGTCCTAGGCTCGATCTCTCAGCTGGAGGTCGACCAGGACTCTGGTTCTCGCCCTGGCGGCGTAGTCGACGACGGTGCACTGCACCAGGTCGAAGTCCCTGGCGAAGATCAGTGGACCGAGGTCACACGTAGTACTGCCCGCACTCACCGTGAGCGTAGCCCTAGCCAACTCAGTAATAGCAAAGACACCTCGTCTGTGCCGCACACTTGGTCTCAGGCGGAGGGATCCATGAGTATCCCACAGCTGCGAACCTTGGCGGAGAGGTATAGCACCCTGCTCCGCAACGCTGAGGCGCGCACCGCAGCGGACGGCCACGCCAGTGGAAATTTTCACGGCGACACAGCCACCATGAGTCAGACCAACAGATCGGTCAATTCGGGCCCGAAACAAACGCCCGAATCTGCCAAGAGCAGTGAAACTGTGCCTCAGGCAGATAGCCAGGCACACGCCGGCCCCTCTAAGATACGGGGGAAGGCGATTGACCCCAGGAACTGGGGGCAACTGGACTTCGGAGAAGAATTCTCCGAGGACGAAATCGAAGCGCAGCGCGAAGCGCTTGAGACTCACAACGCGCGGCACCGTGAGGTCAAGAGGGAGCAAGTTCCTACTGAAATGAAAAAATTCAGTCCTCGGTTTGGCGCTAATCCCATGCAGAACGCACCTTCGATCCTAACTGACAACGAATCGGAGCCCGAAACAGAGGGCGACGTAGCGTCTGGCCAGACCACGGATGAAAAGATCCGCCGATTGGAAGAAGAGATCCAATCGCTTCGTCAGTTAGAAGCGTCAACCAAGAGGTCGACGAGGACGCCTATCACCGACGCCCAAGCACTGGCTCGAGCGCACATCGAGACCCAGATACGAGCACGATCTGCCTCAAGACCGAAATCCGGGCCTAGAGGGCGTGATCAGCAGCTGGTAGACATACTGCCTGCGGGCGGATACATGGAAAGGGTCATAAGAGAGGCCGGGGGAGCATCACCCCCTCCACCCAGCTCGTCCAGCAGCTCTCACAGTGGCTCAGGAAGCCACAGACGCAGCAGCGCACCAGTGGGACTGCCACCGTCAGCGCCTGTCGCCGCTTCCCATGGGTTGCTCATGGATGGGCCTGGGCGGGTAATGATCCGCCCAATTCAACCCGTCGCCTACGACGGAAGCGATGACGCAGCCAAATTCCTGCAATTTGTCCGTCAAGGGACAAACTGGCTGCGAATGGGAAACTTACCCGAGGATCAGCACATCTTCATGCTAAGTTATTGCCTCACGGGCAAAGCACTCGATTTCTATAACAGAAAAGTGGTGCAAAAAGAGTCCGAGTGGACTCTGAGCGACTTCTTCGCAGGGATGCTCAAATATTGCTTCCCGTCGGACTATCGCATGAAATTGCGGGACAGGCTAGGGCGTTGCTACCAGAACAAACAATCAGTATCGGACTACTCCTCGGAGTTCGAAGAGTTGTACTTCATGATCGGACTTGCTGATGACCAGGAGAAGGTCGTACGCCTCTGGCATGGGTTTGCATCCGAAATACAGGCAGAGCTTTACCGTCAAGAGCTAAATCCCGAGTCGTCAACGTGGGAAGAGGTGATAGACGGCGCCGAGAAAGCTGAAGTCCTCCTGGGCAAGAAGGACAAGCCCCGGGACACATCTTCGGCTGCGTCAAGTGGTCAGGCCGGTAGGAAGTCCCGAGGGAAAGGGAAGTTCTCGAAGCGCTCCAAGTCGCCGGACGCGGCTATTCAGACATCGGCGGCGGCTGTATCGGAAGAAAAGGGAAAAGGTTCAAAGAATAAAAAGGACCGAAACCGCGAACCAAATGACCGCCCCTGGGAGCGCAAACTGACAGCGCAGAAGCGCGAGGAGCTCATGGCGGCGAATAAATGCCTGAACTGCGAAGCGGAGGGGCACTTCGCAAGAAACTGCCCCAAGCTGCAGACCGTCCCGTCTAAGCAGAAGGGGAAACCCCCAGGCCTAGCGGCCCATGGGGTGACCTTTGAAACATCCTCGGCACTGTTCGAGAGCACGGAGCAATTGCTCGAGACATTTGCAATCGACTTAGGAGGCGATCGAGAGGGCGGGAGTACCAGCCAGTTCCAAGATGAAGACAAAAATGGACTTAGCGAAGTACTTGAGTACCTGGACAGCAACCTGTTGCACGACTCGCCCCCATTGCCCCTAGATGAGATGCACACGCCTATTGGCAACATCCGCGCCCGCTTCATACGAATGGCCCTCACCAACGCCGCCCCCTACCCCGGTGACAAAGACCTTATCCAGACTGATCCAGGGCCACGATTTGTGGTCACAAAGCAGCAGAACGGCGACTTCCTGGTCCTGGACCGGGCTGATGCGTACGCCGCATACGACCTGGAATCTCGATGGGTCAACGATGAATCATTTCGGATTGGGCTGTGGTACGCAAGATTCCGCCAGGTTGTTGCTTGTCGACCTCTGGATGAACTGGAGACCAACGAAGCATGGGACACGGAAGTCGGCGACGTGGTGGCCACAATGGCCGCAGTTCTGCTGTGGTCATACGATCAAGAGGTGGGCAATGACGCTCACCTCGAGCTCTTTGATGTTGCCCCCTCCACGCTGGACCCATCCCGCTACACTGTCACCCTCCACCATCTGGAGCGCTCGTGTGAACTGCCGGTCGCTTGTCTCGACGACGAGACCTTTGACCTGCGCCAGTGGTATCGCCGATCCTTTGGCCCTCAGGCCAAAGATGACATCGTGAGGGACGAGGTAGGACGACCTGAAACGCCAGAAGAGGATCGAGACCTGGTTCACCGGATGGGCCGACTGAAAATTGGGGATGAGGAAAATAGTCAAGGAGGAGTACCACCTGACTGCGTGGGAGCGTTCGAAGAACGCATGGCACTCATTACGGCTTGCGGCGTCAACGCGGCTGTTACCACAGACAAAAAACCCCCACCACGCTCCATAGGCGACCTGCACGCTGCGGGGGCTTGCGCTCTTCTCCACTTCCTTCAGCCATATACGGGGGATGACCGCGCTCCTGGAATCAAAGACAATCGCCCGGCAGAGCGTTTCCGTGTATGGCGCGCCGGGGAGGACAGCTACGCCGTCCAAGACAGCTGGTTTTCTGAGGTGTTCAGCCTCCCAGCCCAATACCTCGCAACCGAAACGTTCCGGATTGGCGAGTGGTACGACCATCAGCTCGCGTCTCGGCTCGGAATGGATGCGCGGCAGACGTCCAGTGACCTACACGAAGTGGAGGTCGAAGACCTCACCCAGGCTGGACTAGACGTCTACCTGCGGAACCTCGAGCGCATCGTGGACACCGATCTGTCCCAGTTAAGGGTGCGAGTGCACACAAGTCAGGAGCACGGCATTCGTCAAAAAAGGTACGTGCTTACGCACGAAACAGCTCATGAGAGCCGTTATATCCGTACCATACCGGCTGAATACCTGGCCAGGACCGAGTTCGACTTCTTGGGCTGGGTCCGGAGTAGCCTTCTCCTGGATCGGCACGGACAACCCCGTTACAAGGACGCCTGGGTGCAGAGAGCACGAGACGACAACGGGCTCGATTCGTACGCGCACTTCTACGCACTGGATCACCCGGGAATGACCAGCCGGGAAGCACGCCTGCTGCTTCTCCTGCGGAACGGGGAGGACCTACGCCGGCTGGCGTGCAGCGGGCTCTTCTCGACTGACTTACTTGAGCTGACCCGGGACTTCGACGCGGCGCTATCGGACCTTGAATACGCTCAGCTAAGGGCGCCAACAGAGGGCGAGTTGTTTGTGGGAGGGGCACAACTGCCTGCGGACCAGGTGAGGGGTATCTCCAGATCCGCCTCGACCCCACGCTTACCAGACAAGGTCGTGGCTAAGCCGCTTGTAGTGGTGGTCCGTGTGAACGGGGAGCCCCTACGGGCGCTGATAGACTCGGGCTCGCTTGGCAATTTGATCAGCACCACAGTTGCCGACCAGCTCCAGCTCACCCGCCTGACGCTGGAGGACCCAATCACGCTGCAGCTCGCTGTGCAGGGCTCAAAGTCGAAGATCAACCACTGCGTCACTGCCAGATTCCAGTATCAGGACATTGATACGCAGCACTCTTTCTACGTGGCAAACATTAGTGGCTACGACATGATCCTGGGAACCGGCTGGCTCTCCAAGCATCGGGTTAGTGTGGGTTTCAATCCCTCCCGAGTTTGCATTGGCAGCGCTGACGCTCTTCCCCTAGAAGGTGTAGCTACTTCGAAGATATTCACGAGCTCGACGAAACTGGAGGCAGTCTCAGTCGATGCCGTACGGGCAGAACTGCTAGAATATGCACGGGATGTATGTAAAACGGCGGCTGACACGCCTCTACCGCCTCTACAAGAAATTAATCATACCATTCCGCTAATCAACGAGAAGCTCATTCTCTCTTGGCGCCCCTCTCGATGCCCCGAGGCCTTGAGGGATCAGTGGGACGAAAAGCGTCGGACTTATCTGCGCACGGGCCGCTGGAAAGTTACAAACTCGGGCAACACTGTGCCCATGCTATTGATTCCCAAGGCCAAATCTAACCCTCCGCGACTCCGTGTGGTCATGGATCTTTGAGCGCGTAACAAGAACACGCACAAGATGTCCTCCCCTCTGCCTGACATGGAAGGTATACTGCGGCGGGTCGCTCGCTGTAAGTATCGGTCTATGATCGATGGGCAGGACGCCTACGAGCAGATCCGTATTGTGCCAGAGCACGTTAACAGGACTTGCATGACCACTCCAGATGGCAACATGGTCAGCCTGGTGCTGCAGCAGGGTGACTGCAACGCGCCGGCGACGTATCAGTCCCTCATGAATTACTTATTCTCTGACTTCATAGGCAGATTCATGGACGTCTATCTGGACGACATAATCATATATTCAAACTCCCTTGAGGACCATCGTGCGCACGTCAGAAAGATAATCGATGTTCTCAAGAGAGAGAAGCTGTATCTAGGCGAAAATAAGCTGCAGTTCCTGAAACCTGAGCTGAAAATACTTGGATGGGTGGTGGACGACCAGGGGATCCGGATGGATCCCGACAAAGTCGATTCTGTCCTGGCGTGGAAGACGCCCACGAACCGCGACCTGCTGCGTGGCTTCCTGGGCTCAGTGGGCTATCTCGCCGATGACCTGGACCGGGTACGAGTGCCTATGTCAGTCCTGCATGGCCTGACGGGTGACACTGTTGCGTTCCGGTGGAGTTTTACTCACCAACGCGCGTTTGAGGACATCAAGCGAGTGGTGGCCAAGCTCAGAGAGCACCGGCGTGTCCCGCTTGTATATGGGCCAAACCATGACCCCATTTTCCTGGTCACCGATGGCTGTATTACCGGTGTCGCGGGTGTTGTCTCACAAGGGCCTGACTGGAAGAGCGCCAGAGTAGCGGCTTTCTTTTCGGCCAAGCTGAATTCCGCTCAGCAGAACTACCCCGTTCACGAGATCGAGATGCTTGCTGGTGTCGAAGCAATGATGCGCCATCGGGACATTCTGCAAGGATGTCGTTTCCAGTGGATCACTGACCACAAGGGTCTAATCCACTTGCTGGAACAGCGGAACCTGTCTGGAAGACAGGCGCGTTGGATGGAAAAACTAGCCGAGTTTGACTTTCAGGTTGTGTACGTCCCCGGGAGCGAGAACGTACTGGCAGACTCGCTGTCTCGCCTTTACTCGAACGAAGCGCCAGGGACAGTGAGGTCCCGTAGCAAGTACACGTATCATGACGTAGTAAGCAATGACTCGCTGGAACTTAGCTCTATTTCTATGCCGGTGTTCGCTGGCCGCGAGGCGTTGGCCCTCTTGTCCGACCGTGTCCTGAGGTCACATGCACGCGTGGCACGAGAAAGGGCCCAGACAGAGAAGGCGCAAAAAGTGGTCCCCCCACAATCAGCTCGGGGTGGACCAGAGGGCGGGCCGCCCCCACAAAAGACTTCGCTGAGGGCGGAAGTTGTTAAAATCCCAGGGATTGCCGAGGCAATCGACAACGCAGACTCAGCGCTGTTGCCAGCAGTGGAAGCCACATGGGCAGGAATGGATATCTCCGCCCACATCAAGGGAAAGTATATTGACGACCCCTTCTTCCACGCGATACTGCAGGACCCAAGGGCCCATCGTAACTTTGAGACAACGGCAGATGGCCTGATGTACCTCAAGGATAATGATAATTCATTATTGTGCATACCCAGAGTCCTCTATGGAGACCGCAGCCTGAGGGAGATTATCATCTCAGAGGCCCACTCAATTCTTGCTCATCTGGGACCACGTAAAACAGCTGACTATCTACGTGAATACGTGTGGTGGAAGGACTTAGTCGAAGACACTAAGTCCTATTGTGAGACTTGCACCATATGCCGGCGCTCAAAGCCTGGCAACCAGAAACCGTATGGGAAGCTGCACCCGCTGGACGTCCCCCAGAGACCCTGGGAAGTAATCGGCATGGACTTCGTGGGGCCACTGCCACAGTCCAAGAATCGCGACGGGATTTTCGATTGCATAACCGTGGTGATCTGCCATCTCACCGGGATGGTGCACATCATCCCTAGCCGAATAAACTACACTGCCCGGCAGCTGGCCGAACTGATGTTTGAGGAGGTGTATAAGTTACATGGCCTCCCAAGATTCATTGTGAGCGATCGTGATGTCTTATTGACAAGCACTTTCTGGCAGCGGCTCAACGAGCTCATTGGCACAAAGCTCAGGATGTCGAGTGCCTATCATCCTGAAACAGACGGCGCCACAGAATGGGCTAATCGAACGATTACTCAGATGCTGCGGCAGTGCGTATCTAGTAACCAGAAGGACTGGGTTGCTAAGGTCCCCGCCATCGAATTCGCGTTGAATTCAGCTCGATCAGACACAACGGGGTATTCACCATTCTTTATGAACACGGGCACGATGCCCCGGTCCCTCCTGTGGGACTCAGATCGATCTGGTGAGTTCCCAGGAGTGGCGAACTTCATCTTGCAGCGCCGGCTTGCCGTCATGGCAGCGCACGACGCAATCATAGCGGCGAGAGTGAAGCAAACGCGCAACGCTAACCGAAAAAGGCAGGAAGCGCCTTTTACGGAAGGGGACCTGGTGTACCTCTCTTCGAAAAATATCCGTTTCAAAAAGGGCTTAGCCCGCAAGTTGATACCGAAATACATTGGCCCCTACCCAATTGTGAAGGATTTTGGGAACGGATCGTTCCAGCTCGAACTCGCACCCGAACTGAAACAACGAAACATTCATGATGTATTTCATGCATCTTTGCTACGGATCCATGTGGCAAACGACGATCGGCGCTTCCCCGGGAGGCTCGAGACCCAACTCGACGTTTCGGCCGACGCCTTGGAGCACGAGTGGGCGATTGATCGTGTGACAGGGCATTACGGTAAGAAAACCCGCGCGGTTTTCGAGGTGCTGTGGTCCACAGGGGACAAGACGTGGATGTCATACGACCAGATCCACAAGCTGCCGTGCTTTGCAGCGTACCTAGAGGCGCTCGGCGTGGAGAATATTAACGCCCTTGGGCCGGGATCGACTGATGCTCCGACGGGGGAGATTAGTCTTACCGTGGGAAGCATGGCGATTGGGTCGATCAGGGGCGATTGCCGTTCTGGGCACCATACGGGAGGGAAAAGGGGGGCCTTACTCGAGCTCTCTTTCCCCCCCCATCGTTCCAGCTCAATGTCTCAGCACATGAGCGACTGCCGCTCAAGCCACTTCGTCCTCGACCCCGAGCGAATCCCAGCGCCCTACTGGGAATTCAACCAGCGCCACGCTTCGGCCACCGGGTGGATCCGCCGCCAAGACTGCTGGACGTTTGTGTACGTCAATCTCCGAGGCGATGAAAAAGAGTACTCGGTGAATGCGTGGGCAATGCGCGCTTTCATTGAGCATAACATCACTATCCATGATCCCAACTCGAAGGTGCTCACTCGGCCCGTGGGCTACAACGACTTCGCCCAATCGTTCAACGACTTTACTGGGTCGGATCTCCGCTTCAGCTTCTTCGAGATCGGGACTGAACGCTGGAGCTTCAACACCCAGAACCCGATCCCCAACTTCACGGACTTCCAGGTCCGCTTGGAGGACCTCTCGACTCTTCCCCCTGGCTTGGTCCTGGTCCCTGTCGAGGAGCGCAAGTTCACGACGACCTCCGCCCTGGAAACGCTTATGCGGCAGAGCAAGGGCCGCAAGGACGGACAGAACCGACGCGATTCCAAGCATCGGGACGAGGAAACGCGCAGAGGTGGCGGCAACGGCGCCGCCCGCTTTGGCAACATCCATTCGGCTGCGGCCCGGGAGCGCTTCGCGGAATACGCGGTCCTCCAGACCAAACGGGACGAAGAGGATCGGGCGCGTGCGCGCCAGGAGCATCGGCTTCTGGAGGAACGCCAGCGCAAAGCGACGTCCCATGCGGGACCGTCGAATGGAGCGTCGGGCTCCGGAGACAACACTGGTGCCATGGAGGGCATGCAGGATTAGCCTGCCTCGAGAAGTCAGGCTAGAGGGCGTATGTAACGGTCAGACTCCGTATGTACCCTACAGTTCTTTTTTCCCGTCTGACTACGTATTTTTCCACTTCTCCTTCGTGTCTGTGTACTTATCCCTTGATCCCATCGTTACACAGCCACTCTGAATAGATGATACGGTGACGTGCCTGCGGACGGAATAGGCGCGAGCTAACACAAAATGGGGGTCAGCTACGACCTAAAACAGTGCAGGAATAAGTGTGATGTGCGAGGAGGTCCACAAGATTCAGTGCCGTGGCTGGCAGTAAGAAATGACGATTGGGGACGTAGGGCGAAGTCGAGGGCGGCGTAGGACGGATGAGACGAAGCAGAGGGTCGAAATACCCAAGTAGAAACGAGCTGAAGACGAGAACTGAACTCAAGACGATGAGGAGAATAAATCTGTTTTTCTTTTGTCCAACTACAAGCTTTTGTATGTGAGACAATGAAATAATCATCAGAGTGGGTGAAATATCGACAGGATGGAGCAAGGGACGGTGAACAGAGGAACCAGGGAAGTGAGAGGGGAAAAACAGGTACAAGTGGATGGTGCACTCTAGGCAGACTGGTATGAGACCCTAACAGGGTGGTCAAATGGGTCATTTTTGGTACCCGAGTAGGGTCAAATACCACTATGTCGGGCAGCAACCAACTTCCATGTGGGTATGGGTAACCCAGGGTAAAAACGTTGGTCAGGACCAAACAAAGAGCAGGTGGTGCCTACCACACGGACGGAATCAGTGGTTCCAACCAGGGTGTGGAATGTGGTATTTGCCGCCCCGGTACCGTGCAGATATTGAAACTGAATTTTTGCGCAATCAGGGCGGTATTGCAGATAGGACGGGTATGGGCACAGGCTCGAGCGTCGGAGCACTCTGACAACTCTTGCAAGCACCCTGGAGGCCGGGCTGCGGCCATAGGAGCCCCCAGTGCTGTCTGCCGGCCATATGTCGGATTTTCTGCGATCAGGCCGGTATTGCAGATAGGACGGGTATGGGCACAGGCTCGAGCGTCACAGCACTCTGACAACTGTTATGAGCACCCTGGAGGCCTGGCTGAGGCCATAGGAGCCCCCAGTGCTGTCTGCCGGCCATATGTCGGATTTTCTGCGATCAGGCCGGTATTGCAGATAGGACGGGTATGGGCACAGGCTCGAGCGTCACAGCACTCTGACAACTGTTATGAGCACCCTGGAGGCCTGGCTGAGGCCATAGGAGCCCCCAGTGCTGTCCGCAGGCCATATGTCGGATTTTCTGCGATCAGGGCGGTATTGCAGATAGGACGGGTATGGGCACAGGCTCGAGCGTCACAGCACTCTGACAACTCTTGCAAGCACCCTGGAGGCCGGGCTGCGGCCATAGGAGCCCCCAGTGCTGTCTGCCGGCCATATGTCGGATTTTCTGCGATCAGGGCGGTATTGCAGATAGGACGGGTATGGGCACAGGCTCGAGCGTCACAGCACTCTGACAACTCTTGCAAGCACCCTGGAGGCCGGGCTGCGGCCATAGGAGCCCCCAGTGCTGTCCGCAGGCCAAATGTCGGATTTTCTGCGATCAGGGCGGTATTGCAGATAGGACGGGTATGGGCACAGGCTCGAGCGTCACAGCACTCTGACAACTGTTATGAGCACCCTGGAGGCCTGGCTGAGGCCATAGGAGCCCCCAGTGCTGTCTGCCGGCCATATGTCGGATTTTCTGCGATCAGGGCGGTATTGCAGATAGGACGGGTATGGGCACAGGCTCGAGCGTCACAGCACTCTGACAACTCTTGCAAGCACCCTGGAGGCCGGGCTGCGGCCATAGGAGCCCCCAGTGCTGTCTGCCGGCCATATGTCGGATTTTCTGCGATCAGGGCGGTATTGCAGATAGGACGGGTATGGGCACAGGCTCGAGCGTCACAGCACTCTGACAACTCTTGCAAGCACCCTGGAGGCCGGGCTGCGGCCATAGGAGCCCCCAGTGCTGTCCGCAGGCCAAATGTCGGATTTTCTGCGGTCAGGGCGGTATTGCAGATAGGACGGGTATGGGCACAGGCTCGAGCGTCACAGCACTCTGACAACTGTGAGGCCATAAGAGCCCCCAGTGCTGTCTTCAGGCCATATGTCGGATTTTCTGCGATCAGGGCGGTATTGCAGATATGAACTTATCAACCTTCACACAGGTCTTGTTCTGCTATGATCTGGTTCCTGCTCCCCCTGACTTCATTCACTCTCCCCAGCTGTGGATGTTTCCATCAATTCTCTATGGTTCCCTATGTGAACAGCTATACTGCTTTTACCGTACTGGCCGCCACCATACAGTCCTCTAGATGGTTGCAGCCACTCCACGATCGATATGTGGTTCCAGCCACTTCAGCCCTCCTCCAGTGGCTGCAGCCAACATGCGGTACCAGCCACTTCGTTCCTTCTTCAGTGGCTGCAGCCAACATGTGGTACCAGCCACTTCGTTCCTTCTTCAGTGGCTGCAGCCAATATGTGGTACCAGCCACTTCGTTCCATCCTCAGTGGCTGCAGCCAACATGTGGTACAAGCCAATTCCCTCTTACCCACTGGTTGCAGCCTTTCATCTGGTTGTGGCCACCGTTCTTCATTCAACTGGACAGCGACCACACCCTCCCCGACGGTATTGGTCGCGGCCATTCACTCACTCAACTGGACAGCGACCACACCCTCCCCGACGGTGTTGGTCGCGACCACTCAAATCACTCTTCGTGGTCGCGGCCATTCACTCACTCAAAGGATGGCACAGCGACGATGTCGATTGCGGACAGTGTACAGACCTGACGTGGCAGCAACCGTCCCCCTTTCTACCAGGGTCGTCGCAATGCAGGCACTTGAAAGCAATTCTCACCCGAGGCCATTCTGATCAAACCCAGACTGCTCCAAACTAGCACGTACATCATAATTATGCTCTATGCAACTTTTCACTATCCACTCAAGCTACGGTGAGATAACTTTGCAATGAACAGGGCACCAACCTTCTCATCCCACGGGCACTTTTCACTCTGTTTCTAGATCATGCTTAGCGAGGCGATTCGCAACGCTCAGTACAACTCACTTTTCACACGCCCTGTGAGGTCTGGGGGATCTGAGGGCAGTCGCTATCCAGGAATATCACACGGTGGATCGATGAACGCTTTGCGGATATGGACCCACCCATGAATTGACTCCGCGAGAGTCCTAGCCCCAGTCTTGTGCTGACCGCAGTGGGTAATCAGTCGTCGAGGGACGTTCGGCGGGATTCTATACAACGTCGGGACTATGACACCCATGAGCATACACGAAAGTTGCAAGCACAAACGCGGCGACTTACCGCAGTGTAGGGGCAATCAGGGATCGTGCTGGAGAAAAAAACCACGATCAACCTGCTCCGCCGCAGCTCATGCGCCCGGAAACACCACCTGCTCTTTATCCCACCGGGACATATCTGTGGGATCTAGCCTTAGCGGAAGCGCTGGGAAGAATGGAATTCGGCTCGGCGTCGTCAGAGGGTTCGCTGGAAAAGGTGATGAGATTCATGTATTCGAGTGCGGGATACTGCGGCTCAAGAGATTTTTGTGCCAAACGCTGCGGGTCGGGGGATCGTCGTGCCAGACGCTCAGCAAGCCTTGCGTGAACCATGCGATACGACGAGAGTTTTTTCGGGGAACGAGTGCTGACTACGGGCACATTGAACATGGGCGAGTAAGGCGGCGTCGAAGTCACAGACATACGGATGGATTCTGAGTGCGAGGAAGCGGCCAGTCTGGAGGCGATCGGGGATCGGGACTGTGCGTGCTGGAGTCTACCGCCTGAAGCGGATCCACATGCTGCGCTTTCGGTTTCCATGTTCCGAGTTTGATAGGATGAGGCGATGGCGGAGGTGGACCGGGAGGTGATTTCAGAGACGCGTGGTGGGACGTATTGCGCGTAATCTTCTGCGGAGACGGCGGCCGTCCATCCTGCGTTTAATCGGTATCGCCCTCGCTTGTGGGCTCAGCATAGGCCACGTTTCTCCCCATGTTGATCTCGATAGGCAACGGAAAGGCGGGGGGGAGAAGTACCACGTTTGCTTGGAGTAGCATGGGAGAATTTAAAAAGCTGTGCCCCGATGCGGGACCGCATAATACTGATGAGGGATGGGAGGAGTCATGGCTGTGTCTTGATTTTCAAGTGATTGGAGATCAGAAGTGTGGATCGAGAAGCATTTTACTGCGTGTGGGGACGCCCAGAGTATGTAAAACAAGAGTATTTAGTAGTGCGTACAGCATTCATACAAGAATCGGCGGTCGCTTGACAGCGGTTGTGGCCATTTCGTAGGAGCGCCTAGTAGTGACCAGCCCATGATAGCGGCCTACCTACAGATCCCTAATTGACATGTGCTTGCTCAAGTACACGAGCACGGCAGGATGTGCATGGCTCCCCAGTCGAATTACCCGGCACAGTATCCAAGATACACCGTAGTGGCGGATCAGATTCAAGACGAAGTCCCTCGACTTCACAGACTGGGAAGAAGAAGGACCTCGAGATCTGGCCCCAAAACTTCAGCGACATCCGCAATAGATCGCGGCGATGATACTGGGGTTTTGGTTGAACGAACACCCTCGGTATCCTCCTCGGGGTCCCCGGATGAAACTTGTATATGACAATCACTGAGGCAATCATGAGTCGATATTCACCTCGAGGACAGTAACGTACCCTGATGCAACTCGCAGATAGTCTCCGTGTAACTACAGACGACTTCGCCCGGTGGACAGGTGCAATTCTGGAACGCATAAAAGTCTGAATGAGTGATCATCTTAGTGAAGACTGTGAAGTGTGCTTACAGGTTTCTCAATGACTCCCTCTGTCTGTTCTAGGTCTGAATCCGGTTCCGGCTCGTCTTGTTCCGTCACTCCTTCTACGGAATCCGTCTCCTCCTCTCCTTCGTCTGAACTACAGGAATCGTCCTTTTCTTCAGACTTGCGACACAACGAAAGCTTGGGTTCTGATTTGTAGAACTCGTAGTCTTCCCATGTGCCGCAAGCACGACAAAAGTTGCTGTGCCGCATGAGCTTTCCATTTGTCACAAGATAGCGATACCACCCCAGTGGACCAACAGCTCTTTCGCAGCCCTCGCATGGATCCAAATCGGGGAACTCCGTAGTGACGTTGGGAATGGCGCGCAGGAGCTCGCGGTACTCGAAGAGAATCTGGAAGCCCTTGGTATCTATCGCGTTGATATCGCACAGGTCGTCAGGGTTCAACGAAGGCTGTATCTTCTGGCCTTTAGACACCGTGCCGCAGATGCCCAGCGGTGACATGAACCAGGGATACTCGGCTTGCAGGTCGCAGAGAGGCGGGGGAGCGTCTGTGTCAGTGTCACCTGCCACCACTGGCGACTGCAAGCCACCTTCTGGCGTGATCGAGTCGATATCCATCGGTACGGGGAACAGGTGCGTTGATGGTGAGTGCGTGGCTTGATCCTGCGCAACCACATCCAAATCCATTGCAACCGGAAATAAATCGGTCTGCACGGCAGCCGCAGGCGCGATAGGTGGGCGCACTGGAGGCGCGAGAGGTGGGCGCGAAGGGGACGCGATGGGTTGGCACGCTGGAGGCGCGATGGATGGGCGCGTTGGAGGCGCGATGGGTGGGCGCGTTGGAGGCGCGATGGGTGGCAAAACTGACGGAGGCGGCACAGATGGGCGCGTTGGGGGCGCGATAGGTGGGCGCGAAGGGGGCGCGATGGGTGGGCGCACTGGAGGCGCGATAGGTGGGCGCGAAGGGGGCGCGATGGGTGGGCGCACTGGAGGCGCGATAGGTGGGCGCGTTGGAGGCGCGATGGGTGGCAAAACTGACGGAGGCGGCACAGCTGGGCGCGAAGGGGGCGCGATGGGTGGGCACGCTGGAGGCGCGATGGATGGGCGCGTTGGAGGCGCGATGGGTGGGCACGCTGGAGGCGCGATGGGTGGCAAAACTGACGGAGGCGCGATGGGTGGGCGCGTCGGAGGCGCGATGGGTGGCAAAACTGACGGAGGCGCGATGGTTGGGCGCGTTGGGGGCGGCATCGTGGGCCGTTCATTTGGAGCTTTTGGAGTACTCGTGTTTGGCTCTGATTTGATGCGGACACGGTGGTGCGAAGGCTGCGTAGGAGGTGGGATGGGTGGGAGCGTAGGACGTGGGATGGATGAGAGCGTAGGAGGCGGCATAGACGGCCGTTCCGGTGGAGCCGGTGGAGATTGGAGACGATCGCTAGCCAGGGAAAAGGATGGCGGCGGGCAACGAAGAGACTTAAATGAGCGGGATGCTAAAGAAATTACGGACGTGTGAGCAGCATAACAAGCCCTGAGCGAAAAATCTCACCGGGCATGGCGGTCTCAAGCGAAAAGGAAAGATAAGCTCATCCATCAACGTGTCACTGATGGACTGGCAGAGATGGGAGGAACGGTGGCAGCGCTCCAATACTCACATGGGGGAAAACCTTCCGGTTCCTCTTCATTCACTCACGGGCAGCAACGGGAATGAGATTGGACATGTACAGAAAACACAAGAGTAACTATGGACGTAGTGATAGTGAAATGCCTCCTTCATTCTTGATCTGGACTAGAAATGGACTATATAAGACGACGTTGAGCTGTTTTCCGCAACACTTACTGGATTTTGCCAACGATCCAGACGTCGGCGCAGCACCCCAATGACTGACAGCACAAGTTGGTGTGAGCTGAAGTTCCGTGTGGCGGGCCCAAGCGTTCACGGTTTCCATCAGCAGCTCGCGTCGGGATGGTGGACGGCTCTTCCCAGGTGGCCAATGAGGAATCAGAGATCGAGGAACGCCAGGCCCCATCCTAACTAGAGTTGGTACTGTGGAGAGAATTAGTACCAACTCGCCTGAGATCCCCGGAACATACCTTTGTGCAGAGAACATGTGAGCGGAGGATCAGACTCGTCGCGACCCACGAAAACCATTTGATGCATAGGACACACACATGCCTGCGAGTTCCGTCAGCTCCTAGTGCGCTGGGAGGTGAAAAATCAACTGTACCGGGCAAGGAGCCGAGCCTTGAATGTAGTAACCACACCCCTTGCAATACTTGCTTGTCCTCTGGCACTCGCCGGCTCGAATGAGATACGAATGCCACCCAAGAGGACCAACTGCGCGTTTGCACGATGCACACCTCTCATCCCCATACAATCCTAGCAAATCCCTCACCCCGACCATCAACTCCCCGACCTGAACGAAGACCAACAGTCCGTATACGTCCTTCGCTCCGAAGTCGACGAGGTCTTCGTGGCCTAGACAAGTCTCCGCGCTTTCTCCGGGTGACACATCTACCCAGGTTCCCAGATACTGCACAGTGTCATCGAACCCTCGTTCCAGAGCGGAATGAGGATTCGAAGCGTCGCGACGCAGCTGTGACCTGTTTAAGGAGACGGCCATGCCACGTATGGTTCTAGAGAGGTCGACAAGAGGTGGTTTAACCAGGGGATGCTCATCGGGGGGGAGTAATGGAGCTCGACGTGTGCGTGAATCCGCACGAGCTGTTTCCCGACCGCGACCATGTGGTGCCGGTGCGCTGGCTGTTGGCGGCGGCGGCACGGGCGAGGATCTCGAGTGTGCGCTGGGGCTAGAGCCGATAGCGGGCACAGGTGGCTGAGACGCGCGACGCATCTGAGAAGGATCTGGAGCAAGCAGTGAAAGCTTTGCACATGTTTCCAGAATCAACAGAAGGAGATTGAGTGGGATTGAGTGGGAGGAGCCGTGGCAGTGCCATTGTAGATCGATTAAATCGATCAGTCAGTACTGTCAGTTGTCTCAGGTGGTTACCACCATAGTCTGGTGCGGCGTGGTTGCGACCACAGTGACCTCTTGAGCGTGGTCTCAACCATGCTCAAGAACTATAAGCACACAAGAAACTAGATATGATATGGCAGTGATGATAATACAATACAGATGTAGCTAAACAGCTCAGATTATGTACAAGATTCAATCTTCCATCTCGTCCTCGCTGTCCGAGATTGCTAAATCAACGCCGAAGGTTTGCGCGGCCTCGCGCGCGGACATCTTCTGCTCATGGCTGCCGGATACTGCACGAAAGCCATGGGGCAATCGGTGCCACGCACCTCGAGAGAAGTACAGGACGTTCATTGGGGAACGATAGCTCGGGTCGGCGGCAGGGGCAATCGAGGCGTACCATTGCTTGGAAGTGTCTGAGCCGCCAAACTGGTCCGTGACCACAAAGTAGTACGTCTCGCGTCCGTCTTCAAGAAACAACAGCGAGTCATCAGGGAAAGGGTTGGTGCCGATGTCGGTTTCCTCATCATCCAGCTCCACATATGTCGGGGACTTTCTCCGTGGAGCCCTCTGCTTCTTGCGAGTGGCAGATTCGAGGGCCGAGCCCGTGCGCTTATTCCCCGTTGGCACTCCAATGTCATCGTCATCGTCATCATCGTCGCCCTCGTCGTCCTCGTCGTCCGGGAAAGCCTCGATGTCCTCGTCGTCCCCGCCACCAGCGTTCTTTGTCGGGGCCAACGCATGCCATTGACGGATCTTGTTCTTGAGACCAGTGTCCGCTGACTTGAAGACATCTGCCACGGTAAGCAGAACTTTCCCTTTCTCGTCGATGACGAGTGGGGTTGCGTAGGCGCGTTGACGTTGTTGCTCTGTTTGGACATGAGTGTGGTGACTAGAGAAGTTCCTCGATACATACCTTGTGACCAGGCGCCCAAATGCATGCACGAATTGGCAAGCGCAGCCTCTTCGACATTGAGGGTATCCTCCCCTTTATCCAGCAACTTTCTCCGGGCCCTAAACCGAGGCGAGAGATACTCCGCGTGTGCTTTGGACTTTGCGCTGCCGGGTTGGAAACCATGGCCCGGCCAAATGCCTTCCCCGGAGAAGATCAACGGCCAGTTGAGCAGCACGAAACATTCCTCGATTGCCATCTTGCCGAAGTCCTTCCATTCGAATCTCCCCACGGTGGCTGCGATGCCGGCCGCAGATCGCAATTGGTCTGATAAATGTTATTGTTGCTCCTATAAGAAACGACGCTAATACGTACAACGTTCGAAACTCAGAGATTTGGAGATGTAGGACCGCAGAAGGGTGCGATCCTTGGTCCGCGACCCAGGCACGTATTCAGGAAGCTCGGGCGATTCGAGCTCCATCCTCTTGCGGGCGATGAGTGTCTGGTCGGCCTTGTCCAGCTCCAATTGCGCAATCTTGTCGATTGTTAGACTCCGATGCACATTGGACCTCGATAACATACACAGTTAGAGCCTCAAATCTCCTGGTCAAATCCGTGAACTCCTGAGCATTCTCGGCTACAACGCGTGCGACTGCTGGTGTAACACCAATGACGGTAGTCCCGCCCAATTGAGAGATAACGAAGCTCAGCACATCAACGTCGTGCTTGTCCTTGGCTGCAATCGACTGAAAGCGGATATCAGAAGCAAATCTTTGCAAACGAGGGAGTGAGATACACGTACCAGACTCTCGACGCCCTGAACCACCTTGTTGATCCCGGCCTGCAAGACTTTCGGCTTCGCCGCCCTCTCCATCTTCAGCGCATTGTCGCTTTGACGCCAGAAGTCCGTCACCTCCTTCAGTGCTGGGAAGATGAAGGGGTCCTTGCCAGCGATATCCGAGGTGGTAAGTTGTCGCGCGGTCAAATACTTCCGGTACGCGGCGGAAAGTTGTTGCACAGCCTCCTCCTTCGTCCCCGTCAACGTGAGATTGAGGCCCTCCTTGTGCATGGCATATGACTGGAACATGTTCCAAAAGTTGGGTTGTGGAGTTTTGCGAGGCATGGCACCATCCGAACGGGGTGGGAGACCTAACTCCTTACGCACACTGGCGTCGATTGCGGCGACTAGGCCAACCGGATCCTCGATGGACTCCTCTTGAATCGCCTCGACAACGGCCTTGCTCAGGCGTGCAACGGTCGCGCCCGAAAACTGCTCGGTCGTGTTCGCATCGTCATTCTCCTTGATGCTCCCCTGCTCCTCATCCTCTGCCGCTGGTCCATCCTTGGAGACATCCGGGTCGACGAACGTTGCGTCCATGACCGAGTCGTCGCCGTCGCCGTCGTCGCCGTCGTTGTCGTCGTTGTCGTCGTCGTTACCTCCGTCGCCGTCTGGGGCATCTGGCTGCTTGCTAACCTGCTTGCGGGAGCGACGAGGCCGACCATGCTGAGAACCGATATTAGACAACGGACTACTGAGCACGGGAGAGTACAGGCCTCTGCTCCCCCATCTGCATTCGTTGGCACTGTGAGGCCCAACTCTTTCTCCACGATGCTCGGCTTGCCTTTCTTGATGGCGGTCTTCTTGCCCTTTTTGGGACTCTGGGTTTTCTGTAGAAGCGCTTGGTCATCCTGACGACGTTGCGACCGGGCAAATGGTAACTAATACGCGTGGTCGAGACCGTACATTGGTCAAGACCATCGCATTCGATCTCACCTGCTGCAGTTCTTCCTCTATTCCATTCTGTACCTCCGGGCGCTCCCCTTCCGGCTGCTGATCCTCTACAGCGTTGGACGGCTGGTTTGCGCGATCCTCCTCCGGTTGCTGAACTTGTGCAGCGCTGGACGGCTTCTTCTTGGTTCGAGGTTTGGGACGCTGTACAGTGCAACTGAGTGCGAGCCAGTTCACTGTACCTTGTTTGGTACTCACCGGTTTGTCAGTTTCAGTCGCGGGAGCCAGTCGCTCCTCCTCTTTCTCGTCCTCCGATTCCACTACGGGCTTCGATTTGGGAAGCTTCTACAAAGGAATAAGCTCGGATTGGATGCAGGACGTCTTGCTACGAAACACTCACTTTCGTCGCCCCACGCTTCGAGGGAGGGGGAGCCTCTGTTTCGGATTGAAGTACATCTGTGCGCTGCAAATAAGTAAGATCATTGCGTGATATCGAAGCACTGGAATATGTACATCTCCCTGCGAGAGAATCAGCTTTCAAATCTAAACGCGAAAAGGGACGATTTGCCTTCTTGGACCCACGCTTGGCTTGTTTCTGGGTCTCGGATTTGGACGGGGGAACCTATATTGCCTGAGTGGACCTTGCAATTTGGAGCATGGCTTGAACGTACACTTTTCTTCTGTCCAGAATGTTAATAAACGCGAGCAGAGGTCCATAATAGGACGAACTTTAGACGGAGAGGCATGAGTGGTTGCTACCGACTTATTCGCCGCTTTGCCCAGGCCTGAGGAGCGCGTCGTTCTGCCGGTATCGCTGGATCTAGTGACAGGCATGGTGAGCTGTACCAAAAAAACCGTAAGCATCCGCATCTTGACAAACGAGAGACGACGCACCTGTAGATCGAGTTCCCCTTGTCGAGATGAGGGTTGATCAGTAAACGGATCTCACGTGGTTTCGCAAACAATGATAAGGGGGATTGTGATGGTAGACCTGGTGGCGGTGGGATAAGATACGATCAGATTTCTCTTATCCTCTGATCTAGGCATTGTTGTAGCACGGCCACAGCTACTCCCATCACCTACTGCCCAAATCTGGCCTAATCAGCGCACAGCCATCTTTTCCACCTCTTTCAAGTTCCTGTCCGCTGCGCATACAGATAAACCTCGCGAACGCTCTATTCGCCGTCTATATCAAATACTTTTGAGTACTCCATCATTTACTGACCACTCGAAATCAGCTAAACATCTCTTCAGAATGTCTGCCAGTTCCGACAGTCAAAACACCTTGTCAAACCGCAAACGTCCTCGACATGCGTCCGATTCTGAAAGCTCAAACAAGCGTACGAAGGGCTCTCACAAACCGCGAACTGTGAAACCGCTGGCCCTTGTAAGTCCGATATCACACTCAAACTTTGTGTCCTCATGTGAACTCCGTGCAGTCTTTCTTAGATCAGTATGCAAGCTCGGACGGTGATGATCCCGAGGAGGAACGTACAAGACATGACATCGAAAGTCCAGTCCAGGCGGCTTTTGCCCCCGACGTCGTCCCCACTTGTCCGACGATCCCTCAGCTTGCCGACGAGACGGAGCAACCTCTGAGTGAGGCTCAGGAGAGGCGCGCGGTCCAGGGCAAGCCATATGAGGAGGACGGAGAACGGGTCGACGCGCTCTCCAGTCTGAAACTATCTCTCAAAGGGCATGACATCGAAAGTCCAGTCCAGATGGCTCTTGCCGTCGACGTCGTCCCCACTTGTCCGACGATCCCTCAGCTTGCCGACGAGACGGAGCAACCTCTGAGTGAGGCTCAGGAGAAGCGCGCGGTCCAGGGCGAGCCATATGAGGAGGACGGAGAACGGGTCGACGGTGAGGCTCAGGAGAAGCGCGCAGTCCAGGGCGAGCCATATGAGGAGGACGGAGAACGGGTCGACGGTGAGGCTCAGGAGAAGCGCGCAGTCCAGGGCGAGCCATATGAGGAGGACGGAGAACGGGTCGACGGTGAGGCCATCGTATCTAGCTCCCGACGTCCGTCACTGACCACACGATAAAGACTGCTCCACTCTGGAACCAGCCTTGCTCGATGTCGAATTGAAGATGGAATTGTATAGCGCGATCGCTCTCGCGGACGTTCTAGTCCCAGCCTCGGATGTCACATGCACCTTGTGCGTACCTTGTCTCTAATACTTTTGTCATGTCTCCTCACAGTGCGTAGCAATCACAAGCAGTACCCGCTTTGGAAAGTCATGCGGTCGCAAACCATGGGGGAAATGAGCATCTTGCCGGAGAGAAGGCCTCGAACCCCACCACCCGAAGCCGAGGATTCCATTGCAGCAACCCGGACTGAGGAAGACTCGGAGAAGACTCTTTCCGTCCCAGCCGCCAAGCTCGATGTCGGTGATGATTGGCTTGCAGGGCTGCCTCTCATGGGTCAGCGTGTCGACGTAGTTTGCCGGGACAAAGAGACCTTGAAGAGCATGATGCACGAGGCCGAAACGAGCGTGGCGAAAAAAGGCGGGAAATCGACACGGACCACGAATGCTTTCACCCAGGCGCTTCTGAACGCACATTCTTGTCGCGGTTTCATTGTACCCCCTGCCAACTGGCGTAATCTTGAAAACAAGACTTTTTCGGTGGTGCTGGGGCCAGTGCAAAAGAAAATCATCAAGGCCCCCGCGAGAGCGCTTAGGCCTTCTCGGGTCCGCCTTCCTCGAAGCTTTCCTGAAGACGTTCAAGACCTCCCGTCGATCTTGGACGTTGCATGTCGTGTCATCATCATTGGACCGGACATAGACGGGAACAACGAGCATTTGGGCAAGTACGGGGAGACGATGCCCGAGACACGGAGAGGGGACATCATTACCATTCGCTTTGTGCCGGTGCCGGGTCCAGACAGGGAGAACATTCCGGCCCCGAATGAATTTCAGATTTTCTCCCTGTGCTCATCGCTCAATGTCAATGCTGCTGATTCTCTTCCCCAGCACTTGAAATATAGCATCTCAGTATTTACCTAGTTCGAACTAATATACGCATCTACTACACAAACACCTTCTTGAAATGACTGATGCATCCTGTGTACACTAGTTCGGGCGAATTGTGGGTTGCCGACCGACGTCGCATGGTGCAAATTGGGAGCGGGCGAGTACCGCCACCCTTCCTCCCATCCAGATCACATCTTATCAAGCACTGCCACTCGGTTCCCATCACGTTTCCATCTTATCGTGCACCGCCAAAAAGATTCCCATCAGGATCTCATCTAATCGTACACCGCCATTGACATTCCCGTCCGCTCGTGTTGTCTGACGCCAAACAGTGCCATCGCGTCCGTTTACTTGCTCTTCACTTCCTGCGGGGGGTACCCGGACTCTGCTCATCGACGATACCCCCTTGTCTACGCCTCTACGTTTACTACCAAGGTTCTTGACTTCCATATGGCGACCCGCGCGGCGGCTTCTGAGGTTGTGTACGGTTTGGATGGTGCTCTGGGATTGACGGACGTGCGGTTGGTTCTACGACACGGGAACTGGAAGCGTGTCTTAGATGATGAGGTGCGCCGTGTTACTGAAAAAATGCGGAGGTCCTGATGAGTGACAGGCCCTCCACCAGAATAGCAGTTTCCGCCATTTTCGTACCGCGACTCACCGCGCACTTCAAAAAATGAGCGCTATGCTCACCGCAACCGATGCGATCGGCCCTCAGTCCCGCCTTCGCCAGGAGAAAACCCTGCATGACGCCATCTGGCCGAAAGGCTCCGTCACTCCAGCCCAGCATGCCGCATACAAGGTGCATGAATGGGCGAGCGTCGTCGAATCCCGCTGTGTTGAAGGACATGAGGCAATCGACACGGAACTCGCTATGGATCTCGACAAACCGTCGAACTGGTTGGCAGACTTGAGCTTCAGCCAAGTTAGACTGCGATGCACGTGGTGGGCGATCTTGGCTCAGGACTGGGTGAGTATCAGATGACTTTGGGATCGGGATTCTTACGCGATTGGGGAAAGGATGTGGATGTGGCGCTCCACAAGCAGGACTATCAGGATGAGTTGCGCCGAGCACTTATCAAGGTCGATGCCATGAAGCAAGCGGCACTGTCCTTATGTTACGGCTCAGTCTTGCCTCCTGGCCGGTCTCTCTACGAGTTTATCTGGCCGCTCGGATATCCAACGCTGGCAGAGCGGCTGGCTTTCGAGATCGAAACCTGGGCTACGATCATCGAATCTCGATCCGTGGGTGGTCAAGCGGAAGTACCCGTGTTGGTCGGAATGGAGGGATACGGCTACGTGATGCGACCCGGCAACGGAGAGTACCAGTTCGATCCATACATGTAATGTGCAGGTGTTTTGCAATTTGATTAGAGATGAGTGCATGATTTCAAGCCCAGTGAGGCCGCGTTTGCGGTTGCGACCACATCTTAGGTTGCGACCACATTACCTTACATGTGGAAAGGAAAGGAGATTGTGCACATAGCTATGTCCAGAAGTTGTCAAAATAAGTCTTAATGACGTAGAATTATGCGTTCTTGAAATTCCAAAAGCAACGATAAGTCGCAAAATTTTAATGCATAGCCAGATCTTGATTCGATCCGGCGACTCAAACGCAGACAGTTCTAATGAACGAATTATTACCATTATACAACGACGCCTGCAGGGCATCTACACAATCAGGGTTCAGTCTCTGTACATCCTCACGGCCCAGGCCTCAGGCATAATGGCCTGGAAGACGCGAGCTTTGGGAGCTCGTGGCACTTCAGATGAGCCAATGAATGCTTTCCTGAGCATCATATCCAGCACTGTGATCGAAGCCCAGACTTCCTATACAGCTGCCCAGCCACAATCACTCCCGTCTCGGCTGCCTAGCAGTCTTGCATTGGGCGAGCGTGAGATGTACACGATATCACGTGGAAGACTTGCTCTCGGAGACTACGTGGGCGCGGTGTGCGCATAAAGGGCTCGGTTAGTAGATACATTCTCATCAGAAATGTCTCACTGAGCGATAGTCATTCCCCCAATGCCGTCCAAATTTAGCAAAAAAACCAAAAAGGCGTCAATCGAGCCGTCGGCTCTTACCCTGCTGGATGGTCCGACAAAGGGCAAGCGCGGCGTTTTTGGCAAGCTTGCGACCTATAAACCGCTGTTTCATTTGGGTGGAAAGGCGAAGACAGCGGTGCGCGTCCCGGCGGAGACCCCGGTATCTGCACAGCGAGCATCGTCACCCGCTCGGTCATCCACACCCAGTATGCCCGAGCCACAGACGCCTTCTCGTTCAATTTCCAACCGACGCACTCTTCCTCCTATGAGTCCATCGACTCCTCTACGCTCATCCATGGTTCCACCGACTCCTACACGATACGGCGGATCACCGTTCTCGCGATCCCCGCCATTCCAGGATGACGTGAACCTGCCCTCGATCGTCACTCCATTCAACATCGAGGGGATCGACGACCGTTATCAGAGAACTATGGCTCAGGCGTCGACTGCGTGGCAGGAGAGAATCATCCCACGTCTCATTCCCGTATTCATAAAGATCATCCACTCCACCCGCGGCTTCCAACGTCTCCAGGAGCTGCCGATTCCTGGCCGTCGAGTCTGTAGATGCGGCAAGACTCGCCTTTGTAAGGTGTCCGTCTGTCGTATGAACGGCATGTCTTTTGTCTCCGAGGCGTTTGCACTGGCTAATCTTACAGCAGAGATATATGATATTCAGATAGACGCTTGCGACTGCGTGCCGGCCGCACAACAGCTGCTGGAAGCGGGGCTTTTCCCCTCCGCCCCGTTACATCCGTCGTTCGCGGTCGAGCTTCATGTCTTGGAGCTGACCCGAGAGGTATTCCTGCGGACCTCTCCAAACAACACGGCCTGGACGGCAGCGCTGGAGGCTTTTCTACAAAATCTTGGTTTCCAGCTTGATCATGAGGTAAGTCTGATCGGGCATTGGTGTCTACTATCAGCGTCCTAACTTGCTGCTCAGGGAACACTGCGCCGCTCCTTTGCCTCAGCGCTGGAGTGGTACTCACATCTCCGTAACGTCGTCGATGAGCACGTCGATGTTCTCCAGGAGAAGGTTCGGCGCGACGTGGTTGGAGATGCCGTGCTCGACTCCACTGCCACTCCGCCGCAGATGGGCACTCGCAAACGGGATCACAAACGCCCTCTGGAAAAGGAGAATCCGTTTGCAACACCCATCAGGCGCACTCGCGCGTCTGAGTATCTGCGACGTCGATGCCCCGCGTGCTTTGGGGATATGAAGCATGATCGCGACTCAACGTAAGTCCAAAAGCGCCTTTGCGACAATGGTATCTGATGTGATTGCAGTGCCGATGTCTGCGTCTGCACGGATGCATGCTTCACACAGAAGCGCGAAGCTGGGAATATGGATCCACCCAAGATCCATCCGCACAGCGTTTTTATATCGGCCGGGACTTGCGAGGAGATGGAAGCATATGTCGATGAAGTCCGCGGTTCTAGGCCTCTGCCAGGACGTCCCGCACCCAAGAAACGCCGCGGCGCCCGCGTGAAGGCCACCGTAGCCGTCGAGGAGGAGGAGGAGGACCACATAGAGTATGAGGCTCTGCAGGTCCCCAAATCCGTTCTCGACGGCTGCGAAGACTCCTTCAAGGCCGCCGACGAAAGTTGAATGAGATCCGACTCCGATCGTTTTGACGACACCGGTCTCATGGCTTTGCTGTGCCGGCATGATCGCGTGCTCTGGATGGCGAATATGAAGTCCAAAGGAGAGAAACAGTTCTACACGCTTGCCCTGTTGGAAACGTTGTTCCAAGACCTTCCAGAGGACATCGTCGTGGCCATTCTCTACGACATCGCATGCCAACTCCATCGATCCGTTCTCAAGTGGGGCTTCCTCGCGCCGTTCATCAAGCGCATGGTCTTTGCTGTGGCTGTGTTTCATGCATTCGTGCACCGACTGGAATGTCAACTGCGCTATCATCCTCGAAAAAGGGAAGGGCTGGGCTTCACCAGCGGTGAAGGGTGTGAGCGATTGTGGCATCTCATCAGTCGTCTGATCTCGTCTCTCCGCAAGTCTGGGGTAAGTACTGTCTCGTTTCATCGAGCTATTGACGAAATCACTGACGAGATGACAGTTTCACCACCGGCTATATACGTTGAACACCCAACTCCGATTCATTGATGAGAACAACTTGTTTGCCCTTGGTGCCTGGATGGCGCGTCGGCAGGCCTTCTGTGACAACAAACAGGCGAGCGCCGAGGCCATTCTGGCTGAGATGGCGAAGAGAGGATACAGTCGCGCCGACTTGGCTCAGCAGTGGGACCTTCAGGTGAAGACGCAGACCAAACCACAGCCAAGTGAGTGCGACACTTTCACATAGCTACATCTAACTTGGCAATCTAGGTCGCTCGAAACATCTCGGCGTTCAGGCAGTGAACGAGGTGCTCGCGTTGCGCGGGGAGAAGAAGGCTGCAAAAGACCGGGTCTGTGAAGCCGAGCAGACCTGGAAGGACGCCACTGGGGCAGATGACTCTGCCCGGCTCGATGCGCGTTCAGCCCTTCTGGAAGCGCGGCTCGATCTGGAGACTGTGACGGAGAACCTGGCCAAAAGGGAGGCTGCCTTGGGAGTCGATGGACAAGCGCGCTTGGAGAAGGCACAGAAGAGCAAGTTCTTCGAATACCGCATGAATGCGCTTGCCCTCAAGACACTTATCCTCAGTCTACTACGATCTCGAAACTTGGAGCTTTCGGAATTGAAGCGGTCAGGTCATCGCCAGCAAGGATCAAATGGTATGATCTCAATACTCTCCACTGTCCGCATGTCGCTGATCCGTGGGATAGAATGGAAACTTCGGAGCGCGATATCCACCTCTGTGCGAAATCGACTTCCGCGAATCCGTCGACTTATCACGGAGTACAACAAGCTCTGTTCGAAACTTGCGGACCTTGCCATTCACCGTCAAGCGCCCAAGGGGGCGAAGATTCCGGCGACGATCGATCTCAAGGCCATTCCGACCCTGGATGTGGATGACAGCATCTGGGACGATGCCGGTCTCACCGACGCCGATCTGGGTACCACCCCCCCGCCCTGGTTGGTAGATGACTCAGTCAAGCGCGGCATCAGAGCACTTTTGGACGAGAAGCGAGCCGAGGAGGAGGGTAGGTTCCTGCGCAACGAGAGACGCTCAATGAAGGCATGGTTTCAAGAGGAGTGGTTGGTCGTCAATCGGGCACTCGAATCCGCTGGTGAGTTCTTGCTGCTTCAGCGTCTGACCAACCTGACCACAACAGATTGTGATGCCCTTCAATTCCAATTCCAAATCCGCAGGACGAGGCTTGTTGCGCTCTGTGCTGTGTGGCAGAGCTCGCTTCCCGCGGGGGACTTCGTTACTCGCTGGGGTCCCTCCGATGTTGAGTTGGCCGAGGTGGATGTGAAAAAGCATCAGCGACAAAGGAATGGTGACATTGTAGATGTCAATCCATTTTCCGCTCCACTCGAAATCGTTGCCGAAGAGGATGACGGCCTTGCATGGGATCTGTTTGACATTTGACAAAACCTAGTTTACATTCATCAAGTTTTTTGAACCTAATATGTTGCCTCACACTATGAACTTCCTAGCTATATGCCTCAGTAGCAAGCAGTTTGTAGCTTTTCAATGCCAGGACATTTTTGACAATGTCAAGTCAGGAAAAAATACTGGTTGGTACCATTGGCTTCTTGTGAGTGGTTGCAGTAGGCTCCAGTGGCAATTTGAGCCAAGTCCGGAGATGATCCTACAGGTTGGTTGCAACCGTATGAGGGAGAAGGGTGGCTGCACCCACTGTGTTGAAGGGAGAGTGGCTGCTACCACTGGTTGGAGTGTGATGGTTGGGACCATACTGGGGGGAAGGCAGTGGTAAGAACCAAACGACGTCATGGACAGTGGTTGGGACCACGACGACTGGGGGAAAGTGGCTGCTGCCACTCGACGCCAAATGACGGTTGCGACCATGCCAACGGGATGGGATTGGTGGGGACCAGTGGATCTCAGAGACACTGGTCGGGACCACGTCGAAGGGAGGCAAGGGGTTAGGATCACTCGATACAGAGGAGTGAGTGGTGCCATAGCATCTGTGAAGCTGAAGTGGAGGGGTGGGAACCTCTCGGTACGGAGTAAGTAGTGAAGGCAGTGTCAATAGCAGTTTGGTCGTGATCAGTGCCCAGTACAAGATGCTGATTGGGACTGTGGGTCCCAGAATACATCAGTTGCGACAATGTCCATGTATTCAACAGGAGGTTGTGAAGGGCACACACCCAGAGTGCCAGGAAGGGATTGAGATTGATGCAGGATTCAGGGACTGTGGCTGGAAAGGGTTGAGCAAAAAAACAATTGAGAGCGGTACAGCATTAATTTGATGCAGAGGTGATTGCGCTTGCAGTGCTGTCTGGTGGGCTCCAGGGGGTTTTAACGGTTGGCAGAGTGCGGTAATACCAGCTGGATTGCAACCCAACATATGTCTGGCAGACAGCACTGGGGGCTCTTATGGCCTCAGCCAGGCCTCCAGGGTGCTCATAACAGTTGTCAGAGTGCTGTGACGCTCGAGCCTGTGCCCATACCCGTCCTACCTGCAATACCGGCCTGATCGCAGAAAATCTGACATATGGCCTGAAGACAGCACTGGGGGCTCCTATGGCCGCAGCCAGGCCTCCAGGGTGCTCATAAGAGTGGTCAGAGTGCTGTGACGCTCGAGCCTGTGCCCATACCCGTCCTACCTGCAATACCACCCTGATCGCAGAAAATCCGACATATGGCCGGCGGACAGCACTGGGGGCTCCTATGGACGCAGCCAGGCCTCCAGGGTGCTTGCAAGAGTTGTTAGAGTGCTGTGACGCTCGAGCCTGTGCCCATACCCGTCCTACCTGCAATACCACCCTGATCGCAGAAAATCTAACATATGGCCTGAAGACAGCACTGGGGGCTCCTATGGCCGCAGCCAGGCCTCCAGGGTGCTCATAACAGTTGTCAGAGTGCTGTGACGCTCGAGCCTGTGCCCATACCCGTCCTACCTGCAATACCGGCCTGATCGCAGAAAATCTGACATATGGCCTGAAGACAGCACTGGGGGCTCCTATGGACGCAGCCAGGCCTCCAGGGTGCTCATAACAGTTGTCAGAGTGCTGTGACGCTCGAGCCTGTGCCCATACCCGTCCTACCTGCAATACCGCCCTGATCGCAGAAAATCCGACATATGGCCGGCAGACAGCACTGGGAGCTCCTATGGCCGCAGCCAGGCCTCCAGGGTGCTCATAACAGTTGTCAGAGTGCTGTGACGCTCGAGCCTGTGCCCATACCCGTCCTACCTGCAATACCGGCCTGATTGCAGAAAATCTGACATATGGCCTGAGGACAGCACTGGGGGCTCCTATGGCCTCAGCCAGGCCTCCAGGGTGCTCATAACAGTTGTCAGAGTGCTGTGACGCTCGAGCCTGTGCCCATACCCGTCCTACCTGCAATACCGGCCTGATCGCAGAAAATCTGACATATGGCCTGAGGACAGCACTGGGGGCTCCTATGGCCTCAGCCAGGCCTCCAGGGTGCTCATAACAGTTGTCAGAGTGCTGTGACGCTCGAGCCTGTGCCCATACCCGTCCTATCTGCAATACCGGCCTGATCGCAGAAAATCCGACATATGGCCTGAGGACAGCACTGGGGGCTCCTATGGACGCAGCCAGGCCTCCAGGGTGCTCATAACAGTTGTCAGAGTGCTGTGACGCTCGAGCCTGTGCCCATACCCGTCCTATCTGCAATACCGGCCTGATTGCAGAAAATCCGACATATGGCCTGAGGACAGCACTGGGGGCTCCTATGGACGCAGCCAGGCCTCCAGGGTGCTCATAACAGTTGTCAGAGTGCTGTGACGCTCGAGCCTGTGCCCATACCCGTCCTACCTGCAATACCGGCCTGATCGCAGAAAATCCGACATATGGCCGGCAGACAGCACTGGGAGCTCTTATGGCCGCAGCCAGGCCTCCAGGGTGCTCATAACAGTTGTCAGAGTGCTGTGACGCTCGAGCCTGTGCCCATACCCGTCCTACCTGCAATACCGCCCTGATTGCAGAAAATCCGACATATGTCTGGCAGACAGCACTGGGGGCTCCTATGGCCGCAGCCAGGCCTCCAGGGTGCTCATAACAGTTGTCAGAGTGCTGTGACGCTCGAGCCTGTGCCCATACCCGTCCTACCTGCAATACCGGCCTGATCGCAGAAAATCTGACATATGGCCTGAGGACAGCACTGGGGGCTCCTATGGCCTCAGCCAGGCCTCCAGGGTGCTCATAACAGTTGTCAGAGTGCTGTGACGCTCGAGCCTGTGCCCATACCCGTCCTACCTGCAATACCGGCCTGATCGCAGAAAATCCGACATATGTCTGGCAGACAGCACTGGGGGCTCCTATGGCCTCAGCCAGGCCTCCAGGGTGCTCATAACAGTTGTCAGAGTGCTGTGACGCTCGAGCCTGTGCCCATACCCGTCCTATCTGCAATACCGGCCTGATTGCAGAAAATCCGACATATGGCCTGAGGACAGCACTGGGGGCTCCTATGGTCGCAGCCAGGCCTCCAGGGTGCTCATAACAGTTGTCAGAGTGCTGTGACGCTCGAGCCTGTGCCCATACCCGTCCTATCTGCAATACCGGCCTGATTGCAGAAAATCTGACATATGGCCTGAGGACAGCACTGGGGGCTCCTATGGCCGCAGCCAGGCCTCCAGGGTGCTTGCAAGAGTTGTCAGAGTGCTGTGACGCTCGAGCCTGTGCCCATACCCGTCCTATCTGCAATACCGGCCTGATTGCAGAAAATCTGACATATGGCCTGAGGACAGCACTGGGGGCTCCTATGGCCGCAGCCAGGCCTCCAGGGTGCTTGCAAGAGTTGTCAGAGTGCTGTGACGCTCGAGCCTGTGCCCATACCCGTCCTATCTGCAATACCGGCCTGATTGCAGAAAATCTGACATATGGCCTGAGGACAGCACTGGGGGCTCCTATGGCCGCAGCCAGGCCTCCAGGGTGCTCATAACAGTTGTCAGAGTGCTGTGACGCTCGAGCCTGTGCCCATACCCGTCCTATCTGCAATACCGGCCTGATTGCAGAAAATCCGACATATGGCCTGAGGACAGCACTGGGGGCTCCTATGGACGCAGCCAGGCCTCCAGGGTGCTCATAACAGTTGTCAGAGTGCTGTGACGCTCGAGCCTGTGCCCATACCCGTCCTACCTGCAATACCGGCCTGATCGCAGAAAATCCGACATATGGCCGGCAGACAGCACTGGGAGCTCCTATGGCCGCAGCCAGGCCTCCAGGGTGCTTGCAAGAGTTGTCAGAGTGCTGTGACGCTCGAGCCTGTGCCCATACCCGTCCTATCTGCAATACCGCCCTGATTGCAGAAAATCTGACATATGGCCTGAAGACAGCACTGGGGGCTCCTATGGCCGCAGCCAGGCCTCCAGGGTGCTTGCAAGAGTTGTCAGAGTGCTGTGACGCTCGAGCCTGTGCCCATACCCGTCCTATCTGCAATACCGCCCTGATTGCAGAAAATCTGACATATGGCCTGAGGACAGCACTGGGGGCTCCTATGGCCGCAGCCAGGCCTCCAGGGTGCTCATAACAGTTGTCAGAGTGCTGTGACGCTCGAGCCTGTGCCCATACCCGTCCTACCTGCAATACCGGCCTGATCGCAGAAAATCCGACATATGTCTGGCAGACAGCACTGGGGGCTCCTATGGCCTCAGCCAGGCCTCCAGGGTGCTCATAACAGTGGTCAGAGTGCTGTGACGCTTGAGCCTGTGCCCATACCCGTCCTATCTGCAATACCGGCCTGATCGCAGAAAAATTCATTTTTGATATCTGCACAGTACCAGGGCAGCAAATACCACATTCCATACCCTGGTTCGAACCACTGATTCTTTCTGCGTGGTAGGCACCATTTGCCGGTGTTTGGTCCCGACCACTCCTTCATCCCATAACCTGGTTGGAACCACTGATTCTGTCTGTGTGGTAGGTACCACCTGCTCTTCGTTTGGTCCTGACCAACGTTTTTACCCTGGGTTACCCATACCCACATGGAAGTTGGTTGCTGCCCGACGTAGTGGTATTTGACCCTACTCGGGTACCAAAAATGACCCATTTGACCACCCTGTTAGGGTCTCATACCAGTCTGCCTATAGTGGATGGTGAAGTAAGAAAGGCAGGGGTGTAGAGATAAATGTGCAGACAGCAGTCCAGGGATGTGAATATCAAAAATATATGCAGGGCTGGACGAACCAGTGAATAGCCAGGGTGATTGCTGATTGACATGCACTGCCACACGTCAGGACTTGTCGGATAGATAGGCCAGTCCGTCATCTCCTCCTGACTGAAAAAATGACCGTCCTCGGTCATAGAATAGCGGACAAGTGTCTTGAGGAATAGAAATGTGAAGATCAAGGCTCAGTAGATCATCATAGCCTTAGCTCCTCGGAGCTGCGCAAGACAATGATGAATCAAAGGATGCGACTTGGGGGGAAAGGAATGGGCAGCAAAGTCGAAAGGAGAGGGTGCTCAGCTGTGCAGGTGCATCCTCCTGACTGAAACGCGTTCTCTAACTCTTCTACAACTCTTCACAGCTCTCCTCCTCTTCCTGATCTGTTTCTGGGTCCACCAATGTTGACTGCTCGAGCTCGCGCAGTTTCTCGGTTGAGATATCGAGGAACTCGTCCAGGGGAGGGAGGGGGATCGTTGTGCGTGCAAAATAAGGTATAACACGAAAAGCGGCGATGGGACGATGGAAAACTGAGCCGTCTAGCTCACACAGGATGTAGGCGCCTCCCTTGTTGCGCGAAATGACGACTAATGGGCCCAAATAGCGTTTGCGCATCTTCATATTGAGGGACTTCTCGATGGCCGTGTTCCTCATCAAAACCAGGTCGCCCTGCTTGAAGTTGAAGTCGCAGATCGTGGCGGCGTGCTCGATCTCGAAGCGTGCAGCGTCACGCAGTTGTGCTTGATAAACTCGAGAGTGTAGGGCTTCTAGATCGCTTCGGCGTTTCTGGAGCGCAATGGCGCGTCGTGCAATGAGATCCGTGGTCGAAAGGACGGTTTCGGGCGGCGGGAGCAGGTATGTGGCTTCTGATAAATCGAGGGGAATTAATGGATGCGTTCCAGTGACCGCAAAATAGGGTGAGCAGCCCATGCGACGACGGACAGTGACACGGTCCGCCCAGAAGACCGAATAAGCAGCAGAACTCCAGTTCTTCTGCTCCCCATCTACAGCCTTGAAGAGCGCCTCGCGGATGTCGAAATGTGGATTTTCAATCAGCCCATTTGCGCGTGAGTTGTATCCCGAAATGCGCACATGACGGATGTGATACTTAGCTTCCAGGTACACCAATGCCTTCACAAACGGTGCGCCGTTGTCTGACACGATTTCTGTGAGCGTCCCCCATCTGCAGATCAAGTCCTGGAAGATCCATTCGCCCAGGGTGGTCGCTGTCTCACGGCGCAGCATGCGGAACTCAGGAAAAAGCGAAATCGAGCATCGTCCTTGCACAATGTAGCGGAATCCAGCGCTTGGCGGCATGTGCATAGTGTCCATATGAATTTTCGAAAACAGTGGGGCCGGGACCGCGACGGTAGGGGGGATAAGGAGCTTCTTTGTCTGTCGAATCTGACATAGGTGGCAGGTGCGTAGGTACCAGGTGACGTCGTGTGCAAGGAATGGCCACCAGAATCGTTCCGTGAGTAAAGCCTTCGTTGCGTGGAATCCCTTGTGACCAACGTCGTCGTGGGCAGATCGCAGGATGAATATTCGACGGTGGGAGGGAACGACTAGCTTGTGGCGTCCGTGTGCGTCCTTGCGCCAAAGCTTTCGATTTTCGAGGTAGAATTCCATGCTAAACCGAATAAATGCCTGATATTGCTGTTCAGACATGTCCCGTGGGCGTCGTAGCGTCTCAAGCCATCCCTGAACCAGATCTACACGATGATCGGCAAGTCGAGCTGCTTCTGAGCGAGGTACCTGATTGTAGCTCAGTGTAGGCGGTGTTGTGGACTCGGTGGGTGCAATTTCGGCGGAAAATGAGTGGATCGTGGATTGGCGTCGTGAAACGAAGGGTAAGTCATTGATTATGTGCATAAAACCGTGCACCTCGTCGATCCAGTCATCAAAACCGTCGTCCTCATGCTCTAACTCGTCTCCAGGCTGTGCGGGTCGTCTGGACAATCCATCCGGGCCGTGTTTGACGCCAGGGACATGTACTAGCTCGAAATGGAAGGTTAAGATCGCCAGGATCCAGCGGTTGATACTGGCTGAGGGCGAAAGATCGGGGTTCCGTAGCATACCCTTGATGTACCTAGCATCGACTTCAACCACTAGATTTCGTAGACCGATCAGGTGGAGCTTCCATGAACGAAGGGCGCGGAATAATCCATACAGCTCTAGCTTGGGCTGTGAAAATCGAGCTTCTCGATCGTTAAGCGTGATTGAGCCAAACCGGGCATAGAAACGTCGACTGGGAGTGTTTGGATCGCACTGGGCAAGCAGGAAACCAACGGCGATCTGAGAGGTGTCCACGGATAAGATAACTGGGTCCCCAGATGAATAGTCGATTGGCCGGAGCGCAGGGCAGCTCAATAATGCGTGCTTCAGGTCGTCTTGGGCAGCAATCTGTGCAGTACCGAAGTGGAATGGCATATCCTTTCGTGTTAGAAGTGTCAGGGCGTGGGCACGATGCGCAAAATTCGAAATAAATGCACGGCAGACTCCTATGGTGCCCAGAAATGCACGGACTTCTGAGAGCGTCTTGCAGGGTCCCCAATTTGCGATTTTGTCGACTCTCTTCTCATCAGGGATTCGTCCAGCCGGTGTGCAGACATGTCCAACAACTGTGATGGTTTCGGCGCAGAGTGTGAGCTTGAGGCCAGAGAATGTCCCTCCGCAGTACTTCATCCTCTGAACGATTCGATTCAGATTTCCAAAATGTTCCCAAACGAACCGGCGAATCCCTGGATTCTCAGGGATCGTCTCAAATGATCCATCTTCTAGCTGATATCTCGATTTGGGGCCACGGCCCGGGACGTCGTCGATGTATGGCCAAGTAAATTCCGGGATTTCGGGCTGGAGGATGTAGGTGACGTCGTCGTGGAAGATGGGAACTGAATTCGTCCATCCCATGGGCAGGGTAACAAGTCTGAGAGCTCCATAGGGCGTCTGGAACGTTGTATAGTCGCGGGAGGCTGGCGCAAGCAACCGTTCATCATATCCAACATATAAATCCAGCATGGCACCACAGGCTCGTCCTGCAAAATGCTCAGCCAGCTGCTCAGTGAACGGCGTGACGCCTGAGTGCTGAATTGTGACGGCGTTGAGTGGCTCCAGGGAATGAACCAAACGAAGGCTGGTGCCATCTTTCTTCACCACACAGAACCAACGGGATCGATAGGATGAATTGGACGGTTCGTACACTCCAGCAGCGATTTTCGAGCGTATGAGGTCGCAGACTTGATCGTAGATCCCAGGGGGAATGGGGATATTGCGCTGGACCCACGGTGTGTGCGGCATGACTGGGATATTGACAGGGGGAAAGAAATCGGTTCGAAAACGTCCTCGTTCTGATTCTTGCCATGCAAAGGCTCCTTGGTGAAGGCACATGAACTGGTGCATTAAATCTCTCTCAGCAGGCCACAGGAAGTCACCGCGGTGTGCGTCGTCAAGAGCAGCCTTGCGTTCGGCGGTGTAGCGTCCAGTCGGCGCAAAAGGAGGCGGAATAGGATCCAGATATGGTAGATCTGCGAGTGGGTCGCCCAGGATCTGGCGCTCGATGCGGAATTCGTCTGGGACAGATCCAAGAACAGGCCGAATTTTCCTGGCCACTGGCTTGTACTTTTTGTTAGCAAATTGTGACGTGGACGGGTAGAATTGAGATGAAGGAGACGTAGCAGTAGGATAGGTACGAGACGAGTTCAAAGAAAATATGGGAACGAATTTTGAACCAGGAGTTGAATCCTGGGTCGCTGAGGAAAACGCCGGTTGAACGACTGTATGTGCAAGAGAAATAGTCGAACTGTGTGCGGATAAATTGCTACAGGCAGAGAGATAAGTATGTTGTATGTGCGCAAGAGAGTCTGTGAGAGAAATGGGGGCATAGGACGAAAATACGTAGCGTTCTGGTTGATCTGGGCTGGCCTCGATCACAAAGGCGTACTCTCCTTGATCAGGAATCAAATCCTCGAGCTGCGAAAACCCTCTGAACGGGCACGGGGAGATCCGCGGGGCACAGTAGGCACAGTAGCCGTCTTTCCAGTGTTGGGATCGGTGATTGTGAGTGTTTGATCCGTGTTGGAAAAGTTTCGAATGACGCTTTCCGTCAGAACGTCAAATGGTCGTCCCAGGAGCACGTCGTAGGCAGCGTCACGCAGAATGTGCATCTGTAGGTACAATGTGATGTCCCCAATGCGAACCGGGACGTTTCGGGCTAGTCCAAGCGACGGTGTGATTGTTCCATTGGCAGATTGCATTTGTAGAACGATTCGAGGGTCATACGCAAGTCCCAACTCGTGACAGGTTGCCTGGGACATCGAAATAATCTGAGAACCACTGTCGACGATGCATTCCACTTGTTGCTGGTTGTCAATCACTGGGAGGATCGAGCGGATGGCCAGGGACTCGGCAGCCACAACTAGATTGTCTGGCAACCTTCCAGTCTGATCGTAGTAGACGGCGAATTTATCTGGGACCACCCAAGCGTCTGGGGGCAACGTCTGGCTGTAGGCGACTGGAAAATGCTCCGCAGCCAAAGCAAGGCGTGCATCTTCGTTTCGTTGCTGCTGAAGCACTTTTTCGACCAAATCTGAGTCGTCCTGAGCATATGGAAGGTCGTAGGGCGTGCTATCAGTGACAGGATGCAGGAATTGAGGCACTGCCTCGCCAGTCTTGGCAGGGGGACGACGGAAACTAGTGGCTTCGCGGAATTGAGCACGGACTTCTGGGGCAATCGACAGGGTCTGGCGAAGCGTCTGGGTGACAGGGATGTCCAAAATGGCGTCGAAAACAGCTGCAGCATCTTTGGGGTTGTAGATCGGAGCCGAAGAGCGTGGGGGTTGTGATTTCTGCGCTGGAATCCCAACATTTCGTTCTTTGGGCGGTGCGTAAGCGCCATCACGAGCTGCGGCGTACGGATGGAATGGGGGTTGAGGCGGGGCAACTGGAGCAGCAGGGGCGGTCGCAGGAGGGACGGTTTCGATTGGAACAGGTGGAACGACTGGATTTCGCGCTACCGCCGGTGGAATAGTGCGTTCAGGGACTTCTGGTTGATTAGCAACTTCCATAGCGCGTTTAGCTTGGGCCCGTGTGCGTAGTTGATTAATTTCAGCCGTCAGAACTGCCATTCGTTCTTTGTCCGTGAGTTTGAACGTTTGAACGAGCCCAGGCGCCGCAGAAGACAGCAAATTCTGGTGAGAAACTTCCAAAATCATCTGCGGAGCTGCTGCCTGACCTGGGTTCGCTTCATGCCACTTCTGAATGCGCTCTCGAAGATCCTTTCCTTGGACAATATTTGGCACATATGCGCCTGAGGGGAGGACGACTTTCCCATCCACATTGCGGCGGCATTTTCCGTCTCGAATATCCGTCGAAACGTGGGGACATTGGCTGATAAAATGCTCGAGATCACTGCAATAACTGCAGCCATCAGGACGGCGACGGCGGGGCAGGGCGTTGGCGGACTGTGATTGTGCTGGGGCACCAGGATTGGCGTGTTGAGCAGCGATTATTCGAACTAGATCTGAGACGGATGAAACTAGTGCAGTAATTCCAGGGTCTGATTTGATTGTGAGCTCGGTTCCGGGCTGAGACGTGGGCATTCCAGGAAGTAAGGTCGATGATCCTGAAAGGACGAATTTAGCAGCGTCGTACAGATCTGACAAATCATATGGATCCTCAGGGTGAACGTCTGGCTTCTTGATCTGAAGTCTCTGGCGAACTGAGACGGACAACGAGGCTGGATTCATAGCTCGAAGGAAAAATCGGCTCTGTTCTGCCACAGAGAGTCGTTGTTTGCTAATCAGGAATGTTGTGATGTGTAGGAATCGTCGATAAAATTGTGTGAGGTCGTCCTTTGTGTGGATTCCCATGCGAGATGTCTGCCCAACGAGCATGTCCAAATCGTCGAGGCTGAAACGACGATCTGTGTCGTTCCCTGCGTAGAGGCTGAGGGCGTCCAATTTGAAGTCGTGGTACGATTTGTTGGCGTCTGAGAATGACGGTAGACCTTCCCAAATCTCCTGATCTTCGACGGAAAGGAATCTGACCGCATGCCCCTTCATTTGGGCAGCATCAGTGACGGCAGATCGAGCTAGAAGGAACTCCAGATCGAGGAAATAACGGCGCAACTCGTGGGGCTTGGACGAATCAAAGACTGGGGCGTTTCGATCGCCTCTGGCTGGCATGGGAGTGGGAGTAGCCATATTTTGAGAAGGAATATTCGTGTTGTGAAGGGGGGATGGTGAACGCGTTGTTGGAGGCGAATCAAAGAGCCAGGATAGCGTTGGAGAGCTCAGGGAATGCGGTGAGAGGTTGTTGTGTTGTGCAAGGGCGCTGGGGACAATGTCAAAGAGGTGTTCGTCGTCGAAAGAGAGAGTTGTGGGGTCGTTGAGAGCAACAGCTAGCTCTTCACGGAGCGTGCGACGTAGCTCAGAATGATTGTTGTGTCGCAGACTGCGAGAGGCACCAGAATCTATGTTGAAATCCCCTCGCGGTGGGCTCCAAAATGACGTGCCTGCGGACGGAATAGGCGCGAGCTAACACAAAATGGGGGTCAGCTACGACCTAAAACAGTGCAGGAATAAGTGTGATGTGCGAGGAGGTCCACAAGATTCAGTGCCGTGGCTGGCAGTAAGAAATGACGATTGGGGACGTAGGGCGAAGTCGAGGGCGGCGTAGGACGGATGAGACGAAGCAGAGGGTCGAAATACCCAAGTAGAAACGAGCTGAAGACGAGAACTGAACTCAAGACGATGAGGAGAATAAATCTGTTTTTCTTTTGTCCAACTACAAGCTTTTGTATGTGAGACAATGAAATAATCATCAGAGTGGGTGAAATATCGACAGGATGGAGCAAGGGACGGTGAACAGAGGAACCAGGGAAGTGAGAGGGGAAAAACAGGTACAAGTGGATGGTGAAGTAAGAAAGGCAGGGGTGTAGAGATAAATGTGCAGACAGCAGTCCAGGGATGTGAATATCAAAAATATATGCAGGGCTGGACGAACCAGTGAATAGCCAGGGTGATTGCTGATTGACATGCACTGCCACACGTCAGGACTTGTCGGATAGATAGGCCAGTCCGTCAACGGTAGTCACATGGTAGATAATTCTTCAGTGAATACTACTACATTGAACAGTCAGCCTTCGCTCTACGTGCAGCAGAACTCGATTCGTCGCTTCTGTTACAAACCTTATCAATCCCACTCACCTTTTTACCGAATCATCTAGTTGTTCTCTGCGGACACAGTGGTGAAGGGTTCATCTCGAGCAAACAGCACCAGGCCACGGGTAATGTTGAGCCCGACCCAAGCCTTACGGTGGCTACAAGGAGTGCTGCGGAGACCTTTGGGAAAACGCACCTCGGGATCATTGGGCACATGAAGAGCTAGGCCCGGGATCTTTTTGCTAGCAAAAGAACCTTTCCTTGAGTGCTTGTACGGCACACAAATTCACCATTTTGTACTGATCCCCATTGTCGTCTGGGAGTCCATCTCCTCCCCCCATCTTACCATCGTCGCCCAATCTGGCACATCAAAACCAACCCGGGCCCTCTGATCCATACCTTGCCCTCCCGCCGCCTGAAGACGAGATTCCCGACCTTGACAAATTACCCTCCAAGCAACCGCCTTTGCCCCCACCTACCGCACCTGCTCCTACCATGTCAGGTCATCACCGCATCACCCTCGCCGCCAACCCTCCCAATTTTGATGGGGACAAGACCAAGTACATGGGCTTTGTGGACTCGTGCACCACCTACATTCGTGCATATCGGTTGGAATTCTCGCAGGATGAGACAAAAATCTTCTTCATTCTCTCCTACCTCTGCAACAAGGCTGGCATAAGCTGCGCCGCCTCAAGATGGGCGATGAACTGGAAACAGTGCAACTTTGAAAGTGTAACGGAGTTCAATTACATGTGTCATTCAGCTTAGATAATTGTTCGAACCCGGCCATCAATCAATCTTAGTCATATCAATCAACAGTATATAAGTAGGTAGAAGTAGATAGTTAGTTTTTCTTTAGTCAATCTAGTGCTATTCCAGTTAGTGCGCAGATTGCTCTTGTGCCGGAACTTGAGTATTATCGCTTCCGTCACATCTTTTTAACTCTTCAAGCACTCGGTCTTTGCTCTGCTCTGGTTCATCATGGTCCGATCAACCACTACTTCCGACTTTGTGCAGACCAACAACAACAATGTATCATCGAAACCACGAAAACAACCCCCCGACGGGTCCTACCCTCCGCCCTCGTAACGCCCAAGGCGCGGTTGTGGCCCTGTCCGCAGGGACCCAACAACCCCCCTCCCCTCGGGCGTCTTGGCCAGTCTCCCCCGACTTGCTGTACAGCCGAGTGGTGGACCCAGAGGTGAAAGCCCATTCCCCAACAGAGATACTCCCTCTTCTGTCAGCAGCAGAATTCTCGCCGGAAGACCCAGAAGCTGCCCAGGAGTGGACACGAGTGACAGCCAAGACTGCTTGGACTCACAGAGTCCCCCCTCCTCAAGGAGGCATACTGAGAAGACCGGCGAGCACCGGTGATATCTGTACTACATACGTACAAGATGTACGAGACGCTCATACTAACCAGGCAGTCGTATCCAGAGACAGCGAGTTTACGTCGCCGGTCAACCTTGCTGCAACCAGTCTGTCCCCGAGACAACTGAGGGTGATCTCGAGAAGATATGCCCAGCTGGCTGAGTTGGCGGAGAATCGCCCAGACCGCCAGGGGGAGGTGTTCACAGTGAGCCGTGACAGGAGTCAGACCCCTGAGTTTATTGGCTGATATGAGGAGACCAGAGACTCCGAGTCAGAGGCTGAATTCAATAGCCGGGCGGCAGGATCTTCCCGAGACAAGGGAAAGGGGGTAGACCCATGAAACTGGGGTGCAATTGAGTTCTCCAATGACAAGCTAGGAGAGCAGGAATGGCGCCGCCAGAAGGAGGCCCTGGAGATCTTCTGTGAGGCACGAAAAGCCCAGGGGCGCCGCAGCAAAGTGATCTCTGCCATGCCAGACCTGAAACAGGACAACTCCCCCAACCTTCCAGGCACAGTGTCTGCCAGCGCGGGGGACCAAAGAAACCGAGTTAGCCAGGATTCAACAAGAAGTAAGGAATCCTCTGCTCCCCAGCTCGAAGGCGCAATAGAGGAGTTGAGGAACAGACTCGCCAAGCTGGAGATCCAGGAGGGCCAACGGGCCCCAGCTGGAAAGTCCAGAAACCGTAAAGCACGCAGCGAGAGCCTATTCTCGACTGTTCTGAGAGGGATGAGCAAGGAGCCAGCGAAGGCCAACGACCCGGATAATGCTCAAAAAGCTTCTGGTGTCGTTGCTAAAGTACTGCTTCTCACCTGACTTCCATCTTCGACAACGCAAGAGGCTGAGCCGGTGCTTCCAGAATGGGCGGTCTGTGAACAAGCATGTGCTGGAGTTCGAAAGCATCTTGCTTTTGATTGGGCTGCCAAAAGACCAGGAACGAGTCGCGCTGCTATGGCAGAGCTTCAACAACAAGATTCAGAGAGAGCTGTACCGGCTTGAACTTGACCCCGAAAAAAGCAAGTGGAAAAGAGTGGTACGCACCGCTGAGCGCGTTGAGCGCTTCCTGAACCTTGAAGCCAGTCGAAAGAGCAGCGGCCAGACCCAGCCGCCCAAGACGGTGACAGCAGATAGAGGCGCTGGAGCAACGCCAAGGACAAGATTCCCTCCCCGGAGGTACCGTGTGCAGATGAGAACAGCGGCGGTTGGGTTGAGCAATCCGAAGTCGAAGGGGGATCCTCGGAACACAACACCTGTATCCCACATAGCTTGGCCACCAGAGAGACCCTGGGAGAGGAAGCTATTGCCTCAAAAGAAAAGCGAGCTGCTTGCGAAAGGGCTGTGCCTGCAGTGCGAGGAATCAGGGCATATAGCCAGGAACTGCCCAAGACTTACCTCGATGAGGTCCGACAGCAAAGGTAAACCACCTGGGCTCAAGTCCCACGCAGTAGGCCTGGGATCGTCTTCCCTGCAGGATACCACCGAGGTACTGGAGTCGTTTAGCGTGAGTCCCGCCGGGCTGGAGGAAGTTGGCGACAGCGAGGTTCTCGAGAACCTGCCCGGGCAGGATGAACTTGGGGGCCTGAGTTTGCTAATGTCCCAGCTGTCCTTGGAGCCCTGCCCGGTGGGCAACCTGGCTGCGCAGTTTGCCGCCTTGGCACTGGAGAACTGTCAGCCCTTCCCCAGCAACGACCAACCTCCTTCACGAGGTAGGTTCTGGCTGTACGACATTGGGGACGGCAGGCACCACATCGCGGACACCAAAACTCCGCTGGCCTTCGACGACATAAAACAATGCACTGTGCGAAGGGAGTGCTTGCTGGATCCTAAGTTCCAAATCGGGGCTTACTGGGCGCAAAAGTGCCTTGCAGAGCTAGGTCAGACAGACAAGGATCTGCTGAGGCAGGAGCCCTTTGCAGTGGAGCTCAGGGACGCGCCGCTTGCCATGACGCTGATTAAGCTGGAGGAGATGGAGCAGGAAGAAGGCAGGGGCATGGGCATGGGACCGTCCTTCTTGGTCAGCAACTGTGTAAACAGCAAATATAGATTTTTGCACCAGGCTCAGTCCAGTCAGTATGGTCTGGGACCCTAATAGGGTACCAAAAGTGGTCATTTTTTAGCCTTAAGAGGGTCCAAGACCACTCAGTGGTCTCAGACCATCCACCTCTTTGGGCACAACCACCCATCCCAAATCAGTAGCACACCCTATTTTGAGTGTTGAAAAGGGTGGTCTTGACCATTTGTTGGCCTTTGGTTGCAGCCACCTCAGGTCAATTGATGGTCCTCACTGCATATGGTTGCAACCACCCTGTGATCATGCATTTGTGATTGCTCCAATTAGCCTTGTGGGCTGCTTGTATGGGCTGTTCAGCTTGTAGATGAGTACGATGGGGTGCACCCAGCCCATCCCAAGAGGGGGATGCTGTATCCAGCCCCAGGGCCGGCCGTAGGTCGGGGAATTTTTTTTTCTCAAATGCTCCAATCAGCCTTGTGGGCTGCTTGTATAGGCTGTTCAGCTTGTAGACAAGTACATACCGAGTGGAGGATGCTGTATCTGGCCCCACAGCCAGCCATAGGCTGGAAAAGAAAATCACCCTTTGCTGGCTCGAGTGGGTGGTTGCAACCACCACAGGGGCTGGATGTGGTCAGAACCATCCTGTCCTCATGCATTTGTGAATGCTCCGTTTACCCTTGCAGGCTGCCTGTATGGATGTTTCAGCTTGTATACAAGAACATTGAGGGTGCATTCAGCGTATCCCCATAGACAGATGCTGTATTTGAACCCACAGCCGGCTGTAGGCCGGGAAAGAAAAAAAATGTGAATGCTCCAATTACTTTGTAGGCTGCTTGTATGGTTTGACCTTGTACAGAAGTACACTCAGAATTGTCTATTTTTGGCACATTCTGGGGCACTTGGCCAGAATTGAAAATCAGCATAGGGTATTGTCCAGAAAAAGAATGTTGATTTCCCATCACTTTCTATACCAGCATCAGTCATGTACTTCACTGTCATGTGGAATAGCACAGCTTTTGATTGCACATCAATTTTTGATGATGTTAATGATGTAATATGAGTTTATAATTAGTTCACCAGTCACATGTCACAAGAGCCCTGACGAGGAAGAAATACAATGATTGGTCACAGGTCACAAGCTAAGGTGGCAATTTCATTTTTCCTCAGATTGGGTCTTCATCACGTCTGGTCATTAATATTGGGTGTTTCCAGATTTTTGGGGCAGGATTTTACCACCTGACAATTCTTTTTTGTCACAGATCACAGACCTAGCTGACAGATTGACAAATTGGTGCTAGATGTCACTTGTCACAGGGGGTGGCAAACTGATTATAAAGTTACAGTAAATCCTAATCTCATCTTAACTGTCAGACCCTGATTGACATCATCTGCTCATGTTGTTGGTTCTCTCTTAGCCGTTCAGGGGATATTCTTCCATGCAATCACTTACATTTGTGCTCTTCCAAGCCACTGCACTGTTGTACAATGCCTCCATACTCTAATTCATTTATTGATATCCTACATAGCTTTCAATGACAGCACATGTTTCTCTAGGCATATCCCTCTTCCTTTCCAACACTGTATACTTCTCTAGCAATGTGCTGTTGTCTTATATCACATATTAGAGCCAGCCATTAAAGGAACAGAAAAAGCAGTGAAAGCAAGGGTAACAGGTAGAAATGAAAGTCACTCTTGGAATGCAGATATCCTTGCTTCAGTCACCCTACACAATATGCTACTCCATTACAGTAAGCTATTTGGGAATTTTAGAGACCTCATTGCTCTAAAAATCCTGCTCTATCTATTTTATTCAGGTGCAACTGATTTTACAATAGCAATGTAAGAGGAACTGTGTAAGTGAGTTCCAACCTCTTCTCAATGTTGAAATGGACTTCTATGGGGTTTCATGCTCAGAATATGAATTCCAAGGCAAGGGAAGACAAAGAACCTTCAATTATTTGAACCTGAATTAGTAGTACATCTCCAGCTTGTTAAGCCATACCACTCAAAAATCATGGAGGTTCTTTGTCTTCCCTTGCCTTGGAATTCATATTCTGAGCATGAAACCCCATAGAAGTCCATTTCAACATTGAGAAGAGGTTGGAACTCACTTACACAGTTCCTCTTACATTGCTATTGTAAAATCAGTTGCACCTGAATAAAATAGATAGAGCAGGATTTTTAGAGCAATGAGGTCTCTAAAATTCCCAAATAGCTTACTGTAATGGAGTAGCATATTGCTTAGGGTGACTGAAGCAAGGATATCTGCATTCCAAGAGTGACTTTCATTTCTACCTGTTACCCTTGCTTTCACTGCTTTCATGTGAAATTGATAATAGATGTGCTGAGGCGTGAAAAGCTTTACCTAGGCAAGAAAAAACTCCAGTTTCTGAAGCCCGAGCTTCAGGTCCTGGGGCGGGTTGTGAACAACGAGGGGATTAGAATGGATCCCAACAAGGTTGACTCGGTATTGAATTGGAAGACGCCCACTAACAGGGATCTACTGCGTGGGTTTCTAGGCTCGGTGGGATACCTGGCGGACAATCTGGACCGCGTGTGTGTCCCCATGGGGGTGCTACACAGGCTCACGGGCGACACTGTCCTGTTCCAATGGGGTTATACTCATCAGCGGGCATTTGAGGACATCAAATGGACGGTTACCAGTTTGCGCAACCACCACCAAGCGCCACTTGATTACAGCCAAGGGGCTGACCCAGTTTTTCTTGTAACGGATGGCTGCTCTTCAGGAGTCGCAGGCGTGGTATGCCAGGGCAAGGATTGGAAAACGGGGAGAGTGGCCGCGTTCTTCTCAGCCAAGTTGAATGCAGCGCAGCAAAACTACCAGGTCCACGAGATCGAGATGTTGGCGGGTGTCGAGGCAGTGCTGCGCCACCGAGACATCCTTCAGGGATGTAAGTTCCAGTGGATAACAGATCACAAGGGGTTGACTCACCTTGTGAACCAGAGGGACTTATTGGGGAGGCAAGTGCGCTGGATAGAAAAGATATCCTCTTTTGATTTCGAGGTGGTGTATGTGCCAGGAACGGAAAACGTGCTTGCAGATGCGTTGTCGCGCATTTACTCTAACGAGACGCCAGGAACAGTCCGGGCTAGGAGTGAGTACACATATCATGACGTTGTGGACAACGACCCACTGGGAGCGCATGCGGTGTCTATGCCGGTCTTTGCAGGTGCAGAGGCATCCGCGCTGTTGACCGACCATGTCATGAGAGCAGCAGGAGAGGATGAGAGACGAGTCAGGTGACCGAAACAAACGCCAGCACCTTCAGACAGAGTATTGAGATTGGCGACAAGAGGCGCTGGCCTGCTAGCAAAGGGGTTGCCCCCCAGTGGAAGTGGCAAGGAGGGCGGGTCCCCAAGGGAAAAGAAGAACAAAAGGATACGCAATGTAAGCGTGGACCGGCCCAAAGACAGCGAAACCAGGCAACCAGAACAGAGAAGAGAAGCGCCGCAGATGCGGAGCTCGGAAAGCTTAAGCACGGCGCCCAGGCAACCAGAACCCAGAGGAGAACCAGAAGCGGACCTGACACAATCACTGATATCCGAGGTAGAGCAAGGCGTAAACGGACTTGATCTGCTAGGCGCAGTGAAAGGGCAATACGCAAACAACAAGCTCTTCAGGAACATCCTGGGAAAGCCCAGCGAGTTCAAGGACTTTCATGAGGACACCGGAGTTCTGTACCTCCGTAGCAAGGACCACACCGTCTTGTGTGTTCCACAAATGGAGTTCCAAGGAAGGTCACTGAGGGAAATAGTGATATCTGAGGCGCACTCAATCCTAGCCCACCTGGGACCGCGGAAAACCCTGGACTACTTGAAAGAGTATGTCTGGTGGAAAGATATGGTCGAGGACGTACAGGCTGACTGTGAAACTTGCATGATGTGTCAGCGTAGCAAGCCTAACAACCATAAGTTATATGGGCTTCTAAACCCGCTATCTCCACCAAGTCGGCCATGGGAATCCATTGGGATAGACTTTGTAGGGCCACTGCCGGAATCACGCAACCGGGATGGAGTATTTAAGTCTATCATCGTGATTATCTGTCTCCTCACTGGAATGGTGCACCTGGTGCCCAGCAGAATAAATTATACTGCCCAACAAGTGGCCGAGCTCATGTTCGAGCAGGTGTATAAATTACATGGGTTGCCTCACTCAATAGTAAGTGACAGGGATGTATTGTTCACAAGTACATTCTGGAAAAGACTGAACAAGCTCATTGGGACTCAGATGAAAATGTCCAGCGTGTATCACCCAGAGACGGATGGTGCAACAGAATGTGCCAACCAGACGGTGACCCAAATGCTGAGGCAGTGCATCAGTGAGAAGCAAAAAGACTGGGTGTTGCGCTTACCAGCAGTGGAGTTTGCCATGAACATGGCACGATCGGAGACAATGGGCCATTCACCGTTCTTCCTGAACATGGGGATGATGCCGCAATCCCTTCTGTGGAACTCGAACGCAAACCGCGAGTTCCCCGGCATTGCCACGTTCATGAACCAGAGACGGATGGTGGTGATGGCAGCCCACAACGCCATTCTAGCAGCCCAAGTCAAACAGACGCAAGCAGCAAACCGCAAGAGGATCCCCGCTCCCTTCAAGCAGGGAGATCTTGTCTACATCAATAGCAAGAACATGCGATTTGAGAAAAGATTAGCGCGTAAATTGATACCGAAGTTCGTGGGCCCGTACCTGATCACAAGAGATTTTGGTAATTTGTCCTTTGAGATAGACTTGCCCCCTAATCTGAAGCAAAGGGGCCTTCACCCAGTGTTTCACGCATCCCTTCTTCGGATACACGTCCTGAACGACGATTGGAGGTTCCCTGGACGTCTCGAAAATCAGCTGAATGTGGCTGATGCCAATTCGGAACCTGAATGGGCAGTAGAGCGGGTTCTGAGTCACGTAGGCAGTTGCTGGAAAGCACTGTTCGAAGTGGAGTGGAAGTCGGGAGACGTTACCTGGATGCCCTACGAGCCGTTGAGTCGCCTCAACGTTCTCCAAGACTATTTCGAGTCAAAAGGGGTCGAGGACATCGGCGGTCTGACCCGAGGGCTGCGTTCTGAGCCCGAATTCTCCGAATTGCAAGTCTCCTGTGTGTCGTGGGAGCCGGTTTCCGCCGCTGAGAGTCAAAAGCCGCAAGGAGGGAGGAAACCAGACTTCCTCACACACCTCTCTGCAGACCACAAGTCCCCAACTATGGTCCACTTCACCCCCCGCACCTTCCTCGGAGAGGTGCATCCCGACGATGTCGAAACAGGCATCCTGTCGGCAGAGCATCAACGGTTCAACCAGGAGCACAAAGGCACATTTCGGTTCACCGACCCCCGGACAATTGTGGTTTTGGTGACCATGGCCGCTGACAACGTCCTCGAGTGCGTCCTGGACGCCCATCAGCTGCAACACATCATCCTGTGGAACCAGGTACAGTGGGCAGACGTCAGTTCAGGGTGTAGTAATTTGCTAATGACTCACCAGGCAGTTCATGATCCCGATGTCGACCCACTCACCCACGGCTTCAAGCCGGTGCGGACCCATGAGGTGGCCTTGGCCGCTAATGGTAGAGACCCCCAAGGGTGGGCCTCCGCCACCTGGGCCAGCAACGGCGACCTGGTTCACGGAGCGGGACACATCCCCAGTCTCTGTGAAGCGCTGGTCACGGATGCACGTCTCAAACCCACTCGGGATCCCGACATTGTAACCATCAGCCGTGCCAAGTATGAAGACGGCCGCGAGGCCATCATCGGGCGTGACCAAGCCCAATGCAAGGCCCGGGAGTGTCGTATGGCTAAACAGCAGGCCAGCCGGGACTCTGCTGACTCGATGGGGTACCTCAACTCCGCCGTAGCCATTGTTAAGCGTCACAAACGCATTGAGGACGCCCGGGCATAGCGGGCCGTCACAGCCAGTGTTCCAGCTGATGTTGCTGATGCTGAGATGGCTGAGGAGCAAGGGTAGCTTGCTGAAGCGACAAGCTGGAGGGCGGGTGTAACAGAGTTCAATTACATGTGTCATTCAGCTTAGATAATTGTCCGAACCTGGCCATCAATCAATCTTAGTCATATCAATCAACAGTATATAAGTAGGTAGAAGTAGATAGTGAGTTTTTCTTTAGTCAATCTAGTGCTATTCCAGTTAGCGCGCTGATTGCTCTTGTGCTGGAACTCGAGTATTATTGCTTCTGTCACGGAAAGCCTTAATGGAATAAAGGCTGGGGTCACCTCGGCAACCTTCTTGGAGGAGCTTCAGAGGGTGTTCAGGGACACCAACGCGGAACAAGTTGCCGCTGCTCGACTCATGGCCTTACACCAGAACAAACAATCCTTTGCAGATTACATCTCCGACTTCGAGATGCTGGCTGCAGACGCAGGATACTTTACAATGTGGTCACCACCACCGATGACAAGGGCAAGTACAAGAAGGGGGACCAAGACAACATCCTCATCAAGTTCCTCGAGCGTGGACTCAGTAGTGAGATCACCAGTTGCCTGTACAACACAGGTGTCCCTCTGCCAAAGGCGTATGGCGCCTTCAAGGACTGGTGTGTCAACATCAAGGCAAACACTCTTTGTGACCAGCTGCGCAAAGCATTGCACGGGCACCCCATGCAACGACCACCTCCCCAATTCCGCCCTCAGGCTGCTCCAACAACGCCTGCACCTGCTCTGGCCCGACCAGCTGCCAACAAACCGGTTCTGATGGAAATCGACCCGTGGTCGCAATATCATCTGCTATAACTGTCAGCAGCCCGGGCACATTGCGCAGAACTGTCCGGAACCGAGGAAGAAGCGCACATTCTTCAACCGGGCCACAATGCTTGAAGAGATCGAGAACGGGGACAAGGACAACAAGTTCCTCAAGGAGATCTGCGAGAAGCTGAGCAAGAAGGGTTTTTGAAGCGCTCCACTCCTCAAGCCAAGGAGGTGGAGCATCCGGACTATGGATGTTTTTCTGTACTTGTTTCAATTAAAGATATGAACAATATTCCTCACCATACATACATGCTCCCCAACTCACTATGTACTAATATTCACAATTTTCTTGTTGCCAAGATGGGAAAAGAACGCAAAGAAAAGATAGCTCTAAATAGAAAATATTTACAAGATAAAAAGGATCAGAAGGCAGCGGCTGCAGATAAATTATTTTTGGACTCCTACATATTTATGGCTCGTGGAGAAGAAACCACGTCAACAAAGACCAAAAAGGGGAGCATTGCTCCGGCAAGGAATCTGCTGAAATCAAGGTTCCACAAGCACCCACACGCACCAGGGTGCCAGATGCCATCCAGAGGTAATTGGCAGCCGAGAAACAGAGGGACCCCAGCCCAACAGATTGACACAGGAATTGCGCAGTTACCAGGCCAAAAGAAAGAGGCATTCGATGGACGTATATGTCCAGATCATGGGTCTGGACTCGGGGAAAATGCGCTGAGTCAAGGTGCTGCTCGATAGCGGCTGCAGTACCTGCTGCATTGATACCGACTATGCACGGGCAGAGAAGCTGGATATCCAAGAGCTTCCACAACCCATTGTGGCTCGTAACGCCAACAACACTGAGAACATCAGCGGTTGGATCACGCATTACGTCGACCTAAAGATGAGAATCGGTCCTCATGTGGAGACACGCACGTTCCTTCTAATGTGTCTAGGGAAGGCCCGGATCTTCATTGGTCTTGATTGGCTGATGGAACACAACCCGGAGGTGGATTGGCAAGAGTAGACAATGAGATTCAGCCGATGCCCAGAGCAGTGTCACATGAGGGGTCACAAGGAGCACCAAGCAATGATTGACATGGATGCAATTGACCTGGACACGGGCGCACCAGATCTGGAAGAGGGTGAATCGATCCTGTTGATTGACTTTGGAAAGGAGGTGGATCTGCGGCTGAAGGAAACGCCGGCACAGAAATTCGCAGAAGAAGCAGAAAAGGAGAAGGAGAGGATGACTGAAGGAAAAATTCCAGATCAATATCGGAAATTTGTCAAGGTATTCGCCAAGGAATCGTTTGACTCGCTACCGGACCGACGGGCATGGGATCATGTGATTGAGCTCAAACCTGGTTCCAAAGCAGTGGACTGCAAGGTGTACCCATTATAACGAAACAAACTGGTCAAACTCGATGAGTTCTTACAAGAGAACCTGGCCAGCGGACAGATCAGGCCATCAAAATCACCCATGGCATCAGTGTTCTTCTTTCTCAAGAAGAAGGATGGTTCACTATGTCCCATCCAAGATTATCGGAAGCTGAATGAGATGACAATCCGAAATCAATACCCACTGCCGCTGATTTCCGAACTAGTCCATAACTTTTGCGGTGCCAAGTTCTTCACGAAGCTAGACATCCGATGGGGATACAACAATGTACGGATCAAGGAGGGCGATGAGTGGAAGGCTGTGTTCCGCACAAATCACAGACTGTACAAGCCCTTAGTTATGTTCTTTGGCCTCACAAACTCCCCGGCGACCTTCCAAAACATGATGAACAACATGCTCCGAGAACTGATCAATGAGGGTCACATGGTAGTTTATCTTGATGAAATATTGATCTTCACAGAGAACTTGGATGAACATTGGCAGATCACAAAATGCATACTCAAAGTGCTGCAAAAGCACAAGTTGTACCTGAAACCCGAAAAGTGCGAGTTCGAATGCACAGAAATCGAATATCTGGGTGTAATTATTGGGCACAACTTGATGCGGATAGACCCAGTCAAGATCAAGGGCATGATGGAATGGCCAGAACCAAAGAGCGTCAAACAAGTGCAAGCCTTCCTGGGGTTCACAAACTTCTATTGACACTTTGTCTGGGGATATGCGGAAGTCGCCAAGCCATTGACACGGCTGGCAGGGAAGGCAGGATGGTCATGGGGTACAGATGAGCATGCAGCATTTGATGGATTGAAGAAGAGAATCGCGGAGGATGCGGTCCTAGCACTGCCAAATGACAGCGGCCAATATTGTCTGGAAGCCGATGCTTCAGAAGGGGCAACAGGATCTGTTTTGAGCCAAAACCAAGACAGCATTTGGCGCCCAATTGCATTTATTTCACACGCATTGACCGAAACTGAGCAAAATTACAAGATCTACGACAAGGAAATGCTTGCAATCATGCTATCATTGGATGAATGGAGGCAGTTACTCCTGGGAGCCACCAAAACATTTGAGATCTTCACCAATCATCAAAATCTTGAGTACTTCCGGAAGCCGCAGAAGCTCAACTGAGGGCAAGCACAATGGATCACAGAGTTGGCAGAGTTTGATTTCACCTTGCGACACCGGCCTGGCCCACTCAACCACAAGGCGGATCTTCTATCTCGACAAGCGGATCACAATGAGGGCAAGAATGACAACAAAGATGTCACTTTGCTGAAGCCCGAATTCTTCTGATCACAAGAAGTCACATTTGAAGGGCAAGACCAGCAGCTGATCGACGAGATCAAGGCCATTCAATCAGTTAATGGAAGCGTCAAGGCGGCCTGAGAGAAGTCACTCATTGGATGGAAAAAGGAAGATGGGCTCATCACGTATCATGGGAAGCTCTACGTGCCAAGGGACGAGGAGCTGCAGGACAAGATCATTGGGCTACACCACAACACGCCCCTAGTTGGACACGCAGGGATCAACCAAATGCAGGAAATGGTGGAAAGGAATTACTGGTGGCCAAGGATGGGAAACCAAATTCGAAAATACATCCAGACGTGTGAAGCATGCCAACGGACCAAGACCAGGAGAGCAAGGACAGGAACTCTGCACCCACATGCAGTTCCAAATGCGGCGTGGGAAATCATCACCATGGATCAAATTGTACCCTTGCTGGTCAGTAATGGGTATGACACAATTCATGTGTAGTGTGACACTTTCACCAAAATGATCCATGTCGAACCAATGAGTACTGACATCAGCAGTTGTTAACAAATCAATAGGTTTTATTTGTATAATCACGCAGTTGTGACTATTAAATTCTATGGACTCAAAGCGAGGTTTATTGGGACTCTTATATAATGGGTCCAATATCCGGTAGTCGGGAATTGTTGAATATATCAACAATTAGAGTACTCTAGAGTTCACAGATTTAGCAAAATGCGAACGTAGAATAATATATCAATAAACTACTGGTTTAGCAACACAGTAGATGTAATTGATAAGTATTGTGAAGCTTGTAGGCTCCAAGGATAGATCAGAGTGTGGATAACAGATGTGAATTCAAAGGTAAGATGCCCCTCCACTGAGAGGGTCAATCTTTTATATAATTTACACGAAAAGGCTGTGTTCATAGCTTATAGCTGCGCTCCGCAGTAAATGTCAGAAATGCTATGTACGCAGCAAGGCAGAGAAAGGCTATGTAAATCATATACTGTAACTAAGGGTTTTTGATCCATTGATCACGAAGAAGCATTAAATCAATCAGTCAACATTTACAAATATAAATTGTAAATGTCTTAGATCCATGACAGCAGTAAAGGAGTCGCACAATTGACCAAGGACCGAGTCTTCTGCTACCACGGGATCCCTTGCAAGATCATCACTGACAGGGATTCACGTTACATCAAGGGTTTCATGAAGGAGACAAATCGGATGTTGGGCGTGGAAATGAATTTGGGGACCGCATATCACCCAATCATGGATGGGCAAATGGAGTGCATGAATCAGGAGATCGAGCACTGTCTCCACATTTACATCAAATACCATCAAACAGACTAGTCAGAATGGCTGGGAATGGCGGAGTTTGCATATAACAACAAAATGAACACGTCTACCAAAATATCACCGTTCTACGCAAATCACAGATATCACCAATGGAAGGGAGTGGAGCAGCGGATGGAATCAAGAAACAAAACAAGTTGGCAGAGGCCTCAGAACACAAGAATTCATATGTCATTGGTGGGAACACAGATTCAGACTGCGATCCTGAATGAGTCAATGGATCAGTCACCCTCAAAATTAGTATTCAGACACCCTGAGGGTAGTAGTCTCTTGCACAGATATGAAAAACTCGAAATTCTGGCAGGAGTTGCCCTTACAGAAATATGGTACTGTTAGTGTGGAGGAGGCAAATGGCCCACATCCTGATTTGGCTTGCATGGTGATGTCATACAGTACAACTTGTGCTTGTGGAGCAGTTCAAGTACTTGGTTTGTGATCAGTTGGTGTTCCTCCAGGTCTTCTGTGAAGATCAGTATATCATCCATATAGACTACCACATGTCCCTCATTGATCAGTTCCTGCAGTTTGTTGTTCATCATGTTCTGGAAGGTTGCCAGGGAATTTGTGAGGCCAAAGAACATGACCAAGGGCTTTGGTTGTATTCTCTGGTCTTTGAATTCACTTCTCTTTTTGACATTATTTCTTGTTGATTGTCACAGAGACGCTCCTTCAAGTCCCTTGGTATAGTGCCTTGCTTGAGGACAATCAGGACCTCAATCCAAGTTCTTGGCAACAGAGCAGCTTGTGAATGGATCCAACTGGCAAGCAGAGATGGCTAAGTGGTTCAGTGATGTGCAGGCAGCCAATGGAGAGTCAGAAGGTGAGGGTGATGGGGACAAGGAGGAGAGGGCTTGTTTGCCTTCCATGGCCTGCCACCTTCCTGCCTGGAAACCAATGACTCTTAAGACATTGTCTGGTGAGGCTACTAAACCACGCCTCCAAAAACGTTCAAAGTGTGTGATGGAGGAAGAGGAGCAACCTATGGAACAGCTTGCTGATGCAGCGGAAGACACTGTACCCAATGATAGAGCCATCAACATTGATTTGGTGGAGGAGTATCAACCATATATAGTGTTGAAGCTTGTTTGTATTAGCGACTATCACAGTATGTAGACATGACATCATATGCAGTATTCTTAGATTGCTTTGGCTTGCTCCACAATGACCTCATACCTGACCTCATTATTGTTTCATCCAGTACTCATCTATGATATCACTACTCCACTATGACATCATGATATCTGCTCCAGACTGGTATACAAAGCCTAGTACTATTGTGACAATCAACCCAAAAATAAACTCAAAAAGAGGAGTGAATTTGAAAACTGGAGAATACAACCAAGTAGCTACGGTATTTATACCCAAATCTGGTCTGAGTCATAATGAGTTATAAGACTATGTACTACATGGAGCACTAGTCATGGATTGTAGTGGAACCTTCTGGAGCATGTGTCGTGCAGCCTTGAATTGATAGAGATATCCCCCTGGGCCCCTAGTCCGGACCGTGTGATGCAGTGATCCGTGATAAGATAACCCATGCCAGGATAAGATAAGATTGTTGATAATAAGATGAAAAAGTGGCCAAACTATGATATTCCTGAGAAGTAAGTAAGTTACTGAGAGTCTTCAGTAGTCAAACTACTTCCTCTTTCTAAACATTTACACACTTGTTTGCTGGACTTGGTCACTATGAACAACGCTCAAAGAACTTACACACACCTCATTGACACTTGATTAGACTGTAAGTCCTGCTTTGTTAAGACACATGCAACCGGAAAACTTATGAGGTCCACGAGCAATTGGATCTAACATGGGACAACAGCTGAACGCCCACAAACTATGATCTCATGATCTCAACACCCTCTAGTAATGGCTAGTAATAGCGAAAAATATCTAATAATGCTGTACACATACCCGGAGATGGTCCTCAGGCTTCTGTATTGTTCAGCAGAGTGTAGAGAGGGTATGTTCAGGCATTACTGGTTCATTATCAGGCATTAATAGTGCATTACTAGGATTTACTAGAGGGTATTGGAGAACTATCAAGTATAAGTAGTCATATTTAAGCATTACTAAAAGGTAATCCTGGAATGTCCCAAAATGGGCTATTTTCGCGGCAAAAACTCAATTTTTTCCTCGTGAACCAAAGCCTAAATTTTGCCGCCCCTCGCTCATCTGCCCACTGCCATTTCCGTAGGGTAGGTTTTGGGGGCAAAATAACACTGCCTGAATGTCAGGATTTGGGGGTGACCGGGCGCAAACTGCCACGAAGACTCCTCTTTTGACACCGGGTTCGTCAAGCAAAAGTAGGATATGATGTGACGTGTTGTGACGAACCGTTCGGCAAGTTCCCGACCGAGCGGTTCTTCTTATTGCTTGTGCGCGCCAACAATACTTGTTCCAAAATTGTGAGAGGACCAGTATTCTAATTTGGGATCTTTCACTGTTCACCCCACCCCAGCTCTGGGGTGCTAGAATACAACAGTTTCCGCGTGCTCCCATCAAATTTCCTCGCCTCGTCTAGTCGAACGGCACTCCATCTGAGAAGTAACCACCAGCTTCTGATTTTACGTGGCTACGGGAATTGACAAGTGCTGATAAATGATTCCAACACACCTCCATGGCCGTGGGACCCATCTAGCTCATCATCGATCGGCTGTTGTCCTGCCCAGATGCAATGTCCACGGAGTGCGCAAGGATACAGCATAGAATTTCTTCCCAATCCACACCCTCTTGATCGTTGTGCGGGGGCGATCCCGATGATGGGAAACCGCGGTGCCCCCTCGAGAAACGGCGGATGAATCGGTCTCCTGGGCCCAAGCTGAGAAGTTCGAGCAGGGCGCGATACTGAAACTCGCGGGCGACACCAGTTCCCGAACTAGTTGACTCTCGAAAGAAGATAGGCCACGGTTGATGTAGCGCTTTCCACGACGACGCCCACGTCATTGTCCCCCCGCCTAATGAAGTGTGGTCAGCGCTGAAAGGATGACGTGCGTCGGGTGGGCACACGCACCAGAGTCGCTTTGGACCCGACCGTTGGCCCCCAAAGCTCGCATGCGATTTCCAAGATCTCCATAAGGATTCGGGCCCAGCTCTCATCCGTGCTGTCTCCCCGGGCTTGTTGGTGGACTCGATCGACGTTGATATGGGAATCAGGGAATTGGGATCAGGTGGACAGTGGTTGGATGTGAGGACAAATAATAACTGGGGTTGTGAAACAACGCGAATGAAGCCCTCTGAGACCTGCATTCGATACCGTCGAATCCGGTTTCCTGAGTATCGAATGTCGCAATGCCGTGCAATTCGACAACGTTTATGCGTTCATTGAGTCCAGGAGCTCCGTCAACTGTGGAGCAGGATGAGCCCATACACGTCGTCAGAGAATGTACGCAAGGGACTGACGGTAGCCAAGTTCGACACGCGAGGCGGGGACCATAGAGTGTTCCACTGCATCGCGGACAGACGAGGAGGCCTAAATAGGCTGGGTCCAGGGTTGAGTATGGTGACTGGATCCTCCAATACGTGCACGCACCTCCAATCAAGCGATCTGAGGTGTTGAGTCGGGATGACATTCACTTCCAGCTGTGGCCAATTGTCAGTCTGGTCCGCTAACTGCGGCATCCGCAGCGAGAGCGTACCGCGCATGAACATGATGAACTGGATGTATATTCGGCCACCCTCCTTGTAGGCCGAGCTCATGATCTCACCCTCCACTGCTGTCTGCTTGCTGCCCCGTATTCTAGGTGAGTCGGAACACTCTGGCCTAGGGCACGGCGAGCAGCTGAATGGAACCCTTCCCGAAATTCAGAGACCAATGTCCGGAGCTGGTGCGTGCTGCAGGCTGTATTTCTGCATATTATCGTTCGGGGTCGTTTTTGTCGTACGGTTACGTGCCATGGCTGCCATAAGTAGTCGCCACTGTCAGTGCTGCTGAGTCGACATTGAAAGCGCAGATGATGCTCACAGATTCGTCGGGACATGTTGACGCTCGGGATTTAAAAGGGCGGATGAGCATTCGAAGGAGCAGCGTCGAAGGGCATCTGCACAGGATATGAGACGGTGAAGGGTTTTCGCCTCTGATCATATGCGCCGTGTCTTCCATGGGTGGTCACTGGTCACAGTGACTCCGGAAAGCGCCTGGCTCGCGTAGGGCAGCGCAAGAAAAGCTGACTGAGACGAGGAGCAACGTGTTAGAGTCGTAATGTGTGTGTGTAAAGTGCGATGTTTTCTCTCCTAGCGCTGGAGTCAATCAATCTCAGCTCTCGTCACCGTCACTCCTTTTGGCATGATGACACATTGATCATGATGCGAATTCATCCGTCGTCTCATCATCAAGACTAATAGCTTTCTCACAGACAGTACCTCTGACATCAGCAAAAAGGGAGAGAGAACCCCGGCCATACCCACGAGGCTGATACACCTTCATTCGGGTGAAGCGCTGACACAGCCGACTGCGTGTCGAGTGGTTTGACTCATATATCTGCTCGAACGTAGGAACTGCAAGTCATCCTGATTTGCAGCTGCTTTCCACAATCCCCGGCTGCAGTTTGCATCGCTCGAGACGACTTGACATGTGGGGTCAAAGCGACCCTGAACTCACGCTGAGCGCTGCCTCTTGTTTCGGAGTACTAAGGACAACGGCAAAATCTGACAGTTATTCCAAAATGTCTCAGGGCCCGCAATACAATATCAAGATACGTTCGATGTGCTCGTCACATTTTTTTTCGCTCTGTAAGCGGGGGCGGACCCTCGCGTTGTACAGGTCTGGGATATCACACTGTGCACCAGATAGCACAGAAGCCACACACGCTTGTGTTACCTCGGCGCGTGGTGAATCTCTGCTGCGGAGGAAGCCATCACCAGCTTTGCGTCGGATATCCACCCCACGTCGCTTGACTCCCTGTGTCTATGGACCTCAAAGACGCCTGCCTGGAGACTTCCGCGCTGATCTCTGATCGTCTACTGACCACGAATTCTAGCGCGGAGATCGCTACCGGTCCAGGCCTGTCAATCTTCGCGACTGACAGGGCCGACACACACACGGTGAAGAGAATATTCCGGCCTTTTACTGAAACATGGAAACACGATTGTCAATGTGCATCTGTTCTGGACTTACTAGCATCGAGCGAGGCGCGGTCGCCCGCCCGATGGCGAACTTCGAGACGTACTCTGCCAGCACGGACGCACTGAGAGATCTCACAATCAAAGGGGATTTGAGCGCCCAGCGCAGTCGGGGATCTACCACATAGCAACTCTGTCCGAGTGCGTGTCTCCTATGTGGCGTACATCTCAATTCAATGACCTAGCTGGTTTCAGCAGGGCCTCGCAGTAGCGGGTGCGATTGTGCTATAGTAAAGGAAGATTCCTAGCTTTTCGTCGACCCGGTGAGCGCACACGGAAGAATGTTTGTGTCCAGTACGCTCACGGTGTGTAGAGAGCCCTGAATCTGAAAGTCTAATTTAATATACATCGGCCTGCACGACGATGGATACATCGATCGAGTAGCAGGAACCTAAATGAAGCACACCATGTCGTTTAGGTAGACTTGACTCCGTCTGCGTTGTTGTATCACTATTTTTCGAAATCCTCTTGGAAGTAGAAAATGCAAGCCAGTGAGAGCATGCCGTGGCAAGGTGGGTATTATGAGGCGCTGCGAGGACCACCATCGACGTCATCTGAGGGAAATGCGCGTGCGACGACGCCGCGGCTCCGTGTGAAGGCGATCCGATCCTAACTCATTCAGGATGTGAAGACGCATGTGCCAGCTGAGGCAAGGATCTCAACGATAGCAACGCGCGGGCAGAGTTTACTCACTGTATTCCTCGTAATCCCACTATCGTCGCCCTCCTCCCATCCCTCTGTCACTCGGTTCGTGCGATCTTGCCCCCGTACTTGCACATACATCCCGCATGCATCGCAAACCATCATCTCCTCCAAATTCTCCTCCGATGGGCTTGCCCTCTTTGTACCGCAATGTGGGCATTGGATCGTGCCCTCCAGCGACACCCCGTCCTCCGACGACCCGTTTCGCCGCGTTTCGGCCAGTAAGAGATCGACGAGGCGCTGCTTGGAACGTTGAGAAAGATACACTGCGCATGCATCGCACAACGGAACATGCGTGATAGGATGTTGTTGCCAGACCAATGTGGTCGTCCCACAATGAGAGCACTGCCGAGCGGTTAGGGCTTGCGGTGAGGGCATCATCTGAGGGGTAAGTTCTGGTATAAGAGGATTGGCTCGAGGAGGTTCAGATTCTTCCATGCAGAACGGGCTAGGCTCGAGGGAATTAGGGGGTAGCGAGGGAGAGAAGCGATCCTGTGCATGGGAGGGAAATGCCGAGGGGGAGATGGTGGGGGGAATCTGGGGTTGGACAGCCCCAAGGCTAGGCTCTAGAGATAAATAGTCAGTCGAGGTTTGGTCTCAGCCTACGGAGCCTACCCAAAACTTGTTCATTTTCTTCGTGGTTGCGAGAATCATCAAACCAGAAAGCGTAACTAAAGCCACTCATGATTTGTGAATGTTTGCGTCTGGAGAGGAGTTGCGCAGATCACGCCGTTATATACACTACAAGGCGTCAAAGATCTAGATCGGGAATGAAAGTGATGGCAATATCCCACAGCCACCGTCAAAGCCAGCGCTTCCCCGGCTTTTCACGGTACATGTCCTGTCCCTCGAAGACAATCTTGCTCGAAAAAATAAACCGGATGCTTCTTTCTGAGCAAAATTCAGTGCTTAATGATAACGTCCTCAGTTGCTCAAAACTTGTTATTGACGTGTTTAGTCATTCATCATTTTGCCTGACACCAGTCCGCATGTGTGGTTTCTTTATTCGAAAGGTACAACGCGAAGACCAAAGTTACCCAAACGAGCATCTTTCTGGGTTCTTTTGCGCCGCATTGAGTGTTAATGTCCTGGCAAGGCATATGTACCCGATCCCGATCGTTACCGCCTCGTGATACACACTTGTGCTTTATCGACGCCATCAGGCACTCACGGTGGGATGCGCATTGAGCCCGAGCCAACGAGAACGCAACGTGGAATCACCCGTTTAGCGCATTACTCATTCATCGCATTGGGACGCCAATTACGACCGGGGATCAAGGGCCCGAATCCCGCATCAGCAGAGCAGGTCCGTAATTGCCGAAGTGAAATATCGGAGTAAGAGCATGCCGACGACAGTGTTTCTGAGAGAATCCGACCTGGCTTGCCTACCATTCACGATTCAATCACAGTCGCTAAACGACACAAAGTCATACGGTGCCTCATACGGTTCCTCAACCGACATTCTGCCGCTAGGCACGGCAACAGCATGCGGAGCGTGCCACGGAGAAACATCCGAGAGACACAGCAGAGAGATCCCATTTGCCTGACGGACAGAAGCATTGTCCAGCTGAGCGTTCAAACGTTCACTGCCGGTCCCGGGAGTTTCAACGAAGAGACTTAACAGATACCGTACCGGCTATGCGATTCCGGGGGAAATAGCCAATTACCTCATAGCCCACCAATGAGACAGTTTAAGAATTCAGGCTCAGCCCGTGTTCTTGTCTGATCTTGCCAGATCGACTCAGTGACTTCAAGCTTCGCAGCTCCAGCTGGACTAGGGGCTTGTCCGATTGGGAAGGGAAAGAATCACCCTGATACGTGATTGTGTGATGAGGAGTGACGGACTGCGGAAGTGTCAAACCATAAAAATTGTTTCACGCTCCCTAGTGATAGCGATGATTTGGAATCATTTAAGAAATAAATGATAACTTGATCGACCTCCGTGGAAGGCCTGTGGTGGTTATGCAGTGGATATCTAGGAATAATCTCATTACCTGATTAGGTAGTTGCAATCAAATTCACTCTGTCCGTGTTCATCCACAGCATTTCTGAGCATTTGAGACTGTATTCAAGATATTGAGTACATAGACATGAGTGTGGGATATTAGTAATTAATCCAATAAAAGCCATTCTCCTTCTGCATTCATCATGGAGAGTGATGAGTTTTGCATGTTTTGTAGGTGTACAGGTCATGTGAACACACTTTATGGGCTGCCCAGTAGTGTTTGGAGTAAGTATAGATGTGCTCATGATGGTACAAAGTGTAGTTGACTATGGAGCACGCTTGCCAATGTCAGATTGATTGGAACTACCTAATCAGGCAATGCAAGTAATCTTGCTGCAACTGTGCAGTCAAACCTGTTGTGCACAATACCTGTCCAATGGCATAATCCATTCCAATGCTAACACTTTTTATCCACCTAATATGTTCCCAATAGATGGTATGTATAAGGCATAAAACCTGCAGCATGTCATAGCTCATGCATTTTTATGAAAACACAGAGAGGTCTGCTCACATCAAATGGTATGCAATGTTGACAACTGAAAAGCAATGTCAAGACCCCAAAACCATGCATGCAAAGTGACATTACAAGCACACAGAACCAATAGATTCAATATATTGAGTCATACTCAAGTAGATAAAATTCATATTTGCTGTCATCAGATATGTATAACACTGTTGGCTCCGGAGATGCTGTCTATACTGTAGAAAACATATGTATCTTTTGTATTTCACTGGGCACTGAAGACTTGAGAAATTCTGGGATTTTACCATATTTATGGATGGAAAATTGGTAAATAAGGTTAGGTTACTACAAGAAATTGCATGTGTAGTGTTGCCGTGGTCCGGTTCAGAACCTGAGTGAACCCAGTTTGAACCTGAACTGGACCCCAGGTCCAGTTCGCCGAGATGCCTGAAACCGGACTGAACCAATGGTCCGGTTCACGGTTCAGGTGAGGACAAAGAAATCTGGACGCATCCGAACACGTCCAAACACGTCCGAACCTGAGTTTTTAGCACGTAAAATAGGCTCAGAAATACACATCCGAGGGTGCTTGTTCCCATGTCCTTGACAACATGTGATCGAGCTTGTCAGCCTGCACAGTTATCCCCCAAAATAACCTCCTCTCGACGGTATTCTCGCTACAAAGCAAATTTTCTGCCCTCAATCTGACGATAACAGCTTGGTACACTTGGGCGCCAATCTGGGCACCTAAATTCTGCGCTAGTGACGTCGATCTCCATGTGGTGACACCTCTCTGATCAACGATGGCGCTCTGTGGCTGCTGCGCATCAGCCAGGACAGTGTCCCGCCCCCGTTTTTGACCATCGATTTCCCAAACCAAGCTGAATTGGCTTATCATCGTGCTGTGATGTGCTGATATGGCCCGCAATGGAGAGTGAATGTGTCAAGATGTGACAATCAACCCAAAAGCAAAGTCGAAAAGAGAAGTGAATTCGAAGACTGGAGAATACAACCAGGTAGCTACAGTATTTATACCCAAATCCAGTCTGAGTCATATCTACAACTAATGAGTCATAAGACTATGTACCGCATGGAACGCTGGTCATGGGTTGTAGTAGAACCTTCCGGAGCATATGTCGCGCAGCCTCGAATCGATAGAGATAACCCCTAGCCCGGACCGTCTGATGCCGTGATCCGTGCCAAGATAAGATAAGATCGTTGATGATAAGATGAAAAAGTGGCCGAACTATGACATTACCCCCTCTCTAGGGTCGATGTCCTCATCGACCAGGCCAATGGGTAAGAAGACGTTCTCGTAAGGGTCGAAGAGCTGTCGTTGGGGGTATGGAAGGCGCTCGTCCCTGGGCTGGTAGCGATGAATGAGATAGTCCCAGTGTCCAGCTTCGAGCGTTGGCAGGAGGCGAATGCGTGTGTCTGGATTTGATTGTTTCCTCTGCCAGTCTCTCAGGACGTCCTTTGCGTGGGTAAGGTGACGTGATGGTTCCCAGGTGTTCTCGCTGTGCGGCCATCCCTTCCATTTGACCAAGTACTGTTTTCCTCGGCCGACTTTTCGCTCTTTCACGATTTCTTCGACTTCCCACTCCTCTGCTCCTCCGATCATCTTGGCCACGGGTCTCTTCTCTCGGCGATGGGGGGGTGGTTCGTGATAGGGTGTCAACAGTGACTCGTTGAACACCGGGTGTCTTCGGTCCGTGTTCGGCAAATCCAGCTTCCATGCGGCCGCTCCAACCTTCTCCAGTATCTCGTATGGTCCCAATCTCTTGTCGCTCATCTTCTTTGATGGTCTATCCGTCTCGATATTTTCCCCTTCTATGTACACCTTCATCCCAACCTTCAACTCCGGAACTTCTTTTCTTTGTTTATCGTAGTATTTTTTCATTTTTTCTTTTGCTTTTTCCAATGCTGCTTTTGCTTCGTCTTGTATTTCTTTGATTCTTTTTACAAATTCCTCCGCCGACTCGTTCCTTGATTCCATCCGCTGCTCCACTCCCTTCCATGGGTGATATCCGTGATTAGCATAGAACGGCGACATTTTGGTAGACGTGTTCATTTTGTCGTTGTATGCGAACTCCGCCATTCCCAGCCACTCCGACCAGTCCGTCTGATGGTAGTTGACGTAAATGCGGAGATAGTGTTCGATCTCCTGATTCATACGCTCCGTCTGCCCATCCGTGATGGGGTGATATGCGGTCCCCGGATTCATTTCCACGCCCAACATCCGATTCGTCTCCCTCATGAAGCCCTTGATGTATCGAGAGTCCCTGTCAGTGATGATTTTGCGGGGGACCCCGTGATAGCGGAAGATTCGGTCCCTGGTTAATCGTGCTACTCCTTCGCTGCTGATGTCAGTACTAATTGGTTCGACATGGATCATTTTGGTGAAGGTGTCACACCACACATGAATTGCGTCATACCCGTTACTGACCGGCAGGGGTCCAATCTGATCCATGGAGATGATTTCCCACGGCGCGTTTGGAATTGCATGCGGGTGCAAACTCCCTGTCCTGGCTCTTCTGGTCTTGGTCCGCTGGCACGCTTCGCACGTCTGGATGTATTTCCGAATTTGGTTTCCCATCCTTGGCCACCAGTAGTTCCTTTCCACCATCTCCTGCGTTCGGTTGATCCCGGCGTGTCCGACCAAAGGGGTGTCGTGGTGTAGTCCGATGATTTTGTCCCGCAACTCCTCGTCCCTTGGTACGTAGAGCTTCCCATGGTACGTGATAAGCCCCTCTTCCTTCTTCCATCCGGCGAGTGACTTCTCTAAGGCCGCCTTGACGCTTCCATCAATTGATCGAATGGCCTTGATTTCGTCGATTAGCTGCTGATCCTGTCCCTCGAATGTGACTTCTTGTGATCGGAAGAACTCGGGCTTCAGTAGCGTGACGTCCTTGTTGTCGTTCTTGCCCTGATCGTGATCTGCTCGTCGGGACAGGAGGTCCGCCTTGCGGTTGAGTGCGCCAGGTCGGTGTCGTAAGGTGAAATCGAACTCCGCCAACTCCGTGATCCATCGTGCTTGCCGTCGATTGAGCTTCTGCGGCTTCCGAAAGTACTCGAGATTCTGATGATCGGTGAAGATCTCGAACGTTTCCGTGGCTCCCAGGAGCAACTGCCTCCATTCGTCAAGTGATAACATGATTGCGAGCATCTCCTTGTCGTAGATCTCATAATTTCGCTCGGTTTCGGTCAATGCGTGCGAAATAAATGCGATTGGGCGCCAAATGCCGTCTTGGTTTTGGCTCAAAACAGATCCTGTTGCCCCTTCTGAAGCATCGGCTTCCAGACAATATTGGCCGCTGTCATTTGGCAGTGCTAGGACCGCATCCTCCGCGATTCTCTTCTTCAATCCATCAAATGCTGCATGCTCATCTGCACCCCATGACCATCCTGCCTTTCCTGTCAGCTGTGTCAATGGCTTGGCAACCTCCGCGTATCCCCGGACAAAGCGCCGATAGAAGTTTGTGAACCCTAGAAACGCTTGGACTTGTTTGACGCTCTTTGGTTCCGGCCATTCCATCACGCCCTTGATCTTGACTGGGTCCATCCGCATCGAATTGTGTCCAATGATTACACCCAGGTATTCGATTTCCGTGCGTTCGAACTCGCACTTTTCCGGCTTCAGGTATAATTTGTGCTTTTGGAGCAACTCGAGTACCCGTTTGGTGATTCGTCGATGTTCATCCAGATTTTCTGTGAAGATTAGTATGTCGTCCAGATAAACTACCACATGTCCCTCGTTGATCAGTTCCCGGAGTATGTCGTTCATCATGTTTTGGAAAGTTGCCGGGGAATTTGTGAGACCAAAGAACATAACCAAGGGCTCGTAAAGTCCGCGGTTTGTGCGAAACGCAGCCTTCCACTCATCGCCCTCTTTGATCCGTACGTTGTTGTATCCCCACCGGATGTCTAGCTTGGTGAAGAACTTGGCGCCGCACAGGTTGTGGACCAGTTCGGAAATCAGCGGTAGCGGGTACCGATTTCGGATCGTCATCTCATTCAGCTTCCGGTAATCTTGAACAGGCCGTAGCGAGCCATCCTTCTTCTTGACAAAGAAGAATGCCGATGCCATGGGTGATTTTGATGGCCTGATTCGTCCGCTGGCTAGGTTCTCTTGTAAGAACTCGTCGAGTTTGACCTGCTCGTTTCTTGATAAGGGGTACACCTTGCAGTCCACTGCTTTGGAGCCTGGTTTGAGCTCGATCGCATGATCCCATGCCCGTCGGTCCGGTAGCGAGTCGAATGATTCCTTGGCGAATACTTTGACGAATTCTCGGTATTGATCTGGAATCTTTCCCTCGGTCATTCTGTCCTTCTCCTTTTCCGCTTCTTCTGCGAATTTCTGCGCCGGCGTTTCCTTCAGCCGTAGGTCTACCTCCTTTCCAAAGTCGATCAACAAGATCGATTCTCCCTCTTCCAGATCCGGTGCACCCGCGTCCAGGTCAATTGCATCCATGTCGATCATTGCTTGGTGCTCCTCGTGACCCCTCATTTGACATTGCTCTGGGCATCGGCTGAACCTCATTGTCTGCTCCTGCCAATCCACCTCGGGGTTGTGTTCCGTCAGCCAATCCAGGCCGATGAAGATCCGGGCTTTTCCCAGACACGTCAGAAGGAACGTGCGTGTCTCCACATGAGGGCCGATTCTCATTCTCAAGTCGACGTAGTGTGTGATCCGACCGCTGATGTTCTCGGTGTTGTCGGCGTTACGAGCCACAATGGGTTGTGGAAGCTCTTGGATATCCAGCTTTTCTGCCCGTGCGTAGTCGGTGTCGATGCAGCAGGTACTGCAGCCACTATCGAGCAGCGCCTTGACTCCACGCGTTTTCCCTGAGTCCAGGCCCGTGATCTGGACATATACGTCCATCGAATGCCTCTTTCTTTCGGCTTGGTAACTGCGCAATTCCTGCGCCAATCTGCTGGGCTGGGGGTCCTTCTGTTTCTCGGTCGCCAATTTCCTCTGGATGGCATCTGGCACCCTGGTGCGTTTGGGTGCTTCTGGAACCTCGATTTTGGCAGATTCCTTGGGCGCTTCCTCCTTTTCCAAGGATCGAGCCTTCGGAGCGATGCTCCCCTTTTCGGTCTTTGTTGACGTGGTTCCTTCTCCACGAGCCATAAATACGTAGGAGTCTAAAAATAATTTATCTGCAGCTTTCTGATCCTTTTTATCTTGTAAGTATTTTCTATTTAGAGCTATCTTTTCCTGGCGTTCTTTTTCCATCTCGGCAACAAGAAAATCGTGAATATTTGTACGTAGTGAGTCTGAGATCGTGTATGTAGATGAAATATTGTCCGTATCTTTAATCGAAACAAGTACAGAAAATCGTCCATAGTCCGGACGCTCCACCTCCTTGGCTAGAGGAGTGGAGCGCTTCAAAAACCCTTCTCGCGCAGCTTCTCAGCGATCTCCTTGAGGAACTCGTTGTCCTTGTCCCCGTTCTCGATCTCTTCCAGCATCGTGGCCCGATTGAAGAATGTGCGCTTCTTCCTTGGCTCCGGACAGTTCCGCGCAATGTGCCCAGGCTGCTGACAGTTGTAGCAGATGATATTGCGGCCGCGGGCGTGGGTACGATCGATTTCCATCGGAACCGGTTCGTTGGCAGCGGGTCGGGCCGGAGCGGGTGTGGGCGTCACTGGTGCCGTTTGGGGACGGAACTGGGGAGGTGGTCGTTGTGTGGAGTGCCCATACGACGCTTTGCGCAGCTGGTCACGCAGAGCATTGGCTTCGATGTTGATGCACCAGGCTTTGAACGCTCCATAGGCCTTGGGCAGAGGGACACCGGTGTTGTAGAGACGGCTGGCGATCTCGCTGCTGAGTCCGCGCTCCAGGAACTCGATGAGGATATTATCCTGGTCCCCCTTCTTGTATTCGCCTTTGTCGTCGGTGGTGTCAACCACATTGTAGCCTGCATCCGCGGCCAACATCTCAAAGTCGGAGATGTAGTCCGCGAAGGATCGTTTGTTTTGACGCAGGGCCATAAGCCGAGCAGCGGCGACTTGTTCCGCATTGGAGTCCCCGAACGCCCTCTGAAACTCCTCCAGGAAGTTCTTTGATGTGACTCCTGCCTTCAGTCCCTGGAAGCCATCGAAGTTGTGCTGCTTCCAGTTCATCGCCCATCTCGAGGCAGCGCAGCTCGTGCCGTTCTCGTTACGGAGGTAGGAGAGGACAAAGAGGATTTTGGTCTCATCTTGTGAGAACTCCGATCGATAGGCACCGATGTAAGTGGTGCACGCATCCACAAAGCCCAGGTATTTGGACTTGTCGCCATCGAAGTAGGGGGGGTTGGCGGCGAGGGTGATGCGGTGATGCCCTGACATGGTAGGGGCAGGCGTGTGAGGTGGAGGCGAGGGTGGTTGTTCGGAGGGCAGTTCGTCGAGGTCGGGGATCTCGTCTTCAGGCGGTGGGAGGGCGAGGTAGGGGTCGGAGGGCCCGGGTTGGTTTTGATGCGCCAGATCGGGCGACGATGGTACGATGGGGGGAGGGGATGGACTCCCAGACGACGATGGGAATCGGTACAAAATGGTGGATTCGTGTGCTGTACAAGCACCCGAGGAAAGGTTCTTTTGCTAGCAAAAAGATCCCGGGCCTAGCTCTTCACGTGCCCGATGATCCCGAGGTGCGTTTTCCCGAAGGTCTCCGCAGCACTCCTTGTAGCTACCGTAAGGCTTGGGTCGGGCTCAACGTTACCCGTGGCCTGGTGCTGTTTGCTTGATATGAACCCTTCACTGCGATAGTGGAGGACGACTAGATGATTCGGTAAAAGGGTGAGTGGGGTGATAAGGTTTAAGAGGATATAGCGGGCGTAGCGGTGCAAGATGCAGGGTAAGAGGTATGAGGTAGGAGGGTATGAGGGGAGTCTTCGAATTATGTGACAATCAACCCAAAAGCAAAGTCGAAAAGAGAAGTGAATTCGAAGACTGGAGAATACAACCAGGTAGCTACAGTATTTATACCCAAATCCAGTCTGAGTCATATCTACAACTAATGAGTCATAAGACTATGTACCGCATGGAACGCTGGTCATGGGTTGTAGTAGAACCTTCCGGAGCATATGTCGCGCAGCCTCGAATCGATAGAGATAACCCCTAGCCCGGACCGTCTGATGCCGTGATCCGTGCCAAGATAAGATAAGATCGTTGATGATAAGATGAAAAAGTGGCCGAACTATGACACAAGATCTGTTTTTCTATTTAGGTCAGTCATGTTTTTGGGTTGTCTCTCTACACCTTATTTACTATGTCTGACAAGCAGTGCGCATTGAGTGCAGATGGCAAACTCCTCCCAGCCAGCGAAATCCAGTTTTTCCATGATCCTGACAATACGTCTCTGCTTCTGTCTGTTGCAGCATCCCCAAAGCCCGCCCCAAAGTCGCGACGCGGTTGATCTGCTGCCCTCAAGATCTTGGACCATTTCCAGCCGCGTTCATTGTCTTGTCATTGCCAACCCTCCGCACACAGCACTGATCCTGACAATGTGGCCGTCTCCATAGAGTGCCGCAAGGCCTCTGCCAAGCGCAGAGCTTCGAACGAGCTCATATCTCCTACTTTCAAGTCTTCCCACCAATCAATGCGAGCACCTTCTCTCTCATCTTGTGCCACGTTGCCTGATCCCACTGCTGCTGATGAAGACGAGGAGATGCCCAATCTTGAGGATCCTAGTGAGTTCAAGGAGATGGAGGATGGCAAAGATGTCAATGAGGATGAGGGCAAGGGCAAGGGCAAGGATGAGGATGATGAAGAGATCCTTGCGCAGTACAGTCATGGCGAGCATTCCCAAGGCTGATCGTACAAAGTATTTGGATGGAATCTTCCAGATGGATACGCATACGAATCACTCCGGGAAGCTTGTTAAGGGACGTTGGTGCCGTATTTGCAAGTGCGCTGTCTTTTATCTTATCATTGTGTTCACACTCTGATCATTTACAGGACTGTCTGTGGGCTCAGTGCAAACAAGTCCTTCTTTAGTGGTGGTGTTTTGACACTTTGTAGCCACATTTCTTGGTGAGTGTCTTATGTTCGAACGCTTCACATGACTGAACTTCAGCAGCAATGGTCAAGATCATTTCCCCGTTTACAAGAAGTACTGTGACGATAAGAAGATCCCGCTCAACAACCATGCCTATCCTGAGGGATACAATAAGTCTGTATCCCTCTCTTCCTCTTATCCAACTCTGAACGACTACCACCAGGTCTGGCAAGTTGGGAGGGCTCACGCAGACCACTCTTGATGAGAATGCAAAGGTGGAGGTACCTCTCACAAAGCAGGGGCTTCTCAATCACATTGTGGAGATGACCATTTGTATTGACAGCGTAAGTCTCATGCTGCCCACGCCTCGGATCATGCTCTGACACAATTCAATACGCTCTGCAACTTGTCGATAATCCTTTGTTCTGTCAGGTCCTCCAGTTTTGTTGGCCGAAGCTCGCTGATCAGGACATTCCCCATCGGACCAAAGTCAGCACAGAGATCAAGGCGAAGCGGGACACTGAAGTGAAGCGTCTCAAGAAGGTTTTTGAGGTGTGTCAACTACTTCATTCTCGAATAGACTGTACTTACTGGTTGTAGAAATGTCCGGGTGATATATCTCTCACCTTTGACACGTGGACCTCCGCAGCAGGGGATCCTTACCTTGGGATCACTGCACATTACATCGACTCTCCAGATGATCAACCAACAATGGGGGAGCTCAAGTGCGACCAGATTGCCTTCACTCAGATCGAAGGTGATCACTCCGGTGGGCGAATCCGACTTTCTGATATCTCAACTCAAACTCAAATCACAGTAGCTACAAGTGCTCAAGGAGCAACTCTTGCAACCGGGCAGGGGTGACAGAACTTCTTAGGGCAGAATCACGCGACACACAAATTGCACAAAAACAATCTGATATGGGTATGATTCACAGTTCGGGGGAAAGCTCCCCAATACAAAGAAACAACGCACGACTTATACTGTCGACAACAATGCTTAGTAAAGTCCTGTACAACTGCATAGTAGCTACGCTATCTAAGATCAGTTTCTTTTTATGGTAATGAAAAAGTTGAACAATCGGACAGGTCCTGAGCAATCAGGACCCCACCCCATTGTCCATATGGTACTTTTGATGTGGGCCAACCCACCGCGTCATACTTTTGGAATACAACGGGCTGGATTGGCCAACTGGTATGTCTTGGCCAGTGAGTCCAAGGTGGGGGCACCCACCTTGGACACCCCACATTTGTACCTTGAGAGGTACCTTTTTGAGGCCCAAACAAGGTACCTCAGTGGTAGTGGGCGGCTGTGGGCTGGGTGGCTGCTGGGCCCCCCCCAATGCTCTGGGCGGCCCTACTCAAAAATCCATGGGCGGCCAGTGGGCGGCCTTGGGCGTGCCCACAGCTCCCGGGGTCCTGATAGTGCACGCAGCGCCCAAAATTTTTCTGTTTTTTTTGGCCTATTTGGAAAGTAAAAGTCATGTATATTTTTGCAACCTATGCAATAATACTGGCATAGAATGTAACATATGACTTGTATTTATGAACATATTATGAATGTAACATGACTTATTCTTTCTCTTAAGGATATATCAAGTCACTATTTTGTAGGCTTATGGACTCGATAAAAAAACACCTTATCTTGTGCGCTTTATGACTTGAGTGAATGATGCATACAGATGTTTTTTATATTCTCTTTTGAACGTAGATACATTCTCAGCGACAGGTGATTCCTGAGCACAGGAAAAATGTATGTGACATATTGACACGTAGGCAAGTGTGAGCCCGCCCACAGAGTTATGTGCCCGCCCAAGGAAAGTGTGGGCCCGCCCGCTTTTTGCCAAGATTACTATGGGGCCGCCCATATCGCTTAGATAATTATGGGGCCGTCCATATCGCTTAGATGATCATGGGGCCGCCCGCCAATTGCCAAGATAATTACGGGGCCGCCCATATTGCTTAGACAATAAAGATACAAGTAACACATTAATGAGATCAAGAACGACAGCAGTACAGTAAGTGCAAAACAATAGAAATTGTCCAGACAACACATGAGACTCATATAGGTCACATCACAGTCCCGTAGCATCCAGTGTCAAGCAAATCTTTGTACAGCGTTTTGTGTAAGCCCCTGTACCGCTCAGCAACAACCAGCAGGAGGCGGAGGTCCACACGCTTCCACTGACCCTCCTGCTCCATTTGCAAGCCTCGACTGATGTAGTCGTCTACAACCATCGCGTCGCCTATACTCTGTCTGCGGAATCAAGTAACAAAGAACGTCCTGGAGGATTGTTCTCCAAAGACATATCAACAAATGTGCTCGCCCTCTCTGGGATTTTTCTCCAGCTGCTGCATCAGCAACTCCCTGTTCATCCGCTGACGTTTGCGTGGCGGCTCACTGTCATCCACGTCAGTGTCATTGAGCTCATCAGCCAAGCTGGGCGCCCGTTGATTTGGAGTTGGCAAGCAAGCTGCCATCGGCCGCTTGCCCTCTCTCTTCTCCTTTTTGTCGTTGATCTCCTTTTTGTAAGACATGGAGTCCTGGACCCAGGCGATTTCATTGTTATCCCCCAAACGTGTTGCCAACACAATGTTGCCCACCTTGTCTGGATTATCTGCAGCCTCTATCTCTTCTATATCATGGTATGAGTGAGCAGTCAACAAGCTATTTGGTACGACTGACCGTCTGTCCACTTCATGAAGTTGGGGGCTGCGTACGCAAGTTTCTCTTTGGCAGTTTTTTCCGCAATTGACTGGGCATCATCCACCGGCAAAATTTTGTAGTTGTCTGGTTTTGCACGCAACTCCATACCGAGAAGCATGCATTGTACTAACTCAGCCAACAGTTTCCAATTTGGCTGCGGCAGCTTCAAGCCATCTGGCCAATTGACGAGCCTGAGCTGATGGTGTCGGCAGAGGTTCAGAAGGTCCCAGCTCATCTTCTTCAGCTGGAAACCTCCAGCATGTTCAATGTAGCATCTGTCAGAGGGCTACAATGCATTAACAAACTTGTTCACTTGTCCATCGCCATACACAAAAGATCCTGCACGCGTGCTCGTTCCATGCTCCGCTTATCTGCGAACTGCTTGCCGCCTGCGCCCACTATCCGTCGCTCCAATCAATTGCCCATGATGGGAGCTCCCGAGTTCTTGGCCTGTGATGCCTGTGCACTTGCGGCTATGGTCGTCTGCTTGGTCATTGGCATGTCCAATGCACGTTCATCCAAGTCCAACTTTCTGTAAGCCAGTCAGCATCACAGCAAAGGTTTTCTAGCTAACACCTACCGCAGCATAGTTTCATAGTCTTGTAATTCACAATCAATAGCCACTGGAAACGTCTTATCAGTTGCAGGTACTCGGGTGATCCCCCCCACGTGCAACTGTGCTGTCTGTCTTTGTCAATGATTACCCTGAAAGCATGCACGTTGAGTTGCCGATATGCTTTTGCTGACTGCAAACATGTTAATAACACTCATCCACAGAAAATCTGCATTACAGACCACACAAGTGAGATTCTTGGCCACATCCGCAACCAAAGCGGGAAACTTTCCACTCCTTCTTGTATCGATTATCTCTTCCTCCATGTGGATTGCATACCAATCAAGGACGTCACTAAAATGCTTGTTGAGCGCGTCGACATTGCTTTGCTGTTCCCGGCTCAGCTGGGCCAAACAATCGTCGTACGCTTTGCTGACCTGCCCGTTCCAGATGCTGACATGCACTATCAGATTGGTGAGCTCACAAGTGTTCACTGGTGGAAAGTATCCACTCACTATCAGCTGGTTTTTGACCCTTGTGTTGAGCCAAGTACCAGGTCTGGAACTTGTTCCACATGTGTTCCTTTGGACTTCGACAATCCTCATCGCCGCTCACGTTCTCCATCACTCTTTCCACCGGTACATTGTACTTTTCCGATATCTTTTGTAGTTGCTTTTGGACTTCCAGAATTTCTGTGTAGTAGGCTTTTGGTGGACGGCCACCCTTGTCAGCCTCGGTGTTTGCACCAGACAGTGCACGACGACTCTTTTGGCTCATAGATTTTGAATTGCCGGTGATGCGAGATCCAGTCTTCTCTGTGGTCGACATGTTTGATGTGCTCGTAGCGCTCAGCATGCCAACGTCCTGAGCCACACAATTTTGCAACTCTTCATCCTCCCGTCTGTTGCCTTCGACATTGCTGGAAGCTCGCCTCAGTCTGATTTCCCTCATCTTCTCTTCTTCACGCTCCCTGATCAATGCGGCACGGAGACATTTTTGCTCCTTGGTCTTGAAGTCATCGTCGTTGCCTTCACTCTTATACAGAGCTTCCGTTCCAGGGATCTGTCCATTATAACGCCCAATTTGGTCCAGATTGGAGCATTGAGCCACGGTCAGGATTTCGTCACAAGCCTGGCTATTGCTTCCGAGCAGGTTGTCTTCCTCATTGGCATGAGGGTTGAGATTCAGTTCCTGGAGCTCGTCCAGTCCCCACTCTGCATCTCGTGAGACCTCCAGAGTGCCCAGTGATAGCAGATATCGTGAGCGTGGAGTGATCTCCCCATCCCTCTCCATTACAGAAACGCCAGTCCGTGGATGAGCTCGAGGTGTTCTCTGGTCTTCCGGACCCCTCGACGGTGTTTGCGGTGGGGTGGATGCTCTGGAGGTGTTGGATGATAAAGGTGTGGGTCGAACTGGGCTCAGGGACAAAACATTCATTGCTAAACGCAATGCAGCAGTACCAAGCGTGTTGGAAGCATTTGCCCACGGGTTCGCTCTTCCTCGAAGTCCAAGGGAAGCAGGCATCATCTCCGGCAAGCTGTCCGCAAAAGCAGACGATGCCGGTAAGTTATCCACGTCATCGATACGCGGACTTGGTGAGGGAGAGGGCATCCGCGCCGCAGAATCCCCTTGGCAGGTAGTCAGTGCTGCACAGAATGTATACGGGTGCAAATGTACCAAGCGTGATTGGGATGCCTGGATTTGTCTCTGACGCAAACCCGGCATCCGCTTGAGATTGTGCCACTCTCTTGCAAGCCTTTTCCTCTCTTTTTCGGCAATGCACATCCACAGCCGGTGTCTCCTGTTCAAGGGCTGGAGCAACAGAATTGGATCGCAGTGGTCGGGTTGGTGCGGCTGAAGATGTAGGCGGTTTCGCTGCGGACTTGGAGCAAGGAGGCATGTTCCTGGTAGTGGATCGGACTTGTAAGCGCGTAAGCTTGGAAAATTGCCCCAGATTCGGTCGGATTCTGGGAACGGAAGGCGATGCAAGGGGATCAGCTTCAAGGACTTGACCTTGTCAACTGCTAGGTACTCACTGGCACCGCGTGCAGGATCTGCCTAGATCTTTCTTGGCCTGTCAAGCTACTTGGAGACAGCATATCGGAGGATCAGAAGCCATTGAGCAGACTTCCAATGGTCGCATGGCTCACGCATGACTCCATTGATGGCTCCTCTGGGCGCGCATGCCCGCTATTGCGCAGATGCCCATGTCAGCCCGGCGGTGGGTCTTGGTGCCCCTGTTAGCCCGGTGATAGGCTGGCTACCAGACATGCTCTGCACCAGCTCTGTAAGGGCGTATTTTTGCGCTTTTTACAGAGTTTACTCTCGAACCATTCAGTGTATCGTGTCGTGGTTGACAGTGTTGCGCTCAGTAGGGCTTAAGGGTCTACTGCCCAGTCAACGACTGTGGATAGTGTCGACGATAGCAAGGCAGTCAGACCACTACTGTGGAATTGGTCTTATGAGTCTATACCAGGCTCAAGGCGATTAGTGACAAATGCTTGGGCCACGACAATTCCACAAAAGGGATCTTTGTTGCGGCGACTCCTTGAAAGGGTCATTCTCTGCGGATGGGAACTTGGGCTGAAGGGCTGAGCAATGTGCGACGTTCTCAATATTACAACTACTACTGGACAGGACTTGGTGTTACGAGATTGCACCAATCTTGTCGCGGCAACTCCCAGCTTTGGGTTCAACGTTTCCATTAGATCATGCCATGATGACGACTTGTCACATGTCAGGATCCACTCGATCGTGGGACATTGTGGATGCATCGCGGTGACACCTCCAAGTCTCACCGCAAGTTGCGCCCATACCCAGACACATCAAAAGCGACACGAGCTAGATCCGTGAACCAAACCATGTAAGGAACGTCTGGCATGCCTAGGACCATATGGCTTCTTGGGGTGCCCACGTTGAGCTCACTGGCCAAGACATACCAGTTGGCCAATCCAGCACATCGTATTCCAAAAGTATGACGCGGTGGGTTGGCCCACATCAAAAGCACCATATGGACAATGGGGTGGGGTCCTGATTGCTCAGGACCTGTCCGATTGTTCAACTTTTTCATTACCATAAAAAGAAACTGATCTTAGATAGCGTAGCTACTATGCAGTTGTACAGGACTTTACTAAGCATTGTTGTCGACAGTATAAGTCGTGCGTTGTTTCTTTGTATTGGGGAGCTTTCCCCCGAACTGTGAATCATACCCATATCAGATTGTTTTTGTGCAATTTGTGTGTCGCGTGATTCTGCCCTAAGAAGTTCTGTCACCCCTGCCCGGTTGCAAGAGTTGCTCCTTGAGCACTTGTAGCTACTGTGATTTGAGTTTGAGTTGAGATATCAGAAAGTCGGATTCGCCGCATCTGGTATTGTCGCGGCATTTAGTGTCGTCGCCTTAGGGCTTTGTTGAGATCGTTCCACACCTCTAGCTTGGCAGTGCGTCGACTAGTTGTGCTCGGGTTGTTTTGGTCAGTTGGCAGTGCGTCGACTTGAGAACTTTGGTTCCACACCTCTTGCTTGGCAGTGCGTCGACAAGTTGTGCTCGGGTTTTAGACATTGGATATTGGCTGTTAGTTGGCAGTGCGTTGAAATGCTGAGGGCGTGCTCACAAGTGAATCTACTATGAAAGTAAACCCAAATATAAAACACGTTCACACTCCTCGTAATCAGCTTCTCAGTGTGTGAAAGATGCGAGGGCTTCGGGGTGGACAGAGCACCAGTATCACAACTCTCAATAGACACAGATCCAATAGTCGCGGAGACGAAGTCGACGACAAGAATTTATATATAGCAAACAATGGTATCTCAACCAATATCTTCTATACGAGCACAACCAACACTAATCCAATCCACAAACAACAATATAACAAGTCAGAACTTAATACGAAGTATTAAGATCCCTTGTAGCGACAGCGTCCAGATAGTGACGCAAAGCCCAAATATCAAGTCGACGCACTGCCAACCGATACAACCAATATACTGAGTCGACGCACTGCCAACTAGTAAACCAAAATGTCGAGTCGACGCACTGCCAACTGACACAACCAAAAGTACTGAGTCGACGCACTGCCAACTAACAGCCAATATCCAATGTCCAAAACCCGAGCACAACTTGTCGACGCACTGCCAAGCAAGAGGTGTGGAACCAAAGTTCTCAAGTCGACGCACTGCCAACTGACCAAAACAACCCGAGCACAACTAGTCGACGCACTGCCAAGCTAGAGGTGTGGAACGATCTCAACAAAGCCCTAAGGCGACGACACTAAATGCCGCGACAATACCAGATGCGGCGAATCCGACTTTCTGATATCTCAACTCAAACTCAAATCACAGTAGCTACAAGTGCTCAGGGAGCAACTCGTCGCGACCGGGCAGGGATGGCAGAACTTCTTAGGGTGGAATCACGCGGCACGCAAATTGTACAAAACAATCTGAAATGATAGTGATTCACAGTCCGGGGGAAAGCCTCCTAATACAAAGAAACGACGTCCTACTTATACTGTCTACGACGATGCTTAGTAAAGTCCTGTACAACTGCATAGTAGCTACGCTATCTAAGATCGGTTGCCTTTTAGGGTAATTGAAAAGTTGAACGATCGGACAGGACCTGAGTGATCAGGACCCCGCCCCATAGTCCATATGATACTTTTGATGTGGGTCAACCCACCGCGTCATACTTTTGGAATACGACGTGCTGGATTGGCCAACGGGTATGTCTTGGCATGTGAGACCAACGTGGGCGCCCCAAGAAGCCGTATGGCCCTAGGCACGCCAGTCGTCCCCCACATGGTTCGGTTCACGGACCTAGCCGTGTCAATTTCTAGTGTGTTTGGGTGTTGACGCGAATCGCCGTGGCACTTGGGAGTGTCACCGCGACGCGTCCTCAATGTCCCGTGATCGAATGGATCCTGACATGTGACAAGTCGTCGTCGTGGCATGATCTGAGGGAACGTCCAACTCAAAACCGGGAGTTGCCGCGACAAGATGGTTTAAGTCTCGTAACGCCAAGTCCTGTCCAGTAGTAGTTCTATTATTGAGAACGTCGCGCATTGCTCAGCCCTTCAGCCCAAGTTCCCGTCTGCAGAGAATGACCATTTTCGAGAAGTCGACGCAACGACAGATCCCTTTTTGGGGGAATGGTCGCGGTCCAAGCGTTTGTCACTAATGGCCCTGAGCCTGGTGTAGACTCATAAGACCAATTCCACAGTAGTGATCTGACTGCCTTGCTATTGTCGACACTATCCACAGTCGTCGACTGGGCAGTAGACCCTTAAGTCCTACTGAGCGCAACACTGTCAACCGCGACACGATACACTGAGTGGTTCAAGAGTAAACTCTGTAAAAAGCGCAAAAATACGCCCTTACAGAGTTGGTGCAGAGCGCATCTGGTAGCCAGCCTATCAGCGTCAACGCGGCATTTTGGTCTACTAGTTGGCAGTGCGTCGACTCAGTACTTTGGTTGTGTCAGTTGGCAGTGCGTTGACTTGACATTTTGTTTTCCTAGTTGGCAGTGCGTCAACTCAGTATATTGGTTGTATTGGTTGGCAGTGCATTGACTCATTATTTGGGCTTTGCGTCGCCATCTGGACGCTGTCGCTACAAGGGATCTACATACTTCGTATTAAGCTCTGACTTGTGATATTGTTGATTGTGGTTGGATTAGTGTTGGTTTTGGTCGTATAGAAGATATTGGTTGAGACACCACTGTTTGCTATATATATAAATTCTTGTCGTCAACTTTGTCTTCCGCGACTATTGGATCTGCGTCTATTGAGAGTTGTGATACTGGTGTTCTGTTCACCCCAAAGCCCTCGCATCTTTCACACACTGAGAAGCTGATTACAAGGAGTGTGAACGTGTTTATATTTGGGTTTACTTTCATACTAGATTCACCTGTGAGCACGCCCTCAGCATTTCAGCGCCCTCAGCATTTCATTGTTGATGATAAGATGAAAAAGTGGCCAAACTATGACACCTGAACCAAGTTTTCATGAGAGTATCACATTTTTCAATTTAGTAGGACTCAGACGCAAGGAAATCATGCATAATAAGTCTACAGATGGACACAAGCAGATCCTGACAGGTTTAAGGATCTTTTTGGACATTGGGATGGCCGTGGGCTAAGGGATCGGAGGTGGCAATGCTCTGATAAGCAAGTGCAATGGCGGCAGACAACAACAATGCAGCCTAACTACGGAACAAATGGGATGTGTACAGATCTGATCAACACAGCCACCAATCACCCTTTTCTCACACCAACACAACATTTTGTCAGAGCATAGTTGTCCAAAAACTTTGACATTGAGATGATTCCATCAGCATCACTTGGCCTTGTATTGGACATAATCCTTGGACCATCCCTGAATTCATTGAGACACAGCTCAAACAAGTTCAGTTGTATAGAATTTGAACCTTTGCAGGATGTTAACACTTTGGGGAGACTTATTTTTTTCCCATGGAAAACTTGTGACAATCTAGAAATCTGATTCCCACTGTTCTGTTTTCAGTCAGATTAAGAGGTTCTACAAGCCTTCTCAGCTACAAAAATACCTTCAATAATTTCATTGGTTTGAACCCGTTTGAACTGGTGAACCAAGTTCAGCTTTTTTGGTCTCCCCCAAACTCCAAACCATATTTCCGGTTCGGGCATTCTGACAAACCCAACCCCAAACCTGAGTTCAGTTTGGTTCAGTTCGCGTTCGAACCAGTTTCCGAACCGAACCCTGAGAGTACTCTATACATGAGCTGCTTGCATGTTCCATTAGTAAAAATCAGATTATTCCAAGGTATTCTCAGAAAATGTCATGTTATTACACAGTGACTAAGTAAGGAGCATTTTTTTCACTCTTAGATAAAACATTCAATGTGACACTGCTCCTGAAAGGGTCACATGCTCTCGCCATTAAGCGTATCCCAACATCCATTTCCCATGGTCCGTGGATTTTTCAAAATCTTGTCAGCCGGGCTATCTCTTTTGCGGGCTCCCCATTCATTCTCTCTTCACGCCATGCATCTCCAATCTGAGTGGCGTGTTGTTTCAGTGTTTCCCCTCTAGAATCTTTTAGATCCATGAACACTTGAAGGAACTCAGTTTTTGCATCCTTGATTGTTCCCGTGATATTAGGTGCCTCTGGACGAAGAGAAGGTCCTAGCTGAGTACCTGTTCGAATCTGTGCATGTTGATGAGCATGACAGCGCACTCAAGGACTCCTCACTGTGCATACCTGAAAAAGTTCAATTCCTATGGGATGGGGACCAGTCGAAAGTGTCGCTGCATTGACAGCTTGCTCTGCTCCAATTGGCCAGAAGATGAGAGGAATGCCTTGGCTCAGCGCTTCCGTCAACGAGCTGAAATGAATAAGCAATTCGATCCTAGTAGTGAGATAAGGAGTTGAACAGACTTGTAGCCGCCATGGGTCAAAAACCAGCCGATGGTGCCACTCTTCAAGACGGCTTTTTGATCAACCCAGTGAGCGCATACAATTCCTCTGCCGCTCGCGTGGATGCGATCAATGATCTCTTTGGGCAGGGCTGCCATCTTTCCCGCTAGCACAAAAATGAAGGGGATCGCTACGTCGAGACTCAACAGCACATCAACCATCGCCTCGACCAGCTGGGGTGTCTCCACAGGGAAAAAGAGCGAACTTGTTGAAGTTCAGTTCTCGATTACAGAATGAGAGGAAGAATTTTGCCGTACCCAAAAGATATGTACAACACAGATTTCGGCCCGAATTTCTCGCACGCATCATCCAAGAAAGATTTGACTCTCTCATCACTAGGCCCCGCACCCGCCAATGGCGCCTCCCATTCGACATCGTGCATTTGAGGACCGACAAGGAAGAGTTCTTGCCCGCGCTTCTTGTAGTACTCGCGGCAGAGGGGAGCTGTGACTGGCTCCAAAGGACTTCCACTCGGGCAAAAGAACCCATCGGCAAGACTAGCCAATTCCTGTGCGGATATCAAGACGGGGGCCAGTGGGCGTGGTGGTCCAGCGCCCTGGGCCGTGTGTTCATGGTCGTACATCTTCACTCCACCAACAATCTCGAGCACGCGCCCATCTAGTTTGTCGCTACCATTACCAGCGCATAGAACCTGCATACGTGCGAATGAAATGACCCGATTGAAAATGAAATGTAGTACACACATCACCGAAAATTTCTTGCATCGTTCTTCCTGCTCTTCTGCTCTGATCAGCGTATATCTCTTGCGCGACTTTCGGGAAGTCGTATTCGCTGCAAGTGTCCACGCAAGCCGTGGCTGCAGAGGAGAACCAGACAAGAATCTTGCCTTCTGGTCCCAGGAAGGCCCTCGATTCCTTGGCAACGAACCCTCCTCCAAAGAAGTCCATCTGCAGCGAGAAATAAGCCTCTCACAGGGACTGAAGAGCTGACATACATGCAGCGTCCTTGGCTTAGGCCATGCGGTCTCTTCGGTGGCCGCCTTTGCGAGAACCTTAATCCATCCAGCCGTAAGCTGCTTGAGCATTGTTTCGACGATCAGGGGTGAGTAGTGAATGCTGTTTCCAATACGATGAATTGATCCAGAACCAGATGAGGAGGCTCACTCGTTGTCACCCACACCCTCAATCTTCAGTCTGCTCGTATCGTAAGAGCAAGAGCTCAGTTCTTCAATCATCTTGTGCACTACGCATGTTGGTTCGGACCACAACATCCAAATTATATCGCAGATACACACCGACGAGGTTGTGTTGCACGATCGTAATGACCAACTCGGGATCCGAGGCCAACATGCGAGTGGTCAGGTGAATGTACGGCAGCGTATGGCCCCAAGACGGGGCAAGGAGCGTCAAGACATGTCGAAAAGGCATGAAACGATATCAGAGAGTGAAATAACCCAAGACTCGGAAACTATATCCTTTATACTGGCAAGGGAATGGTCAGCAAACATCACGAAAAAGAAGAACGTGAGATGTGTCACTCGCTGCTCGTCACCCTCACGGATTGACCGCACTTGGCCGTGCGCGCGCCTTCGCTTCAGGACACCACTAGCTGAGATATATGACCGAAAATACAGTCTGGATACCTAGAAGACGCCAGACCTGTAAGTCTCTCTAGTGTCAGCCTTAAAGAAATCGATATAATTCTTGGAGTGCCGGGGTTTTGCTCAACATGCTTATAAATCATGAGTCAGCGTCGTTGATGAACCGGGGTTCGGCGGAATTCATTCAATTCGCAATGCGGCCTAGGCTGATGATTAGCATTCGGGCCATATGCGCGGTCGCTTGCTACGAGTCAGATGGGATCGCTTAATCGCCTCCTTATTAATGAGCTGAAGAGCGGGGTGGCAACCGAGGAAGTTCGGCGCACTTCAATGGATATTTCGTGAGACGAATGTGTCCACAGTGAGCTTTGATAAAGCATAAAATGAAAGCTCCCATGAGAAAAAATCGGTGGACGTCCCATCGCGCGGGGGCGTAAGGTGGCGGAGAGTTGGGATACCCATTCTCCTGGAGATGGACTCAGATCAAAGGAGGTCTCCGTATCAACAGAAAAGGATCCGTTTGTGATTCTGGCTGAGAGATAAGCCAAACGGCTCTCAGATTTCTGGATTTTAGCATCGGATTAAGTGCGAGCCACCGTGATAATGATTTCAAGCTGACTGACTTGTGCCGCTGCATCAATTCAACCTTGATTTCGGATCATCAGTCCATGACGTGGGCTCTATCCTATTCAAAGCATGGACGCAAAAACATTTCACCCACGTCTTTACGCACACAACCCCGGACCGGACTAAAGCACCGCAGTGTGTTTCAAGCGCCAGTCAACGAAGGACATCTTACACCCCAAAGCAGATGGAATCAGAGAACTCATCATAAGGGTACACCCGAACAGGTTCCGAAAGTACCAATCGTCCGAACCGGAGAGGTCTGTCCCCACGCACAAGATGGCTGTCCGAAACTTCCGCGTTCCGAGGGCGAATCAGCCTCATGCGGGTCTGCAGGTCTCATGTTGCGTCTGCAGAAGCTTTTCGGCATTTGTGCGCTTCTTGTCGAATCTCGATTTCGCCGATGTTCTGCTCCTCTGCCCCCCTTTTTCCACTTCTGGGTCACTGATTCCACTGTCCGAGTCCCACTCGCAACGCAGTTTTGGATAGGTTAGACTGGGCACACAGCCTTTCACTGAATCTCAAGATACCAAGTTTTGCTCTCTAGATCTGTCTCGCCTGTCGAGTTTGATGTAATGCGGTCGGTGGAGGCGATGCTCTTGCCCGAAGGTCGGCGAAATATATCTTTCACGTACTATGCTCATGTAATCCAGCACGGAAGTGGCGGCAGATAATATCGCAGTTGTGGATGTGCAAGATCGAACGTGGAGATGTGACATAGTCGCAGAGTCTTAGCTAGAAATGACATAGAATTGGGGACAAAGATTATGTCCAATTAGTGATGTTGTAAATAGACGTGAATACAGACACGAGCGTAGGGACTCGGATAGTCCTGTGATGCGTGAAATAATAAGCGAGGGGATGGATCTATCTAGCCCATGGCGATCTCGATGTCCTTGCCCTTGATGTTCTTCCACTCGATAGCTATGCAGCCGAAGACGGACAGAGCTGACATAGCCACGGCGACGTAGTACGCTGATTGCAGTGCCTAAATGATGTTGGGTAAGGCACAGCCATGTCGAAGAGGGGCGACGCACGTAGGAATATGCAAGCAACACGCCAGCGAGCTTGTCAGCAGGCACAACAGACCGCAGGGTCGTCGCGCCGGCAGAGAGAACAAGGTTGGGGTCCAGGCCCGCAGCGTATTTGGCCAATCCACTCTCGAGCTTGTTGGTGAAGACGTTCTGACCGACGGAGATGAACAAGGCACCGCCCAACGTTTGTGCGAACATGACAATGGTAGTGCCAGACGGGACGTCTTCGATGTCGAGCACAGCTTGTGCCGCCAGCGCGGGCTGATTCTGGCCCAGACCAAGGCCTAAGCCGTAGATGAACTGGTACGGAATCCACTTTGCGTGGCCTGAAGATACTCCGAGCGTGGTGATCAGTCCAGCGCCGATGCTGGCAATGATGGTCGAGGCGATCATGAACGGCACGTAGTATCCCACCTGGGCGACGAGCAGACCAACCAAAATAGAAGAAATGATCAGAGAAAGGATCATGGGCAACGTTGATATCCCAGACTTGACTGCAGAGACGTTGTGGATCGACTGGAAGTAAATCGGGAGCTGTACGCGGGTCAGAAAGAAATTGACACCCGGAGACACGAAACACACGTAGAACGAGAGGAGGAAGAACGCTGCACCAACAGAGAACGCGTACCATGCCCCGCTCCAGATGCTGCGCTGCTTAATGATGCGCGGAGGGATGGTCGCCCGGTCACCTTGTCGGAGCTGGAGAACGATAAACACAGCGATGAGAAGGCCGAAGACGATGAAGAGCGCAATAACACGGCCGCTCTTCCATGGGTACTTGGATCCGCCCCACTGCAGAACAAGCAGCAGGCAGATGATGGCTGGAATGAAGAGGACTGTGCCGAAAGGATCAAACTGCATGAGCTTCTCCTTGAAGGTCTTTTCGTTTTTGACTGGGGCCTTGGCTGGCATCTTGAACAAGAAGACGAGGAATACAAGGGTGAATGCGCCCGGGGGAAGGTTCTGGATACCTCACTCAGTCTCGTTTTATGCATTGAGGAACGGCGCACAATGTAGAAGCACCAGCGCCAACTCAATCTGTCCGTGAAAACACCCCCCATCAATGGGCCCGCAACGCTGGCAATACCGAACGTCGCGCCAATGATTCCACTGTATATCGGCCTTCTCGCGAGCGGGACTGTGTTGGCGATGATGATCATGGCGCCAGAAAAGATGCCCGCAGAGCCTAAACCGGCAATGGCACGGCCGATGATGAGCGCTTTGGAATTGGGGGCAGCACCGCAGATGGCAGATCCTGTCGGGGACATGTTAATCTTCGGAACAAGATAGTATACGGAAAGATAGAAGTACCGATTTCAAATATGACGATGGCAGTTATGAATACCCATTTGACGGGCATGAAGGTGTAGAACTTTCCGAAGAGCAATTGCGTGGCGGCGGTCGTCTAACGAATCCTTCAGGTCCAGGAACGACGGGAGCAAATGACATATACGTACCAGCAGATATCTGTGTGTAACATCCATCGGTTTCCAAAATGTAGAAGAACTGAAACGGGCACGTACGCAGAGCCATACCATCCCACATCTTCCAAGGAATTGAATTGGTCTGTGATCTTGGGAATTGCGGTCGCTATAATCGTGTTGTCCTGCAATAGGTGGTAAGGACGCATCCGACTGCAATATGAGAAATGCGCACCAGAGCAACCAGAAATACACTCAAGCACAATGCTATCGTCATCAGAACTAGCTTGATACCAGACGGATACTCCGCATCATTCACTCCTGGCTCCGGAACTCTCGCAGTGGCACCGTGAACAGACTTCTCCATGTCCAAATGTTTCTCCGCCAACCCAGACTGATCCTGCTCGGCAGTCTGCGGAGTCGAAACGGCATGCTCTTCGACGGGCAGAGTATGCTCGCTAGCAATGGATGACATCAGGTTGTTCGTGCAGGAGGCCAGGCGTGAAAACAAGGGAGGTTATATATCAAGCAGAAGTAGACATCTGTCTCTGAGTTCGGCCCACGATGAGTCCAAAAAGCAGACTTTGACAAAGTGAAGGTGACGAACCAGGGCCGTCCTCGGAGCCACGCCGTCTGAGTCAACTCACTGACGCCTCGTATTTGGAAGAACGCGGGCTACCGGCCCGTGGCAGCCTCGGGGCTCATAGATGCCGCGATGAGTAAGTAAGTACTTAGACTTCAAGCTGGAGTCAGATTCTTCTCGAAGTGGTCGCTCGGTGGGCCATATAGCCGATGCCTCGTCTGCCCTTATGACAGACGTTCTGATTGCCGGGAAGAGGGCGTTCGCCAAATTTTGTTTGTCCAACTTTGACCTGATTAGGATCGATTTGTCCAACCTCGTCCAAATTCAGCTCGAATCGGGGAGAGGAAAGATTTCGAGACTGGACGAGCAGAGAGAATTCCACAAAAAAGTTCAAAACAGGGACAACATGATACACCAGTGAGCCGAGAGCCTCCAGTTCTGAACCCAGATCCATCCACGAGTCTTTCCGGTTGTCAGCTTCTTTTCCGACTGGCTTCGGACCCAGATCATGACAAAATTGATCGAGAGCGGCACTGAGCCGGCGTGGGATAATCACAGCTGAAGTGCATATTACGAGATGAGACAGGCATGAATTGGCCGCACTGGATCGAGTGAAGTCCGGTGTGGTCCGACAACTGAGCGGAGTTGGTGAACGCCCCCAAAGTCGGTGGTCATGTAATCGGCCCAAGTTGCAACAGTCAACAAGGCTGATTTCCATTCATGGAGGATGCTGGGAAGGACCATGCCAATGGAATGAACCTGATTTGTTACATATCGAGGATGGTGCGTGCGAGGCTTGTTACTCGCGTTCGCTGAAATAGGCGCGTCACGCACGATTGATCTCCGGGAACCTCCAAAGGGGCGCTGACTTGGCCGACGAGCGACGTAGTAGCGGTGTCGAAATAACGATGGGGTGAAAGGCGCGGCAATTTCCGCAAACAGAACACAGCAACACGTGGAAGTAAAAAAGATTAGGTGAAAGATCTGACACGACCATCATACGGTTTAGATGTGATCCCCATAGGGTGAACGTGCGCTACGGCGAAGTCGCAGACAGATGGAAGCATCCAGTGAAAATGTGATGATTGGCCCACTCAATCTCCTCCAAACTTCTCGACTCTCTAGTCAAGTCAAGACACACCCAGCCGAGTCGCATGGCCGCGAAGATGAGAAATCTGGACAAGTGATCAATTCACTGGATATGAGTTGAGCCAGACTTCTCGCCGACGGAGTTCAGTGATTCAACCTTTCTCGGCATCCCTGTAATTTGAGTGTTCCGAAGCGATTGTACATAGCTTGTATCTCAAGGGTCCTCTTCCTCTGAGGCAAGGGACCAACCAGCATGCAGGGAAAAGTCAAGCGCGTACGTGTGTGTGCAAGGAAGTGTTCGGAGGTCCCGTCATTGCTCTCTCGTTGCAACGGTTCCAGCCCATTTATTGGGTATGTAGGGATGACAGACACTGAAATTCACGAAAAAGCGCGATGGTAGAATCTCGAGGATAAGAGCGGACGGACGAAACGAACAGGCGCTAAATGATCCTTTCGGATCGATAGGTCACGTTCGTTCAGCGTCAAAGGATGACCTAGCAAACACGATGTGAATTCATACCACATCATCATCCATGAATACTAACAACCTCTCCACTGATGAGGACAGACAAGGCTGTGCCTGTCAGAACAAGGTGACAAACCTGCATCTGCGGGACACTTCTTACATAGACAAGTGCATGTTGAGCGCTTGACTCATCCGGCCTGCCTGAACGAAGGATCTTCAACATGATGCAAAGTCCGAACCGGAGTTCGAAGCATGGGCTCCGCGTCATGCTGATTACTAGCTCGTCGTCCTTCGCCAATCATAAACCAACCATACCACGCTGTAACCACGGATTACGAGGCCGACTTGACGTGAATTCACCGATCGAGGCTTGAGCCAGGTCCCCAAAGTCACTTGCTCCGGATTACCAACGACGACTCGGAGTCTTACTCACACATTTCCTATCCGTTGATGACATGTACGATCCAGTCTCACATCGTGGCTGGTGCTAACCACGGTGTGTTGATATGGTACTCCTGGTTGATCTCAAGCTACTCGACTGTACCTTCTCGCTACGGAGGCAGGACTATCATGCCGACATCAGATGGCGCTGAAGCCACCGAAGACTTTCCCTTGAACGTCCGGCGCGTTTACCCTGCGTGGGGAACCAGTGCCAGTCGACCTCGGCTCGCGGCCGCTGAATGAAGCAGGGTCTCGTGTCCCGCTGGCGAGCTTTCAAGCCTACACTGCGAACAAGGCCACACTTGCAAATCTTCCGTCGCAATGGGTATTCAATGCGGGGATGGGATTCAGTATACGGCGACTGTCTCTGTGTCGCGGGTATGAGAACGAACGTGACGCACGTCAAGTAGAAAGAATTTCTAGGGAACTCATTGCCTAGATTGACAGACTGGGGCTCGCTGAAGAATTTCTAGGGAACTCATTGCCTAGATTGACAGACTGGGGCTCGCTGTTTATTTCGGATCAACATCTGAGAAAATATCTATAGTACAGCAGTAAGGTATTGCAAACGCTCGCAGAAGCAAGGACAGAGACCACGAGGCGAGTTTCTGCGCTAAGATTGCTTTATCCCAAATTGAGAAGTATTCATATCCGGGTTATTTCTAATTCATGTCCGAGTGATTGCGCCGGAGGAGCATGGCTGTATCGCCAATCCGTCGCGCTGAGATCTTTGCGCGCTCGCATGGACCGGGTTAAGCAACTGAGGGGATGGCCTAAGCAGTCTCAAGTCTCACTACATGCACGTATGACAAGAGACAGTCATCATTGAAGCATATGGTGCTGGGGTGACAGGATATACCCACCCCACTGGTCACCATCTCCGCTCATCGGCCCAGGAAGATCACTCCTGAACTCGGACAGCCTCTCCCGCTCACGCAATCGCTGATACATCCCACACGCGCTGCACACTATCACTCCCTCCAGATCTGCATGCTGAGCGCTCGACCTCCATGTGCCACAATGGAAGCATGGTCTCTCGAACTCTGGAGATGAAGCATCTCGCGGGATTTCCTTTTCCTGCAGTTTGGCCATCCCATGCTCAGCGATACGCTGCGGACGATGTTGGTCGTGTTCAGGCAGATATAGTCCGCATGCATGGCACAGAGGAAAAGAGGTTGCGACATTTTGCACCCATATTGACGTTGTCATCGTCCCGCAGTGTGAGCATCGCCGCGCTGGGAGTTCCTCTGGTGACGGCAGCATCTCAGGAGAGAGCTCTGGCAGGGTCAGAGCAGGGGTTGAAGGGGGTGCCCATTCCGATTCCTCCACACAGAACGGAGAAGCCTCGAATGGATTCAATAGCGATGATGAGGGAATCTGGCTTGATTGAAGAGAGGAAAATGATGAAAGTGTGAGCGGGGTGCAAGGAGTGTCAACCGCAGGGCTATGACCTGAATCATAAGGGTCAGCCTGGGCTCAATCCTCGCCATTCTGGGGCGTACTCCAGTCTTCGTTTTCTTCTTGATTATGATGCTCTTGGAACCAGAACGCGTAACTGAACCCCCCCATGGTTTGCGAATGTCTGTTCTCCAGGATTTGCATCTATCGCCCGTTATATACATTCCGTTCAATGAAGCAGATCAGCTCTCTCATTACCCCCGAGCCAATCAGGACTCTATTCGCATTTGCTCATTTGGAGAATCGCCGATCTCGCGGAGTTGCCAGTGGTAGCATTACTGAATCGACGCTTTAGGACTGACAACGAAGCTGTCAGCGTGGCACATGGACTCTACACACTCCGCGAATTACGGAATCTCGCAGCTGAAGCACCCCGTCGTCGGGGGCGCAGAGGACTGGCCCTCCGGATATTCTCGCGCGAATCTCACTTTCAACACGTCACGAACTAATAAGATGAAAAAAGCCATAGAACGTCAGTCCGCGAGTGAACAATTGCCGTAATCGACGGAGAGATCCGGGTCCAATGGCGGTCATTGGAAAAAAGCGAGCGGACCTTGGGTTATGAAGCTGTGAAACCTTGGCGTTTCCTTGGCATGCCTGAGTAAGTGCTTAATTCTGTAAATAGCTCGTACTCGGCAGTGAGCGGATTTCAAGATTGAGCTCCAGCATGTTGTCGACATCTCTTGTAAGACCGATAGATTTCATCCAACCACCCAGAAAATTTACCGGTTCCCATCGATTTACAAGAGAAAGAGTGAGTGGATGTCTTCTGAATCATCAGTCTTGTGACCGGAAGGATCGTCTTTTCATCGACAGACTCCAATTGCACTTTCCGATACGATGCACTGTTCTGCTTCCCGCTACCATGTCTTGCATCGATTGATCGGATCGATGTGGAGCGCAGATTTCAAATTTATCGACCAGTAGCAGAATCAACGTACACTGTGGAGAAGGATCCAGGGGGTTCCCTGTTCCCACAAGCGCCGACACAAGCGGGGAATGGAGCCCGGAAAGTGGTCTTTGCCAACGAGGGCGTGGAAGCCCAGTAGTGGGAAGCATGTCTGATTCTTTGATATATCTGCTCACGTAGGTGGGATGACATATGATATTTAGAGTATACGTGATTATTTGTCAGCCCCACTTACTGTACGTATTATTACTCCCAGTCTGTCAACGAAGCTAGTGGCCAATACCTCGAGAGTCGCGAATGAATAAGGTAGGAGATTTACCCTCTAAAAACCCATTGGAGCGTCATCTCGTCTGGATGACTGACCTCACGATCCAAGGGTTGTTCAGCCCTCAAGGAGTGGCCAGCCTGCGCGGTAGGGCTTCACGGCAACCTAAGTATATTAGAAACTACGAAACACGATTTTCTCAGGTCCCATTCCAGCAACCAGTTCGGAGCCCAATTTTGGCAGAGGGGAGACCACTTCGCGCGGTCAGCGCAAAGCTGTAGGGTAAACTGCTATCGACAAAGCGCGGATATCTGCTGCGAGCTGAGGGTGATAAGCCCCCATCTACGAATGACGCGCAAGCCATGCCCCCGACTGGAGACGAGAACGGTGTGCATGCGCACCGATCCTGGACCCGTCCACCGCAAGATTGGCGGTGCTCAAGAGCGCTCGTGCGCTGCGGTGGGAGCAATAGGTACCTCAGTCCAGTTCGAGGAGCCGCAGAAGAGGATATCGGCATGCATAGCCAAATCAGCCAGCGCTGGACTGGGGGCGAGAACACCGTTCGCTGAGAGACCGCACTGCATGAGGGACAAAAGACGCACCTTGACGATGAAGATGATCGCTCTGCTAGTAACATTTGACCACCTCTTCAGCGTGGCCAGGGTTGCGGGCACTGCTGCCAAGTCATCGCAGTCTGTCGGTCTCCGCGATGAGCGAAACCCCACTGGACGTCTTGAAGGCCCATGCCGCAAAGAAGACACAGTCGTCTCATACGGCGACTAATCACTATCAGGGCTTTGGGAGCAGTGCCCAACAACAGGCGTGATGACGAGCTGTTCTATCTGCTTCGGCTCGCCGACGACGAGGAAGACAGCGGTGCACGATGGGGAGGGAGGACGGGGACTGCCTGAGGAGCTGAGCGAGCACCTTGCCACGAATTCAACTTGCGTGCTGGTCGAGAGAATCTCCGTGAACTTCAAACGGAGAGGTATGTCAATCGACTATGACCTTGGGGTTGGTGATAAGTAACGGTAAGCAAGCGTATGTCCTGCATCAATTTCCCTCGACTCGTGTCTTTGACAGGTAATGAATCATCACCCGACTATGATCGTCGACGCTAGTTCCCACCCATTTCTGTTTGAATGAAGCCACTGATTCTTTCAAGAACGGAGTCTCTTGTACTCAGTCTGCTGCTGGCCTTGTGAACATCAGTGCGGCTCGAGGGACCATTCTCGTCGAATGCCGTTCTGAATTAGTTGCCCCTCCTGTTCGATCCCAGTCTCCATCTCTTCCATCTCCCTGTCTAATCTGAAAGGCCAATCCAATCCATGCAGAGATTGATCCTCAATCTCCCCGCCCATGCCATCTGCCGAACTCAACGCCAGTGCGTTCTCTGAACCCACTTCAGCTCATCCACAGCAGCTGGTCCGCATGCCGGCTCAGAAGATCCCTTTCCGCACAACTAGAGGTTAGCTGCCCTGCGGCCCCAGTGACTCGGAATCTGGTGGAATCCATGACGCATCGCGACTCCGGCCCCTAAATGCTCAGCTTACACACCAGTAACGAACATGCGGCTTAGCCGGGCTCGTTTTCACGCAAGCCCCGCCTTGCTCAGCGTCTCCATTTCCTCAGGAATGCTAGCGAACATTTCCAGCGTACTCTTGGAAGGTGCCCAGCCTATTCTCAGCGAATGAGTCGCTCTGCAGCGCGAGTTTGACCCTGCTGAAGTCGAGCCCTGCATGAGTCGTCAGCAACGGAGCAGGCGGACAGATTCGGCAAGTACATTGAAGAACTTATCGAGCTCTTCTTGAGTGAATGTGGTAGGCTCGGGCTTCTTTGCGCGACCAGACGCGACGAGTGCCTTCCCGATCTCTCGGTTGAGAGCAAGTAAAGAGTATTCCCCGTTCGCTCCGAAGAAAAAGCCGTTGTAGCCGTGCCCAACATTCTCGCCAGACATAATCTTGTTGTAGAGCGTATAGTACAGTTCGCTCACTGCGCTATCCGTGTGAGTATGCTGATACGCATGTAGTGAAGGGACGCACACTCATGCACCTCAACGTTGGGCCACACGTTCTTCCCAGCTCCTACGACACCCGCCCTTTTGCGTAACATCCCAATCATGATTTGCCGTGGTATCTGCTGCGAGTGGGGGTTTTGCAGCCCCTCCTCCGTGAACGGCGTGTGTGCAATGCCCCAGACCGTGGACGGTAGAATGATGTACGTGCGGACGAATCCGGACGCGTCGGCTGCGAGAATCGCGTTGTCGACGTGCCGGTGAGGTGCGATGGGAGGTATGGCGGACATCTGCGCCGTGTCCGAGTCGTCGTAGATGGGCGCATTGGCGTGCATGCCTGCTGCAGTGTCGCATAGCTGGCCAGTGCCGGACTGGGGAAGATTCACCGGTCGTTGGAAGACCACACAGGAAGATAGGGAGCCACGCACGGTGTTGATGAAGATAGGTGCTTTACCGCTGGCTTCAAACCGCTTCTTCAGACCAGCCAGGGTGGCGGTCGCAGCGACAAGATCATCGCAATCCGCCTGGAGCATTGAGATGTGCATCAATTGACTAAACGTCTCGAAAGGCTGACTCACTGCTGCGATAACCACATCCGCCTCACTTGCCAACTGCTCAACCAGCCGGGGGTCGGAGTGGCTGCCGACTATAGGCGTGACACCGAAACTCTTGAGGGTTTCTGCCTTCTTTGGGTCGCGGATGATGGTCGTAAAAGCGAAGCGTGAATGTGCGTTGGGGTCAGCCAGAAACCGCGCGAGAACCGTGCCGCCGATGTAGCCGGTCGCGCCGGTCAAAAGGATCCTGGTCGGGGGCATGTTAGTTGGAGAAGGATCGAAGTGAAGAGGCGCGTTTATACTGGGAGCGTGAGTGTCGGTGAGACTGATGACCAAGCGAACTAACTATCTGACATCATCTGCAGTTTTCTCGTCCCCATCACATAGGGTGTCACGACGATTGTCATCCAGCCTCATTCTCAGTCCACTTCTGCTCTATTGAAGGCTCTGCCCCCCCCAAGATTGTGTCACATTTACGCATATTCACCTTCTTTTCTGTGATGGCCCTATCTCAATAGCTACCTGAGTCTGTGTGGCCGGCAGGCCAATGCGTAAGGCCCAAAATGTCATTCCAGCGCACTCTGCTCCTGTTCGCTCTCCCTCTCCTGCCATCCCGTGCCGCTCCCTAATCTGAAATGCAGCTCTAATCCATCCAGGAATTGATCCTCAATCTCTTGCACGATTCCATCTGCCGCACGCAACGCAGTGCTGCACTGCGTTCTGTTGACGCGTCTCTGCTCATCCAGGGTACCCGGTCCCCCCGTCGGCTCCGAAAACCACTTGACCAGATGGCGCTTGAAGATCCGAATGCGAGTGAGGACGTCGACTCCCATCCCCGTTTCGCGCACCGTCTCCTTCACCGCCCACTTCCAGCGCGCCTTCCACGCTTCGGGGCAGTCACATTTCTCCGCCACCTTGTGCAGATCCGGGTCGTCTTCTGCGAGGGGCACCGAGCCGCAGTATGGAGGCGGCAGCTGGGGCACCTTGCTTATGATGCGATACCATGCCATGCACAGCGAGCGCGATCCCACGAGTAGCCGCGTCCGGTGTGGTTCGGGTAACTCGTGCTCGGGATCGAATTCCTCGCAGATGGACTTCAGCGGACCAAGACCTTGGAGTTTCGTTTGTTGCGTGGCGTCGTGGTCCACCTGGATTAGCGTCTCGTAGTAGACCCTCCCAAGGAACTTGTTCATGTGCAGAAATTCGCCGGTCTCCATCGCCTCCACGTTGATCAGCTCGCGTGTTTCGAGGCGTCCCAACCAGGTCGTGGTGATCTTGGTCTCGATGTCTACGATGGGGAGAGGCAGTCGGCGGTGCAAGAGTATGAGAGCCAGATACACTTCCGAGGCGCAGGACGCCAGGATCTTACGACTCTCAATCAGCTCGAACAAGGCACCCTTGCTCCACTGGCAGAAGATGTCGAGTCCGAAGGAACTGGCAAACATGGCCGCGTCAATGAGTTGGAGCACGTCGATGTTCTCCAGCGTACAGAGCTCTTTCCGGCTGGAGTTTTGAGGTCAGTTGTTTTCATCTCTTGCCGGTTTCAGTACTCACTCCGTGTAGGCTAATGTCAGAAAGGCTCGTAACTGGCTGATGTGAACATGTTCCAAGTGCACTGGGTTCTCCAGAGTTGCCACGCCCTCCGCCTCCTCCAAACATGTCAAGATGTTGTCCGCTTGTGGCGGAGCCAAGTACCCCCGATGGATCTACCATACCCTATCAGCATGCGTGCTTCCGGGACCGGCATTTGGAACATACCTTGAACAACGTGTTACCGACACATACGACGCAGTTCCCATCATCTCTGAAGAACTCTGGGTCGCGGACAAACGTTCCGGAAGTCTTGCCGAGTTCTATGGTGCTCGAACTCTCCCCTACTGCGTGGTCGTCGTTGTCCGACGGCGGCGCTGCCTTTTCGGTGGCCACCTGGAACGTCACTTCTTCGTCCTTAGAGCTCTCGACACTATTCGCCGGCGCTTGGTAGTTGTGGTGCTCCGGCATCTTTCCCTCATCGTCTTCGTTCTCGCTCTCAGAGACTTGCTCCCTCTGAGCTTGCTCGACTCCGTCCTCCCACTCCGGTGTTGCAGCGAGAGCGTACGGTTTGTCGTCGGTAGCTGCACGGGACTCGCGGGACTCTCCCTCTCCTGACGCCGAATCGCTCGCGGCGCCGACATCACCATCGGCATCATCGTCCGGCTCCTCAGTCGGACATTTCGGCGGATCCATTGTGCTACCCTGCGCGGCCTGTTGGTCGAGTTTGGACTGAGGAGTCCATGGGGATATCTCGTCCTGAGCCTCAGAAGTGGGCTCGACGAGAGGCATATGTCGATGACGCTTTGTGGGTCGGTGGCATTCTTCTGCTGTTGGGGATGAGCGCAAAACTGCATCTCTCTCTTTCCGTTTGCGTTCTGGAAAGCGAGGCATCGCGGAGTCCAAGGGCATGGTACTAGAGGGGTGGCACTAGTGGGGGCGGGGGTGGAATAGTCTTGAGGCAAGGAGCTGTTTGAGACGATCGATGGAGCGAGAGGACAATGCGCAACACGTTTTATCGCTGAGAATCTTTGTGGAAGATGGTTCTATGCGTAAGCATGGCTTTTTGCGCCTCGTGGCTGATCAAGCCACATCACAATTCACAATTCTGCGCTTTGGCCTATTGCTAGGCTCGCGCACCGAACAATGCAGAGCGGAGATCGAAAATCCAGAGGACGGCCGGGGATGATCAACTGACCTAAACGTAATTCGAGTTCTAGTTGTTTCGGAGAGATCAATTTGTTTGACCTCGACCTCTTGTAGTGCACCAGTGGTAGAATTTCATAGTATCGGAGCGTATACAGTGCAGATTTCCAACAAAATTTATATATCTGGATGCGGCACATTCAACTATGAGCTCCCGAATTGTTTCGCACGAGGCAACACGGGGAGTGTGTCAACTGGCTCTTGACCTTGTCTGGAATGTAATATCGTGGCTCGCGGTTCCTGTGCTCAGACCCATCACGAAGTCCTCAGTGGTTGGCCCTGTGTCACTGGCTGCAATGCTGCCCAAGTTGATCATTAGCCGCGATGCCTGGAACGTTCACTCGATCAATGCAATTGGACTGAGGGGCGCGAAATTCGCTTACGCCGAGACATGCAATCACGCTCGAGGGTCTGATAGGGTGTCACCCACTGAGTGCGTCCAGCGAGGAATCACTCACGCAATGAAAAGCGAGCCAAGAAAGTCTCGGCCAAACCTCGCGATTAGTAGGTTACTAAGAAGAACTGCTAGAATGGAATGAGCGCTAAGCTACCGAAAAACCATCGGGGAAATGTCACAGAAGATTATCAGAAAGTAGAGAATAGAATCGCGAGCGAGGATCTGGATACTGAAATATGTGTCTGAGAGTGCGATCTTGAAGGGGCATGAGACTGCTCACGTTTGGAAAGATCCTTTCTTGGTCCAATGATAGGCACTCGCATAATATCCCGTCACAATGATCAGAATACCTATGCGACACTGTTCAGCTCAGCCCGTGAAAACTCGAAGGGGACGCTTACTTTCAAAGATGACGGGTGGGATCCTGGAGAATAGTTCCAGATGTATCAACCGGTCATGCACCGTAGTGGACAAGCATTTACCATGCAGTGTAGAAGTAAGTGGGCGCGGAGAACAAACACCCCGGGAACAAAAGGCCACCGGGAGCGCCAACCGTATGTTTCGTCACAATGCTGCTTAGCGCAATCCAACCAGCGAGTTCGCCTGGCATGGACGCTCAATGATTGTAGTCTTCGATTCGGAAGATCGTGGCGAACTCACAAAAGAAAAGGCCCCAGAGAAAGTATCGAACACCCTAAATATCCAGTGAGAAGATAGAGGTGGACCGATCCGAAGAAAGGCAGGCCTTTCGATCACCGGCTGTCGAGGGATATGAATGTCAGGACGAGCATCACAATACAAAAATTTCCGGCGCTTACCGACAGCAAACACACGCAGCATCAGGATCATCTCAGACGTCGTAAGCGAGATGATCGTCGGCCTGTTCACGGTCGAACGTTGGATGCTTCAACCCGAAGACTGAGACTGACCACGGCGTCCACTTTGCGATGAAGTCGCACCTGGGCTGATCATCAGCCGCTATGAGATCGGTTAAAACTAAGACGACCAACATTGACTCCGGCAGATTGTAAATTGCGGGTACGATCGCGTCGAATCTGTCGAATATTGGCTACCAGAGATAAGGAGTCGTAATGTCCACCTCACATGAGCATGGGTGGCACGATATAGCGATTGATCAGATACAGAATCTTGGGCAAGCGCCATTTCAAACTAGGCCAAGACCGCTGAGCACATCTGGGGATGACAGTTCGCCTGAACACACCTCCAAATTCGGGACACCTCCGTACTATTGATCGCAACTGACAGGTGTTTCTGCACCATAGAGGTGTTTTCAGTCGTTAGAGCCATTTAATGCATCTATTGCCTTCGGGTTTTTTTCAAATCATTCCTTATATACTCTCAAATGATTGTGCAAAGTCCGAGAGCAATCGGGCAAGTGCAAAGAATTGCTCGGCGCTGCCGGCGCATCAAATGAGGTGTTCTCAAGCTCATCTCTGTAATTCCAAGCCTCCCGTTGGTCATTTCAGGCCGGGTAAAGACGAGCAATATATTATTAAGTATCTAAATCGTATTCGATACACGCTTTGCTATTCCGGGCTTGCAATGGATGTGAGCAAGAGGAATTACATGTGTGGTCACAATTGTCACACTGACACAGTGATGACAGTGTGATGGCCAAACCGGCAATTGATCTTGTGCTCCCCGAGTCGCGTCAACACTCACAGAAGAAAGAATATAAGTGTGAAGTAGATACATTACATGTATTGACGACATGTGAGAGGTGCTAGACCCAGGTGGAAAGGTCCTCGAGCCATTAGTAGGTGTATAGTTTTATAAGTGTGATGTATAATGTGGATTTCAAGTCCATTGGAAACCAGATGTGTATGGTACAGGAGGCAGGAGTGAGAAAGTCGAAAAAGGATCCAAAACCAATGTGTAAGGTAGCGTAGGCTGCTGAGGAGCCAAGGACGGAGCAATCAGAGGTTGAGATGATGGGCCAGGAATAGGTTCCGACGCCAGACACACATGGCTGTCAATCAACGTGTTTGATGCGCGGAGCTTGAATTGTCACGCTTTGGCTGATCACCCTTGCTCACATCCATTGCAAGCCCGGAATAGCAAAGCGTGTATCGAATACGATTTAGATACTTAATAATATATTGCTCGTCTTTACCCGGCCTGAAATGACCAACGGGAGGCTTGGAATTACAGAGATGAGCTTGAGAACACCTCATTTGATGCGCCGGCAGCGCCGAGCAATTCTTTGCACTTGCCCGATTGCTCTCGGACTTTGCACAATCATTTGAGAGTATATAAGGAATGATTTGAAAAAAACCCGAAGGCAATAGATGCATTAAATGGCTCTAACGACTGAAAACACCTCTATGGTGCAGAAACACCTGTCAGTTGCGATCAATAGTATCAATCGTGATGACGTAGTCGTACAAGATCAGCGCCTGAGTAAGATGGGCACTTGGAGGCAACACGCGTCCAGACGCGACTCACAACGAACGCAACTGGATGAAGATTCAATCCGCAATGATCAGCGCATGTTCAGGCAACGGGTATGTTGATAATGCACCGTTTGTGTAGCGCACAGCGGCATAATCGTGGAGGGCGGTAATCTCCTGCTCAAGAGCGCCCAGCCCGCTGTCGGCCATCCAAGTCGGTATGATAAAAGAGGGAGGGAGGGAGGGAAAGGGGCACGGGGTCCAGATGTTGGTCGCGCTTCATGCAAGTCAGTGGGTGTTTTGTTTATGGATGGGAGTCATAGCAGCTGCGACGGACATGAGATGCGGTTTCAAAACGGAGGGAGCTGTTGAGGGGAACGCGTTGGGGACCCCTGGACACCACCGCCCCGATTCTTATGGAGGCCGATGCAATTAGAGCCGGGAGATGATTGCCACCGCGGGAGGCTGGAGCTAACATTCGTGCCAATCAGAAATCCCCATTCAATGATGACTTATGATGGAAAAGGTATTGAAGGCCAGAATCCAGGGGGACTACGGTTGTCGTCACCTCAAACGAGGACGGGGAGAAGAAGGGAGGCGTGCTGAAACAGGGCCAATGAGGACGCTGACCTTTGACGCCAGGGCCACCCAGACAAGCGGCGAAACGACGCCCCCGGAAGCAGAGATGGGCAGACACCGAGAATGTCAGAAGAATAAAGATCCGGATCGAACGCATCACATCACGCACAGCGTCGGCACCGATAGTTGTCACGACTAATCCCATCTCAAACTTGCCGCTGTCGACCCAGGGTCTCTCCCTGCTTAAACGATCGACTAGTTCGGATAGAACGAATCCCGAGTCTCAAGACATGCCCAAGAAGCTCGTCCTTGTCACGGGCGCGACAGGAAAACAAGGCCAGGCGCTCATCCGCGCTCTCTCCTCGGACCCAGAATTTCATGTTTGGGCCCTGACACGCGCACCCACGTCCCCGACGGTGACCCAACTCAAGACGGCCTCTCCGCATGTGACTGTCGTGCACGGCAATCTCGACACAGCCAACTCAATCCGCAAAATCTTCGACGACGCGAAAGCGAGTGAGTTCGGTGGGGTGTGGGGTGTTTTCGTCGTACTGGCGTTCCCAGGACTCGGGGCTAACGCGGACGGGGAGGAGCGGCAAGGGAAGGTGTGTGCTTCCGCATTTTAATCTGACCTCCGCCCGCTCCTCCGATTCACTGATTGTTCCCCGCTTCCTCCCGTGCCCATACAGACATTGGCGGATCTTTCTGCCGAGTACCAGGTGTCCTGCTTTGTATTCTCGTCTGTGGAACGAGGCGGAGAATACAATGATGATAACGCTGTCCTCGATCGAAGAGCAAAAGTCATGATCGAAAGGCACATAAAGCAGCTCGGCAATTTGAAAAGCTTGCCTTGGACGTGAGTCAAATCATCTTGGGTTGCGTGGCAGGAGGCTCAGCCTGTGGACTTAGAATCTTGCGACCAGGCTTCTTCATGGAAAACTATGACGGAACCATCGGCTCGATCGCTGTCGGGGTGATGAAGAAGGGTTTGAAGCCGGACACAACGAACCAGCTTGTGGTTAGTCTTGTCCTGGCATGGATACTCCCACGACGACTGACACCTGTCAAGGCCGTGGAAGATATCGGACGTGTCGCGGCAGCTGTGTTCAAGGTAACCCCCATTATCAGATTCAGTTATATTGACCTCGCTGATGCTTTTACCGTAGAACCCTTCAGAGTATCGATCAAAGATCCTCGTTGTCTCGGGAGAAGGTTCGCCTCCCGCATCTGCAAAAACTTTCACCCATACGTTCTAATACAGCGGCAACAATCTCCCAACAACTGGAGTCGTACAAAAAAGCAACAAGAAAGAACCTTCCCTCCGTTGCAGGCTTCTTCGCGAAAGCGCTGATTTCCTTGAACTCGGATACTAAGGGCCTCATCGCTGACATCGAGCGAGTGCACGCAGCTCGCATCGAGGGTCTCTGCCCCGAAGTTGCTGAGCAAACAGCGTTGGCGAAAAAAGCCTACCCGGACATGCAAACGTTCGAGATATGGGCTCGGAGTCGCGCCGGTGTGTCAAAATCGCAGAAGGCTAATTGGAATCAATTGTCCGTAACGAAGTTGGCTGGGATGTGATTTGTCATTTAAATTTGGATATTTGGATGATAGCAGGCAGTGATGCACTATGCCATTAGACACAAGTTTCGTCTGTTTATCCCACAGTCTCATTTCGAGCCGGGAAATCCTTCAATGTCTTGAGTAGAGTTGGTCGGTTCAATCAGGTACGTTCTCTCCCCGGGGCTTGAGTGGATCAGACAAAATTCAAAACGCACTCTGGCTTGCAAAACGGATTCGCGGTGAGTTTCGTAGTAACCCGACGACTCGATGGTGTTGATTCGTCGACCTAGAGTGATGACGTACACAGCGATCACCACATCAAGTGGTAGATGGTGCGGGCCCTCTTCAGTGCTACAGCAACGGTGGGAGCGATTATGGACAGCCAATATACATGAGGTGAAACTGCGCTCATTTTCGTTGGGTCTCGAAGGTAAATAAAGCGAGGGCACATTGTGATGAGGCCCGCATACGGGGCCAAGGGTAGAGATACGAGAACGTACCGATGTTCGAGGCCAGTTGCACTGTCTTTTCCATTCAACGTGAACGGGAGATCCGGAGAATCGAAATTGAGGATCAAACGGACGATATTTGGGTGGTTCTTCGCGTCAGCGCAGGTCCACGACGAGACCGGCGACGCTTCACGTATAGTAAATACGAGATGAGAGGGTGCAGAAGCGAGGGCTGCTGTCAACTTCTGTAGTATTGGCGGTTCTGAGCGGATGTATGTTCGAGAATGGGACGACGGAAAAACAAGTTTTATAACGAAGATTCACAGATTGACGAACAAAATTTCGAGTGTAGAACGATTGAACGGGAGATACTTACGCGACTCAGATTTCCAAACGTTGCAGCCGCTAATGCGATCAGAGTCCGAGGCAGCCCAGGGTCAGGCCGAACAGAAGCGACTTCAGCAGCGCAACGACATCAACAATTCTGCAAACGAGCAGTCAGCACAGTCCGCCGCCGGCACGGGAAACAAAAGACATACAGTCCCGCCACGAGAACAAGCACACCCGCGAGGACAGTCTCGACCGTGAGCAGCAGTCCCTGGATCGCTTGGTCGAGCCCAGCCACGAGAGTCCCAAGCGTGAGGATGGTGCCTACGCCCTGGCAACCTTCAATCGTGTGGGTGATATCCTGACAAAACGCTGAGCGACCACGTCCTTCGCGAAGGAGAAATCGAAAGCACCTCGATAATCTCAGCGATCAGACCCGCGCACTGGGACGGAGAGCCGATGCCGGAGAGCGGAACAGTGCCGAGAGCAACGACGGCGATCTCGATGGCCGCTTCTAACTCGACGATGAGTGGGGCGATGGTGAGGTCGGTGGCTTGGCCACTGGTGCAGAGATTGTCTAGATGCGTGGTCAGCCCGGATGACCGCATGGTCGACTGCAGAAACCGCCAACTGACCGATCTGCGGCAGCACAACAGCGACCGAGGCCTGAAGAGTGACGATGATTCCGACGACATCGACACCGGAGCCGCGCTCCTCGACGGCGGCAACCGCACCGACCTCGGGGAGAGGAGCGGGGCTGGCAGCCACGAACGCGGTGGAGACGAGGAGCAAGAGCGAAGTGAAGTGGCGAAGGGCAAGCATGTTTCTCGGGCAGAGGCTGCTTGAAGGCGGCTGGTGAGGAAAAAGACGGACTCGCAGCTCACCCTTTTCAACTGGAATTACCGGACACTGGGCCGTCACAACTGTGTGTCATAGGAGTCTCGGAAAATGGGTTGTCGCCGCTGTGCGTCATCGAGTGCCAGCGACGGGGAAAAACATGCAGCGCACGGTGGAACATACCTCGACCCGGGCTTTGCGTGATGAATTGGCTTGACAGGGTGCTGTAAGCTTCGCATTCCTGTCACCATTCGCTTTGTCAAAGCTCATGCACATTGATCTGCCTAGCGTCATAGAAAGCGAACCCCGAGTACAACTGTGCTGACATGTTGGGAAAATTCAGAGAACCAGCTGACGATGCTCTCAGCTCAAGAATGGCAAGGATGTCGACAAGACATACCCGCGGAATCGAAAGCTCGCATCGCCGGTTGGCTTATCAGCGGAGCTCCACCAGATGGCACGGAGACTTCTCTTTCTGCCTGTCAACGTGGGAAAATACGGGTGAGTAGAAATTCCGCGTCATTATGCGGTTCCGAGCACGAGACAAGCGAAGCGTTCAGAGCGCCTGGAGCCCGGAGGATTGAATCCTAAGCAGGGTCCTGCGAGGGGTTACGAGCCTGGGTCAGTGAATATCTGCATCTGCGCCCATGAGTCCCCCCGATGGTCTGGACCAGCGAACCCAGGTACTTACTCACAAGGCCAGGCAAAGGCCCCATGACGAGACTTGGTATCATCCGGTTCAAGTCCAAATCCAATAGGAATGTCGCTTCTGACAAGATGCATGATCCAGCCCAAGAACGAGTCTCAAGAAATCTACGTGATCAGCAAAACCCGGAACGATGGGTTAAAGGGTCGTGGCGCAAAGGTTTGACGTCTCTCGTGTTTATCATTACAGCATGAAAAGATCAGGCCAATTATTTACCGCTAGGCGTTGCCCCATGTCGAGCTTTGTTCGGTTTCAAAAGGGGGATGGAAAACTGCGACTTGCTTCATAGTGATTGAGGATAGCCATCGCATCAATGGTCCGATGACCAATCCTCGATCCGATATCACCCATCGTGACTGCGACGATCTGACGGTCACATGCAATCCATCAAAACTGATTCGGATGATGGGACTCTTGAGTGAAATGTGCGAGGAACTCCTGCATGTCAGCCAGCATGAATCCAATACTAGTAATGTCCTACTGACCAAGTCCAATGTTCAGTGATGTCAATAGACAGGTTGTGGTGAGCCGTGTGAAGCCACATGCGGCTTGAAAATATGATTACAATGCTAGTGAGGTACTGTACTACATATTATGACCAAGTGTTCAAAATTTTTCGAAATTCTGGAACCAAAGATTTTTGTTTTGATTTATCGCAAATTTTGAGCACATCAAAAATTTAGCCAAGACGCCATTGTGACCTGTGACCTGAACACTTGGTTGTAATAGTACAGTAGTGGGCATTGTGTGGAAGTTGAAATGAGTTCAACATGTCATGTGACTGATAGGCGCCAAAGAGTGTTACGTCCTTCACTCCAGTCATATTTGACCTCTAGCAACTCTCCTTTGCATGCCAAGCTGTCCCAAAGCCCCAGGTGGAGAGCCAGCACCCTCAAGGCCATGTCGCTCTGCTCGACTGCGGCAATCCGCACCAGAAGACCATCCTTCTCCCTTGCTGCCTCCCACTGTTTCCACAACACAATCCAAATTGCAGGCAACCCTTGAGACCTCTGACCGCAAAAACAACTGTGTAGACCAAGGTGCTGATGACTCAGGCTCTGAATTTGAGCATGTTTTGTTGCCTGAGGCTGTTGAAGAGATGGATGATGAGGATTTGGAGCATAATGAGGAAGCAGTGAAATGCTGAGGGTGTGCTTGTGGCTGAATCGACCATGAAATCAAGTCAACCACAAAACACGTCACACTCCTCTAATCAGCTTCTCAGGTGTGTGAAAGTGTTAAGGCTTCAATAGTGACAGAACACCAAATCCAAAATGTCTCTTGAACTGAAGACTGGATCTGAGCAGTTGCAACACTGTAATGTCACACAAAGACTCAAATAAAATCAACAAATCCCAAATCAAACAACCAAAAAAATCAATCAAGGCAAGCGAAAACTGGGTACACGGTACTGAGTGCCCTTGTTGCAATGGCGTCAAAGTATATGACACCAAACCCAAATATAAACCAAGTGAGCCTTTGTACTGAGTACTCAGGTCTCTTGTCTTGACAGTGTCCAAATGATGATGCTAAACCCAAACAAATGTCAACACACTGCCAACAGATGTGATCCTAAGTTGATGCACTGCCAACTATAGCACCAAGAGCACCAAATCAATGCACTGCCAACTATAGCACTACCAAAAACCCAAGCACAACTGCCAACGTACTGCCCACAGAAGTCTGGATGAAACCAAACAGTCACTGCACTGGTAACTCAACTAATCAGTTGCAACAATAGTAGACGTGATGTGTGGTTGCAATAAATATCAAGACACAATGATCAAATCCTCTAAATCTCAACTGAAACTCAAGTAACAATGATTCACAGTAACAACAAACTCTCAGAGAGAGTAGGTCATGATCAAGCAAAGGTGTTTTGACTCCTGAAGTCTCAAGTCACAAGCACACAAGTGGGTTGTCAGAATCTGACTAATCTACTGATAACTGGGTGGCTTGTAGCCTCTAGTATGCTATCTACTACAGAGAATACCCAACTACTTTCTAGTAAATCCTGGTTGCGCTCACTAATGCCACAATCTACTGTACAGTTGCTGTGATCCTCTTATTAATTTTGCTGTGATCTCCTTATTAATTCCCTCTCATAGTAGCCAAGTACAAATGATCAAATTAGGTCCTGCGTTCAGGAACTGGCCTGTTTGCTCCACATGGTAGGATAATAGTTACAGTGGTTTTGTGTTATAACTTTGAAACTAACCAAGTTGGATTGGTAGGAAAGAGAGCTTGGCAACCTGTATCCACATGGGCATACAGAAATGTCCACAAAGTCCAGGCATGTTTAGGTGGTGGACCATGTGAGTGAAGATCAACCCAAAAACAAAGTCAATAAGAAGAGTGAATTCCAAGACTGGGGAATACAACACAATAGCTACTGTATTTCTACTGAGTCCAGTCTGAGTCATCTCTACCTCAAATGAGTCATGAGACTATGTACCATGTGGAGTGTTGGGAAAAATGGTCAAAGGGTCGATTAGATAATTGGTAGTGTAGGTTTGCAATAGCAATAAGAATTGAACTTGAATTGCTTTAGGGCAAACTGATGCCCTTTAGACTACATACTGGCCTAGTTATCTACTAGTAATGCAAGTAATCTAGAATATTCTACTATTGATTGGTATATGACTAAATACAATTATCTAATGATCTGGAGCATTCTGGGACAGCTGAGCTGCATCCCAGGAATTCTATTTAATTTCAACATGGAGCGCTGGTCATGGGTTGTAGTAGAACCTTCTGGAGCACACGCTGCACAGCCTCTGTAGAGATACAACTTCTGAGCCCTCAACCTGGACCATGTGGTACCATGATCTGTGATCAGATAACCCCATGTCAAGATAAGATAAGATGATTGAAGAAATGATAAAAAAAAAAAGTGATTGAATCATGACAATATGGGAGAGTCCTTAGCAAAGACCAGCTCCTATATCCAACTGAACCCCTAAGAATTCTCTTAGCAAGTGTAAGTTGAAGTGTCCTGATGGGGTTGTCTCAATGGTTCTGCTAGTTGTGCTAGTTGCACAGTGGTTCGTGATAGGGTGTCAACAGTGACTCGTTGAACACCGGATGTCTTCGGTCCGTGTCCGGTAAATCCAGCTTCCATGCGGCCGCTCCAACCTTCTCCAATATCTCGTATGGCCCTAGTCTCTTGTCGCTCATCTTCTTTGATGGTCGATCCGTCTCGATATTTTCCCCTTCTATGTACACCTTCATCCCAACCTTCAACTCCGGAACTTCTTTTCTTTGTTTATCGTAGTATTTTTTCATTTTTTCTTTTGCTTTTTCTAGTGCTGTTTTGGCTTCGTCTTGTATTTCTTTCATTCTTTTTACAAATTCCTCCGCCGACTCGTTTCTCGACTCCATCCGTTGCTCCACTCCCTTCCATGGGTGATATCCGTGATTCGCATAGAATGGCGATATTTTGGTAGATGTGTTCATTTTATCGTTATATGCGAATTCTGCCATCCCTAGCCACTCCGACCAGTCCGTTTGATGGTAGTTGACGTAGATGCGGAGATAATGCTCGATCTCCTGATTCATGCGTTCTGTCTGCCCATCCGTGATCGGGTGATATGCGGTCCCCGGATTCATTTCCACGCCCAACATCCGATTCGTCTCCCTCATGAAGCCCTTGATGTAACGCGAATCCCTGTCGGTGATGATCTTGCGAGGGATCCCGTGGTAGCGGAAGACTCGGTCCCTGGTTAGTCGTGCCACTCCTTCGCTGCTGATGTCAGTACTAATTGGTTCGACATGGATCATTTTGGTGAAGGTGTCACACCACACATGAATTGCGTCATACCCGTTACTGACCGGCAAGGGTCCGATTTGATCCATGGAGATGATTTCCCACGGCGCGTTTGGAACTGTATGCGGGTGCAAACTCCCTGTCCTTGCTCTCCTGGTCTTGGTCCGTTGGCACGCCTCGCACGTCTGGATGTATTTCCGAATTTGGTTTCCCATCCTGGGCCACCAGTAGTTTCTTTCCACCATCTCCTGCGTTTGGTTGATCCCGGCGTGTCTGACCAAAGGGGTGTCGTGGTGTAGTCCGATGATTTTGTCCCGCAACTCCTCGTCCCTTGGTACATAGAGCTTCCCATGGTACGTGATAAGCCCCTCTTCCTTCTTCCATCCGACGAGTGACTTCTCTACGGCCGCCTTGACGCTTCCATCAATTGATCGAATGGCCTTGATTTCATCGATTAGCTGCTGATCCTGTCCCTCGAATGTGACTTCTTGTGATCGGAAGAACTCGGGCTTCAGTAGCGTGACGTCCTTGTTGTCGTTCTTGCCCTGATCGTGATCTGCTTGTCGGGACAGGAGGTCCGCCTTGCGGTTGAGTGCGCCGGGTCGGTGTCGTAAGGTGAAATCGAACTCCGCCAACTCCGTGATCCATCGTGCTTGCCGTCGATTGAGCTTCTGCGGCTTCCGAAAGTACTCGAGATTCTGATGATCGGTGAAGATCTCGAACGTTTCCGTGGCTCCCAGGAGTAACTGCCTCCATTCGTCAAGTGATAACATGATTGCGAGCATTTCCTTGTCGTAGATCTCGTAATTTCGCTCGGTTTCGGTCAATGCGTGCGAAATAAATGCGATTGGGCGCCAAATGCTGTCTTGGTTTTGGCTCAAAACTGATCCTGTTGCCCCTTCCGAAGCATCGGCTTCCAGACAATATTGGCCAGTGTCATTTGGCAGTGCTAGGACCGCATCCTCCGCGATTCTCTTCTTCAATCCATCAAATGCTGCATGCTCATCTGCACCCCATGACCATCCTGCCTTTCCTGTCAGCTGTGTCAATGGCTTGGCAACCTCCGCGTATCCCCGGACAAAGCGCCGATAGAAGTTTGTGAACCCTAGAAACGCTTGGACTTGTTTGACGCTCTTTGGTTCCGGCCATTCCATCACGCCCTTGATCTTGACTGGGTCCATCCGCATCGAATTGTGTCCAATAATTACACCCAAATATTCGATTTCTGTGCGTTCGAACTCGCACTTTTTGGGCTTCAGGTATAGCTTGTGTTTCTGGAGTAATTCGAGCACTCGTTTCGTGATCCGCCGATGTTCGTCCAAGTTCTCTGTAAAGATCAGTATATCGTCCAGATAGACTACCACGTGTCCCTCGTTGATCAGTTCTCGGAGTATGTCGTTCATCATGTTTTGGAAGGTAGCCGGGGAGTTCGTGAGACCAAAGAACATGACCAAGGGCTCGTACAGTCCACGGTTCGTGCGGAACGCAGCCTTCCACTCGTCACCCTCTTTGATCCGTACGTTATTGTATCCCCATCGGATGTCGAGCTTGGTGAAGAACTTGGCGCCACATAGATTATGGACCAGTTCGGAGATCAGCGGCAGCGGGTACCGATTTCGGATTGTCATCTCGTTCAGCTTCCAATAATCCTGGACGGGACGTAGTGAACCATCTTTCTTTTTGACGAAGAAGAATGCTGAGGCCATGGGTGATTTTGATGGTCTGATTCGTCCGCTGGCCAGGTTCTCTTGTAGGAACTCGTCGAGTTTGACCTGCTCGTTTCGTGATAGCGGGTACACCTTGCAGTCCACTGCTTTGGAACCGGGTTTGAGCTCAATCGCATGATCCCAGGTTCGTCGGTCCGGTAGCGAGTCGAATGATTCCTTGGCAAATACTTTGACGAATTCCCGGTATTGATCCGGAATTTTCCCTTCGGTCATCCTCTCCTTCTCTTTTTCCGCTTCTTCTGCGAATTTCTGCGCCGGTGTTTCCTTCAGCCGTAGATCTACCTCCTTTCCAAAGTCGATCAGCAGGATCGATTCTCCCTCTTCCAGATCCGGTGCGCTCGTGTCCAGGTCGATTGCATCCATGTCAATCATCGCTTGGTGTTCCTCGTGACCCCTCATGTGACACCGTTCTGGGCATCGGCTGAATCTCATCGTTTGCTCCTGCCAATCCACCTCCGGGTTGTGTTCCGTCAGCCAGTCAAGACCAATGAAGATCCGGGCCTTCCCCAAGCACGTCAGAAGGAATGTGCGTGTCTCCACGTGAGGACCGATTCTCATCCTTAGGTCAACGTAATGCGTGATCCGGCCGCTGATGTTTTCGGTGTTGTCGGCGTTACGAGCCACAATGGGTTGGGGAAGTTCTTGGATATCCAGCTTCTCTGCCCGCGCGTAGTCGGTATCGATGCAGCAGGTGCTACAGCCACTATCGAGTAGCGCCTTGACTCCGCGCGTCTATCCTGAGTCCAGGCCTGTGATCTGGACATATACGTCCATCGAATGTCTCTTCCTTTCGGCCTGGTAGTTGCACAATTCCTGTGCCAGTCTGCTGGGCTGGGGGCCCTTCTGTCTCTCGGCTGCCCATTTCCTTTGAACGGCATCCGGCACCCTTGTGCGTTTGGGTGCTTCTGGAATCCTGATTTCGGCAGATTCCTTGGGCGCTTCCTCCTTTTTCAAGGATTGAGCCTCCGGAGCAATGCTCCCCTTTTCGGTCTTTGTTGACGTGGTTCCTTCTCCACGAGCCATAAATACGTAGGAGTCCAAAATTAATTTATCTGCAGCTTTCTGATCCTTTTTACTTTGTAAATACTCTCTATTTAAAACTATTTTTCTTTGTCGTTCCTTTTCCATATCAGCAATGAGAAAATCATGAATATTGGTACGTAATGAGTCCGAGATTGTATATGTATGTGTAGAATCGTTCATGTCTTTAATCGAAACAAGTACAGAAAAACGTCCATAGTCCGGACGCTCCACCTCCTTGGCTAGAGGAGTGGAGCACTTCAAAAACCCTTCTCGCGCAGCTTCTCGGCGATCTCCTTCAGGAACTCGTTGTCCTTGTCCCCGTTCTCGATCTCTTCTAGCATTGTGGCCCGATTGAAGAACGTGCGCTTCTTCTTGGGCTCAGGGCAGTTCTGCGCAATGTGCCCAGGCTGCTGACAGTTGTAGCAGATGATATTGCGGCCACGGGCGTGGGTGCGATCAATCTCCATCGGAACCGGCTCATTGGCCGCTGGTCGGGCCGGAGCGGGTGCAGGTGCTGATGGTGCAGCCTGAGGGCGGAATTGGGGTGGGGGCCGCGGAGTTGAGTGCGCATAGGATGCCTTACGCAGCTGATCGCGCAAGGCATTGGCCTCGATATTGACGCACCAGTTCTTGAAGGCACCATATGCCTTGGGCAGGGGGACGCCGGTGTTGTAGAGGCGGCTTGCAATTTCGCTGCTGAGTCCGCGCTCGAGGAACTCGATGAGGATGTTGTCCTGATCCCCCTTCTTGTACTCGCCCTTGTCATCGGTTGAGGCGACCACGTTGTACCCCGCGTCCGCAGCCAGCATTTCGAAGTCAGAGATGTAGTCCGCGAAGGACCGTCTGCCCTGGCGAAGGGCCATGAGTCGGGCGGCAGCGACTTGTTCTGCGTTAGAATCCCCAAAGGCCCTCTGAAGCTCCTCCAAGAAGCTTGTCGCGGTGACTCCCGCCTTTAGTCCTTGGAAGCCCTCGAAATTGTGCTGCTTCCAGTTCATCGCCCATCTTGAGGCGGTGCAGCTTGTGCCGCTCTCATTGCGGAGGTAGGACAGGACGAAGAGGATTTTCGTCTCGTCCAGCGAGAACTCTGACCAATAGGCACCGATGTAAGTGGTGCACGCGTCCAAAAAGCCCAGGTATTTGGACTTGTCGCCATCAAAGTAGGGGGGGTTGGCAGCGAGAGTGATGCGGTGATGTCCTGACATGGTAGGAGCAGGTGCGGTAGGTGGGGGCGAGGGTGGTTGTTTGGAGGGTAACTCGCCAAGGTCGGGGATCTCGTCTTCAGGCGGCGGGAGGGCGAGGTAGGGGTTGGAGGGTCCGGGTTCGTTTTGATGCGCCAGATCGGGCGACGATGGTATGATGGGGGGAGGGGATGGGCTCCCAGATGACAATGGGAATCGGTACGAAATGGTGGATTCGTGTGCTGTACAAGCACTCGAGGAGAGGTTCTTTTGCTAGCAAAAAGATCCCGGGCCTAGCTTTTCACGTGCCCGATGATCCCGAGGTGCGTTTTCCCGAAGGTCTCCGCAGCACTCCTTGTAGCTACCGTAAGGCTTGGGTCGGGCTCAACGTTACCTGTGGCCTGGTGCTGTTTGCTCGATATGAACCTTTCACTGCGATCGCAGCGAGCGACTAGATGATTCGGTAAAAGGGTGAGTGGGGTGGTAAGGGTGAAGAGGATATAGCGGGCGTAGCGGTGCACGGAGCAGGGTAGGAGGTAAGAGGTACGAGGGTATGAGGGGAGTCTTCGAATTATGTGACAATCAACCCAAAACAAAGTCGAAAAGAGAAGTGAATTCGAAGCCTGGAGAATACAACCAAGTAGCTACAGTATTTATACCCAAATCCAGTCTGAGTCATATCTACAACTAATGAGTCATAGGGCTATGTACCGCATGGAACACTGGTCATGGGTTGTAGTAGAACCTTCCGGAGCATATGTCGCGCAGCCTCGAATCGATAGAGATAACCCCTGGAACCCCTAGCCCGGACCGTCTGATGCCGTGATCTGTGATAAGATAAGTCGTGCCAAGATAAGATAGGATCGTCGATGATAAGATGAAAAAGAGTCGAATTATGACAGCAACCTTTTCAAGACCATTATCTTGCCCAGGCTGTCGAACAACATTGCCCATTTGCTGAAGCACCCAGTAATCACATTGCTGCCTGGGACAAGACAGCTGAAATCATGCGTACTAATAGCCTTGCTGACAGACCACTGTCCATTACTGATTGAAGTGGCTCTTCTTGTTGCTTGCACTTCAAGACTCTTATGGAACATCACAGGGTGAGTTCCAATCAACTCTTGGTGACTGGTTGCTCAGACAGTATTCACGCAGAACAATAAAACTCATTCCTTAATGAAGATGGGTGCAGTGGAGGATATATCTCATCATCTCAAGGTGCATCTCTCCTCTGTTCCTGAATCCATGTCTGTGTTTGTTTTCACACACTGACATTTGGTTCAGATTATGACGGAGCTCCAGACCTTGATGGATGACATGGAGCAAGCACCACCTCCCAAGAAGACATCAAAAGCAAAGAAGAAAGCTTAGATCAAGAAAAAAAGCAGGGTTGGAGGCACAGGATGCTGCTGGAGTAGGGGTCACGTGATGAGCAGACATAGTCGACACACATGTACATACATCATCATCTCATCACTATAGACAACCACAAGGAGGCCCACTCCATCTGGTGACAAGAGCGGATTCAATGCACACAGACAAACACAGCAGGAAGATACAAAGCACAAAGCCAGACAAAGTGGCTGACAACAGCAGCAGCAACCAACACACGCGTGACATGCGAGGAAGGTTTGCAAGAAGAGTCATAGAAGCAGCACCAGAAGAGACGAGCAGACCAAGCACCCTGAGCACCTTGCGAAGTAGTGGACAAATGACCCCATTCAAATTAATCTTGCGCGTGACAACCCCAGCACCAAGTGCCAATACCCTCCCAACGTTTGGTGCACCGACAACACCAATTCCATTCCCGACCACTACAAACAGTACCCCGACTACTTGCACCACCACAAACACAACACGTTGCACACTACAACCGATGGCAGACCATGACCCAAATATATTCTACTCTGGCAAGCATGACAAAAACACCATCAGCGCAGAAGATTTCACATGCCACGTCACGCTAAAAATGCAAAGCATGGCGCTAACCACCAACACCAACAAGCTGGAGGCCTTCGGAGACTTTCTGATGGCAGGGGAGCCAGCAGACAAGTGGTGGAAGGCGAGGAAGGTGACAACGACACTGATTACACAATGGGCAGACGTGCAGACAGCATTTGTGGCCAAATTTGACGTGCTGCAAGCAGCAGAGAAAACCAAGCAAGAGTGGGAACAGGAGCTCAGTAAGCTCTGAATCTCCTTGGAAGAGCTAGGGACTAGGACAATGGTGGGAGGCGTGGAGACACATGCACATGTAGCGTTCGCATGGAAAATGCTGCGCATAGCAAAGGAAGTGGGGGTAAAAAAGTCAGGAAGCAACATCTGGGCAGCACGAGACTACCTACTGATCTCCCTTCGAGACCAAACACCAAGAAAAGCCACAAGCTGGGAAGTGTTTGCCATGACCATTGAGAAAGTAGACGTCAATAAGCTTGGAGAGGACTTGGACAAAGAACGTGAGAACAATAAACTCAAAGCAGAGCTCATCTCATTACGATCGAGGACCACACCACGAGCATTGGTTCCACTGTCACCTACGGCGCTGCTGCGCACACAGATGGCACACACAAACATATCAGCAAGCATGCGCATCCCACCGCCAACTTTCAAGTGCAAAACCAACCCACGCAAGCTCAGCAATCACCAGAGCTGCTCACCACGGAAGCAAAAGCCACGCTCACTAGAGTGGTCAAGAAGATGAAAGCAACAAAACAGTTACTGGGAATGACCCCAGGTGACGTCGTGGTCTAGAAAGCAATCCTCTTCAGTTGAGCCTTTGCTGGCCAGACATTCCATCAAATAAAATACTGTGTTGCACAACAGTAGTGTGATTGGGTGTAGGAGCTGAGCCCAGGGCACAAAGCCGACGGGGTGCAGATGACCCCGTAGACTCTGCTCTACTGCTGTACAGCAATCGAAAATCAAACAGGCTGTGGGTGGGTGGGTGAGCGTAGAAATGGGAATTTGTCGAGGATGAGATTGCAGGCAGGTGGGTGGAAGACAGAGTGAGCTCACAGCCACCCCCTACTCTTTGGCTCTCTCCCTCACAAGATGATGCATTGATCTCCCTCTCTCACTCAATACATCCAGGTGGCAGGCGTTTTCAGCATTACAACCGCCGATCTGGGTAGAACAAAGGGGGGTGCCATTATTGCCAGGAACAGTATGGCTGGGAAGTGGAGAGTGCTGGAATTGTGGGAAGGTATCAGTACCAAGGCACAGCGCCAGGAAATGCACGGAACCGGCAATTCCACCTGCTGAGAGGCAATTCTGCTGTATTTGCGCCAAGAACTTACTGAGACCAATGCCAATCAACGCAGTCATAGCGGACTAGATGGACAAGGAAGACAGGGGACTGTCAGATTTTCCGGAAGAGTCGTCGTAAACGCCCACACAACGACCCTGAGGCCAAGGCAAGAGCAAGGCCCAGGAACAGTACCATAGAAGGCACGCATGTTCAAGAAGACATCAGGAAATCGAATGTGATTAACCTCTATGTTGTGGGATCTGGGAAAGCAAGACAGTTTCTGCACCCAATTGGGGTGATAGATGCAACAGGCAAAACAATCAGGATCGAAGCACTGTTCAATGGGGGAGCAGCGGTGAGTGCCATGGACAAAGGAGTATGGAACCGCATCAAGCACCAGCTTGGAGTCAGTAAACCATCAAAACAAATGCTGCAAATGGCGGACAGGACACTGGTAAAACCAACAGCAAGCTGGTCAGGGGACGTTACAATTGGGAAGAGGAGAATAGCGGTGGACCTTGAGATCTTTCCAAGCAGAGGAGGCTGGTTGTTCTTGTTTGGGAAACTATCATTGGCAGAAGCACAAGCAATCCATAACTACATGAGAGACAAGGTAACATTACCAGGACAAAATGGCCTAGCGACAACGGTGCTGAGGAACGACCAAGCCCAACGGGGAGAGAAGAAACCAGACACGCCAAAACTGGAACGTTTCACAGGAGTATTGTCTGCGTTCAGCAAGGACAGTTCAAAGCAAACAGAAATACAACACACCAAAGGGTGGATGGAGAACGACACACAACGCAGAGGGTGGCAGGAAGAGATGGGCAACAAGGAGGCAATAGCAGTCATCCAACACATGGAAGCAAGAACAAGCGCACATGGAGATGATATTGCAAGCACGCAAGGAACATTCAGTGACATATCAAGCCATGATGGAATACCAGAAGCAGACAGCACGTCAATACACACAAGGACAACAGAACTGTTCAGCCCAGAAAGAGTCAAGGCAGTACTAAAACTAGTAACCATTGGACCGGTGAAATGCTGAGGGCGTGCTCACAAGTGAATCTACTATGAAAGTAAACCCAAATATAAAACACGTTCACACTCCTCGTAATCAGCTTCTCAGTGTGTGAAAGATGCGAGGGCTTCGGGGTGGACAGAGCACCAGTATCACAACTCTCAATAGACGCAGATCCAATAGTCGCGGAGACGAAGTCGACGACAAGAATTTATATATAGCAAACAATGGTGTCTCAACCAATATCTTCTATACGAGCACAACCAACACTAATCCAATCCACAAACAACAATATAACAAGTCAGAGCTTAATACGAAGTATTAAGATCCCTTGTAGCGACAGCGTCCAGATGGCGACGCGAAGCTCAAATATCAAGTCGACGCACTGCCAACCGATACAACCAATATACTGAGTCGACGCACTGCCAACTAGTAAACCAAAATGTCAAGTCGACGCACTGCCAACTGACAAAACCAAAAGTACTGAGTCGACGCACTGCCAACTAGTAAACCAAAAGTACTGAGTCGACGCACTGCCAACTAGTAAACCAAAATGCCGCGTCGACGCACTGCCAACTAACAGCCAATATCCAATGTCCAAAACCCGAGCACAACTTGTCGACGCACTGCCAAGCAAGAAGTGTGGAACCAAAGTTCTCAAGTCGACGCACTGCCAACTGACCAAAACAACCCGAGCACAACTAGTCGACGCACTGCCAAGCTAGAGGTGTGGAACGATCTCAACAAAGCCCGAAGGCGACGACACTAAATGCCGCGACTAAACCAGATGCGGCGAATCCGACTTTCTGATGTCTCAACTCAAACTCAAATCACAGTAGCTACAAGTGCTCAGGGAGCAACTCGTCGCGACCGGGCAGGGGTAGCAGAACTTCTTAGGGTGGAATCACGCGGCACGCAAATTGTACAAAACAATCTGAAATGAGAGTGATTCACAGTCCGGGGGAAAGCTTTTTAATACAAAGAGACGACGTGCTACTTATACTGTCTACGACGCTGCTTAGTAAAGTCCTGTACAACTGCATAGTAGCTACGCTATCTAAGATCGGTTGCCTTTTAGGGTAATTGAAAAGTTGAACGATCGGACAGGTCCTGAGTGATCAGGACCCCGCCCCATAGTCCATATGATACTTTTGATGTGGGTCAACCCACCGCGTCATACTTTTGGAATACGACGTGCTGGATTGGCCAACAGGTATGTCTTGGCAAGTGAGACCAACGTGGGCGCCCCAAGAAGCCGTATGGCTCTAGGCACGCCAATCGTCTCCCGCATGGCTCAGTTCACGGATCTAGCCGTATCGATTTTAGTGTGTTTGAGTATGGGCGCGACTCGCCGTGACACTTGGAAGTGTCACCGCGACGCGTCCACAATGTCCCGTGATCGAATGGATCCTGACATGTGACAAGTCGTCGTCGTGGCATGATCTGAGGAAACGTCCAACTCAAAACCGGGAGTTGCCGCGACAAGATGGTTTAAGTCTTGTAACGCCAAGTCCTGTCCAGTAGTAGTTCTATTATTGAGAACGTCGCGCATTGCTCAGCCCTTCAGCCCAAGTTCCCATCTGCAGAGAATGACCCTTATTGAGAAGTCGACGCAACGACATATCCCTTTTTGGGGAATGGTCGCGGTCCAAGCGTTCGTCACTAATGGCCCTGAGCCTGGTGTAGACCCATAAGACCAGTTCCACAGTAGTGGTCTGACTGCCTTGCTATCGTCGACACTATCCACAGTCGTCGACTGGGCAGTAGACCCTTAAGTCCTACTGAGCGCAACACTGTCAACCGCGACACGATACACCGAATGGTTCAAGAGTAAACTCTGTAAAAAGCGCAAAAATACGCCCTTACAGAGCTGGTGCAGAGCGCGTCTGGTAGCCAGCCTATCATCTCCCAGGAACACTAATTTTGACCTCCTGGTCAATCCCGCGACAGTCTCACTGCGTCAGGTCTAAGTCCAACAGTCGACGTCTCATTCAGTTATTATTAAAGCCGCGGAGACATAGAGTTATGTTCCCACGTCTTATTCATTTGGTTGTTCGGTTCCTTCCGTGATCTGCCGCGATCAAACTTCTTCCGGCATGTTCACCATATAAATGCCCTCAATTTTCAGGGTCGAGAGTCTCCCTAGTACGAGACACTCTTGCTTTTCGACCACCATGTCCGCGCCCGACCAGAGCCCCCGCCCCCAAGACAACAACCGTGAGTGACGCCCAGGACGATTACCGCGACTTTTCAACCACGCTAACCGTCCATCAGCCGTCACCGAATCAGCTGTCCCGGGAGCAAACCCGCCTGCCATCGACTGGCGGCAGTTCATGCCGTTAGTCAATGTCTCTCTCATGGCTTGTCGATCCAACTCACCGCCTGCCTAGCCCTGAGGCCTACAACATGATGTTGCGGCAGATGGCCGTCGACGTCCGCCAGATCCAGCAGGTGAGCTCCGTTCTAAGCCCGCTGGAGCGAGCAGTCACGGCGATCAATAATTGCCGCGCCTGTTCGCTTTGGCCTTCCTTCTTTTCACTCACGTAAGGACTAGCCGGCGTCTACGCCCTTGACCACCAACGCTCCAGTCGAGGAGTCGTCGCCGCCCAAGAAACGCAAACGAGTCGTCGAACCCGTACGTGTAATCTGTTTCATTCGTTTACTATGTTCTGATCGACCCCCAGGCGGCTCCAACCGAACAAGTCGCCGCCCCTTCGTCGTCCCGGCCTGCCAAGCAGAAGGGGAAGGGTGACGGCTCCAAGCCGCAGGCCCCAGCCGCCGTCGCGGGCAGCAAGGTCGCCGTCGCCAAGAAGTCGAGCGAGAAGTCGCAGGGGAAGCGACCCAAGGCGACTCCTGCAAAGGAGCCCAAGGCGTCGTCCCACGCGCCTACTCGTAAGTCGCTCTTTCCTTTCATTCACCAGAGTCGCGGGTACTGACTTGTCGTAGCCGCTACCTCGGTCCCTATTCCACAGGGGTCACTTCCCAAGCGCGTTCACAAGAAGACGCACGTAGGTGTGTAATCCTATGTCTTATTTCATTGATCTTTAGACTAACCACCTGGTCCCTCCCAGCCCGGATCCAAGCACAGCCCGTGCAACCCGAGTCCCTCAGCGATGAGGAAGCCGCCGCCGTCGCCGACACTGCGATGGATGTCGACGACGAAGGGGTCCAGGAGGGAGACGCGTCCTCGGCCGACGAGCTGGCCCTTCAGGTAAGTGACCCAGTTCGTCGATCGCGGTTCCTTCGTCTCATGGTTGGTTTGTTTTTGACAGGGGCCCAAGTCCAAGGGGAAAGCGCGATCGAATTTGAGTGCGTTCTTCCTCTTGCCCCCTCTGTCGATTACTCATACTTTCGTAGCCCCGTCCGTTATCGTCATGGACGACACTTCCGAAAGTGGGGAGGAGACCGGCGATTTCGTCGTGGCCAAGAAGCAGGTCAGCGAGACCCGCGTCAAGCCCAAGGTAAGCCGACTCCTTTTTCCCAGACCACGCCCCTTAATCCAGCTTTTTAGCCAATCAAGAAGGTCGCGGACGGATCGTCCAAGTCGACCAAGTCCGTGCCTCCCCAACCGGTGCCAAAGGTGGAGGCCAGTCGCAAGGCGAGCGCCCCGCGAGCGACGACTACCCCGACCCCAGTGGCTAAGGTGAGATACAGACCTTGGTTCCCAGACGTCGACTAACTCGTTTTTCTTTCTTTTCTAGGTTGCCCAGGCGGCCCCCGCCGCTACCAAGACTCCACGCAGTGAGTTGGGCAGGGTGGCCGCGACCCTTGGCCGCGAGCGGAGTGTTGCGGCGGCCAAGGCCGAGCTCAAGGCTCAGAAGGCAGAAAAGTCCGTTGCGGCGGCCAAGAAGAAATCTGACTCGGTGAGTCGCGACTTTTTCTTGTCGTCGACTTTTTACTGACTTGACTGTTTCTAGACTCCTGCGAAGGCGTCGGCTCCCACGCCCCGAGCTCCGTTCACTCCCGCCGCCTACGACACCGAGGCGCTCCTTTCGGTGGCACGCCAAGGGTTCGCGGGGAAGTTGGAAAGGGCCGGCGTTGAGGTGCCCACTGACTTCGTGCGTTCCTTTATCTTTTTCTGCCATGCCTCGACGACTGATTCCCTTTTCATAGGAGGTCGCGCCAAGGCCCTGCGCGATGTGCGTGACGCGGCAGCGCGTCTGCTTCAAGAGCGTCGACGGGCGCCACGGCAATCGGTGCGCCCCGTGCGTGCTCTATAAACAGACTTGCACCAACGGCTACAAGCCCGCGGAGCAGCTGTACATGGGGCAACGCTTCGGGTATATCGCGCAGATGAGCGCGGATGGTACGAGTCCACTCTTATCATTCATTTCTATTTTTGATCGTTTCTGACGACGTCTTCAGATCTCAACAAGTCCGCCAACCGTCTCGCCGACACCTTGGACGCGTACGGCGGGCTTCTTCGCACGGCCAACGAGATCCGCGTCCTGGCCATTGACCAGTTCCGCGATTTCGTTGGTCAGCTGAAGGAGCATTTCGACGACGGCTCGGACGAACGCATCAAGGCGATGTTCGTCCACACCGCGACCGAGATCGATGCCGCCGAGATGGCCGACATCCGCAAGGGTGTTCGGATGATCTTGGCCCACGGGGACTTGTTGGATGGCGAGGCGAACGAGCGGTTCGCGGCACCCCCTGCCTTCTTCGATCCCTTTTTCTATCGCGAGATGGAAAAGATGGAGAAGCAGTTCCAGAGGGAGATCGAGAAGGCCCAGGAATTCGACAAGTCGGACCCCGCGACCGTCCAGGATCAAGCGTTCCAACCTGGCGAGGATCACGAGATCGACGTCGCGCACTTGGCGAGTAGTCGTACCCGTGCGCCTTCCTCGTCGCCCCAGCCTTCGCCATCGCCGCCTCCTGTTGCGTCGTCGTCCCAAGCCGTTTTACAGGTCTTGGACTTTTCCGACAACTACAGCGAGACCTCGGCCGAGTCCACCAAGGCCGCTTCGGATGAAGACGCGGAGGGTGAAGAAGACGGGTCTGCCGGCGACGAGAACGCCGACGACGGGAAAGTCGACGACGAGAACGTCGAGGACGAGAACGTCGAGGACGAGGGCTCCAACGCCGCGGGTGAGACTGCCATGGAGGTGGATGAGCAGTAGACCAGCTCGTTCCACCGTCCGTGAACGTCGCGGTCCCGATTTTATTTATTACATTGCACACATCGTATCGTCGTCGTAGAATAATCCAATCTATCATCGCTGCCTGAGTCGTCGTCGCGTGAACCCTTAAGTCGAAATTTTCAAAATTCTTAGAAGAATTTTCTTGAAACATTTTGAAAAAAGTCCCGGACCCCGTCCTCAGTAGCGTCATTGGATTTTCCACTTTCCAGCACATGGGTCCAAGGGGTGTGCACGTTGTCGCGCACCTCAATTTCCAATGTGTGGACTTCTGCGGACTCTGTGGCTGATCTTTCGTAAGATCTGCCCTCTCCCAGGAACACAGATCTAAGCCGTCCTCGGCTTATCTGATGCGCGACTAGAAAAGTTTTTCCAGAGTCGACGATATAAAGTCTGGGTGGGCTCGACAGATTATGTCCAGTCCCATTCTCAGTCCTTATTTCGTTCCCATTCTTTCTCTCTACCCAGGCCTCGCTATGTCCGCATTTCCTCTCCCCCAAGACTTCGCATCGCTCGTCGCGTCGTGGAAGAAGGCTAAGCCTTCTCTCGCAGCGATGAACAAGCTGGGTCTAGGTGGTTCAGAGGGCATCCTCAGCGTTGGCAAGGATATTTTCTTTGTTCGAGTGAGTTGATTCGTGATGGCGTGTCGCGGCGATTATCTTATCTCGTCGACAGACCCGCTTTCAAGCCAGCTCGTTTGCTGCTCAAGATCCTCCCCGCGACGTTTTGGATTGTCTCGAGGAGGCCACCACGCTCGCTCTGTCTCAGACGGAACTGCTCAAGGAAGTTCCAGAGAAGCAGCGCGACGCCTCTCAGACTAAGGCCGTCAACAAGTATCGAGCCTATCTGATTTGGCATGAGTCCCTTGTCGCGGCGATCATCAGCCTGCGACAGGCTCAGGAGAGCATCCCACGTCCTGCTGCGACTCCGTCGTCGTCTGGGAAGGCCAAGGTATGATTCCCTGTCTTTGTCCAGATTTTCTTACGGATATTGTTGCACAGGCCGAAGACCCTGTTCCTGAGGCTTCAGGCCCAACTCCTGCCATCGACATTGATTCAGACGTCGAGATGGAGGCCCCCACTCCTGTTCAAGAGAAGGTGCGTCCGTCTCGAGCCTTTGCCGAGCACAGGTTGATTTTTCACAGACCCCGCGACCATCTACTCGCAAGACCGTCGCAGGACGGTCCGGTTCTCGATCGGTCGACGGATCTGGTCACGACGACTCCGTAGGGCTCGCGGACGTCTATGGGACTATCATTCGACTCATAGACGAGCACGATAGGTCGATGCGTCTTCTCAGCGCCAAAATGTCGAAGCTTCACGCGGAGCAGATGGAGGCTCTAGGGAGCTGTCTCCAGAGTTTCCAGACGTGAGTTTTACTCAGTCGCGGCGACTACATTTCTGACCAATTACCCAGCCATCGTTCGTTGTCACCGGCTCGAAGAGGCAGCGACTCAGCAACAGTACCACTGATGCGACCCCGGGTGAGTCTCGCAGTTCCACCTCCTGTCGCGACACTTCGCTAACCGACTGGCAGCGTCCGCGTCCGACCGAAGGTTTATTGCGGACCGAGTGCATCGACATCAATTGTACCGGTTGCGGCGGTCCATTCCACTCGAGCTCCTCATCGAGGAACGCGACTACGTCTCGTCGCGGCTAGAGGAATGGAAGACCGCGCTCAAGGACGTCAAGGAAGCCATTGACCTCTCGATGTCGAAGAATGCGGCCTAATCTTTTCGTATTTTGTTCTATATGCACTCTCCTTCCATATGTCTCTCCTCTCTCATGTCACTTATTTATGAAGTCGCGTCTCTTCTTCTCGCGCACCTCCTTATGACCTTTTTCTCTTAGATACAACCCAGTATAGTCCTTAGGTACCAGCTAGCACCCAAGCAATATACTGAATTCTGTCTAAAACTGAGAGAAGCGACGTCTTGTCGTGCGAGGGCTTGCCGCGACAATTATTTGCACGCCAGACTTTCACTCGACAGAAGCTGGATCTTCTACAGGATCGTCGTCGTCGTCACTATCCGAGTTCTTGAGTTTCATCCCTTCGAACTGGTAGTCGCGGACGTCAGATATTTCCTCCACCAACTCATCGAGTTTAGCAGGCGAAATATCTATCAGCTTTTTATATCTTCAGAGAGTGTCAATTTCTGTCTTGCCAAATAGGGTATTACTCGGAACGCCGCGACTTTCGCATGGAACATCGCGCCGTTCATTTCACAGACTAAGTAAGAACCTCCTTTGGTCTTTCGAACTACAATCATGGGCCCAAGATATCTAGCTTTCATCTTGTTGTCCAATGATTTTTCAATAGCTGTGTTCCTGACCAACACTAAGTCCCCTGGTACAAACTTGTAATCTTTGATCACATGCTTGTACTCGAGTTCGTAGCGTTGAACCACCTTTAGTTTGGCGTCGCTGACGCGGCTGCGCATATCTTCTATATGGTCGGCGTGCTTCGCTAGAGCGCGTGCTCTGAGACCAATGAGATCCGCAGAGTCGACGATCCGGTCAGGATATTCGACTAACCACGTAGCTTCGACTATATCCAGAGGGATGGTAGGGTGGGCCCCACATACTGCGAAGTATGGTGAACAACCCAGCCCGCGACGCACTGTAATTCTATCTGCCCACAAGACCTGTGGGAAGAACCAAAACCATTTGGAGGCGTTTCCTCCAGTAGCTTTGTACAGTGACTGTCGAATGTCCCAGTGACCTCTTTCAACAGTGCCATTCGCTTGGGAATTGTAAGGAGATATCCTTATTCCCTTGATACCATATTTCTTCTGTAGCCAATTCAACGCCGCGACAAATTGTCCTGCGTTGTCGGTTACAATCCACTTAGGACACCCCCAGCGACACACTATGTCCTCGAGCAAGAAACGCGCGATTGCCTTGGCGTTGTCGGCCTGCAGCGGTCGCGCTTCCACGTAGCGGGTCAAAGAATCCCTTGCTGCGACGACATATCTGTATCCGTTGGAAGGCGTTCCCATAATCATGACATCCGTATGTATCTTCTGAAATACACTTGGAGTCATCGTCGGCGCCGGTGGAGTGCGGAGGAGAGTTTTCTGGCGGACTTGGCAGCTATGACAAGTCTTTATCCACCAGTCGACGTCTCTTTCCATCTCTGGCCACCAAAACCGAGTTTCCAACAGGCTCTTAGTGCTGAAAAGACCCTTATGACCCAGCGCGTCGTGACACGCCTTTATCATATAAGTCCTGTGGCGCTTGTCCACGACCAGTCTATGAATCCCATTGGTCGATCTCTTGTACATTTTTCCATCTTTGAGGAAAAACTGTCGCGAGAATTTGAGAAACGATCTGAACCGTTTGTCTGTCATTTCAGGCCTTACAGAAGTGTCTTTCAGCCACTTCCTAGCCATTACCAACTTATTGTCCTGCTCGATCCCTGTGCCAGTCCGGTGATCCTCAATATAGGGATCCTCAGGATTGTCGCGCAGTTCAAGATCAGGCAAAAGCGGTTCTCCGTTTGCCACATCGTTCAACATGAAGACTGGGACGACGAGCCCTTGAGCGTCATATGCGTCTTTGACACGCCGATTCTCAGCGCGACGAGAGTCGCAAGCTTCGACTAACTCTTTGGATATGTCGTCGACCGACTCAGCACACCCGACCATAGAGTTAAGGTAGCCACCTCTGGTGTCAATGTCCCTTTTGAACTCTTCAAAGTCTAATGGTTGTTCTGTGTCGTAGTCCCAATTCTCGTTGTTCTCTGGTGGTGGTTCGTCGAAGATTTCCTCTTCGTCATTGGGATACTCTTCATCTCCAGGTGCAGGTCGTCGTCGCGACAAGCCATCTGGTGAGAAGGTGATTCCTCTGACATGTTTCAAGGTAAACTGAAACATGAGGATCTCTTCAGCCCAACGGTTGATATTTGCATTTGGTAGGTTACCAACGTTCCTTAGCATGCCTGCCAAGTACAGCGCGTCGGTTTCGACTACCAATTTCCTACAGCCAAGAAGCCAGTGAGCCATGGCTTGAAGCACGCGCTTCACACCATAAAGTTCACGCTTCGGTTGAGAAAACCTAGCTTCTCTTTCTGTAAGAGGGATACTCCCAAATTTCGCATAATAGACTTTCTTTGGATCGTCTGGGTCGCGCTGGTAGATTTCAAAACCCGCGGCCATCCAGGATGTGTCTATTGCGACGACAATCTCAGAGTCCCACTCGTAGTTCAGAGGCTTAAGCGACGGACAGACTTGTATCGCGTCTTTAAGTCTTTGAAATGCGAGCTTCTGTTTGTCACCCCATTCAAAATGCGCGTTCTTGTTCACCAGTCTCTGAATTGGTCGCGCCATTTCAGAAAATCCTCTAATGAACATCCGCATGACCCCAATCGTACCCATGAATTGTCGAACTTCCGAGACGTCTCTCAAGTCTGGCCAACGCATGATTACACCAACTCTGTCCGCGTCAGGTTTTCTACCTTCAAACGAACAGATATGGCCAACCACAGCGAACTCGTCGGCGCAAACCACCGACTTGGTACCAGACAGAGTCGCGCCACAGTAGCCGATCCTGTGCACGACGCGGTTCACATTCTGAAAGTGTTCCCATACGAAGCGACGGATCCCGGGATTTTCTGGAATCGTTTCACAGGTTCCATCGGGTAACAGATACCTGGTTCCTGGTCCTCGAACGGGTACGTCGTCGATATATGGAATAGTAACATGAGGGATTTCGTCTTTCAAAATGAAAGTAACGTCCTCATGGAATATGGGTACTGAGTTGGTCCATCCTTGTGGGAGTTTGACCAACCTCAGCGCACCGAACGGTGACTGGAATGTAGTCAAGTCGCGACTAGCTGGATCGATGTCACGCTGGTCGTAGCCTGAGTACAAATCTAGCGCAGCACCACAGGCGCGACCGGCGAAGTGGTTTGCTAACTCCTCTGTCGCGGGCGGCAATCCTGAATGTGCGATAGTAATTGCATTGAGTGGTTCTAGCGAGTGCACCAGTCTGATACTCTTCCCATCCTTCTTAAGTACAGCGAAGAACTTGCTCCGATAAGAGGAATTGGAAGGCTCATAGACCTGGGCCGCGATTTTGTCTTTAATGACCTTGCACACTTGGTCGAACATGCCGCGAGGTATAGGAATATTCCCTTCGCGATATGCTGTATGGGGAACTGTCGCGATCTTGACAGGAGGAAATATATCCTGTCTCAATGCGCCACGCTCTTCATCATTGAACGCGAAACTCTGATTATGAAGCATGTAGAAGTGCATGAGCAACTTCCGTTCTTCTGGTAATAAGAAGTCTCCCTTGTGTAGCTTATCCACAATCTCCCTGCGTTCCGCCGTGAATCTACCAGTTGGGGTAAAATCAGGTGGTCGCGGGTTTAGAGTAGGCAGCGTATCCAAAGGATCTCCCACCATTTCTCGAATTATTCGATCGTCCTCAGAACCCATAGTGTACACTGGTCTGACTTTCTGGTCCACAGGTTTGTATTTCTTTCCTGCGAACACAGAGTATTTGTCGCGACTAGAAGAGTCGTCGTCTAGTACACTCCAAGTACCAACAGTCAGTTTTTCCGTTGCCGCGTCTGAGAGTCTTTCAATCATATACGAATGAAATAAAGTCGACGCAGCGACGTCTTTCTTCATTTCCTTGTCCTCTTTCGACGACAAGATATATGCCTCTACTAGCTCAGTTTGGGTAAACTGGCCACTAGAACGCGGCTTTCTTAGATCTTCGAACACTACATTCCCATCTTTTCCCAACGACACAGTCACCGCGACTTCTTCTCCTTGACTCAACCTGGTCAATTCCTCGAAGCTCTTTGAAAATCCCGTTCAGGGTTCGGTTCGTCTGGACTGGTCGTCGGTTTCGACGAACTGTAGGGCTCGGTAGATCCGTCGTTGTTTTTAGTGTTACGCGGCAAGTCGTCTGCACGACATGGCTGCGTAGCCATTGCACAACGTGTCTTTAAATTGGGATCGCGCATAGTGATTATTTGGCTGCCGTCGGCCGCGTTCTTGATATTGCTTTCTGTCGCGATATCAAACGGTCTGCCGAGCAACACCTTATAAGCTGGACTTTCCAAAATGTGCACCTGCAGGTAGACCAAGATGGTCCCAAACCTGAAGGGTACATTTCTCGCTAATCCCAGTGACTTAGAGATAGACCCATTTGCGCTTTCCATATATATGACGACCTTTGGGTCCCAGCTCAATTGTGCGTCGACGGCTTCTGAGAAAGCCATCGATACAATCTGAGACCCACTGTCTAGGATGCAGTCCGCGTCGAGACGCGCGTTAATCCGTCCGTTTATCGTTCTGAGAGCAGCCGACGAATCACCAACATAGACATGTCTTGGGTTCTCATTAGAGGGTATCGACTCCAAGTACATCTCATATGGATCCGTCGCGACAACTGCGCCAATGGGAATTTCTCCTTCAACTGTGTTATGATAGAACACAGGCTCGGGCAATTCCTTAGCACTGACTAGGTTGTAGCTCAGTTCTCCATCCCAAACGTCTTCAACGACGCGACCAGTTTCTTGAAGCATGGACTTCTGAACCGGTACTCGTTTCTTCGAAGAGTCCTTCAGAATGGAGTCGCGAACAGTCCCCGAAACTGCTAGGAGTTCACCCACAGTGACGTCGACTGACGCGTTTTTCATTTTGTCGTAGACTGCTTCTGCCACAGCCTTCTTTTGAATCGGTGCACGCAACTGGTATTTATCTGGAACGCGCGCTTTTGAAGAATGTACTGGTTCTTGTAGAACGGGCTTGACTTTCTCAAACGGTAGTTCCTTTCCCTTTTCGACGTTGTCGCGCACTGATTCCTCATCATCGTCGCTATCACTAACTTCTTCAATAGTCACAGGTTTTCTCGGTTTCTCTCGTCGCTCAGCTCGTTTATCATGGTCCTCAGAGGGCTTGGCTGAGTTTGTGGGTTTAGCCCCCTTCCTTGAACCATTTAGAAACCCGAGTTGTTATCGTCGCGCTCAGGTTGGCTATTCGCACCACGACGGGTTTGAATGAACTGCTCCTGAGTCTGAGGATAACCACTGTTCATGTTGTTGAAGTAGCCGGCCATGGCGTCGGTCATGGCTTTCTGCATGAATTGGCCCATGGCACTTTCTATTGCATTACTGGTAGAACCAGATGCAGCTCTTTGAGTCTTTGGCTCAGCGCGACTTTCTGGGGTTGGTCGCGACGACTTCCTCTCGTATTGGATGAGTTGACTTCGAAGGGAGCGTATCTCATCTGCCACTTCTTCAGGGTAGTCGGACATATCATCATTGTCGCGACTATCGAACTGATCCAAGTAGTAGGAGTCTTGGAAGTTGACGGACTTGCCCTTCTTCTTCCAATAAGCCTCTACTCGTTGCCCCTGAGTCCCTTCTCCATTTGGTAAGAAGCTGTCGTCGAAGAGCCTCCACATCCCTTTGGTGTCGACTTTGAGAAGGTTTTTCTCAATGTGAGACCTCTTGAGCGGACACTCGTTCGACCAGTGACCAGTTTGTCCGCAGTAGCGACAGTCGTCGTTCCGTGCGGCAGCTCCTCCTTGTGCGCGACTTTCAAAGTGGGGCACAGAAGAGTTGTTGCCTACTGGCCGCGACCGCTGTATAGGCGCTTCGCGAGCAGTCTGTACGAACGTCTTCAGCGCTTCCTGCAACTGAGTCTGTAACTCTTTTTGGTGTAGAAGAAATGAGTCCTTCAAGTTGGAAATCGAGTTTTCCAACTCCTCAACCTTAGCATGGTTGGGTGGACTAGTCTCATAGTCGAAGCGAACCTTAGGAGGTCGCGCGATTATGGGAATTTCGTCTTCGTTACTCAACGTCGACGCCATTTCTTCCGCCATCGTCATTAATTCTTTTAGCTGGATGGGGTCGTCCTGCCGATTGACTCCAGTCGCGGGGACATTAGCGTTTGCTATCCCGGCGCGAGTTTGATAGCGCTTATTGAATACTTGACTCGTAGCCAAAGCGTTCCTCAAGACGGTACTGAACTCAGAGTCCAAAGTACGCATGTAGCGTTCACACGCGACTTTGTTGGTGATAATGGCAGGAGGGACTGACAGTCGCTTGTAGTGACTATACATTTGAAGGCCGAAACGCTTCAAATCTCCTTCATCCGTTATTTTGATTCCACGGTTCTCGCGACAGAGTCTGTCTAGATCTGCCATGGTACCCGTTTTTCGCTTGGACACCTCAGGGTATCCTTTTAATATTTCGGCCTCGAATTCCGCGACAGTTTTCGTGTCGTCGGAATAGGTATCGAGACCTTCCCATACATCCATCACTTGCCGCGACGGCAAATAACGGATGTACATGCTTTTTGCTTGTTTGACATCTGTGATGCCACCATCCTCCACGATCTGCGCGCAGTGACGCAAATATGCCTCAATCGACAGGGGATCCTTTTCATCAAGTATAGGTCTACTTGTGTCCCAAGGTTGGGGGATTTTGAACCCAGTCTTTGGAGCCATAGTTGTCGCGACTGAAGTCACAGGGGAAGTAGGGATGTTGTTAGAATTCGTGTTTGTAGCGGTGACGCTACTAGACAATTCTGAGAGGGTTTGTGAGCTAGTCTGAGATCGACTGATTGTCGTCGAACTCGAGGTAGCTGCGTCTAAAGCTGGGAGCTTCGACGTCGAATTCACTCTTTGTTTTCCTTTTGCCTTGGAAGGCAAGGGTGGTAGATACAAAGGTGTTTTATGTCTTGCAGACCTTCGTGGTTTTTCGAAAGGTCCTGAGGTTGAAGCGTTTCCTTCAGTCTCAATCTCCGCTTGGTCCTCAAGGGGTCGCGCAGGAGCTTGGGATCGAAATAAACTGCTTCGCGGGATAAACCCTTGGTCTCTATCCGACGTCGCGGTAAAGAATCCGGTTTATTGATTTTTAAAGTTTTATGAAACTTTAGAAGCCCCTCGCGGTGGGCTCCAGATGAAATGCTGAGGGCGTGCTCACAAGTGAATCTACTATGAAAGTAAACCCAAATATAAAACACGTTCACACTCCTCGTAATCAGCTTCTCAGTGTGTGAAAGATGCGAGGGCTTCGGGGTGGACAGAGCACCAGTATCACAACTCTCAATAGACGCAGATCCAATAGTCGCGGAGACGAAGTCGACGACAAGAATTTATATATAGCAAACAATGGTGTCTCAACCAATATCTTCTATACGAGCACAACCAACACTAATCCAATCCACAAACAACATCATAACAAGTCAGAGCTTAATACGAAGTATTAAGATCCCTTGTAGCGACAGCGTCCAGATGGCGACGCGAAGCTCAAATATCAAGTCGACGCACTGCCAACCGATACAACCAATATACTGAGTCGACGCACTGCCAACTAGTAAACCAAAAGTACTGAGTCGACGCACTGCCAACTAGTAAACCAAAATGCCGCGTCGACGCACTGCCAACTAACAGCCAATATCCAATGTCCAAAACCCGAGCACAACTTGTTGACGCACTGCCAAGCAAGAAGTGTGGAACCAAAGTTCTCAAGTCGACGCACTGCCAACTGACCAAAACAACCCGAGCACAACTAGTCGACGCACTGCCAAGCTAGAGGTGTGGAACGATCTCAACAAAGCCCGAAGGCGACGACACTAAATGCCGCGACTAAACCAGATGCGGCGAATCCGACTTTCTGATGTCTCAACTCAAACTCAAATCACAGTAGCTACAAGTGCTCAGGGAGCAACTCGTCGCGACCGGGCAGGGGTAGCAGAACTTCTTAGGGTGGAATCACGCGGCACGCAAATTGTACAAAACAATCTGAAATGAGAGTGATTCACAGTCCGGGGGAAAGCTTTTTAATACAAAGAGACGACGTGCTACTTATACTGTCTACGACGCTGCTTAGTAAAGTCCTGTACAACTGCATAGTAGCTACGCTATCTAAGATCGGTTGCCTTTTAGGGTAATTGAAAAGTTGAACGATCGGACAGGTCCTGAGTGATCAGGACCCCGCCCCATAGTCCATATGATACTTTTGATGTGGGTCAACCCACCGCGTCATACTTTTGGAATACGACGTGCTGGATTGGCCAACAGGTATGTCTTGGCAAGTGAGACCAACGTGGGCGCCCCAAGAAGCCGTATGGCTCTAGGCACGCCAATCGTCTCCCGCATGGCTCGGTTCACGGATCTAGCCGTATCGATTTTAGTGTGTTTGAGTATGGGCGCGACTCGCCGTGACACTTGGAAGTGTCACCGCGACGCGTCCACAATGTCCCGTGATCGAATGGATCCTGACATGTGACAAGTCGTCGTCGTGGCATGATCTGAGGAAACGTCCAACTCAAAACCGGGAGTTGCCGCGACAAGATGGTTTAAGTCTTGTAACGCCAAGTCCTGTCCAGTAGTAGTTCTATTATTGAGAACGTCGCGCATTGCTCAGCCCTTCAGCCCAAGTTCCCATCTGCAGAGAATGACCCTTATTGAGAAGTCGACGCAACGACATATCCCTTTTTGGGGAATGGTCGCGGTCCAAGCGTTCGTCACTAATGGCCCTGAGCCTGGTGTAGACCCATAAGACCAGTTCCACAGTAGTGGTCTGACTGCCTTGCTATCGTCGACACTATCCACAGTCGTCGACTGGGCAGTAGACCCTTAAGTCCTACTGAGCGCAACACTGTCAACCGCGACACGATACACCGAATGGTTCAAGAGTAAACTCTGTAAAAAGCGCAAAAATACGCCCTTACAGAGCTGGTGCAGAGCGCGTCTGGTAGCCAGCCTATCACCGGACCTCACGGAAGCGCAGAGGGAGAAGGTACACACATTTATTGCAAGTTACGCAGCTGTCTTTGCATTATCAGTGGCCAAAGTACTCCTGGTGGCAGGTGCCACATACGCGCCCAAAATCCCGGAGAACCATAAGTTCAGCACAAAAGTGCACCAGAAGCCAATGACACCTCTGCAGGAAGCATACCTACAGAAACAAATGAAGATGCTGGTAGAGGCAGAAGTCCTGAGGCCAATACACCCAAGAGATGTGCGGTGCGTATTGCCAATCAAGCTAGCCCAAAAAGAGCATGACAACCCGGGGCTATCGCACGAGGAACTAAAACAGGAGTTAAACAAAGCTTGCAAATGGGCAGGACTACCACGTCCATACAACAGAAACCTGACAGGATGCACATGAGCACCAGAGCGTCCCCAGGGACAAAAATGGCGAATCTTTCAAAACTTCCATGAGCTCAAGGCACTGCTCAAGGTGGTACCGGTACCACAAGGAGACATACGAGACAAGAAACGTCAGCTAGCAGGGCATTGGTACATATCAATCTTTGACTTTGCATCCGGGTTTTTTGCACTTCGAGTGGATGAAAAGGCACAACCATACCTAGTCATGTTCATGCCGGGCATGGGATGCTACGCATACACAAGGATGCCCTTTGGCCTCACAGACGCGCCAATGGAATTCGGCACAATGTGCACAGAAAAGCTAAGTGATCTACTGGTCAGAATCATGGAATTGTTTGTGGATGATGGAGGCTCAGCAGCGGACACATTCAAAGAAATGCTAGAAAAGCTGAAAGAGGTATTCGACCAGGTGCGAGCAGAAGGGCTATCCCTATCAGCGGCAAAGACAAAGCTCTTCATGACCAAGGCGGTTTTTGCAGGCGCACTAGTGGGACCAAAGGGAGTGGCACCAGACCCAGCTAAGCGAACAGCAGTGGTTGGATGGAAAACTCCCAAAAACGTGGATGCATTGAGTGAGAGAGGGAGATCAATGCATCATCTTGTGAGGGAGAGAGCCGAAGAGCAGGGGGTGGCTGTGAGCTCACTCTCTCCTTCCACCCACCTGCCGGCGACCTCATCCTCGACAAATTCCCCTTTCTGCGCTCTTTCTACACACCCTTTCATCGTTTTCCTCGACTATGAAACGCCCAGAAGTCCTCAATGTCTGCATTAATCTCTGCTCAATGGATTCCATCTCAATTTCGAAATTTGGACAATTTGAGAGATTGTCAGGGCTATTGCCCCATCCCATCCATGGAGATGAGTACTTCGACCTCCTTTTATAATTAGAGCTCAACAAGAGCGATGTTTTCCGACCCAATTCTGACATCAGGACGACGCCCTCTACATCCCCCACCCCTCATCACCCTCTCCTTTCCTTCCCACCCAAGCTCTCAGCCCTGGGATCCTCTCAGTGATGTTCCCACTCGATTCTTTCGATTTCTCCCTGCGCATCCGCTCCAGCAGTCTGTCTTCCAAGCCCTGCATGCTGGAGACACCTCTTCGCTTCAATTCCGCTCTTATTCGGGTTTCCCTCCCATTCTTATTGGGCGTTCAAATCCTGCGATTTAATCGCACTTGGTGCGATATTATCGCATATTTTCGTTCTTTGGGGTTCCTGGCGTTGTCTAACAACGCTGCAGGGACATTCTATGGTCTCAGCTCATTCTGGACCGTTGGTCTTGACCCAGCCGCTGGCCTGGGCCGCATAGCGTCAATAATTACTTCGAATTTAGTGAGTTGTAACTGTTGTACATATTTTGCATGATCTCTGCTGCGCATCTCCAGTGTCTTTGCTTCTGTGCATATCATGCATGTTCCTGCCCTGCACTCTGTGCATTTTTAGATGGCGCATAGCCTGCGCTGCGCATATCCTGCGTTTTTACGGCGTGCATATCGTGCATATTTCGACTGCATATCGTGCATTTTCGACGGTGCATAGCCTGCACATTTTCCAGCATGCATATCGTGCATTTTTCGAGCGTGCATAGCCTGCACTTGCGCATAGCCTGCACTTGCGCATAGCCTGCGCTGCGCATATCCTGCGTTTTTACGGCGTGCATATCGTGCACATTTCGACTGCATATCGTGCATTTTCGACGGTGCATAGCCTGCACATTTTCCACCATGCATATTGTGCATTTTTCGACTGTGCATAGCCTGCACTGCGCCTATCGTGCGCTGCGCATAGTCTGGGCCCTTCCTGTTGTGCATATTGTGCATTTTCGACCGTGCATAGCCTGCACTTGCGCCTAGCATGCGCTGGACATATTCTGCGCCTTTACTTGGTGCGTATTGTGCTTTTCTCGACTGTGCGTAGCCTGCACTGCGCATATTCTGCGTATTTTTGGGTGTGCATATCGTGCATGTTTTGAGTGTGCATAGCCTGCCCTTGTGCATGTTCTGCATATTTTCTACTGGGCATATCATGCTTTTCTCGACTGCATAGCCTGCACTGGGCCTATCGTGCGTTGCGCATATTCTGCGTATTTTGGGTGTGCATATCGTGCATTTTGAGTGTGCATAGGCTGCACCTGCGCATAGCCTGCACTTGCGCATATTCTGCCTATTCTCTGGCGTGCATATCCTGCATTTTGGATGGTGCATAGCTTGCACATGCCCCATTTGTGCGCTGCGCATATCCTGCGCATTTTCTGGCATGCATATCGTGCTTTTCTCGACTGTGCATAGCCTGCACTGCGCATATTGTGTGCTGTGCATATTCTGCGTATTTTGGGTGTGCATATCGTGCATTTTGAGTGTGCATAGCCTGCACCTGCGCATAGCCTGCACTTGCGCATATTCTGCGTATTCTTTGGCGTGCATATTGTGCATTTTGGATGGTGCATAGCTTGCACATGCCCCATTCGTGCGCTGCGCATATTCTGCGTATTTTTGGGTGTGCATATCCTGCATTTTGAGTGTGCATGGCCTGCACCTGCGCATATCCGGCGCATTTTCTGGCATGCATATTGTGCAATTTTCGACTGTGCATAGCCTTTGCTGCACATATTGTGTGATGCGCATATTATGCGTGTTTTCTACTGTGCATATCATGCAGTTTTGATGGTGCATAGCCTGCACTTGCGCCTATTGTGCGCTGCGCATATCCTGCGCCTTTTCTTAGTGCATATTGTACATCTTTCGACCGTGCATAGCCTGCACTTGCGCATATAGTGCGCTGCGCATATTCTGCGTATTTTTGCGTGCATATTGTGCATTTTCGACGGTGTATAGCCTACACCTGCGCATATCCTGCATATTTCTTGTGGTGCATATCGTGCTTTTTCAATAGCCTGCACTTGCGCATATCATGCGTTGCGCATATTCTGCGCATTCTCTGGCATGCATATCGTGCGTTTTTCGACTGTGCCTAGCTTTCACTGCGCATATTGTATGCTGTGCATATTCTGCACCTTTCCTTGGTGCATATTGTGCATTTTTCGACTGTGCATAGCCTGCACTTGCCCATTTTCTGCGTATTTTCGACTGGGCATACCGTGCATGTTTGATGGTGCATAGCCTGCACCTGCGCCTGTCATGCGCTGCGCATATTCTGCGTATTTTGGCGTGCATATTGTGCATTTTTACACTGCGCATATTCTGCGCCTTCTCTGTGGTGCATATCATGCATTTTTTCGACTGTGCATAGCCTGTGCTTGCGCATATTGTGCGCTGTGCATATCCTGTGCACTTCCTGGCATGCATATCATGCATTTTCGACTGCATATTGTGCATTTTCGACCATGCATAGCCTCCACTTGTGCATATTGTGCGCTGTGCATATTGTGCGCATTTTATGGCATGCATATCGTGCATTATTCGACTGTGCATAACCTGCACTTGTGCATATTGTGCGCTGTGCATATCCTGCATATTTCTGCATGCATATTGCGCATTTTCGACGGTGTTTAGCCTACACCTGCGCATATCCTGCATATTTCTTGTGGTGCATATCGTGCTTTTTCACTAGCCTGCACTTGCACATATTGTGCACTGTTTTTCGCCTGTGCATATCGTGCTTTTTGACAGTGCATGGCCTGCACTAGCGCATATCCTGTCTATTTTCTACTATGCATATTGTGCTTTTTGGCAGTGGCTAGCCTGCACCTGTGCCTATGCGTCGCCTGCACTCATGCATATCATGCATTGCACACATCCTGCACATTTTCTGGCATGCATAACCTGCACCCATGCACATCGTGCGCCGTGCAAAGCCTACACATTTTCCAGCATGCCTATCGTGCATATTTTGACTGCATATCGTCCATATTTTGATGGTGCATTGCCTGCACATGCTCATATCATGCACTGGGCATAGCCTGCACATTTTCGGCTTGCATATTGTGCTTATTTCGACTTTGATTAGCCTAGAATTGTGCATCTCCTGCGTTTTCCTGTGGTGTATATCATGCATTTTTGACAATGCATAGCCTGCATCTGTACATGTTGTGCGCTGTGCATAGCCTGCACATTTTCCGGCATGCATATCATTTTTATTCGACTGCATATCGTGCATTTTTGACAGTACATAGCCTGCACATGCGTATATTGTGTACTCGGCATAGCCTGCACATTTTCCGGCAAGCATATTGTGCAGATTTTACTGACACACAAGTTGTGCTGCTTTCTTTGGGTGAGCCGGCGTTGTTCTGGCTGGGCAGCACATTTTGGGGTCATCCGCACCCCGCCGGCTTTGCGCCCTGGGCTCAGCTCCCACACCCAATCACACTACTGTTGTGCAACACAGTATCTTATTTGATGAAATGTCTGGCCAGCAAAGGCTCGACTGAAGAAGATGGATGCATTGAGTGAGAGAGGGAGATCAATGCATCATCTTGTGAGGGAGAGAGCCGAAGAGCAGGGGGTGGCTGTGAGCTCACTCTCTCCTTCCACCCACCTGCCGGCGACCTCATCCTCGACAAATTCCCCTTTCTGCGCTCACCCACCCACCCACAGCCTGTTTGATTTTTGATTGCTGTACAGCAGTAGAGCAGAGTCTGCGGGGTCATCCGCACCCCGCCGGCTTTGCGCCCTGGGCTCAGCTCCGGCGTTGTTCTGGCTGGGCAGCACATTTTGGGGTCATCCGCACCCCGCCGGCTTTGCGCCCTGGGCTCAGCTCCCACACCCAATCACACTACTGTTGTGCAACACAGTATCTCATTTGATGAAATGTCTGGCCAGCAAAGGCTCGACTGAAGAAGACGACCAATCTTGCAGCATTTCTGGGGCTAACCGGCTATTTCAGGGATATCATAAAGAACTACGCACAGGAGGAAGCACCGCTAAGAAATCTTCTGAAAGAGGTCCCAATACCAAAGAACGCCAGTTGTCAAGTCTACCGCAGCGTGATGAAGAATCACGACCTACAACCGAGATGGAAGGAGGAACACACAAGGTGCTTCTTACGCTTGAAACAGATTGTGATATCCGTGCCAGTGTTACGAGCACCGCTCTATGACATAGTCCACCAACACCCATTCATTATTACAACAGACAGGAGTAAGGATGCGTTCACAGGAGTCCTATCACAACAAGTAGAGTCCAAGACCGCAGAAGGAAGAGTAGTAGTGCGGAGGCACCCAATAGTGTTTGCATCAAAAAGAACATCGAAGGCAGAGGAACATTATCAACCACACCTTCTGGAGTTTGCGGCGCTCAAATTTGCATTGGACAAGTTTTCAAACATTGTATGGGGCCAACCGATATGGCTGGAAACAGACTGCCAAGCCCTACGGGACATACTCAACAATGAGAAGCTTAATGCTACTCACATGGGGTGGCTGAACAAACTTCTAGGATACAACATTGTCGGAGCCGAGCACATAAAGGGAACAGCAAACGCAGTGGCGGACGCGCTCAGTAGAGTAGCAGAAGGCACAGAGAAGGAGAAAGGAGACGGGAGCAAGTGGACAGTCTCGCCAGAATGGGAAGCAAGGACAGAACTGGTGAACAACCTCTTTGCAGTGAGCGACAAAGAGCTAGTATGCACAGTGTTACCATTGCCAGAAAGAACAGAAAGCCTACGACACTGCTTCAAGAGCAAACCAATGTACCTAGAAGTGATTGACGCAATCACAGAGCTCAACCTAGGCACGAGCGTTGCAGAACAGAAGAGAGCAAGCCACTGAGCATCCAAATACTTCATAGAAGGCGGAAAACTGTGGAGAGTGGGCGGGGGACCAAAGCTACGAGCAAGAGCGAGGCGAGAATGCATAAAACGAGAGGAAGCATACAAGGAAGCAGCAAGAGTGCATGCCAAAGGGGGTCATTTCCACAGAGACTCGGTCAAGATAACGCTGATGGACAAGTACCACAGCCCAGGGCTGGAAGAATTAATCATGAAGGCATTAACAGATTGTGCAAAATGCAAAGGCTTTGGCCCAGCAAACCTGCACGCATTGATGGAACAGATCACACGACGAGAACCCTTTGAGCTCATAGTAGGCGACTACCTGTCAATGCCAGATGGAAAGGGTGGATACAAAGCAATAAGCCTATACCTGGACACGTTCTCACAATTCGTTTGGGGTTTCATGTTAAAAGAACCAGGATCAGCTAAAACAACAACAGCGGCTCTGGAAAACATATTCGGGGAGTTCCATGCACCGGAAGTCTTCATGTTGGACAACGGTAAGCACTTCGCCAATAAAGAAGTTGAAGCACTATGCGCCCGCAAGAAGGTCAAATTCCACAAGGTAGCGGTGTATGCACTGTGGATCAACAGACTGGTGGAAGGAGCAAACAAGCTTCTACTTCATGTGCTAGCAAGGCTATGTGTGCCAAATGTGGGTGAAGACAAGTGGAAGGCATCAAGAAAAGACAACCTACCACGCCGGTAACCCAAGCATTTTGACAGAGCAATAGAGATGCTCAACGACTGGATCCTACCTGCAGTCAAATTCACCCCGAGAGAGCTGATGTTTGGCATAGAAACAAAGGAAGCACGCAAAGATCAGACAGAAGCAACTACGAGCGCATCAGCAGGCAAAGCAGCTGAGCACATGGCTTACGTGGAACAGACAAGGCTTGACAGATATGCAGAAAGGGTGAAGTACCAGAATATGAAATAGATGGCAGAGGGAAACAAAAAAGTGCAATTTTTTTCGCACTTGCATTAGTGCTACATCTTAATCTTCTTGAGGTATATCAATTCAATATCATGGTGCTTTTTACTATTCCCCTGCCATCTATTTCATATTCTGGGAGAATATGACTCCAAAAGCTCATTGCAATGTTCAGGGGGGCGTGGAATTCACCCAGAGAGTCCCTATTCCACTCACAATGTAAAAGTACATGCACCTAAATGAAACAGATACAGCCTGATTTTTAGATCAATGAAGTGCGGAAAATTTCCGAAATGGTTGGTACAATAAAGTGAAACATTGCTTCGAGTTATAGGAGCAAGAATACCTGCATTACAAAGGGCACTTTGATTTCCCACCTGTTACCATTGCTTCCACTGTATTCTTGTTTCTATGTCCATATCAATCTCACTGACTCTTCTTTGTAATAATGAAAGCATGACTGATGTGAATTGGGGGTGTAGAAACCACTGGTTATGTATCAAAGCAAGATGGGTTGGAAATGGTTACTATGCATTTATATCTACAATGGCTGGCTCTACTGTGAGATCTAAGACAGAAGTACATTACTTGAGAGGCATAGAATGTTAGAGAGAGATAGGGATGTGCCTACACTGCAGGGGGACTTATTTTTTTTCCGCGGAAAATGCGTGACAATCTAGAAGTTCGATTTTCACCGTTCTGTTTTCAGACAGCAGGAAGATATTGCAAATAGATGTAGATTTACAGCCAGATTTGTACCACGAATAGACGTCTATTCCCCCCAAAAACAGAGCTGTAAACAGATGTTCTTTTTTCAGACCGATTCTCACTAAAAGCAGATGTTCTTTTCTCACTGAAAAAAGAACATCTTTTTTCAATGTCGATTCTCACGGAAAACAGACGTCTGTTCCCACTGAGAATCGATCTGAAAAAAGATCATCTTTTTTCAGATCGATTCTCGATGAGAATAGACATCTATTCCCACCGAGAACAGATAATGAAAAAAGATGTTCTTTTTTCAGTGAGAAAAGATGCGAGTTGCAACGAGTTGCAATGAGTCGGCACGAGTCGTTGCATGGCCGCACACACGAGTCAATTTACGAGTCATATAGTGTGCTGCCGACCTTGATGAGCCGCATTGGAATAATATTACACTACGCCGTCGACACTCACGAGCCGCAACCACCAATAAAATGAATATATTATTAGACGCCTTCGCTGTGAGTGACGGTGACATTGATGTGACTGACCCGCCACCAACACCGCCAACAGTTGCCGTCAACTACCGCCGTCAAGCGCAAGTAAGCCACACCTGCGACTTGAACCTGACCCTCAGCTCGACGGGACGAATTTTCTGGCTCTTCACGACTACTCTCGACATTCGCCTACCCTACGTACAGTATCACGCCCACACCGCTCTTCGATGTATCCTACTATTACCTACTAATATATGTTTCTCTATCACCTCCTACCAGTATCAGATCGGGCGTCTTTCTCAAATGCGAGGAGACTGGTAGAATTCTTTGGTGTGCTCTCTCTTGCCCGATCTACGCAGACCAGTCTCAATTTAGCTGGTATTTAACAGTGCGTGCTTCAGGTCTATGATTTCTGATCCTCTGATCCCCTACAGACGCACAGAGATCAGAGCCGAGACAACCGATAAAATCCCCGCTATTCCGTACCTAGGCCATTTCCCCCGACAGATGGTCGGGAGGGTTTCCCGGTGGAGGGTGTACGCTTGATCAAACCCGACTGATTGCGACTCGGGTGGCTGTAATTGAACCGCCACCAACACCGCCAACAGTTGCCGTCCACTAACGCCGTCAAGCGCAAACAAGCCACACCTGCGACTTGAACCTGACCCTCAGCTCGACGGGACGAATTTTCTGGCTCTTCACGACTACTCTCGACATTCGCCTACCCTACGTACATTATCACGCCCACACCGCTCTTCGATGTATCCTCCTATTACCTACTAATATATGTTTCTCTATCACCTCCTACCAGTATCAGATCAGAATGAAAGCAAGCCGTGAATGGATATTTTTCAGAACGCGAGAAGAATCGGAGATTCCTTTGGTGCGCTCTCTCTCGCCCGATCTGCGCAGACCAGTCTCAATTTAGCTGCTATGTAACAGTGCGTGCTTCAGGTCTATCGCTTCTGATCCTCTGATCCCCTACAGACGCACAGAGATCAGAGCCGAGACAAATCATAGAATCCCCCCTCTTCCGTACCCAGGCCATTTCACCCGACAGATGGTCGGGAGGGTTTCCCGGTCGAGGGTGTACGCTTGATCAAACCCGACTGATTGTGACTCGGGTGGCTGTGTAGAGGCGCAGCTTGTAGCGGGAAGACTAGTGCACAGCGTCACCATCCGAGGCGCGCAGCGGCTCCGATCCCATCCAGTTGAGAGAAGAGATCTACGCAGAAGGTGTCGGGTCGATGTGTTTCTGTCTGGACTGCGGCAGAGAGATCGAGAGCTTAATGAAGTACTCCATGTACCTGCTTTGCGAACCAATTCATTTCGGCTCTTTATCTGCTACGGAAACGACGCTACAACATGGACGGAGATGATAGAAATCCGCCGTTGCCGATACAATTTGCGAGCCCTGTATCGCTGATAAGCACACCCGCACAAATGACAACGACACACATATGCTCCCGAGCTCGGATATCCCTTCGCGAACGAGTTGCAGATACCTAAGCTAGCAGCTGGTTTGGATCCAGATCTATCAGAGACAAACGTTAGACAACGCGCGCAGACAACAAGAGGCGCGACGCGCCCTTACTGACCTTTGCTGTGGATCGTGCTTACTCTCGGAGCGCCCACTCAAAATCAATCAGCAACAACAACGCATGTAAGTCATTGAACTGACGTCGGAAACGATATTGGGATTCTATCATGAGGGCTGAAACCCGCTCTGAAACCCGGCAACTCTCATTCAAAATTCGCAAGCGGATCGATGGTCTGAAACGCGCCCAGCATCAGCTCGTGGCGATGGTTAGGGACAGCCCACAGCGTCTAGTTCGGCACACGGAGCCGCGTCCGCTTCCGGTCCTTGATCAACGCGTCCATCTCCAGGTCCTCCTCCAACCTTCCACCAGTCGTGTACGGGTCCTGGTGGGCCTCCCAATCCTCTCCGCGTCTGCTGCAAGACGTCCGCACGGTGTCCCAGCTCCGTCACCCGTCTGCGAGTGTCCGCGTATGGTCTTCCTCGTCCTTGTTTCCATTCTCAGCTGCACCTGCGTCTCGATCACGGTTTGTACACGGCGGCTGGCAAGCTAGTAGGCGGTGGGGGTGGACTGCTCGGCATCAAGAGACACGGACTGGTTGCGAAAGAAGTGCGTAAGTTAGAGGGCAAATGCGAAGGCGGACGGGAGCGTCGTCGGAAAAGAGCGTGGAGTGGGCTAAGCCCCGATGCGTCCTTGCCAACCTTCGCTCGAGTCCCAGGGAGCTGCAGACGACGGCGATGCGCGTTGGTGTGTTCTTGGCCAGCGAGGTTGCGCGAGTGAGACGTAGGGCTGGGTCATGGCGGTTTGTTGGAAAGGACGCGATTTCATCTTATCTTCCATCGGCGGTGCTGCGGCGCTGATAAGGGACAACCGAGTTTTACATAAATGTACAGGAGCTGTATGTACGCGACCTCGAGCACCTGAAAATGAAGATTAGTAGAGACAGTCTGAAAGATCGCGGGGCTTACCGGTCTAATCCGCGAGTGATTCGCCAGCAGACTTGGCGCACAATCCAACGATGTGCTTCAGGCTGGCCAAGCCTCCAATGTCAGAGAGCCTCCAAAATTCGCGATGCAGTCGCGTGTAGCCTTTGCAGCTGCACGGAACCTTCGCCCGCTGGCCGATCGAGTCCAGAGCGGTATGAACGATGTGCTCTGAAACGCGTCAGTAAAGCGAATCGGGCCTGCGGTGAGGAGCGCACCAAAGCGCATTCGTCTCGACACGCTATACAACTTCAGCCAGATGAACGCATACCCGGATCGCTCGCATCGGCGGTACTCTCTCTGTCAGCGTCGGAAGTGGACGGCATGGCCGGCCTTCACCCTCGAGACGGAGAACAGATCGGACGATGTTAGCGAACCAGAAAGGAAGTCTTCGAGCGTTCGTTCAGGGATGGCGACGAGCGTATACAGCCATCCGCGCCCGTCCTTCGCGTACGTTTTGTAAAGTTGGGAGGGAGATATGACGCTGAGATCGACTTGTGTCCTGCACCCAAGGTAAGCATCTAGTACCAAGGAGACCGCGACCACTCACACGCCCCCAGTTTCGCAACTGCGCAGACAGCGCACAATCTTCTTTTGCACAGCGGTTGAGAGAGGCATAGAGTTGGAAGCGGTGGACGATGCAGATGAGAGCGAGCACTTGTTTGTCTCGATGGCTCGATGCCATCGTGGACGACGCGGGTGGCAGCGAGCGCTCGTTTGCCTCTATAGCTTGATCTCATCGTGAACGATGCATGTGGCAGCGAGCACTCGTTTATCTCGAGAGCTCGATCTCATCGAGCTCAGATTCAGCCTTCCTCTTTGCACTCTTGCATCCATATTGTAATCTGTACAGAACAGATCCAAGCTTCAGCGCACTTGCGGACCAGGATCTCGCTCTCTCCGACTTGCTTCCTGGGAGCAATGAATGGACTCTTGATATGGTGTTGTTGCGAACCATCATGTTGCAAGGCAGTGGCCCAACCCGCTTGCGTGTTTGAGGGCACAAGCGCGCAGATACAAGCTACAAGTCCAAGATGGCAGGCTAGACAGTTCCTTCGAGCATGAGTCCTGACAGACGACAGCATAGCGAGTGAGGACCGGTCGTTGGAAGCAAGCAAGCAATCGACGACAGCTGATGCAGTGATGCTGCATACAAACGTCGCAAAGCGATGCACATGTTATGTAAGTTACCCACGAAAGGGCGGGTCGGGTGATCAGTACAGCAATGTGCCAACTGTCAAGCTGACGCAAGTCGAGTTCTATCATCATATCATGTGATTACGCTGTCAGCATGAGCTTTGGCTTCATACCACTGAGACGCCCACCACATCAGCCGCCAGGTGCCTCCGGACCCATTCCTGAGACTCGGAAAACTGCGCTGTGCTCGTCTTGTACACGCTTGGTCTCCCCTACTGCTAAGGCGTATCGTCTGGCTACGCTGCCAGCGCGGGTCGGGTCTCCCTCACCGGGTCGGGATAGGGATGGTTTGCGGATGATTGGTCGATGTTGGGACGACCCTGCAGGGTACCGTCCGATAATCAGCGGTCCGAGCATCTCTGTATCTTCAGCGGGATAGTGACTTGGCCGCGCCCAGGCTGGTGCTCTTGTATCCATAACCCCCATGTCTCCATCCTCTCCGAGTCGAACTCCCGCCATGCTCTCTACACCCCAGCCCTCTCCCCCGGCCTTCTCGCCCTCCGAAACGCAATACGTGAGCCATGTCTGCAACACGACCTCGTCTGTTGTCTGGAAGAGACCATTACAGGCCAATCGTAGTCATGAAGAGGACAGTCGGGCCGATGGTGAACAAGAGTTGCAAGCTCGTATTGTATCACGGACGCGGCGCTCACACGTCTCTGTGCGTCTGCTTCTATACGTGCTCGGCAGATACATTCTGATTCGATTACAGCGCTTCCTCGACATATCTGCCAAGGAAGATAACGAAAGTCCTGAAGACGAGGATGCGGATGTGGCTTTCGAAATGGCCGACTTCCTCAACGATGAGATGCTGTATGAAGAGAAAGAAGACCCCGCTGAAGGAGATCTCGACGACGAAGTGGACGACTTGCTCAGTCCGGAGGAACAAAATCAGCGCGACTTCGAGCAGCTTGCTCAAGTAGCCGCATCCTTTGCGCGTCGAGCGGATCAGAAACGCCTGGTCTTACCGGATGACGAGGACTTGCACATGGGCGAATGGGCTGATCTCAGCCGGATTTCGAGGGTCCAAACTCCACCAATAGCCCGCATCCAAGTCCCTTGTGGGAGCGAGCAAGATCTGGTGCTCTGGCTCATCCGGCACTCAGAACTGATGCCCGACATCATTGCTGCGTACGCTAACCCACTTGTGCCCGGTTTTGTATATGTGGAGACCACGAACATGAATCATCTACTCTCTGCGTTCAAAGGGTCGCCACTTGCGCTCGTAATCCCCCCTTCTTTGTCGTCCAAGGGGACAACCAGCAATCCTGCGCTTACTCATGGAATAACGTCTTATTCGAGGTACCGCAGTATCTCCAGGAACGCGCCGGTGCTTTTGGACACTTTTTGGGACGTCAAGGCCTCCCTCTCCATCCGGGCTCAACACAGCGGCTGGGCGCGCGTGACTGGGGAAGGGAAGGAGGCGTTCAGGTATTACCGGAATGCTGCGTTGTATCGAGGTGATCTCGTGTTCGTATGCGATGCCTCTACGGTACTTGCCATCCCCCGCATCGACCGCAAAGACGATCGCCCGCATTTCGATCAACGCCCTACGCCTGCGCCTTTTGTCGGCCGAGATTTACAGAGGGGAGAGAGATGGGAACAGAAGGGACAGTACGTCCACTGGAACGATCATTGGTTCCGCGGGCCTTTCGAGGAAATCCAGTGCAAGGTCGTTCATCACCCGTGGCCCGTTACCTTCCTCTCTGACCCTCCAACCTGGAACGAACTGCGCCCTTTCGTGGAGCTCGATTCACTCTCATACGACGACCTACCCGTCAGGGCAGGCAAAGCGAGCCGGTTGGTTGTGGATCTGGATTCCCCCTGCCTAGCACAAGCATATGCGCACGCCGCTTGTCAAGCACTCCAGGCAGGGGATCGAGCGGTGTTTGACACAGATGAGCCACTGGAGTACGGCAGAGATCAGCGAGCCTCCGACGTGTTCATTCGTGAAATCGACTACGCGCACGGCGTGGCCGTGGTAGCCACGAACGGATTCACGGACACTGGCCTTGACACACTCCATAAACCTATCCCCTCGTTCAAGTGTCGCCTCGCAGACCTCAAGTTACATCCGCTCTCTCCTCCCCGAATCATATCGGAGGGAGATCGGGTGGTGGTTGTGCGGCCTACCGCTCAGGCAGAGGAAGGCCTGGTGGGTCGGGTCTGTGCAATCGATGGTGTGAATATCCGCATCCTTACGGTGCATGAAGACCCGCCAAAATCGAAGGAGGTTTCCATCGGCGACGTCTGCGTTCATTTCGTCTCAGCAGATGTGGTACGGATCGCGGACGGTCAATATGCGGGGATGAAGGGAGTCGTCCTGAATACTGAAGCAGACGGTCGATTGAGTCTTCAGCTGGTAAGTGGCGACGGTATATATCGCCCGCGATGTCTAAATTTTGCGGCAGACCACAGCAGAAGCTATATGCGATTGCATCCAGGGCCTAGACCATTCGAAAGCTCAATCTCTCGAACATCTAGAATCTCTTCTACTTCCTGTCAGTCAGCACATGCCTGTAAAGGAAGAGAAAACTAAAGGCTTGACAGGTTATCGTTCCAAAATGGCAAGTGCGACTGGTAACACTCGGCGCGTTCCTTGGTCAGGGATGTGCGGTGTCCTCACAGGCAGCAAGCATCGAGATGCTTTTGCATGAGGAAAAGATGAAGCTACAAGCGAAGTTTATGAAGGATGCGTTCGACCTGAAACGGTTCGAGGTGTTGATTGTGGCAGGGCCGCACAAGGGAAAACGGGGCCGCATTGTGGACTACAGGCACACGGTGCTGGGGCCCAGCAACCTTGATTTCCTTCCTGATGTTGGAACGGCCGCCCACTCGGCGGCAGTCATCCAACGGGACCCACTGGATGATGTCGAGCTTACCGTGGGTTTGGACGGTACCATGAAGAATGAGGCTATACAGATTGATCATGTGCGAGAATTGCAGTATGTGCGAAGTTCTCTGCATCAACACTTCCTCTGAAATACTACAGATCGGGATTCCGATTGAGACAAGCGGTTCATTTCCGCAATCTCTCGACCTTGCCTCTCTTCCATCGACCGAGAACACCATCTCCACCGCCCGAAGATTCGTTTCCGCAGGAAGATTCGAAGTTCCAGCCATACCTTTCGTCCCAAGAAGATGGCTCTTGGTTGTGCGAGACAAGATTGTGGGGCAAGCGTGTCGATGTTGTGATCGATGATCCCTCGTCTTTGAGAAGGTTGCAGCTGAAGAAGGAAAAGGAGCTGGATGACAGAGAAAAGGGGCTGAAACAAGATGAAGGAACAGCGTCGTCGAAGAAGTCTAAGGCTCACCGAACTCGAGTTCTCGATGCCCTGAGCGCACAGCTCTATGAACGTGGTGCGGGGAAGCCAGCGTTTGTAGTGGCGAAAAAGCTGCCGGACGCACAGACCGGAACGATCGATGCCCACATTTGGCCCTTCATGCAGGTGATGAAAGTACCCACCTCTGCCCTCAAGCCCTGTCGACAAACTCTGCCTGCAGTGGGAGGTGGTGATCCGCGGAGCATTCTGGACACCAACGCCAGAGTGGTCATCATTGGACCTACTGTCGACGGTTCAATCCTATTCCTGGGTCAATACGGTGAAACCATTTCATCCACCAGAGTGGGGTTGGCCATCGACGTGCGTTTTGAGTGGAGGATGGACGTTGCTACTTCTGAAGCACACCAGCCGGTGGCAAGATTTGACTGGTTGTCCCTTTGCAGCTCGACAAATGTTACGCGGAACAAGAGGGGGACTAACAACCCGCTGTACATGACTTCTAGGTTCGATCTTTGACCTTACCCACGGAGCACTGTAGATAATGTAGATTTCAAACCGGGCAGCTCTATGATTGACAGGAGGCTGTGCCCATCATTGTTGCTGCTTATAGTCTAGACCTAGACCATCTTCATGTAGCGGCGCAGCCGCGTAGCTACATAGCCTCCCCAAGATCGTCTTCACCAGTGTCGTGAACCTCGTGAGCATCTCCAACGGGCAACAGCTTGCATCGCCACACTTTTACGAACCAAGTCGTGTATTCGTCCATTTCCCTGGGCGGTGGATCTTGAGTATCTGAGACGTCAGTAGGGAAGCGAGTCGTGATCAATCACAAAGGGATCAACAATGACGTGGGACAAAGAGGTCGGAGACAACTCGGCCCAGATATCTCTTTGTTCATATGATTGAAAAGCCATGTAATAGGCAGGATTCAACTCAACCTCATCCGATTCTCGCTCATGTCTAGACGTTTGAAAAGCAACCAGAGCATTCGGCAACCGTACGTTTCTTGTCATCTTCGAGGCAACGACTTCTTCTCATGCATCCTTGTAGCTCGGCCTCCCCCCGTAACGCTCGTGGTGTTCAATCAGGCCGTGAGACCACTCAAGTCGGCCATGACAGCCTTCAAGCTTGCCCTGCTGTGGAAAGTCAAGCCGACTCGGTCTTGGTCAGCGGGTATCGGGTTCCAGACATTGAGAACCAAGAAGCTGGGTGCGTAGCGCCGTTATCCGGTCAGCCTTCCTAACCTCTGTCACCAGCCTTCGTATGGCTGCCGAACATATGCTTAGCGCAGCTCGTCAGCTTTCCGAATCAACTTCTTCCCTTTACCGATCTGGTGAGTATTGGTGCTCTCGGCTCGAGGAACAGCACACTATGGCTGTCAATTCTATGAAAGAGGGAGTTGAGGTGCGTAACGAGAAGTACCTCATCCACGCTTTTGACGGGGTTACAGGAGGTCATCAAACGCATTCAGACCATCCAAGCGACTGAGGGCTCTGATTCTGCTCAAGAGCAGCTCTCCGTGGCTCTGACGGGGGTCACGACACGCGTTGACGATCAAAGTCGCGTCTTAGCTCACATTGTGGGACGCCTCATCGCGATTGCGGTCAGTCATACGCCATCAAAGCAGCGCCGCCTTGGCTTACATGTAGTCAGCCCGACTTAGAACGGAAGGCCGTCGATTCCAAGGCCGCTACTCACAATAGCAAGTCTGCTTTGTGGTGGTGGAGCATGATCTTTGGTTTTGTCCTCATAGCTATCGCGATGGCAGCATCGTTCACTACCCGCCTCTTCGTCTTTGAACCTGTGGTGTCCGATTGGATTCGCACAACCAACGTCCGCCAGATTGATTTGAACACTCAAAACACCGATCGTAGCCTTGCCGGGGTCTCCATGCCTGCCCAGGGACGTGTTCGTGGCCCGTGGTTCAAGAAGTAGCTAGAAGCTCCGAGCCCATACCGTAGTATTTAGGATAAATTCACTGGATATAACGACGAGAGGTGATTGCTTTTTAAGTGGATATAACCAGGCTCGTGGTTATAACCACAGGTTTAGGCTAAGGTGTCGTGCAGCCAAAAGAAAGATTTCTGGGGCTTTCCCGCAGGGTCCATAGCATACGACTCGAGAAAAATATTGGTCAACTATATCGGGTATTTAGCTCAGTCTGCCAATGTACTGGATAAATATTGTTCTTGGGAGGTCAGCTGTTCGATTCCCACGGAAACTTTTATTTCAGCGGGGAAACCTTAGCCTAATGTTGTGGATATAATAACCACTGCCCAATATAACCACTGGGCAGTGGTTATATCCACGAATAAAGTAATCCGTTAAAACTGGTCATATCCAGGACGGTAGCCTAAACCCTAATGGCAGGGTTGAAGCTCAAACCCCGGAATTTGATTTGATTTACACATCTTGTGCGCCGTCAGTACTTTGTTATATATTATGGAAACGTCGAGACCATGATCCGATTGCCACCACCAAATCAACTACTTTGAAAGTCTCTTTCTCTTTGCCCCAAGCATCTTTGCTCTCTGCTTCCATCTAGTCTCCACATGCCACCGGCGCAAGTCCATTCCGCACCCACCACAGCACCTGTTCTGACCCGATCTTAGACTCCTCTTCTCTACGTATCAAGCAGGTGTTTCTTTTGAGTTTTCTAGAGTGAATACTCTCATTCCCGGACTTTCTATTCCTGGAAAGATTGTCTTGGCGTCGCTGACACCGTCCCTATGTACGCCCAACCAATGCTGAGGTCGACTAACAGTAATCCTGCGCAGCAGTGCTAATGATAGGCGTTATCGGGGACGCGGTACCTTTACTTGTGAGCTCAACTTGGGACGACTTTGAGCCACAAGTCGACGGCGTCAGTCAGACAAGTCAGAACCAAGCAAAAAAAAACTGACCCAACATCACACTAGACTTCTCACAGCATCCTTTACGAATTCATGGCCTGCAATTCTGAGCAAACAATGCAACCGGTCGCAGGACTTGACGTCGCCGCTCTCAAGCTTCGAATAGTAATAGAAGATCACGCAGCCTTCTGGGCATTTGCATACCTCATGATCAGACCGCCCACCAGCTCTCTGCGCGAGGCGAAGAAGGACCTCGAAGGAAATCAAGACGTCGTCTTGAAAATACTTGAATATTTCAAATCTGACCAAGGACCGGAGTACATTCAGGGGATTCCTGAGCTAGGGCATGTAGACGCGCATGTAGACGCGCCACCAAATTATACCGGTCAGTTTCAAGTTACTTGCTTCGAACTGTGGTCACAATGCTGCACAGATTAATGCGTTTGATTATCTTGAATCATAAGCACGACATCAACGTATGCGTTTATTTACTGAAAGGAATGTGCGTAGATAATCTAGTGAGCTAGTCAAGTGTTGGGCCAGTATTCGTCCGTATCCGCCCGGTCAGCCGCAGCTTGGCGGATAACGGCTGGGTTCTCGAGTAGAGACACTGGTAGGTTTGCGGGGAGCTGAGGGCGGAGCTTGAACATCTCGACACTGTCGCAAGCACTTAATACCATTGGATCATATAAATCTCTGGGTAGATTCTCCACAGGAGGACAAGACGAGTTTCGGGCGTCCTTCGACCGAACTCGCACATGTCTAGGTGCTCCCAGAGTTGATCCATACACCGACTTGGCCGGTTTGTAAAGTCGATCTAGAAGTTTAAGCAAGGCCACGAATAGAACACTTCTCCAAGCCTTGCGAACGACCAATCGGGACCTCCGTGCCTTACGTGGTCTGGTCGTGCGATCGTCGTTGTCACCGTCCGCATCAGAATCGTCAGAGCTCATACACAGAGGCGACAATCGTTCAAGGATTTCATGAAGCAAGCCAAATAGCTCTCCCGTTTCACCTGAGAAATCGGAAGAAAGACGCAGGGCAGTTTTTCGGCGTCGGATGAGCAACTGTTGGAGTTCTAGATGAATTTAAAGATAAGAATGATACAGCAATCCTTACGTGGCGCCTCCGGGATTCACGTCTGGAGTCCTGTGTAATCAAGTCGGGATCTTTGTTTCGCTCGACGGTTTCCACCTGATAGGCCTTCCAGAGCGAGTAGAGAGTGCACATGAACCAATTCTGGACGAAATTTTCATCGTAGAGCAGATCATCACGATCTTCCCTCAAATTGCGAGCAAAAAGCACAGCAACTTCCTTATTCCATTTAGCGGTAAGATCCTCCCATTGGATAACCAGGGGGTCAAGAGCCGAGGACTGAGGAGGCAGGTTGCGGATCATGGGATCGGCGGGGCGTCGAATAACATCAAATATGCCGGAAGCGGTCTTGATTGAAAGTGAGCTGAACACGCGAGACCGGATGATAGCCTGCAGGGATAGTTCAAATCTGGCCTAGAAAAGGCGATGTCTGCCTGCCTTGGATGTAGCGTATTGCTTGTCCTTGTACAGCCCGATAATTGCTTCGATGGACAAGCGCGCCTTGGTGTTGTGAGCCCCAAAATCGTGCTGATCCCATTCGTGCACAGAGGTTGACCGGTTTTGATCAAAAAGATCCCCAAGCATAGCCTCTTCATTGCCCTCGTACCCTTCCTCATCCTGGTCAATATTGTTGTCGCGCATGGTCACGTCTGGGTTTGGAGAAGGGTTCGATTGACCAGGTGTCGGCTGCGCGGAAAGTTGGGGTTGAGCGTCGATGCCAGTGCTTTGAAAGACAAGCGCCTCCAGGTCGTCGACAAAGCCGCGGTGACCGGAAAAATGCTTCTCCCAAGCATCTTCGCTCCTCTGCCAGTCATGCCACATCTGCTCAGTGGCGTGTTCAAGGTCGCTGACGTTAGCACTCAGATCGGCGTATGACTGCTCGAGAGATTCGAGCCCGATGCACAATTCGGTCTTGCGGGAAGACTAAGCAAGTGAGTGTGTAGTCTTTGAACCTTTCGCAAACTGCGAATTACCTGCCATTGCAAATGAGATTGCAGGTCAACGAGCTAAGGGTCCTCGCGTCAAATGATTGCATAGCAAACGACCATCAAGTACCTGGGATTTTAGACTGCGTATGATATCCCCCTAATGAGGACTGTCGCTCAACAAGATTTCATTTGCAAAAGGATCGGTCTAAGCACCTTTGTCGCACGGATTCGTACATCGGTATCGCTTTGATCGAGAGCGGCAACTCTTCGCTGGCACTCAGCCTCGGTTAGCTGGGGCCCTCAGGTGAGCAGATATCGTGCTTGCCCAGATGCGGTTCTTACGTCTTCGGGGTAGTCGTCCTGTGCCATCAAGTACGACCGGGAGTTCGCAGGTTGTTCGAAGATGATGATGAATCTCGTGATGAAGATGACCGGTGAGAGATTTTCCCAGGCGACTCCTCGACGCCGCGTGCACTGGAGCAAAGGCTTTGTACTTTTTAGCTGAACTGCGCTGGATCAGGGGACACGACAGCAAACTTCTACCCTACTACTCTGAGTCGGGCTACATGAATTAAGCGCGGGACCCGCTGGGGTTCGCTGGGCCTCCGCTGGGCCAGGTCACCGCCTCCGCATATGAAACTGGGCCCACCGCATGTCCAGCCGGGACCTCCGCCCACGTCTGAATGTTGGTTTAGGACCTCCGGAGGGCATGTCACACACTGCCGCCGGCTCTATGAGACCTCCGCCGTCTTTCGCAGCGTCCACTGTTGCATTAGATCAAGCATGCTACTACCGTTCTCGCGGATTCGACCATATGTGTGTTCATGTCGGTATTACGCATCCTAACGGTCGTTCAACTCCACAACGATCCAATGACCTACTTACACAGCATGTCCCCATCCCGCAGGCCTCGGTCAACCAGCTACCAGAGCAGATGGGGGTTCACCACCTGGAACTCGCCTGAAAAGACAAGACGCGTGTAAATGTTGCTCGTGTAAGGCTCGAAGGAGGCGTTGTTTCTCGGAATTTGGCTGGTTGACGTAGTCGGCATCGGTACAGTCAGCAGCGAATTCTGCAGCCCGTGCTTGTGAATTTTCGCCTTGAGCCCCGCCCAGTCCCACAGCGATGAAGGCGTCGCACCCCACATTTCATAATGCAGCTTGACGTTAGATGCAAGGCTGCCCTCATACGTCGCGCATGGTCCATCTCGTTCCGCCAACTCGCAGCTGGCATCCAGAGCGCCGGGGTGGATGGTTTCGAAGATCTGCAGATGGAGCACTTTCGGCCGAGTCGAATGGCATCCGGAGTAGAACAAACGCATTCGCCAATCCTTGCACATCGACACTGATCGGTCGGTGGCGCATATTCGACTAGCGAGTTTCGAGAATAGAGTGGTAGTTGATGTCGACGATCCGGTTCAGGTCAGATGCAGCCACATTGTATATATCACGCAGTCGGGAGGTCGTATCGCCATTCGAGATGAAGCTGGACGGCGCAATCGATACAAGGTTACAGACGGACGCCTCATCCGCAGCAGAACATATGATGATCTCCGTGCGCAGATCCGACGACTTGATCGTACCACCCAGATCCTTCTGATTCGGCTTGGCCGGGGGGACGATCAGTCATTGATCAATCCATTAGACGGGAGCAACGCACAGTTGGCATGGTTTTTGTACACCATAAACTGACTGCCCGTCTCGACATTGCGCCTTCAGAATCGCGTACTCAAGTTTCTGGGCAGGGATGGTCTTCCTGGCCCGCCCGTCGCGCTCATCTCTCATCCACAGCCTCGAATTCCTCCCTGTGCGCCTCATGCAGGCCAGGAGCCTCGTTCAGGCAAAACAGCGACCGTTCCCCATTCTCCTCCACGCGCTTCATAAACAAATTCGGGATCCACAGTGCCAGAAATAGCTCGGGGACACGCATCTGCTGACTGCCGTGGTTTTTGCGCAAGTCGATGAACGCAAAGATGTCGGCGTGCCATGGCTCCAAATAGATCGCGAATGCACCGTGGCGCTTTGTTCCCACCTCACGATGCCATTAGAATAGCCGTTGGTACCAGCAATGCTAGAGCTGCGGGAGGGCGGAAAGTAGGAGCGGGAGAGCGGTCGGTAATTGCGGCGGAGTTGACGGCAGCAGTCTTTGCATACATTTCGCACCCTCGAGCGCCATGTCATGGTTCCCGTGAGCGATGATCAGGTTGGCGATGATGTTTCGGTCGCGCATGGAAATGTGGCATAGTCTTGACATTCAACTCTTTGGCGGGGACGACCCTTTTGCAAAAAACGCGTGGCTGAGGACGATTTAATAAATCCAACGCGATAGATACGAGTGCACTCACGCTGACACGCGCTCCGGGGACCCACTTGCCACAACATTCTCCACTAACTTTCTTGTCGCAGCACTGGGCCAGAGGCCATGGGTGATGCCGGCAGAGCGCGACGTTATGGCGTGCGCGGGACTGTTGTGCGTGCTGCGTTGTGCACGGAAAGCCGAATCGCGATGCACACGTGCCTCAATGCTCTTGCAGCTGACAGTCTTGCACCACAGGGATGGAGGGAGCTGCTACCGGCGCGTTGCGGAGCAGTGCCGGCGCTGGCGGCGAGTGATGACCTTGAGGGTGGCGGTTCTAAAGAGCAGAGGAGACCAAGTATGAGGTAGACGAGCACAGCACAGTTTGCCCGAGTCCCAAGGTCGGGTCTGGAGGGACCTGGCGGCTTATGTGCAGACAGCCTCAGCGGTACGAAGCCAGTGCGAGTCACGTGTATCTCGTCTCGACTCGAAAGATAAGCTTATCAGCGGCAGGACTCGAATATCTTATGAAGCCCAAGTTGACGACTAAACATCGATAAGAAAAAATACCCTAGCGTTAGCTATACTTTTATAATTCAAAGTAGACTACAACACCATCGCCGATATTACAGCGGTCATCACAAGAATTACACCAGCAACTCCACAAGATGCATATAAATAAAAACGTAAAGACTTCTTCAGGTCAGCAATGTCTGCCAGCTGCTGCTTCAGCACTTGAGCTTCGAGAGGTCCAGGTCCGCCCTTCGGTTCCTTTATCTGCGCAGACGCACTGGCAGCAGTCCTCTATGCCAGTCATCAGTAAGTTGCTTAGACAGATTGGACCAAGATTCCCTACGGTATGTTTCCAGATACAGATCCCAACACTGTTTGCGCTCGCAACAAGGAAGCTGCCGTGTGCGTCGGGCTCAGTACACTGGCAAAGGAGAAGTCACTATATATCGCCGCCCGAACATGCAACCCATACCGCCAACGCCTGGACTGTTTGACAATCTAGCACGAGGTCAACAAGGACCAGACATCATTGAGAGATGAAATGCACCGGGGTGTTCCAGGCTGGGGAGACGCTTGGTCGGCAAGTTGAAGAGATGTATTAACCCCGCATCCCCGCCGCACAGGAGAAAATCGCCGTGCCCCGATAGGAGCGCAGGCTTTGGCGACCAACTGCTGTCAGAAACCTGCAGCGAGACCTTGGGCTTGAGGGACGCGACCCCATCGAATACTTCGTAGTTGCCAGTTGTAAGACAGTCCTTCGCTGTTGAGATTGATCCTCTGGGACAGTGAGTTACATTCAGGCAAAACTGAAGACTAACATGAGAAATCCAAGAGTGGAGAGCGGCTGAAGGTTGTTCAGTGTGGACAAATCAAGAACTTCCCTGGCAATTCAATGAGAGGAATGGGGGGACATTGACAACGGAGCAAACATTGCCCCCGACCGATAGTGCACAAGAAGTGTTCTGGGATTGGCAGTCGAGAAGGAGAAATGACAAGGTATGTCTGTTTTCATCTCATGGGTAGCCATGTGGGATAGAACGTCTAGGAGCGCACCCAGTTGTAAAACAAGCTCCAACGTAAAGAAGAATGACCCACTATCAGCCCAGCGGTACGCCTTGATGGATCCCTTGAACGATCCAACAACAAGGGTCGAACTCAAGACGTCGAAAGCTTGGAGTTCAATGGGATCGTCTGCCGCTGGAAAGAGTTTTTCTACCCGCAGAGAAGAAGATTGCAGGATCATCTACCGGATGGATGAGCGCTGACTTTGAAAGATAGTAAATCTTATACCTGATTATCCAACTGGTAGAGAGCGATAAGCCCAGCACCGGTGCCTATACACAACCACGGTTCCGAAAAGCCCGCACTACCTGGCAAGAATAACAAGTCTGTAACGCATCCCCAGCGAACGTCGTAAATTGATTCTTGGTAGGAAGTCCCTGCCTCGACGTCCCAGAAATGGACAGAGCTGTCTTCGCCTGCGTGAGTGATGCTAGGCGCGAGTGGCTCAAAGAACAAAGGCGCTCACCCCCCACGAGGAGTACTCGTCCATTAGGGCAAAAGGCCAGCGCATTGGGCGCATCACTTCCTGTTGTCTGTACGGTGGTTTTGTGTTTGAATACGTGAGCCATAAAGTTGGGAGCAAGTAGTAAACACTGATAAGTACTTTCAGATCTCCGGTAAAACGTTCCGATCAAACGAAGCGGTGGCTCCTGCGGTGCATGATTTCATAATTGATTGATCAGCCAGCGATCGCGAGTCGGCAAGGTATGTACGTAGAGACTCTAGAGAGCGTTGCACCGTACACGCGACGGATGCGCGCTGCGTCCGATCCGATCCGACTCGTCACGTGCCCGAGACTCTTTTGGAAGCACGCTCCTTTCATCTTGCCTTTGGGTCTGTGCGACTCGAAAAATGACGCTACTTCCCAGCGTCTTTGTTCTTGCTGCATGTGCGTCCCTCCTTACTCCCCGCACTATCAATTCTTGCATTATGACCAATAACCGTGCCTTCTTGCCCCATAGCTCTCAGGTGCCCTCAATCCGTTTCCTCTTCGCGTTTGTTTCATTCATGGGGCTAGACCATCGATCGTCTTATCCCTGCAAGACTGTACTGCACAAGACGCAGAGGACCCACACCAGTGAATGTTCTAGTTCGATCTTCACGCGTGAACGGCCCCCGCATGCCACGTTATGCCATGCCCGAAGGCCTTTTTGCCGACCTGCACATACAGCCTCACGTACATGACCTATCGGTCTTGATCACTCGTCGAAGCATCCAAACCAAGTTCCGCGTCTACTTCCGGCGTCACTGCCGCCTCCCCAGGAACGCAACTAGGCAGGGGATCAGAGGGGAGGTTCTCTTTATGCGTGCAGGCAAGCAATGCAAAGACGCTGTAGTTGGGCTACGCGCTGGTGACCCTTTACTTATTACTTCCATTCTCAAGCAGTGCGTCCGTTCTTTTCTCTCCGGTGTTTGTCCGTTGAACCGTTGCTCTAGGATTGTGCAAGACATTATCAATTTCCAAGTCAATAATAGGAAGCTCCCATCTCTCATCGAACTGCAATACCAAGCCTAATCCCATCTCTGTTTGAATCTCTGCCTAGACTAGATTGCTGTTGTAATACTTGTGCTCATACTTTTCAAAATGTCTTTCGTCTTTGTTCGAAAACCATGCATCACTAAGGAGAATGTGCGAGAAAACGTGTCAAAGTGAGCATGCAGCGCCTCTTCAATATACACTCATTTCTACATCCTCATCTTCATCCTCCTCGCGGTCGTCTCCTGCTCCGACAAAGCATGAGTCGGTGGCAAGGGACTGAGATGCATTCAGCAACATCGCCAGTTTTTCCATGTCGTACATTCCTCGCACCTTTCGTAATGGAACCACAATCATGCCTTCACAAAACGATCCGTCGACAGTTACCAGTCCTTTCATGTCGCAACTTGCAAAATGTCCTTCGATCTGCTCAAGAGTGAGCACGACACCCTTATCGTCAGCTTCTAGGTCACGGCTCCAGATCTTGCCGCCGAAGTCTGGATACTTCAAGAATGGATCTTGAAGCAGGCAAACTGGCCGATACGGACGACACACAACATACACCGGCTCGGCTCCAACTAAAGACTGGATGATGTGCTCAATGGCCAGGGGTTGACGTGTACCACCCGTTGTATAGTATACCGAGCTGTTACCACGGTGCTTGTGTCGGGTCGAGTACGAAAGGCCCTTGTACTTGACGTTGCTGAACGTCCGGTTCGCGAGAGGAAGTGTGATTTTGACCGATGGAAAGCGGACGCGCAATCTTTGAGTGTGACGGGATGTTTGGAGCCCCCTGACTTCGTGGCGGAAACCCCACGAAAGATTTGGTCGAATCTTAACTTCAGTTCGTTTGCAACGGGAAACACGGCACTACTCTCCAATCGATAGACGTTGGCCATCTGTTGATACCGTCTTCCTATGGTGATTTCATATTCGCCTGCAAACTAGTGAGTAAACTAACATGACATCAAAAGTGGTCGCACCAGGTTTGTAGTTGGTCTTGATCCTAAGCATCTTGCCATTCATTCGTTCGAACGGATACGCCCACCATCCATGCACGGGTCCAAACAAACGCAAGAAATGGGGGATGTGTAGAGCAAGATGGTGGTTGGGATGAGCCGTGTACTCGGGGAAACAAGCGTGGAGTGCGGTTCGATACTTGAGCAGATGATTTTGTACTTTTGCGTCGTTTCCTTGTATCATTTTTCGCGAAGAAGCCAGATCCACGGCAGCAATTAAATGCATGGTCATGTCCAAGAGCCCCTGACGTTGCAACGTCGAATCGGACCATAGTCGTATGAGAGTTACCGGGATATACACCATAGCCAATGCTCGCCATTGATCTGCCTTCAGCTTCCCGTGTTGTGCGGATCCATAGTTGCGAGGCACTGATGACACCCAAGACGGTGTGTGCATGGCAGCGATGTCTGCCCAAAGTGCTTTCATCTCTCCTTTGGTGATGACATGGCCGATTTCGAGTCGACCATCATCCCTACTGGGCACAGTCTCTACCTGCTTGCGGCGCTGCGGGGCTTCAGCAATGGTATATGAACAACGAGTTACTGCACTCACCCAGCTGATGAGCTCGTCAACAAGTTTCGCTTTTGAAAGAGCTTTCTTTGACGATTGATGTAGAGAGTTAAGTAAGGCAGGTACTTCACGCTCTGTAGGACAGCCTAGACCTCGGGCCACATGCACAAGCGCAGACTTTGATAAGTTAATCAACTTTCTATGCAGCTCGGCTTCGTCGTCATCGTATTCCAGCTCGGCATTCGAGATCGTCTCAAGAAAACGAATCGCATCCTGTACTTGGCCTGCGTCCTTCTCAGAGATCAGGAAGTCGGTGGGACTGAGAGATATCGATAGTCTGTGCACGGCGGGGCCATCGTTGGCTTTTTCCGAGAACCCGAGGACTCTACGGAAAGTCTCGTGAAGGAGACCGAGGAAAAGATTGTGCATAGGGTCGACCACAATCATCTTCGTCGGCTCGAAGTATGGCAATCGGAGGAACTCCGAAGTGCGGACCCCGCTACTATTGAAACAGGCCTGCGCCTGAGTGGGATGAGCCGCGTTCCGATACGCCTGGGCCGCAGCTTGCCATTCTCCGTCCATCCTCAAAGGCCAGTCGTCAACTCGGATGTCATTGTTACCCACTCCACGACCAGTGTATTGGTTGGCGGCCTTGTCTCCCTGCGCTGCCTTGCGCTCTTCAACAGTATCACGGGTGCACTTGCAGACAGTACAGAAATGCGTGTGCGACGCACTCGCAAACCCCGAAATCTTTCGAGCTGCCGGAAGATCACAAACAAAAGCGACAATCGCGCATCGTACGAGCCGGCCCAACGCATATTCGCATGTCTTCGTGAATCGTACGCCGCAGTGCCAGAGTCTGACAAAACAGTCGACGAGTGGTGCGAAGTACGAATTGGTCGCATCCAGCGGCGGTTCGTTGGGCCCTGGAATGATCCCACAGAGAAACATGTTTTCCGTCCGGTACCGCTCTTCGATGGGCAGATTGAGACAGACGAGGGAAAAGGCGCCGACGGATATCTTCTTCCCGGACTGTCTCGCGCCCAGTGGATTGAAAAAGTCGAAGTTAAGTGAGAATATATAACGTCCTTCCCCATCCTCTGACGGAACACTGAAGTGATGTGCCTTGTCAGGGCCCTTGAAGTTTCGGACAAAGGAGCCGTCCAGAACGTCCGTGAGGTGACGGGTTCCGCGTTCAGGCGATCCCAGCTTTTGTCCATTTTCTTCTCGTTGCCGGGATGAGCGAGGAAGCGAGCCAACCAGTCGACGAAGTGGAATTCGATGAAGGGTCGGATAGGTACCGTGGTTTCACGACCGTAGGCATGTCGTGGTTGCAGCAAGGGCGTGTTGCATTTGCGACCTTGCCTGTCCCGTTTCACACAAATCGAAGGATATATCATTCCCGGGCCCTCGCCCTCCGGTCGATGTGTATGATGGCATGCAGGGCAAGATGCGTGAATGGTATATGCCGTGTCGAGATTGAAGTGTTCCTGCATGGTTGGGACGTCCCTGAACTCTTGTAGAGCAGGGGAATTGGAAGTTCCAAGCCCACGGCGAACAATATCTTGGGTCGACATCATGACCCAAAGGCAACCTCGACGAGAGATGTGCAAAAGTGTGGAGCAAACAACAATCAAATAGAAGATCATCTGCATCCACACTGCGACATCGCGGAAGAGCAGTTCGTGATAATGGCCTGAGTATGTTGAGATTACATGAAGAAGAACCTCCAGTGACGGCAGCCACACACCAGTTTCAAAAGTGATGTCTTCAAGGTCATTACGACTCGGCTTGATGCTTGCGGAGGCATTCTCCCAGGATTGCTTGACGGTCATGGCGTCATTCCATATCTCATCGAGCTTGAGCATTGCTTGATGAATCAGCGATTGCGCCGCCGCCTCCTTGTGGGCATTGGAGGCTACCTGGAAACGGGCCTGAAGCTGGCGTACTTTGGCGAGGTGGCGATTGATCCGTCCGATACCGACTTCCAGCGCTGCCAGGTTCAGGCCGGTTGAGGAGGACACAGCGCATCCATTTCAATTCGTAGTTCTGCCACTTGTTCTGCCTCTAATGAGATTGAAGCCACCGCCCTGTACTTGTGCTGAACATGTGTGGAAAAGCCTTCGACCCGTATTGGTGGAGGCAAGGCACCGCCGATCGCAGCCGTCGCCCCAATTCTCGCTTGCTCTCGTTCATGAACTATGGCGGCAGCAGCGAGAACGCGGGACTCGCTCAGCACATTCTCTGTCCGAGTCGGCAAGTTGGAAGGAAGATTCGTCAAATTAGGTGCAGCAGTCTGACGTCGATGTTCGGCTAAGGACCTCGCCGTTCGAAAACCACGCGGAGCCCCTGACGCGCGGCAACTGGCACAATCGCAGGTAAATTTGTCTTTCAACTTTCGTGCTTGGGATGTCGCAGGATCCGGAAGTGGCGGCGGAGGTGGCTCCATGGCGCATATACAGGGTTTTAGAGTGAAGTGTGTTGAGATAGTCGAGTCGAGAGAGAGGCTACGATTATGGGGCAAGCCAAGGATGTGTGGTGGCTAATACCGAACTGAATTGACCAATTATAAGTGGCTCGGAAGTTGGAACTCCCGACTCCAGTCGATAAGAAATCAATCAAAGACACACAGACGCACGCGTCGATGGTCACGCGCGTTCTCATTCCAATCTCTTCTCCCTCATGTCCACGCCTCCCGGTCAAACGATTCAGACTCCTGCGGACGCCACACATGATGCCATGACCAATTACTACACCATTCAAATAAAGAAGTTGGAGAGTGAGGAGACCTCACTACGAACAGTGAAACGCAGTACTTTCTACCATTCATGGTACTGACCTGTTTCAGAATATCGCTGCAAGCGCCGCAAAATTGAAAGACTTGGAGGAAAAGGTATGCGCAAGTAACATGTGCATACCTGCGCTAACAACCCTCTAGATCCATGCCTTCGAAAATGCTCCCTCACCAGAGCTGCAGCTCCAGGCTATTCGTGAAAACGTCCATAATTTGGTGCGTCCGTGGGCCACTGCTTAGGTCGGGTTCGGTTGATGGTCCCAGGATCAACAATACGTCCAACAAAAGCGCCAGATGTCAGCTCTCCAAGCTGAACAACTCCAGTTGGAACAACGATTACATACGGCAAGGAGGTTTGACTCGGACAAGCGCACACGCTCATCTTGTTTTAGGACGATCGTCTTGTGGGTCTCTCAGCCAACACAACATGTCTGGAACAGGCTAGGCTCAGTTCCATTTGCCCTAGAGTTCTTCTGAACTCCAGGTAGTTCTCTGCGCATGAGACGACGCTTACAGACTGGATTTCTGAATTGAAGACCAAAGTGGGTGATCTCGTCTTGGATCATTTGGTTGGCTAACTTTCGTTATGAGGTGAATGGAGAATTGGAAACCCTGCAAATTGCGCATCGAGCCCTTGTCGAGAGATATAGCTATAACTCGACAGAACTGAGCGCTGCCGAAAACGACCTCTGCAGTGCCCATGATGAAATCGACCATCTCCGAAAAGTCATCAATGAAGCCCGATTTTTAAAGGCAGAGTATGAGCGAGCCCAGGAACTGGCTCAGTCTATGGCTGACAACGACACAAACAAGAGCAAGGCTCTGCACAGCATGGTTTTGGAGCTAGAGTCACGGAGCAGTGAGAATGACAAAGTGAGTGTTGTAACGCCATCAGCTACATCTCTAAGCTTTCTGCTCAAGGAAATCCCTCGGACTGCATCTGATTTAGCGCAGGTAGATATAAGAAGCGAAGAAAATTCATTTGCTACCGCTAAGATGACCACGGTTTGTGCTTTCTCCAGCGATTGCGTTGTCCTCTGATCTCATACCATTAGGGGTCTGCTCCGAGCACACACAGTTCAGAACGAACCCCCACAATTAATGATGAAGTGGAACAGACAACAATTGCGAAGATGCTTGTCCCTCGTCCTGCCTGGCAAAGCTCGACAACTAACAGCTCGATGCTTGTTCTGCCTCCCTTTCCTCTACCACCCCCCCCAGCAAATGCTACACACCAGGCAGTGACTCGTCGCGGAAGTTCTCGACGTGTGCCGATTCCACCGCCACAGCCCTTACATCGACAGGTTAAAGACATAGGGGTCCTTCAAAAAGTTGTAAACACCTGTTGCTTAGCCCTTGTCCCCTTCCTGATCTCCTTGATAGATTTCGGCTATGAATCAAGCATTAACATCTCGGTTCCAAGCCTCTGCGCTTGTGCCCTCCCAGGTACCCACCTTGGCAGCTTTTGGCTTCACAAAATCATTGCCAGTAACTCCGACGCCACTTCCGCCGGTGGGGGACAACCCAGATGCTCGCTTCTCATTCATCCCATCGAGTGAGACGGGTGAACAACCCTCTCCGGGCTTGTAAATATACCTATAATATGTTGACAGATCACTAGGCAAATATCATGTACTCCAAGTATTTCAATTACCCGTGCACATCCAGTTCTTTCGCATGATACCGTAACACGTGCTTGTGATCCGAGATCAGACACGTGACAAGCTGCACGTCATAGAATCTCGACACCAAGCTGCTTGCTACGTCATCGAATCTCAACACTAGTGACGAGGAATTCCAAACGCGCGGCGTCACAACTGGTTACATCTGCTCTAGTGTAGCTATATACACCGTGCGAACTAACTCTCACTCCGACTGAATGCAAAGGGCCCAAGGTGCATATTGAAAGGCACGTGCACCGCGGTTCGGGGTCCATCATCTGCCGACGCAGTCGGCGCTTTCTAGTTTATGTAAATACTGTACGCCGAATTCAAATCCATCGCGACTCATTCAGTCACGCGTCCATCAATCACCGTCCCGTGCTTTCACATCAGCGCGAGTCGGGGATTGTTTGGCCTGCCGCTTCCTTTTCGCTCACTTCTACCTGCACGAGCGGCTTACTAGCTAACAGTGAGCTACTCATACGAGGTAACTCTGCTGCCCCTCGTTTTAATCGAGAAGTGACCTTTAGAAGTATACAAAGATGGGCACTCCAGTTCCTACTAACGACTGCATGCAATTCCCAAATGTGGACTTCAAGGACATGCCCGACAAAGGGTCCACTGGGTTACAATGAGGACGCGACCGTTTGAATCGGCCGCTGTGCTACGTGGCAGACAGGCGCTTTGAGGAGACATCGGAGCTCATTCGCCCCCAAGTCGTGCGGTCCACCGGAATAGTGAAGGACGGTCCGGAGTGGGCCTACGACCGCACGTTCTTCGACCCCAAGTATCGTTGGCGCCTCTGCATCCCCGTCGCAACCGACACTACCGACCTGCCGTGGTACCCTCGTCACCCAGAAGAGGGAGAGCTGAGAGATCGGCCAGATGCCTGCGGGATGGGTTACGAGATCGCAAGCTCGTTGCGGAAGCAGATGTGCGCCGATCTGACCGATGCCGAGCAATGCGTGCAGGCCATGCGACACGCAGATCCCTCCATGAGAGGGCAGATTTACCCGGCATCCAGGCTGGTCCCAGACGACTCGACCAGACCTGCGCAACATTCACGACGCAAAGAAGACCGTTATGGTCTGGAGACGGGCTACGCTCGACGCCCTCGGTACTATAAACTGGTTCCGGCTGCATTGGAGCGAGTGGACAAGCGGAAGCGGGATCGACAAGAGGGTGATCGACAAGTGTTGGCGTTCGGTCTAGAAAAGTGAAGGAAAGGAGCCTTCCTCGTCCCCGCGAGAGACGTGGTGTACTCGAACTTCCCGTTTTGGATCGGAACGATATTCCCATTGGTTACGCATGTCGAAGGCCGAAGAAGATCTCCCGCGGCTGGTTCAGCTTCACCACGGCTGCTAGCTACGGTGGACAGATATCTGCCTCAAACCCCCGGAACTTGTGCCCTGCGCATCCCCCGGCATCGCGGCAAGGACGTCTTGTACGAGCGGCTCACCCGTTGGGATCGCTGGTTCGAACCTGTGAGCGGACGGCGCGACCACGCTATCTCCTTCCGCGTCCCAACGGAAAAACGTCTATGTGGACTTCATAGGATGGTTTCCGTCGAGACGTCCGGATAAAAGTCGGAAGCGCACGTGTGAGGGCTTTGGGCGACGCGAGGATCACCTTCGGTGTACCTGGGGTGGAAGACCGCGCACGACCGCCACTCAGCCAGTCGACGGCGACTCGAAGACTCAAGCGATTCGGACGACGAAGAAGGACCCTGGTTGCTGAATCGGCCATTCCTCCGTGAACATTACGGAGCTATCCTCGCTCCTGGGTTGGGTCAAATCGTGGATCCGTTAACCGGGCGGCTCGCGCCACGAAGGACAATACTGCGGAGCTTTCCCGCGCTCGCTGGAAAGAGGAGCTTGAGCAAATGCCTGGCCGCCCCGCTTCGGAGCACGTCGATCTACAGGAAGGCGGTCGGGACGTGGAGGTTTACATCAATGGCCTATCGCGCTCTGGCCAGGAAACACCGAGCCCTCCCACACTCGGCTCGGCCGAATCCGCAAGGATTTCCTCTTAAGCCAAGAGAAAGCCCGAGAAGAGCCCGCGTTCATCCCTGAGGACAGGTCCTCGTACAAGCAACGACGTGCAGTCGCAGAGTCTGCCCGCGACGCTCCCCAGTCCGCATGCAACGAGACCGACTGCGTGAAGCTCCCCGAGCTCCCTGGCAGACGGCTGAGCGCAAGAGGAGCAGGTCCGAGTCGACGTGAGACCGGTACAACAAAGGATGGGCCGCGGACCAGCGGGATGGGGCCGTTTCGCTACGCAAGTAGTAGTCGAGTCTTACTCTCGACGGTTCTCGTATTCTGGCAATGAGCGAGAAATTTGTGTGACATATGAATGATACCTGAATGTAAATAATCTCGTACACAAACGTATTGTATTCTACCAGCTTGTATATTCGTATAGTATACCCGTACTAGTAGATCGAATCGCCATCAGATGGATGGAGGCACAATTATAAATCAAGACTTGCATACTAGAAAGCGTCGGCTCCGCCGACATTCT